>OZ005652.1:315375151-316575151 GCA_963930645.1 Salticus scenicus | reverse complement strand
GATTTAAAATGGATTCTGAATCACTACGAAAATCCATATCTGAATCAGGATTGATTCAAAGGCTATTATTAACAAGAGCGAAAAGGAACCCTGGCATGGTTCGAATCTCTGAATCCTGAGGAATAATTAAGATCTCACCTTCTAGCACTCTTCCAATTGAACTGACCATGTGAATATCTGACCTGAATTATTCAGTCATACGAAAGATGGAATATTATTATTATTATTATTATCACCAGTCAGTTTTGCGATTACAGACGCAGATCTGTAAATGAAATTTTATTTATTTATTCGATTTCGCTACTACGGAATGCATTGAGAAAATAAAATACCGCCTTCATCTAGAACGAATAAGTAGTCATTTTCTGAATTCCTAAACTAGAAACATAGATTTCTAAGTTATGTGTATAAAGCAAACAAATAACCTGTAATAGGCTGAATGATCGAGAATTTCTAGTCTGTACTTTTCTAGATGGTGAAATAATATTATGAATATTATGAATCATTTGTGTTGCGAGAAATTCTCGCTTGGTTTCCTAGAATTAAGTCATAAATAATAATAATAATAATCTATATCTATATCATTATATAAAGCGCAAAAAATTGTTTGTTTGTGGAGGGTAATCTCTGAAACTACTGAACCGATTTAAAAACTTCTTTCACTGACCGAAAGCTACAGTATGCCATATTGTTATAGGCTATATTTAATTTTGATAAAATAAATTTTAGTTTAAAATCTGAGCATTTTAATTAAAATCTCCATAGAAGCCGTAATAGAAATGGAAATAATGAAATATAAAAAAAAAAAATAGCTGCTGCCAACATAAAAGAAACATTTACATATTCATTTCGTTTTTAAAATATCTTGACGTGAAAAGAAAAGAAATATATTTGCACGTGCATTAAATTGAAATTCATATAAAGCTTTTTTAATTGTTAAACTTACACGTTAAATCTGACGTCATTATAGAATTAAAAGTGTTTATTTTTCTAATAATTTAATTTGATATGATATGATATAATATCTAAGCATCAATGTTTAAACCACGGAGTCTTTATTACTCCGTGGTTTAAACTGATGCGTGTAAATGAAATTGGAATTTAAAAATAAATAAATAAATAAAATAAAATAAAATAAGAAATTCTATTTTATAATATTATTTATTTTAATTTATAATTGTTGCCAAAAAGATTTACGAATTAATTTATTTTTAGACATATAATAAAATATATTTTCACGCGAACAATAATATAAAAAGTGAACTGGGTTTTTTGTAAAAAAATAATAAAGATCGAGGAAAATTATTTCCCCATTTTAATCCCCATATTTGGATATAGATATGTATCAGTTATCATGTGCATCCGTCAGATTAAATTGTTTTTGTTGTAAAATTGATAAAATTGGAATTTTAAATTTCAAAACTCTAGAAAAAAAAAAATGGCAAATTTCCATATTCGATTGAAAACATAAACATTTCATTTTAAAGGATGATATTTACACAATAAACATCCAACTAATAAACTAATTAAAAGGGAAAGGATAAATATTCTATCATAATTTGAAGTTAAATTTGTTTTCAAATGTCTAAATAAAGTATCTGATATAATATACTAATATGTTGCAGCGGAATAGATTTGATATCCGTCATCCTTGGCAGAAAAAAAAGAATATCGCCAAATTATCTGGCGAATATAATTTAATTCCTTTCAAAAATCATGGTTATTTTAAAAACTTACATTAAGTGTGTAACGAATAATATGAAACAATATTTCGTACAATACATATTACGAAAATATACATCTGGCATGTATATTTTCGTATTACGTTTTTGATCGCCAAATACAAAAAACGCCAAGGGTGACAGTTTTGAAATTTAAAATTAAAATTTTGTCAATTTGACAGCAAAATAACTCAATCTAACGCATGCATACAATAACTAATACATATCTATACCCAAATATGAGGATTAAAATCGGGAAATAATTCTTCTAGAATTTTAATAATAAAAAAAAAAAAAAAAATCCAATGAGCGATTAACATGGAAAATCTTTTTCTTGCATCCACGGGCGGTCAGTGATGTCATACTTCGCTTGCGTATTGAGATGTTTAAATTTATTTGGCGACTATTTTTAGCAACTAACAGTTATGGCAAGTAGCTCAATATACATAGCGCATACAGCCATTACTGAAATGTAAATAGCATTTAATTATTTGAGTTACATTATGTTGACTGGAAACCTATTTAATATACCTATGCTCTATAGCTATACTAATATAAAAAAAAGAAAGGTTTATATGCATATGTAGAGAACGATCGCTAGAACTAAAAAGCTGATTGCTTTTTTTTTTTTTTTTTTTTTTCGATAATCAAAAGTTACACTGTCTCTCTCTAAGTGCTAGAAGCTATAATTAATTTTGGTAAAATAAATTTTTTATTAAAATTTTCAATATTTTAATTGAAAACAAAGCATAGATTTGATATCTATCGTCATTGGCGATTTTTGTATTTGACGATCGAAAACGTAATACGAAAATCTGTATATTATCGTAGTAAATACGAGATGTATGTGTTTACTTCAATTACCCTACTACCGTAGGTAGTGGAAGTATTGTATAGGTTTTGGCAATTGGTCAGTGTGTGTGTGTATATGTGCACGTGTGTGTGTAATCTTCTGGCTGTCATATCTCCAAAACTAATAAAAATAGAACTACTAAACTTCACAAGTGATTCAGGTCTGGTGTACAGATAAATTTTCCAAATTTTCGTGAAAATTGAAAAACCGGAATTGGGTCATCGAAAACCAGAAATGGGACCCTAAGCCCATATTCAAAAACACCTCTAATGATTTTCTTCAAAGTTGCTATATAAATAATATATTAGATGCCCTTTCGATTGAAAATTTGCTTAGCTCAGGAAAATTGATAGGCGTCTTCTATAAACTGCTCAATTTCAGACTTCGCAAGTGCGTTCCTTTAAAAACGCCTGTACGGATTTTTTTCAAACTCGCCATGTTAACTTCCTATTAAATATCCTTTTGTATGTAATTATTGTTTTTAGGTCAATAATTGAGTATGTTAAGTTTTGGTAAAAGTTGGTATCTCAAAAACGGCTCTAACGTATTCTTGAAAATTTTTTCTTTAATCCAATTTAGATAACCTTTCTCAAGTATTACGTGTTTATTACAGGAATATTAACGGTCATCCTGATTAGGTAGTTCAGTTTTAGATCTCGGAAATTCGTGTTTAAAAAAATAACTCTCTATTTTTTTCCCCTTATTTTTTAACTCGCTATGCAAACTCTGTTGTATGTGTCTTTATACGTGTATCAAGTTTCTCTTACTCGAAAATCTCAAAAAATGCAAGTAATATCTCCAAAAAATTGTATATATTACGTGTAATAGTGGGTAATGGAAGTCGTGTGGTTGTTTCACACCAGATTCTGTAAGAGTATATATTGTACGAATATTGTTTCATATTATTGATTTCTCCTTTAATATACATTATTAAAATAATAATCAATTATGGAAAAAATTAAATATATTTGCGAAATGAAAAAATAAATAATAATTAAAGCTATTATGACGTCAATTTTATCAAAAACATTTTCATGTCATAGGTTTATTTTTCAATATTTTTTATTCATGAGTAAAGAAATGTTTCTTTTTATGAAATAAATAAATAAATAAATAAATAGCATTAAGTAAAAATTGCCAACATTTAACAACTAATTAAAAAAAATAATTGTAAAATTATATTTTGACTTTCCAGTTAATAATATTGCCTGACTATAACATATAAATTGATATATTTCTTGATTTTTTACATATCAATCCATCTTTAACTAAAATTTGTTCATCAGTGCGAAGCCGGACGGGTCAGCTAGTCATTATATAAAGCGCAAAAAATTGTTTGTTTGTGGAGGGTAATCTCTGAAACTACTGAACCGATTTAAAAACTTCTTTTACTGACCGAAAGCTACAGTATGCCATATTGTTATAGGCTATATTTAATTTTGATAAAATAAATTTTAGTTTAAAATCTGAGCATTTTAATTAAAATCCCCATAGAAGCCGTAATAGAAATGGAAATAATGAAACATTAAAAAAATTAGCTGCTGCCAACATAAAAGAAACATTTACATATTCATTTCGTTTTTAAAATATCTTGACGTGAAAAGAAAAGAAATATATTTGCACGTGCATTAAATTGAAATTCATATAAAGCTTTTTTAATTGTTAAACTTACACGTTAAATCTGACGTCATTATAAAATTAAAAGTGTTTATTTTTCTAATAATTTAATTTGATATGATATCATATCATATCTAAGCATCAATGTTTAAACCACGGAGTCTTTATTACTCCGTGGTTTAAACTGATGTGTGTAAAAAAAGACGAAATTGGAATTTAAAAATAAATAAATAAATAAATAAAATAAAATAAAATAAGAAATTCTTTTTTATAATATTATTACTCCGTGAATATTATTTATTTTAATTTATAATTGTTGCCAAAAAGATTTACGAATTAATTTATTTTTAGACATATAATAAAATATATTTTCACGCGAACAATAATATAAAAAGTGAACTGGATTTTTTGTAAAAAAATAATAAAGATCGAGGAAAATTATTTCCCCATTTTAATCCCCATATTTGGATATAGATATGTATTAGTTATCATGTGCATCCGTTAGATTAAATTGTTTTTGTTGTAAAATTGATAAAATTGGAATTTTAAATTTCAAAACTCTAGAAAAAAAAATGGCAAATTTCCATATTCGATTGAAAACATAAACATTTCATTTCAAAGGATGATATTTACACAATAAACATCCAACTAATAAACTAATTAAAAGGGAAAGGATAAATATTCTATCATAATTTGAAGTCAAATTTGTTTTCAAATGTCTAAATAAAGTATCTGATATAATATAGTAATATGTTGCAGCGGAATAGATTTGATATCCGTCATCCTTGGCAGAAAAAAAAAATATCGCCAAATTATCTGGCGAATATAATTTAATTCCTTTCAAAAATCATGGTTATTTTAAAAACTTACATTAAGAGTGTAACGAATAATATGAAACAATATTTCGTACAATACATATTACGAAAATATACATCTGGCATGTAAATTTTCGTATTACGTTTTTGATCGCCAAATACAAAAAACGCCAAGGGTGACAGTTTTGAAATTTAAAATTAAAATTTTGTCAATTTGACAGCAAAATAACTGAATCTAACGCATGCATACAATAACTAATACATATCTATACCCAAATATGAGGATTAAAATCGGGAAATAATTTTAATAAAAAAAAAAATCCAATGAGCGATTAACATGGAAAATCTTTTTCTTGCATCCACGGGCGGTCAGTGATGTCATACTTCGCTTGCGTATTGAGATGTTTAAATTTATTTGGCGACTATTTTTAGCAACTAACAGTTATGGCAAGTAGCTCAATATACATAGCGCATACAGCCATTACTGAAATGTAAATAGCATTTAATTATTTGAGTTACATTATGTTGACTGGAAACCTATTTAATATACCTATGCTCTATAGCTACACTAATATAAAAAAAAAGAAAGGTTTATATGCATATGTAGAGAACGATCGCTAGAACTAAAAAGCCGATTGTTTTTTTTTTTTTTTTCTTTCAATAATCAAAAGTTACACTGTCTCTCTCTAAGTGCTAGAAGCTATAATAAATTTTGGTAAAATAAATTTTTAATTAAAATTTTCAATATTTTAATTGAAAACAAAGCATAGATTTGATATCTATCGTCATTGGCGATTTTTGTATTTGACGATCGAAAACGTAATACGAAAATCTGTATATTATCGTAGTAAATACGAGATGTATGTGTTTACTTCAATTACCCTACTACCGTAGGTAGTGGAAGTATTGTATAGGTTTTGGCAATTGGTCAGTGTGTGTGTGTATATGTGCACGTGTGTGTGTAATCTTCTGGCTGTCATATCTCCAAAACTAATAAAAATAGAAGTACTAAACTTCACAAGTGATTCAGGTCTGGTGTACAGATAAATTTTCCAAATTTTCGTGAAAATTGAAAAACCGGAATTGGGTCATCGAAAACCAGAAATGGGACCCTAAGCCCATATTCAAAAACACCTCTAATGATTTTCTTCAAAGTTGCTATATAAATAATATATTAGATGCCCTTTCGATTCAAAATTTGCTTAGCTCAGGAAAATTGATAGGCGTCCTCTATAAACTGCTCAATTTCAGACTTCGCAAGTGCGTTCCTTTAAAAACGTCTGTACGGATTTTTTTCAAACTCGCCATGTTAACTTCCTATTAAATATCCTTTTGTATGTAATTATTGTTTTTAGGTCAATAATTGAGTATGTTAAGTTTTGGTAAAAGTTGGTATCTCAAAAACGGCTCTAACGTATTCTTGAAAATTTTTTCTTTAATCCAATTTAGATAACCTTTCTCAAGTATTACGTGTTTATTACAGGAATATTAACGGTCATCCTGATTAGGTAGTTCAGTTTTAGATCTCGGAAATTCGTGTTTAAAAAAATAACTCTCTATTTTTTTCCCCTTATTTTTTAACTCGCTATGCAAACTCTGTTGTATGTGTCTTTATACGTGTATCAAGTTTCTCTTACTCGAAAATCTCAAAAAATGCAAGTAATATCTCCAAAAAATTGTATATATTACGTGTAATAGTGGGTAATGGAAGTCGTGTGGTTGTTTCACACCAGATTCTGTAAGAGTATATATTGTACGAATATTGTTTCATATTATTGATTTCTCCTTTAATATACATTATTAAAATAATAATCAATTATGAAAAAAATTAAATATATTTGCGAAATGAAAAAATAAATAATAATTAAAGCTATTATGACGTCAATTTTATCAAAAACATTTTCATGTCATAGGTTTATTTTTCAATATTTTTTATTCATGAGTAAAGAAATGTTTCTTTTTATGAAATAAATAAATAAATAAATAAATAGCATTAAGTAAAAATTGCCAACATTTAACAACTAATTAAAAAAAATAATTGTAAAATTATATTTTGTTTTCCAGTTAATAATATTGCCTGACTATAACATATAAATTGATATATTTCTTGATTTTTTACATATCAATCCATCTTTAACTAAAATTTGTTCATCAGTGCGAAGCCGGACGGGTCAGCTAGTCATTATATAAAGCGCAAAAAATTGTTTGTTTGTGGAGGGTAATCTCTGAAACTACTGAACCGATTTAAAAACTTCTTTTACTGACCGAAAGCTACAGTATGCCATATTGTTATAGGCTATATTTAATTTTGATAAAATAAATTTTAGTTTAAAATCTGAGCATTTTAATTAAAATCCCCATAGAAGCCGTAATAGAAATGGAAATAATGAAACATTAAAAAAATTAGCTGCTGCCAACATAAAAGAAACATTTACATATTCATTTCGTTTTTAAAATATCTTGACGTGAAAAGAAAAGAAATATATTTGCACGTGCATTAAATTGAAATTCATATAAAGCTTTTTTAATTGTTAAACTTACACGTTAAATCTGACGTCATTATAAAATTAAAAGTGTTTATTTTTCTAATAATTTAATTTGATATGATATCATATCATATCTAAGCATCAATGTTTAAACCACGGAGTCTTTATTACTCCGTGGTTTAAACTGATGTGTGTAAAAAAAGACGAAATTGGAATTTAAAAATAAATAAATAAATAAATAAAATAAAATAAAATAAGAAATTATATTTTATAATATTATTTATTTTAATTTATAATTGTTGCCAAAAAGATTTACGAATTAATTTATTTTTAGACATATAATAAAATATATTTTCACGCGAACAATAATATAAAAAGTGAATTGGATTTTTTGTAAAAAAATAATAAAGATCGAGGAAAATAATTTCCCCATTTTAATCCCCATATTTGGATATAGATACGTATTAGTTATCATATGCATCCGTTAGATTAAATTGTTTTTGTTGTAAAATTGATAAAATTGGAATTTTAAATTTCAAAACTCTAGAAAAAAAAATGGCAAATTTCCATATTCGATTGAAAACATAAACATTTCATTTCAAAGGATGATATTTACACAATAAACATCCAACTAATAAACTAATTAAAAGGGAAAGGATAAATATTCTATCATAATTTGAAGTCAAATTTGTTTTCAAATGTCTAAATAAAGTATCTGATATAATATAGTAATATGTTGCAGCGGAATAGATTTGATATCCGTCATCCTTGGCAGAAAAAAAAAAAATCGCCAAATTATCTGGCGAATATAATTTAATTCCTTTCAAAAATCATGGTTATTTTAAAAACTTACATTAAGAGTGTAACGAATAATATGAAACAATATTTCGTACAATACATATTACGAAAATATACATCTGGCATGTATATTTTCGTATTACGTTTTTGATCGCCAAATACAAAAAACGCCAAGGGTGACAGTTTTGAAATTTAAAATTAAAATTTTGTCAATTTGACAGCAAAATAACTCAATCTAACGCATGCATACAATAACTAATACATATCTATACCCAAATATGAGGATTAAAATCGGGAAATAATTTTAATAAAAAAAAAAATCCAATGAGCGATTAACATGGAAAATCTTTTTCTTGCATCCACGGGCGGTCAGTGATGTCATACTTCGCTTGCGTATTGAGATGTTTAAATTTATTTGGCGACTATTTTTAGCAACTAACAGTTATGGCAAGTAGCTCAATATACATAGCGCATACAGCCATTACTGAAATGTAAATAGCATTTAATTATTTGAGTTACATTATGTTGACTGGAAACCTATTTAATATACCTATGCTCTATAGCTATACTAATATAAAAAAAAAAGAAAGGTTTATATGCATATGTAGAGAACGATCGCTAGAACTAAAAAGCCGATTTTTTTTTTTTTTTTTTTTTTCTTTCAATAATCAAAAGTTACACTGTCTCTCTCTAAGTGCTAGAAGCTATAATAAATTTTGGTAAAATAAATTTTTAATTAAAATTTTCAATATTTTAATTGAAAACAAAGCATAGATTTGATATCTATCGTCATTGGCGATTTTTGTATTTGGCGATCGAAAACGTAATACGAAAATCTGTATATTATCGTAGTAAATACGAGATGTATGTGTTTACTTCAATTACCCTACTACCGTAGGTAGTGGAAGTATTGTATAGGTTTTGGCAGTTGGTCAGTGTGTGTGTATATGTGCACGTGTGTGTGTAATCTTCTGGCTGTCATATCTCCAAAACTAATAAAAATAGAACTACTAAACTTCACAAGTGATTCAGGTCTGGTGTACAGATAAATTTCCCAAATTTTCGTGAAAATTGAAAAACCGGAATTGGGTCATCGAAAACCAGAAATGGGACCCTAAGCCCATATTCAAAAACACCTCTAATGATTTTCTTCAAAGTTGCTATATAAATAATATATTAGATGCCCTTTCGATTGAAAAGTTGCTTAGTTCAGGAATATTGATAGGCGTCCTCTATAAACAGCTCAATTTCAGACTTCGCAAATGCGTTCCTTTAAAAACGCCTGTACGGATTTTTTTCAAACTCGCCATGTTAACTTCCAATTAAATATCCTTTTGTATGTAATTATTGTTTTTAGGTCAATAATTGAGTATGTTAAGTTTTGGTAAAAGTTGGTATCTCAAAAACGGCTCTAACGTATTCTTGAAAATTTTTTCTTTAATCCAATTTAGATAACCTTTCTCAAGTATTACGTGCTTATTACAGGAATATTAACGGTCATCCTGATTAGGTAGTTCAGTTTTAGATCTCGGAAATTCGTGTTTAAAAAAATAACTATCTATTTTTTTCCCCTTATTTTTTAACTCGCTATGCAAACTCTGTCTTATGTGTCTTTATACGTGTATCAAGTTTCTCTTACTCGAAAATCTCAAAAAATGCAAGTAATATCTCCAAAAAATTGTATATATTACGTGTAATAGTGGGTAATGGAAGTCGTGTGGTTGTTTCACACCAGATTCTGTAATAGTATATATTGTACGAATATTGTTTCATATTATTGATTTCTCCTTTAATATACATTATTAAAATAATAATCAATTATGGAAAAAATTAAATATATTTGCGAAATGAAAAAAATAAATAATAATTAAAGCTATTATGACGTCAATTTTATCAAAAACATTTTCATGTCATAGGTTTATTTTTCAATATTTTTTATTCATGAGTAAAGAAATGTTTCTTTTTATGAAATAAATAAATAAATAAATAAATAGCATTAAGTAAAAATTGCCAACATTTAACAACTAATTAAAAAAAATAATTGTAAAATTATATTTTGACTTTCCAGTTAATAATATTGCCTGACTATAACATATAAACTGATATATTTCTTGATTTTTTACATATCAATCAATCTTTAACTAAAATTTGTTCATCAGTGCGAAGCCGGACGGCTCAGCTAGTAATATAATATAGTTATTAAAACTCGCGTCTTGTGTTAGTATACATTTTTAGAGATTTTTAAATGAGATTCACCACGATAATATAGGAAAATGTTCTAGAATTCTAATAGGAATTTTTAGCAATCTCTAGCAAAACGAACTAGAATTTATAAGAATGATATGAAATTATTTTTACTAGAGCCACAATTTAGTTTCTTGATCTCCGTCAAAGAATTTTTTTCAGTGTGGCAATGAATAATTAGGACAATAACGTTGACTCCTTATACTATAGGTCTTTAACACAGGCCAATAGTTTTAGAATTAAAACTTGGCCTGGTCCCTTTTAGCAATTATTAAAATTAATCGGGCTTTTGAATTATAAAAAAAAAAAAAAAAAATCTGTGTTAGAAAGTTATTTTAAAATAAATTCTCGAAATAATAATGGAAAAGTTAAGGCTGCACTGGTAATTTATACTATTATATTCTAAGAAAGTAATTCTCTGCCCACGACACCGCTGTTGCGAATAAGAAGAAATATGAATACCTTTACGTAAACAAAAATAATCTGGTGTGGTGCTCTCATAGGACTTTCTTTTACCCTGCGTTCCAATATTATAAAGACAGATTGGAGATTAAAGGGCAAGAAAATAAGTATCGTGTATAAATCTATATTTAAAAAATGTAAATCTTAGATTTAATAACAGTCTTATTTGATGTATAATTTTATGCGAGGGGGCTGCAGCACCCCTCGCATAAATTATTCAAACAACTTTCACCTGCCCCACTTCTTGAAACTTACCAGTCTTGACCAAATTTTTCAAGTAGCAACCTCATAATAACTACAAAATGCAACATTGAATTGCCTGCAATTATTTGTTTTTAAGTTACGCTGAAACCAGGCATACACGAAGACCAACCGTTAAAAACTTGACTTTAATATTTATGGAACATAAATACGCGAAATTATACAAAAATCAAGCGCTGAAAATATTTAAATAAAAAATAACTTTTATAGGAAATCACATCTCATGTAGAGATATTTATTTATATTCTTCTATTCATTGATATTTTCTAAAATTTCATTTTCTATTCCTTGATATTTTTCTAAAAATAACTATTTACCGTACAGGTATGGGGAATTAATTTCCATTCCTAACAAGTTTTCTTGCTCATAGTAAAATATAGTAAAGCACTTCCACCAGTTATATTCCTTAGAAAGGAATGTTTTCACATAATTATTGATATCCCTGTATGTCGTGTATAAAAAGTGTACGCACCACTTAATGTGGTCTATGAATTATGTAACACCACTTTATGCACTTAAATATAATGTACTTAATAACGCACAGTACGACCTAAAATACGCTTCCCCCAAGCTCTAAGTATAGTGCCACTACATTCTAGTTCTTTTCGAGATAATTTGCAAAAACTATGAAATATTAACAGTCAACATTTTAAGAGAAAAGAGAAAGGTTAAAAATTACTAAAGAGTTCCGTTAAAAGGGGGGAAAAAATATAAATAAATAAAAAAGGAAATTCATGAACTGAAAATTGGATTTTTAAGTGCTGAAAAATAGAAAGGTTATATATATATATATAGATGTATGTTCATTTCCTTTTCTGTAGTGCAGCCTATAGATGTTAAATTGTACCTACGAAAAATTTCGGCCATATACGTAATGTATTTTAATTCTCTTGGATGTTCCTGTACACTAACCATTTAAATTTTTACTGTACTTCTCTATATGATACAAATTTAGAATACCGAGTTTGGACATCTTGCTACTATTTGTTCTTGAGATATGCTGATAACAAGCACATATGCATACAGACACATTAATCAATCGCTAAAAGTCCTGTTTTAAGATTCAGAGGACCTCAAAAAGTGTAAGTACAATAAACTTTCTATTTCAAAAATTTGACCCCAAAACAATACTTTATCTACTATACATATGAGTAAGAGAAAATAATAGGCCCCACTAGTATTCGAGAGGCCTTTCTCCCAAATTTTGTAGCCTCTGCCGTGTTTGAACATTAGATCGCGTTCGTTGACCTAGATATGTTTAGAATTTTTCGTAGTTTTCATTGAAACTCTCATGAATACGGGTTAGGATCCCTTAGAAATACTTCCATAGAGAACATTTCTCCTAGGTCTAAATCCCTATAGTAGACAACTGAATAAAAACAAAAAGAAAAAAGAAAAAGTGTTTAAAAATTCCTTTAAATATTTAATTACGGATGAATTTTAACGGAAAATAAGGTTGAAATAGTTTGTTACTTTATTAGGATGCGTAATTTTCACTAAGTAAAAAAAAAAAAAAAAAAAAAAAAAAAGTAATTTTAGTCGAACTCATAATATTTTAGAATAGCTTTTTTTTTTTTTTTAAAATAGCAATTGAAAAAAAAAAAAAAAAAAAAAAGAAAAGAAAAGAAAAGAAAAGAAATAAAAATGAAGTTTTAAGACAAGTGAAAAATTTTTAATGATGAACTACAATAAAAGATGCAAAGTCAGAAAACGGTGACATAATTTACGAAACAAGCTTTAATCTCTTCTCACTTCATTTTGTTTCACTTTTTAATTTCTTCTCCCTTCATTTCTTCATTTTGTTTTCTTACTAACACGTTTCAGGATCACCATGCCAAAATTAAAGAAAAAATTGATTGAAAAGATTTATTAAGCAAAAGAAAGAAAAATAGACGAAAAAGCGTCCATAATCCATTCTTTTAGACTATGGACACTCTGTCTACCTTGGTGGCTAGTTTCATCATCATGTAATACTCTACTACATTATATTATAATTGGCGAAAAATGAAATGAACATTTGGCAACAAATGTACCAAAAAGAAAAACAAAAGGGGGGGGGATATCGAGCAATTGTTCGTAATGTATAACGGCAATTGTGTGTAATGCATAAAAAATATATCTAAGGAAAATAAGTCTTAGTAAATTTGAATTTAGAGGAAAATAAAAATCTACATAATACATCTCTAACGTCGACCAGTTACGATTGAATTTTGTAGAAATTATACAATAGTGACTTAATAAAATACGCGAGAGTAAAAAATAATACATAAGCAGTATTTAAACACGAGAACTCATTTCAGCGATCTAATAATAATAAAAAAAGACGATATTTGTCTGATGAGATCATTTTATAGAAAAATCTTTAAAAAAAAAGTTGCATCCTTACAATCTTTGCAAGCATCATTTTTAAACCTAGCAATATTTTAAAGATATAAACAAAATATGAACTTTTGTCATAAATTGACTAAAGAACGCTGATAAAAAGTAAATCAAAATAGGTATTAATTTTTTTTTAACAAAATTTTTTCCAAAATAAAAAAATAAAAAAATTAGTTAAAAGGTGTCGCCAACATGTCGCCAAAAATTCAAAAGTCACCATAGGGGTCCTATACTAAAGCTCTCCTGCCTGGGGAAGTGTAAAAATTGGGTTGCCAAACATGAGCTTTATTTTTAAACTTTTCTTTGAATGATTTGGTTTAACTATCATTAGAGTTTCTTCCCACGAAAACTAATAATAATTTGGTTTCTGATGAATTAAATTTTAAATTGGGTAGTGAAATTGATGTGTTTTATATCAATTTCACCACCCAAATTTATAAGATTTTCATAAGTTTAAAATTTTAAAGCTAAATAAAAAAGAACGATATTGGGAAAATCTCTCACGGGTTTGCTAGTTATAAAACATTTTTAAGTTACGGAATTGGAATTTATAAAATTTTGATTAATTTTTTCCTTATTATCAAGCTTTTTAAAGGTACATACACTTTTATTATTACCATTAATATTGCACTTTTGATACTAAAATAAAACATTTTAAATTTTTTTTGATAATTTAATATAGTTAAATCAAAAATATAAAATCATGAAGCCTATTTGTGTTTTCGAAGTAATAGAAAAAAACTGCACAAAACAGAATTTAACTTAGTACGACAGGTCTTATTTCAATCTATTCTTTCATATAAATGCTATATTTCATTGCATAACTATATTGCTAACTTCCCTAGCATCGGTTACTATTTTAATTTCTTAAAATTTCTTTGATATAACTTTAGCACTCTTCGAGATTTTTAAATTTTTGTTATCATTTTGCCGACGAATTAAAACGGCTATCGCAATTGTATAAGTAAAAATCTTGGAGAGAAATGTCCAAGCTACATTGATGCCAAATTTCAAATTTCGCCAAGGGGTTCTGTACTATTTCTTTAGCAAAATTTTCTCAATTTTATTTTAATTATTTAAAAAAAATGTTTGTTATCAACTTTTTGATTTTTTTTTTATTGTGTAGTTTTGAAGTTATGCGAGTTATAGCTCATGAATCACAGAAAGTTTTGATATATGGTTTTCATAGTTTTAGTAAGTTTTGTTTTTAATCGTCAAATTTATGTCCCAAAGTTTGCTTACTTTCAGAAATTTCAACTTCTTTAAATTGAATTTAGTACTTTTTCATTTATTTTAATTTATTAGAAATCGCCATCATTATTTTAGGTACTTTAACTTCATTTTCAGTAATTTTAAAAATGTAAATTATGAATATTTTCGAAAGAATTTCTTAGTTAACTAATGATGTCATATCTGTCTGAAATCATCATAAGATCTTTCTACTTGCATGTAGCATAAATACAGGCAAGTTAACTCTACTTTTAATTTTTTTTCAACGCGTATAAATAATAATAATAATGCATAATATATATGTTTCTATACTGAAGCTGTTCCATTTCTTTAGCGCGATTTTTCTCAAATTTATTTTGTAGCTCTAAATTCAAACTCTTACGAATATATTAAATAGCCTATCGATATTGAGCCATCTTCCCTATTATTTAAAACAATATAGACGGCGCTGTCGCCATTCTTGGCAAAATATCTAATTATATTTTGCCGATCCAGAAAGTGAAGTGAAAACATTTTGTTTTCAGAAGTCAGTCAGAAGTTCGTCAGTTCTTGCTGAAAGATGTAGACGTTTTTCGTGTAAGACGCCTGTGTGGCCATGGGCCACAGGCAGTGGCCTGTAAGAAGTTATATTCGTCTTATGTATCCTATACTTATGTTCTGTTTACTGACCGCGATGTATATAGTTATTGTAATTGTGGTTTATTATAATTAAAATATTAAATAATAGGATTCCAGAGTTCGTTCTTAAATGTTCTATCGTGGAATATCCATTATAATTTATATATATATATATAAATAATAGATAACGTAATAAAATTTAATCTTAAAATTTAGCAATTAATAGAACTAAAACAATAACAGCACACTAAAATATAGAACTGAATTTAACATAGAGGAAAGAATGACACAAAAAGTTGCGATATAGATAAGGAACCAATGAGTTACCATATTATATACATATAAGTTAGCTTGTTATTATTATATTTTTTTTTCGACATTAAAAAGAAATGTATTTATTTACTTATTTATTTATTTTTGCCTTATTTATTTTTCTTTTTAATCATTTTAAAGCTAAAATGGTGATTTTTATTTAATATCTTTTGAACTAATTATTGGATTGAACTAAAAACACGGCGTTAGATGGATTTTGTCCTGATTATATAATAAGTATGTAAACTTGCTATAAAATGTAAAAATCTGAAAAATACAATTACAAACTTTCAACTTTATAAATTTACATAAAAACAAAAAATGTTTGCACGTTCATAAATTAAGTGTAATATTAGAAAGGGGAAAACAGAAAATAGCTATGACTGAAAGAAATAGTACGACCTGTCGTACTAATTATTATTTTTTATTTTTATAACTTCATAAGTAAAAAATAAAAAATAAATGAATAAACGTAAATAAATAAATAAATAAATAAAGTAGAATTACCAAAGAAAGAAAAGTAGACAAAAGAACGGAGACTTATTCATATTTTAACTCAGAGGGTGGCAGGATGCGAATAACATACTTCCTATTATAATTGCATGTGCATATACACCCCGCGACAAAAAGATAGGTACAAAGGGTTTTTTCTTTGATTTTTCATAAAATAACATTATCTAAATTGTGCTTATCATTTATTATTATCATAAAATAACACTATTCCCAGACTAATTTTTGTTTTAAGACTAATTTAGAAAAGTTTTAAGACTAAAATTTTTCTAATTTAAGACTACACTCCGCGACAAAAAGATAGGAAAAAAGGTTTTTTTTTTTTAATTTTTCATAAAATAACATTATCTAAATTGTGCTGATCATTTATTATCATAACAAAATATTATCATATCAAAAACATATTAAATATTTGAATCATATTCAAAATATTCATATTCAAAATAATCATATTAAAAAATTTGAAAAAAAAAAAAAAAAAAAAAACTTTGTTCCTATCTTTTTGTCGTAGTGTGCAGTCTTAAATTAGAAAAATTTTAGTCTTAATTTTTTTCTAAATTAGTCTTAAAACAAAAATTAGTCCGGGAATAGTTTTATTTTATTGTAATAATAAATGATAAGCACAATTTAGATAATGTTTTTTTATGAAAAATCAAAGAAAAAACCCTTCTATCTATCTTTTTTGTCGCGGGGTATAATAGTAAGGTTTACCTCAGTTCGCTGTTTTGGGAGTTTTGAAAAGTGGAGTGCTTCTTTTGATATACTTAAGTTTCGAAATATTTAGTTATTTAAATTACGAATTTCTCGACCGTCGTAATTTCTTGTCAAGATGTAAAAGTTATCATATAACTCAAATAGAAAACTAATTATTAAGTAATGTAAATTTATTTACACTTAGTAATTTTAAAATAAATTTTAGCATAAAAAGTAGGATGAATCTCGAAAAGAAATGTTAAATGACATATATTAAGAATCATACATTAATAAATCAAAGAAAAACAGACAATTTTCTGTTTTCATTATAAATATTTAGCAAACTACGATATCAGGTTTGTTTTATTATTTCTTATCTGAGCAAATAAAAGTACAGAAAGTGTTATTTATAAAACAAATTTAATTAAAATGTTAATTATTTACAATGTGAAAATTTTAAGGATATAATATCTTTATCAGATATTTGTTCACAAATTGACACTAAAAACGGTTTATATAATTTTTCCCTCTTCTTAATTAAGACTATTCAACATCATAAGTATACTAAACAGTTTTATTTGAATTTCTAAGCTCTACAATATTTAATTTAGTTCAAAATCAAAAGTCAAAATATTTTTGAAAGAAAGGTTATTTGTATAAAGTGTTTTTCATGCATTATTTTGCTTTTCAGCCTTATTTTTATTCAAAGAAAGTGAATGATAAATAACTAATATTCATAAAACTATTTACTAAAACATAACATTAAGTGTCTGCGATCTAGTGAAATTTTAATTTCATTAATTAAAGGAAAAATTTCAATATTTATGTTCTATTGATAAAAGCTTGATTTTCCGTTTTTCGTGAAAGTAATTAACGAAAAAATAAATAAATAAATGAAATGTTTAAAAAAAAATATATATATTCTTTAACCAGAAATATGGTATTCATTCCAGCGTTAATAGATTTTTGAATATATATGATTAATATTTTTTTTACTATTTCAATTACTTGAAAGTGTATACATGGTACATATTTTCAAATAATTGAGATTTCCTTTAAATAAATTTGTTTTTATTTAAGTAGTCCGTAAAATGAAGTTTGTACAATCATACTTTAAAGGTAAATATGCACATTGAAAGGTAAATTTCTAATTGCTGAATTTGTAAAATAATCTCAGAAAATCAAAATATTATTATAATGCATATTCTAATTAAGGCAAACTTACTCTATCTATACATAAGGCATAGAAAAATACAAACCGAATGGAGTTGGAAAAGAACAGAAAGATAAAAATTCACAAATGAATAACAAAGAAAAAATAAAATTAATTCTCTAGAACACTTAAATTTCTTTATTTTTCAAATTATAAACATTTGAATGTAAGTGGCATAAAGTATTATAGCATGGGGAAATATATATATATATATATATATATATAGACATCACAATATGTAATAGTGATTTATCATTTTCATACAAAAAAGACATTTCAATGCTTCTAATGCTACAGTTTTTCGCATAAATGCAATGGAATTATGAAATGTGACAGAAAAAAGAAAATAAATAAATACAAAAATTAAAAAAATTAAAAAAGAAAGCCAGTTTTGGTTGTGTGCTTTTACAAGAATAGTTGGAATACCTAAATTTATTAAATTTTCAAATTTATAGGATCCTAAACTATGCTGAAATTATTACTAAGTGTTAAAAATTATAGAAAAAAAATTGCTGATATTAATATTATCTAATTAACCTACTTAGGTGAAATATTCATTAGGTACGCTGAATTCAATGACTAAGCTTAATAAGTTTAGTCTTAATTAGTATATTGTATCCAATGATTTATTTCATTTTTTAATAAGTTAAAAATTAAAAGAAAAAAAAATAGTTTGTCTTATCGTTTAATAAGCTTAAAGCTGAAAAAAAAAAAAAATATATATATATATATATATTATCATTGTTTCAATCGTGGTTTGTGCTAGTTATTTATCTAATTCCTTTTTCATTTAGTTTTGTTGAAGATAGAAACTTGAACTGTATTTTGGCTTGAATTAGCTATACAGTTTTCCGAAATCTTGCACACCCTGCTAATAGAAATCAAGTTTCCTGATGAATGAATATTTCTATTTTTCAGCATTTAATATTCTAATTCTCAATTCAAGAATTCCTTTTTTAATCTGATTTCTTTGAAATTTTTTATCCTTTTCTTATTTTCGTTTACCTTTTTCATAATGTTGATAATTTCAATAATTTTAATGGTTTTTGCAAATATTTCTCTCATCGTTAGGCTTACGTGTTATGGTTCTGGCATTTCACTTCTGAGTAAGTAATTTAACATGATTTACTATTCATTGGTATTGAAATTAAATTACAAAAAATCCGTGAAAACAATTATAGTTGAAATACAATCTCTTTTAATTTTGTAAAGTTGGTATTTTCATTTATCTTTTGATTGCTCAGTGTTATAATGGTATTAAATTATTCAATTTATATATATATATATATATATATATATATGTGTGTGTAGATATCGCAGTGCGAATTGTCCCATTATTTTAATACTGAAAAAGTGTATTGCAGATATGCAATGTGTAAAAATATGATTTACAAAAAAAAAAAAAAAAAAAAAAAAAAAAAGAAAAGAAAAAAAAAAAGAAAAGAAAAAGAAGAAAAAAAAAAGTAAAAAACGAAAGCTAATATTTGTTACTTTTTATTACTTTTTTGTACTAGGTTTGTTGGAAATACTTAAATTTTTCAAATTTTCAAATTATAAGCTAAGTCAGCATTGAAATATCTATAAAATATTACTGCAGAAAAAATTACTGATATTATCTTATTAACGTATTATTATTATTATTATTATTTATTATTATTTATTATTTTAGTAGAAGTAGTGTATGGAGGAAGAGCACTTTCGTGAAACGATCTATGAAGACTTTATTTTCTATTTTCAATTGAAATTTTTCTGAGATTGTTGAAATAAAACTATTAATATTAGAAAACAAAAAAGGAAATTTCGTTTACAGCGTACATTTATATGATTGTTGTTCTCAAAATATTGGCTAACAAAGCCTTTAAAACAATGAAAATACAAATGGAATTTTTTGCAGAATTATACGCAAGACAAATTACCAGGCTTGTTCGGTTTTTATCAAAAAAAGCCACTTTTTTTTTTTAATTCACTTATAATAAAAAAGAAAATCACAGAATCTCTCTATTTTTGGATAACAGATGTTTCTGCAGTGGCTTTTGGAGCGTTACTAACAAACGTAGTGTAGATAAGAGGCGAGTATAAGGAGGGGGGGGGGGGATAAAATCATCGAACAAAGCAGAGGGTAGCTGGAACAATAAAAACTGTTTGGGGAGCCGCTAAAAAGTTCTTAAAATAATAATAATAAAAAAAAAAAGCACTGGACTCTCAGCACTTGAGCAATGACAGTTACATATCGCCGTAGCTATACTTTTCTGCAAGTTTTTAAAGAAGTAAATGTGACCTTTGAATGTATCTATATATCAGTATATAGTGTAATAGAGAGGGGAGAGGGGACGTTTTAAGTGATCTTAAATCTTCTTCTTCAGAAAAAGTGAAGCAATAGCAATATTTAAGTGGGGGAAAAAAATTGAATGCCCACGAGCGTACGAGAGAAACTATATTAAAAAAAAAAAAGTAAAGAAAACTTGAAAAGTTTAGGGAGTTGAGTTCAAGCGAAGTTCTTAAGTGAAAGACAAAGTGGTTTTCGATAACTTTCTGTTTGGAGTCAGAGATGAATTTTGCTGTTTTGCTTCTGTATGTTAGATAAATGTCTTCGCTTTTTTTTCTTTTAGTAACTTTATCCCGCTTTTCCCATTTTTAACATCGAAAGAGTTAGATTTCGCCTTAGGGTGATGTCAGTAGATTAATTATATCGAAATAAAATATGGAGCATTGTAGAGTATTTTGTAAATGTACCAAAATAAATGGATTTTTTTTTTTTTTTTTTTTTTAATATTTATTTTTTAAAACTTATTCTACTTAAAAGAGAAAAAATACTATAATGTCTAAATTGTATATATATTAAGAATATTTCTAAAATCTTTTCAAAGGGGAAAATGTAAATTCTCCACTACAATATATAAATTCCAACGAAGATTAATCCTCCAGTTAACCCCTACAAGTAAATTTTGCTACAAAATATTTTTATAAATTCTCCCTATAGATAAATTCTGCCGCAATTACTACAATAGAATAAAGAAGGAGGGGGGGGGAGGGTGATTGGATTTAAAATTAATAACAATTTTTCCCCACTGTACACAGATATAGACTGGCAATTAAAAAAAAAAAAAAAAAATCTGATGTGTTTTAAAATTGTTCTTCTTTTTAACTTAACTGTTCAAACAAATAACTGAAAAATTTAAATTAAATTTCTTTAAAAGTGTTTCTTTCCTAAGTTGTACAAGTATCAATGAATGTGGAAGATAACAAAATTTCGTTAAACGCATTTCTTTCCTAAGTTGCAGGTGTGCCAATGAATGTGAATACTTTAAATAAATATATTTCGTTAACAGTATTTATCGTATTTTTACTAACAGGATACGTGGTAAGAGGCTAAAATTATAAGTTTTATCCTGGTGTTGCATCCAGAAACTACGTTTTTGTCCATTTAAGAATACACTTTAGCTTGCGTTTTTTCCCTGATGCACTGCCAAACAATTGCAACAAATCTTTTAAAGTTCTTTTTTCATAGTATTTGAATCGATTCTCAATTAACAGCCGTAATTTTCTATTTTTAGTGCTTTTTATGTATATAATCTATTATGAAAAATACTACATGCGCTTTTGTTTTGTAAATCATGCATTGTTTAATTTAGATCAGCACTCAACACGCCCTCTCCCAAACCATAGCCTCCTTAACTACATGCCTGTCGCGTTGCTCGGAAACTTGGCAACAGATCAAGCGGTAGATAGCGCCACCTGGTACAAATTGTGCGATTATTTTTATTCAACTGTCACCAATAATTTTAAGAAGTGATATATGATATATATAATTGACGTTTCTTCGATTCAATTTGCCTTTCATGTATATCATATCCCACTTTTAAAAATTTTTGGTGGCTGTTGAATAAAAAAAGTCGCGCAATCTGCACCAGGTGGTGCTGTCTACCGTTTCGACTGTTGCCAAGATTTCGAGCAACACGACAGGCATCTAGTTAGGGAGGCTAAGCCCAAACATTAGCGGTAGCGGAGTTTAACGATAGGAGAGAAAATTGTACTAAATGCGGAGGAATTTACATGCAATATTAAAGTTCCGATAAAAATTGCGATGAGATTTACATTTCCCGTTTTTTTTAAGAATTATTATTATTATTTTTTTTTTTTAATTTTCCAATAGAGAATTTTATTTTCCTTTAAATATTGTCATGAAAATGTTTTTAATTACAACGTAATTTTCAGATAATACGATGAAAAAAACGCAATTCGATTTAAGATGACATCCTAATTTTAAAAATGAGAAAATGAAGAAATTTTTGATCAACTTTCAGAATTTAAAAAAAAAAGAATGAAAGCATGTACAAAAAAAAAAAAAGTGCTAACTAATATGACATTATTCTATTAAATAAAAATATTATTCTCGTTTACTTTAAAATATAAAATTATTTTTATTGCAGATTATTTAAAAATCAAATTCAAGGTTTATTTTCTCACTGCGCGCTGGATATCTCAATTGCAATTTCCTCTATCGTTATAATTTTTACATTAAATGAAACAAAGCATTCAAATTAAGAATCTGAACTAAAAAGTTTTAATTATTTTAATAAGAAGATGTTCAATTAATAAATAAATTTGAAATATGAAATTACCATTAAATTTGTTTGCATTTCCACAATCATTTTTCTTTTTTCTATTGGACATAATTTATTATTTTTCGTTTATTTTATTCATTAAGTCAAAATTTATGTTTGAGAAAAATTTTAAGTATCTCAAATACTTTTTGAAATGTCATGCGCGCAGTGAGAAAGTACCCTCGAATAACAATAATAATAATAATAAAATAAATAATATTTTCAATCAATAGAGTAATGCCCTACTAGTTAACAGGGAAAAAAAAGTTTGTACATGCATTCATTTATTCATATATATATATATATATATATATATATATATATATATATATGTGTGTGTGTGTGCGTGTGTGTGTGTGTGTGTGTGTGTGTGTGTGTGTATATTTTAAATTCTGAAAGTTGATAATTTTTTTTTTCGTTTTCCCATTCATAAAAGTAGTCTGTCCCCTTAAAATGCTAAAGATAATTATTTAACAAATGTGATACAATTAAAGAACGCATAAAATTAGGCATTTTGATAGTATTATAATTAAAATTATTCTACAGTAAAATACAAAATGAAAAAATATAAAATTTGCGTAAATAAATGAACAAAATAACTAATAAATGAATAATTAGAATCCTTCTGTGGCGATATTTTTTTTAATAAAATGGCAAATCTGAACGGTATATGGGTCTTTACTTAAAGCTTTTGGTATATTTACTACTAATAAAAATATCCACGGAGACCTTATTGTAATGTATGAATTGGAAATATAGGTGTTTCTCGATTAGATCCGTTTACTAGTTCCACGTATTACCGCGGTAATCGAAAAATACATTCAATAGAAAAATGTGTAGCATGCCCACACTAAATTTCTTTAAAAACCCAATACACATTACGATATTTTTTATGAGTTATAATTGGAAATTATATATATATTACCACTTGATTTGAAAGGTTTTATATAAATTTCATCTGATTTACACGAATCATATTGTTAACATGAGTATATGAGCTAAATTAACAAGTGACAAGACAATAAAGAAATAAAAGAGATTCGATTGCCATTCAATTCTACATTGCTACTAGATTTTTTTTTCTTTTTTTTAAGCTTAATTATGTTAGCTTCCTTTCAATACATTCAAACATTTATATACAATTTGTTTTCAAATAGTTTCAAACCTTTACATTATTTAACGAAAATGTATCAATTCTCAGTTGCACAGTTTTTCTTTTGTTTTCGAATGTATCTTGTATTAAATTTAGAATATTTGGCGCGGAAAAGCCAAAGACACTATACAATTTGGCGATCAACATACTATCTCGCCAAATGCAAGTAATTTTAATAAATTAAAAAATTGCCTTAGAAACAAATGTTTACAGAAAAGCATAATATTGAATAGCATTAAAATTATCAGATTACTTCATTACTTTTTGTATTAAGCTTCTTTAAAATGCAGAACTGACTTGTACTTGAAAGTATTTAGTTTTACTTCTTAAAGTGTTTTATTGTATAATTAACAAATGTTTAAGTAAGTCACATGCGCTTAAGTTATACATAAATTTAAAACTTTTTTTTTTATTTAAAAAATCTTCCGAAATTTTGCAAATTGCAATTAATAATTTTAATTTTAGTTAACTTTAAAGATTTTATTTTAAAATCTAACAAATAAAAAATAAAAAAATAAATAAAATAATAATAAAATGAAATAAAATAAAATGAAATATTATTTTCATTTTTATTTCCAGCTGGATTTAAAAGTTTTAAAAATCAACACGCACAGTGTTGTTAAAATATAACTAGGAAATAACATTAATTTTGCATTTGGAACTCAAATTGCGGACATTCATAATTATATAAAAGGAATTTTCATTCCTTTTTTTTTTTTTTGCGTGTAAATTAACTTATTCTTTCTGGCATTTTTTTTATTGATTCTCATTTATAAATTTAATATGTTTCGTAAAATAATATAAATATTTTCATAAAAATTATCTTTAATACATAAAAACGACTGCAGAAGTAGGATTTTTTTTTTTTATATATATATAATATTTTTGTAAAAATTGTATTTTTAATGTCTTACCCCCCCCCTCCCCAACCAATAAATAAATAAATAAATAACTTTAAAATTATTAAAAAGAAATTTCTGCTTACATTCTTTGTTTACTTAATTTAATTTAGTACGACAGTGCTTATTTTAATCTATTCTTCCATATAAAGGCATGCAGTAACTGTATTTCATTCCCTAACATCGGTTACTATATTCATTTCTTAAAAATACTCTAGTATAGCTTTAGCTTAGGAACCCCTTGGCAGATTTTAATTTTTTATTGTCATCTGACACTGTCGTGTTGCATATGGTTTCAAATGTTGGCGGATATTTAAACATTCATAGCTTATTACTGTTGTTAATTGCTCTAAAGAGAAAATCACGATATTGTTAAGAGAAAAAGCATTGTCATAGTTAAGCTTTATTATGAGAATTCCCAATGTGCAACTTCTGGCGGCCATTCTTATGAATGACGAACATTGTATTGAACATTCATAGTCTCGTTGCATTGTTGAATGTATTACGCAACTGAAAAAAAAAAAAGTTATTTTACAATTAAAGTTTCGCTTGACGGAGAAAATTTAGACTAATTTGGCACCAAATATTTTGGTACTTAAAAAAAAAAAAAAAAAAAAAAAAAAAACATTATTTATATCTGTGCATCTCAGTAAAAACTGCATAGTTCTACGGTCACTACATTTTTAATAATAGTTTTTTTTTTTTTTTCCCCTGTGATTTTTGGACCACCCGGTATATGTCGTAAAAATCCAGGCATTTTACACACAGAAAAAAAAAAAAAAAAAAAAAAACAGTTTAACAATTAAAAATTGTTCTACGAAGCTGTTATAAACAACGACAAAATATTGTTTTTTTTTTTTTTTTTTTTTTTAAGCATTAGATGTTTTATAGAATATTAATGTAGCTGAAATAGGTAAAATAATTTCTTTCCGTGCAAAATGAAAAATAATCTATTTATATTAATACTTAAAGTATCATTTCACTTAAGTATATGTATATCACGCAAATAAATTCCTTCAATTTTACGATTGACTAACTCCTTAATGTCCCATTATATTTCTGAACTTGTCTTCACTCAGTCAAAGAAAAAGTCACATGTGTATTTTTTACCTTCAATGAAATTCTTTAAGAAGTTCCATTGCTTTAGGGTTAATATCTTGTTGCATGCAATATTTCAGTGTTTAGCAGCTTGAAAAATGTAACATGTCTTAATAATTAGGGTTTACATATGGATTTGGTAAAAAATGGCTTTATCAACACACTGCAGGTTACATTGAAAAAGCACGGCATCTAGTTAAAGAGTAGAAATTTTACTAACGTCTTACGATAGTTCTATGTTATTACATATGATTTTTAACATTTTTATGATTGTTATTATTATTATTATTATTTTGTAAATTTTATGTAATATTAGAGTATTTATTTAACAAATTAATTAAAAAACCGATTTTAGTCCAAGAGAGCAGTATTTTCAAATAAGTATTTTCTTTAAACGATTGATGTTTTTAAGGAATAAGTTATATTCCACGGTTTATCTATATAATAAATAAATGCAAACTATACAAAGTGAAAATATGTAAAAATAATAATTTACTAGGATGTTGGTTTACCTCACTCTTCATATATTGTAATAGGTAAATTTATTTCATCATATTATCTAGATGGTTCTTAATGCTTTATATATTGCTATACTCATTATGTAATTATTAGCGGTATCGCAAAGAAGGTCATAATAAACGTATTCTTATAAATAAATAAATAAATAAATAAGATTTTGTTTATGAAAACATACATAGTTAGGAAAAATATATCGGGATAAGGTGATTATGAATCATATTTTCAATAAAGAAATAAAATATTTGCTTATTTATAAAACCTTTACCTTATTACAGAAGAAATTCTTAACTTCTCAAAGACAGAAGATAAAATGTGTATCAAATTGAAGGGAAAATAATCGAAATTTTCTTCTAAAAGTTGCACAGTATCGAATGAAACTAAAAATGTACTCAAATCAAGAAAATTTCCAGTACATGTTAGGATTGCAAGAAATTCACGAATAATAATAATAATAATAATAATAATAATAATAATAAAGTATATGGCATGATAAATTTCATTATGGTATGTCAGAAACTTAGCGTAATTTCATTAAATTTTGTTCGAATTTATTATACCATAATGTAAAAGTTTTTTTACTGGGCGCTTCTTTTCTATACTTTGTCTAAAAATTAATTTACACGATTTTCAATGAACAGGCGTCGTGAAATCATAACAAACACTGGTCTTTTTCTTTATCAGAGTACCTTTTCAGTTTTTTTTATACTATGCTTCTGTTATTTACACCACATTAATAGAATCTGAACTTAGAATATGTATGTGTATATATATATATATATATATATATATATATATATTGATTAATTTCAATTAAATATCTTATATATATATTTCACTCTTATATCATAAAAGTTTGCGAAATTATTAATTTTTGTAATGGGATGAAGTATTGACACCTTGCATTTTGACAATTTTCCAATTCGGTAAACTATCGTTCCTTTGGCTTTGCAATAAAATTTGATATGTTCCCTATCTGTGCTGTGATAATAATGTAACTTTTTAGTTAGGTTATAATTGAAAAAAAAAAAAAAATCTACTACACTGTTAAAAATGGTTTCTTAAAAATGGGCAAAACTGTCTCAAAATAGCTCCGAAACAACAGACACTTAAATTTGAAAATCCATGTACTCATTTTTGAGTACATTGACCTGTTAAACATGGGTATAGTGTGATTTTTATTTGTCAATCCCATTTTTGAGCATGTCAGTATGCTAAAAAATGAGTACATGGGTATTCAAATTTAAGTATATATTGTTTCGGAGCTGTTTTGAGACAATTTAGCTCATTTTTAACAGTGTACAATTAAATTAAATTAAAATAGTATTTCAATTAAAAGTAAATATATCTCTATGCTATGAAGTTTTTTTAATCGATAAAATTAAAAATGAAAATTAAGATGATAATAAACAAAAAAGAATTTATACAATCGTGAGTTCGACAATGCAAGAAAATCGCTCTAAGCAACAGAATTTTTTATATGTGTCCCTTGTACGAAAAAGAAAAAAAAAAAAAGAAAAGAAAAGAAAAGAAAAGAAAAAGAAAAAAAAAATTGATTAAAAAACAGAAAATTTAGTCAGTTTTTTTACGGAAAATTTCTGTTTTCTAAAACTTCAGAAATTTACTTCAAAATTGCATATTAATCTGCAATTTTGATCTGCAAAAAAAGACTTACTTCAAAATCTGCAAAAAAAGACACTTTTTTCTTCTTTTTCTTTAAGCAGATAAAATCCGTAACAATTGATATAGAAGTTATCTACCGGGTACATATTTTTTCTGTTTTGCATATGGAAAACTTGTTATCAAAGCAACAACAGGTGACTTGGTACATTGACAGAACATCTCATTCATCAGTTAAAACCTCTGTTAACGTGTTTTTTCCATTGCATACGGATATTTTCTGGCAACTTTGCTAACAGACATTTTTTGTAAAATAACAGGATTTTTTTTACAGTATCTGTATGCAAATTAACATTGTAAAATCTATCATTAAGAGATCCAATATTCCATCAACGCAAAGAGAAACAAGAACAAAAAAAAAAAAAAAAAAAAAAAAAAAAAAATCATGCGGTTTGCATAGATTACACTGCTCGGCATGAAAATTGCCTCTGCCACCATTTCAGCATATTCTTATGTAAAATGACCTCCTGAATCTGAAAATGATGCCCATTTTGCCGTATCACCCACCATTTTTTAGGAATAGCTATTTTTATCATTTTTCGGTGATTTTATGGCAAAAATTTTATTTTTAGGAGGAGGAAGGATTATTTTAACCGTTAAATATCTTCTGAGGGGCTGCAGATTTGGAAAATTCTAAAACATGAACATTTACGACAAGGTAAAAATTTGGGGGGGGGGGGGCGAGAAGGGGTATTTGCCACTGAAATTATGCATTTCATATCTTATATTTTTTTAATCTGCTATTAATGTTACTTTTTAAACTCTATATATTTTTGTTTTTAGGTGTTACACTAATTATTTTTCATTCTTCAAATCAAATTCATGGGCATAAAATTATCGAACAGTTAAAGAAATTGAATGAGGGGGGGGGGGTGTATCTAGAAAACGGTGGATGACTGGGCAAAATGGGAGTCATATTCGGATTCAGGAGATCATTTTACATAAAAATCAGCAAGAGTGGTATTAAATCTCGATTTTTTTTTTTTTTTTTTTTTTTTTGCAGAGCAGTGTTATTAACACTTCCAACTGCACGTACATGTTACACCGTTTAGCCTTCAATGTACTTTACCAATATTATATTACGGACAGTCAGAAGGACAGAAAGACAAACAGATAGACTAATTACATTTACAATCACTATAAAATATTGTTAGCAAATGTTACAAACGCTTAACACAAATGTAAATGCAATTCCAGCAGTTTCCAATTATAGCCCTTAATGCATCTGAATATTTTAGTGTGACTCTGCAAATTGTAACGTTAATCACACCATATTCTATAGATTTTTATTTATTTATTTTTTTAAATATGGTGTATAATAATGTGTCTCATAGATCGCAATGCATTGGCATTCTTTTAGATATCCCTATG
Organism: Salticus scenicus; assembly: GCA_963930645.1. NCBI lineage: Eukaryota > Metazoa > Arthropoda > Arachnida > Araneae > Salticidae > Salticus > Salticus scenicus. The sequence goes on along the minus strand of OZ005652.1, from coordinate 316,545,618 downwards.
CACAATTCAGTCGTGCTATTCATACAATTTTAAATAGGGAATATTCCATAGGAAATGTGAATGACATATAACAGTTTGAACAATTTCTGACATTGTTTACCGACACTAGAGCGCGGCCAGACGGACAGTTAGACGGATAGGAAGACAAACAGTGCACACTGATTAAATTCAAAATCCCCTTTAAACATTGTTATAAACTGTTTAAAATAGATAATAAAAACTAAAATGCATTTCTAGAAATTTCTAATTGCTCCATTAATGTGTCTGAATATTTTTGTGCAGCTCTGAAAATCTTAATGCCAATCCTATTATGTTCAACAGAAATAATTTTTTTGCTTATCTAAATAATAAATGTCAAATTTATTATGATTTGCGCAAAACAAAAGTGTTAAAATGTGGTTTATGGAATCTCTCATGAAACGCGATGCTTTGGAATTTTTTTGGTTGTCCCTGTACACAAATGTATTGATATTTACCTCATTTTCAATCTGGAACTCCCATAATGAACTTGAATAACATATATAATTTTTCAAGGCATCCTTTAAATATTTCGGGAGTTACAACGTGGAAAGACAGACGGACAAATCGAAGGCTTAAATAATTTTTAGCTTTGTTGGAAAATGTTAAAAAAGGAAGAAATAATGCGATATATTTTTTCTATACATAATTTTTTTTTTTCGGATTCTTAAGGATTCGTAATACAGAAAAATTTTAGCTTTCTATCATCAAATAGCCATTATGAAAATCAAAATGTACCGCAATTGTTGGTATAATTAGGAATTATGTTCAGACGTGTGAGAGTTATTAGAATATTTGTGAATTTTTAATTTTTTAAAAATTTATAAACAGAGTACGTTTTTGTACTCCTGTATATTGTTCAAAAAGAGCAAGACTTCAAACATAACAGTTTGTAGTCTTGCTATCAGTTTCACTATAAAAGAAAGAATATCACAAAATGATTTTTATAACTTTATTTTTAAAGAAAAATCATAAAAAAAGATTGCGTTTGTGTAGCTCTGTATATCGTAAACAACTTACTTACCACGTAGTGTACTAAAAACATAATAAAAAGTGTTACATTGAGCAGTTTCATTTATTATATGTATAATGTATATGTTGTGGGATTCTTTATACCAATAAATTACACGAATGATACTTAAAGAAAAAAGAGGAAAAAATAGGTTTTTGTTTTATTTATCTGAACCGATCTTATGTAGTATTGATTTTGTTATGGGATGTAATGTATAAAGATATTGAAATATACTTTAAACTAATAGTTCTAATAGACCATAATGCATCGGTGATATTCTGTGAGTCTCCGTACACAAAAGAGTTCTACTATTTATACCATTTTATGTTATAGTGAACTTAAATGACTTATGTTATTTCAAAGGCATTATATATATATATATATTAACAAAAATTAGAGCGTAGAAAGTCAGACAGACAAAAAGGTAGTCTAACAGAGGTCATATTCACACTTAAACGATGTTCGAAAGCGTTAAAAATACTTAACACAGCTAAAAATGCAATTCTAGAAATTTCCACATATAGCTGCTAATGCATTTGAACATTTTCGTGGCTCTGTATTCCTTAATGCTAATCATACCACATTTCACATAAAACGTGTTTTTATGCATATAAATAATATATATCAATTATCATTCGGTATTGTGCAGTACAAAATACGAAAATTTGCTTCACTTTTATGTTGCATTTTAGAAATACTTCGCATAGAAAACATTATACAGTGGACTTTTTGAATGTCCCCACAAATCAGTGGTGCCATTTATACCATTATATACCAATATACCATTTATACCAATAGAAAACATGCTATTGTGAGAATGAATATTCCGTATATGTTTCAATGTATTCCATGCATATTTGTTGGAGACAGAGTGCTTACAGGCAAACTGAAGTTATAAACAACATTCAAATTTGTTGGAAAGTGCTAAAAATGATTATACTGAAAAATAATTAATGTTAGCTTCATTTAACGAAATTGATATATGTACAGACGTTGTACAATGTCAATATATATGCAGATAAAAAGTGTGCAAATAATAATGATGATGATAATAATAATAATAATAATACAGTGTTTAACTCAATATTATAAAAATTGCTTTTTTTTTTTTTTTTTTTTTTTTCAGTGTAGAAAACTTTTTTAGGAAGCATATTAAGTACTCAGATATTTTACATTGAGAAACAAAAATATACCAGGCTTCATCTTCAGCGAATATGTAGTCATTTTTTGAATCAATAAACTAGAAATATAGATTTCTGAGTTATACGTATAAGGTAAACAAATAAAGTGAATAGACGAAATGATCGAGAATTTCTAGTACACTCCTTTCTAGAGGGTAAAACATTATTATGAATATTATGAATCTTTTGTATTGCGAGAAATTTTCACTTTATTTCCTAAATTTGGGTCATAAAACAAAATTATAGTTACTATAACTCGCCTCTTATATTCGCTTTTATTTTCAGAGATTTTTAAACGAGATTCACCACGATAATATAGGCAAGGAATTTTAATTAGAATTCTAATAGGGGTTTTTAGAATTCGCTACTAAAGGAAACTAGAATTTATAAGGATGACATAGAACTATTTTTATTAGAGCCGCAATTTAGATTCTTGGTGTCAATATTTTTCCCCAATATATACAGAAGCACAACGCTCTCAATAAAACCGTGATTTATAAATTATAATTTGTTGCAGTTGTTAAGGGATGAATTATTTGTGATTATTTTTAAATTTACTTCTAATAGATAAATGAAAGCTTTGTAGATTAAACACAATAAATTGTAAAAATACACAGCAGTAAAAGCAGTAGTAATTGCTTTCATGTTGCATTCGTGTCTACTTTTATTCAACTGCTGAAGAATCGTGCTAATTATATCGACTTGAGAAAACTATTGCGTGTTTTTGAAATTTATAGTGCTAACTTATAAAAAGTTATTGTTCATCGTCATTCAGCACCCGATATTTAGGTACATTCTTTCAGAATAATCTTCTACTATTAATCACATTATTTTTTATTTAAATATTTTTTACTTAATTACAATCGTATAAGTACTTTCCTCTTTAAATTTCTTTTTGTATTTTCCATTCAAACTTTCCATTTTTGTTCAGGAAATATAATAAATGAAGGAAATAATAATTTCACTTCTTTATTTATAATAGGCATAATTGTGTAAGTATGTGCCATTGAACTGACAGATGAGCTAAGTTTTCAATTGTTAAAATTATGCCGGAATGCATTTCTTTGTTTAAATTGGACTCTTTAACTTTGAATATTTAATTATTAAAAAGTCGTGGTTCTTTTATGGAAATGTCTGCATGATTTACAAAAACACATTGTTCATTTGTGATCTTTTCATTGTTTTTATAAAGGAAAACTATTTTACTTTTTAAATTATTATTCAGCTCACAATTTAAAATTTATAATTAAATATTATATTGACCATCCTTTTGAAGTAGGAAATCTTATTCCAAATTGTTTAGGTGTCCAGCACGCATAGCCTTAACAATAATAGAAATGTAAAATAATTCTATACCTTTTTAATGCAAAATTCAAATTTCTTTCAAATTTTGTTTTCTAGTAGTTAGATTTTAATTTTTATTACTATTATTATTTTTTTCCCCCGGTGGCATTTCTTAGTATGCATTTCTTAGAGTTTAAATTTGTATTGTAATTAATAAAAATCTTAAATGTAAGTACTATAAAATGCAACAAACGCACAATATTTGTTTCGTGTCGAAATAATAGCACGACCCTTCGTCAGGGAATAAAATAGGCATGAGTGCAGCAAACAAAGCAGCACTACTGCATTTATATCTGCTTTGTATAAATTTCAAATTTCAAATTGTGTTCTTAGCTTTTGTATTAAACCAGCAATTTAGTTATTTGCTTTATATTTCCAGATTATAACACTGTGTTTATATTCCAATTTATCAAAAATCGATGCAGCTGTGAATTTACTTTTATCATTATTTTGTGGTATACATTAGAGAAATTTAAAGTCGAAAATTATATGTAATAGTCCAAAACAAGATTTTGATTGACCTTAATAAATTATTATTATTAGTTTTTATTTATAAAGTGATTTAAAAAACAGTGGTTCTTTTTTTCATTATTATTCATTTAAGATATAGAGATCAGCAAAACGAGCAAAGCCTGCTAATTTCTCTATGAAACGGATACATTAAGCACAGTGAATAGCTTGGAATATGTGTAAGACCTTACTGGAGCAGAAAAAGTTAAGATTTCATGGCACTTGAAAATCTCAGAAATATGATTTTTAAACCAATTTCCTTTTTACCGACTAGCGACTAGCTGTTCTCTCTCCCTCTCCCTATCCCTCTCCCCCCCCCCCTTTTTTTTAAAAAAAACTATAATTTTTTTTATAACATACAGATTTAATTTTAGTGAATAATTTTTATAGATAAATTAAATATTCTAGGATTTAATTTTTTATTTCTAAAATTTCTAAAAGGAGTTTTAAAATTAAAAAAAAAAAAAAAATCTGCGTAATACGATAAAAGTTGACGTGTTTAAAAACTAGAATTAAAGAAAAGGAATTTAATACACACTCATGTTCGAATGAAATATCCTTGTAACACGTAGCAACAAAAATTCCATGGGATTAGATGAGAGGGAAAAAAGCGAAAGTTGACTGGTGTACAGATAATAATAACTCATCATGCTTGAAAAGTAGAAGCAATTACAAAGAGTAAAACAGTCGAAAAAGTGTGAGATGTGTTACTCTGTTCTTATATGTCAATTTTAAAATCTTATATATCTATTCTCAATTCTAATAAATCAATTTTATGTAATCTGAAATAAAATAAAATAAATATTTAGAAGCTTTTTATTCATGAATTCATCAAACGTGAATATTCATTTTTAAGTAAATTGGAGTATAAAGGCTGATATTTTTATATACCAACTATGTGAAAAATACTAGAATGCTGGTTATCCGCCAGGGTAGCTCAGTGGTAGAGCATCCGTGCGTTAAGCGGAGGTGCCCGGGTTCGATTCCCGTCTCTGGTATTTTTCACATAGTTGGTATATAAAAATATCAACCTTTACACTCCAATTCACTTAAAATAAATATTTTTCATAGATTAATTGATAAAAAGGAAACAAGAAATATATTTTTAAGGATACGTCTCAGAGATGTAGTTGCTTACTTCAGTAAATCAACATCTCAGTTTAAATGACGACTTTTCGTTTTCGTTCACAGATCGTCAAAGTCATCCAAAGCCCATGTTATTCTATGGGTAAAATTGTTTATAGAATTACGCATTACCTAATTGTTACTTTTAAATTCCGTTTTCACATTCTGAAAATATACAACTGTTAAATTAGTAATCGTTTTTCAAAAATTTACTTTTAAAAATTAAAAATTTTGAATACTGAGTTTAAGAATGAGAATTTTCACTAAATGCATTTTTCTCATTTTTGAAATGTTAAAAAAAAAAAAAAAAAAAAATTGGAAAACGTTTAATGGTTGTGAAATTTCTGAATGGGAAAACGGAATTAAAAAATATCAATTAGGTAATGAGAAATTCTATAAAACATTTTCTCTATTGACTTACATGGGATTTGGTGACTAGAGACGGGGAAATCGTAAGAAAGAGTGAGCAGCCTTAGCTGATATAGAGATAAACTTCTTCAACATCAGGTTAGGTCAAATTCTTTTATTCCTACACAAAAAGTAAATAAATGACTGAATTTCAATTACTGAACTCGCTGAAGTATATATATATATATATATAATAGTTTACCCTACATGCCATACAATAAACTCTTTTTTCTGGTATGTAATTGGAAACTAAATTTAAAAAAATAAAAAATATTTTTTGCATCTTATTTATGTACATATTTAAAAATATTACCACTATTTTCAAACACGCAATTTCCAAAAAACCTGTCATTTATTGTGCAGAAAAAAATATACCAATTAAAAAAATACACAAAACTACCTATATGAAAATAAAATAGATATATATTATTGATTGTTCGATAAAAATAAAACTAAAGAATGTATTTGTTAAGGATACGTCTCAGAGACGTAGTGGGTTACTGTAGTGATGAAGTTCTAGAGTTCTAGAGGTTACTATTAATGTAAACGACGACTTTTCGTTTTCGTTATTCCGTGTCTGTAATATGCACGCATAAAAAGTTCCTTATTAACTGACATGGAAATAAGCTTCTTCAGCGGCAGGTTAGGTCAAATTCTTTTATTCCTACACAAAAAGAAAATAAATAACTGAATGAATGCTATCTAACCTTTAATTACTATCGCTCGCTGAAATATCAAAAAGCGAGTTTACCCTATACATAATCTACGCCACGATAAACTTGATTTTACGGAAGGGCGAACATGAACGTTTGTCCCACTGCCCTTGTGGGTTGAAACAAAACTTTTCTTCCGGTATTAAAATATAATCAAAAGAGAACTGGACAGACCTCTCTCATCTTTTTTTAATGCGGTAATTTTTGTTATTATTATCTTTTCTTTGCATTCATGCATTCGTTATTAACTCTTTTTTTCCCCCGTCATTCAAAATAGATATCGCTTTCGGCTGACGATGCTCGAAGATCAGGTCGAGTTGAAAAGTATAATTAATGCAGGAGTGGTATGTCGAAATGGCGGTTAAAGAGCATAATAATGTTTGCTTTGGATAAGTGAGTCTGATATTTTATTAAGCTTGGTTATAAAGTGTCTTCAACGTTTAGCTACGAACTTTCTATGGTCATAAAATTAAGCAAATGTCAGCCAAAAGCGATCTCTCTATGGTAATAAAACGATTCATAGTAATAAAACGCAATGTGCAATGAACAACACCATTATACATAATTATAAACAGATTAAAACGTGAGGTCAAGGAGCTTAGTGCATTGATCCTGAACATTTAATCAAATTAAGAGTTTACGTTATTTTTATTTTAATTAATTAATTAATTTTTTTATGTATAATATATACTAGACATTAAATACAAAATTTTCGTACAATCTATAAATTTCTTAAGGGAAAATAATAATAATAATAATAATAATAATAATAATAAAACTTTAAAATTACTGATTGCAACTTTCATAAAATTTGAAACTAAATTTATATTTATTCTTTTTTCCTTATTAAGTAAATCTTATCTAAAACAGGTATTATGTGATTTTTCGATATATATGTTGGGAGGAGGAGGGGAGAGTGAGTGGGTGTAGGTTACAGTTTTTGTCTCCATTTATCTTAAAAATGTCCAAATTTGAATGATTTTTTATTTATGTTGAGTAAAATATTTTTTGAAAACCAATAACATCATTAAAAAATTTGAAAATTAATAACAGCAGTTCTTTTCTTTTTCAGTTGCATGAAAAGTTTTAATTTCGTTGCCATTTATGTTTCCTAGTGCTTATTAAAAAAAATATTTTTAATTAAAATCATCGTGTTTAAAATGGTCATGCTATTATGTGTTGATCATTGCTGACTATAATTGAATTAGTATTTATAATTGAATTATAATTTATATGAAGCATATTATAAATAAGAAGTATTTGAAGTCAGTTATACAATATGATTCTCATATATTATGATTTAATATACTATAAATTTGGATATTACATAGTCGTATTTATGTACCCAGGAAAAAAAAAAAAAAAAAAAAAAAAACAGAAAGAGAGAAAGCGGAGAAAGCGGAGAAATTTTAAAGCTATCACAGACAACTCTCAATTTTTGTAATTAAATAAGTGTAGTTATGGAACCAGAAAAAAGCTGTAAAACCGATAAAGCATAATCGGAATTCTATCGGATAACTTTAAGCCATTTACATTAACAGATTTTTAAAAAAATTTAAGAGCGTCATCAGATATATTAGTTCCTCATCATACTATAGATATGGGGAACTTCGGTAATAGTGAATATTTTCGACTTTTTTACACGTCGTCAGGTGTGAGGAATCCGAAAATGACAAAATTTGTATGGTGTATGTTAGTTTGTTAGTCTGTTAGTGATTTAGTCCGTTAGTCTGTTAGTCTGTCTACAGGATATCTCAAGAACAAATAGTCGCAAAGAAGTCAGATTAGTTTTTAAATATTATTTTAACGCTGGTAAGAACCCTATTTATTCGCAACATTCGAATTAAATACTTTGTAAGTTATTAGAGATTTACAATTTTCTTAACATGGGAGAATAGGGCAAAATTTCACTTAAACGTGCATTAGATGGAAAATTTTTAATTTCAAAATGTCAGACCAGTTTTAAAATATCAGTTTTGATGCCGGAATGAACATCATTAACTATAAACATGCTACTTTGAAAATTTCGCAGGGTAGTATTGGGAATTTACGAATTTCTTAGCATGGCAGAGTAGGGCAAAATTTCATATAAACGTCAATTTTGAGGGATATTTTCATCGTAAAGATGTCATCCCACTTTTAAAATATTATTTAGGATACTGGCATGAATATCATTGACTAAGAATTTTCCAATATAAAAATTTCGTGAGTTATTAAAAATTTACGAATTTCTTAACATGGCAGAATTGGGCGAAATTTCATATAAACGTCAATCTTGAGAAATATTTTCATCGTAAAGATGTAAGACCACTTTTGAAATATTATTTAGGATACTGGCCTGAATATTATTGGCTATGAATTTTTGAACATAAAAATTTCGTAAGTTATTGGAAATTTAACGAATTTCTTAACATGGCAGAATAGGACAAAATTTCACATAAACGTCAATCGTGAGGGGTATTTTCATCGTAAAGATATCAGATCACTTTTGAAATATTATTTAGAATACTCGCATGAATATCATGGACGATGAATTTTCCAATTAAAAAAATTCGTAAGTTATTTGGACTTTACGATTTACTTAACATGGCAGAATAGGGCAAAATTGAGCATAAACATCCATTTGGAGGATCATAAATATATCAGACAACTTAAAAAAAAAATAAAGCATTTATGATACTTGTTTGAACATGATTGACTACAAATATTCTAATGGGGAAATTTTGTAAGTTATTCGTAATTTAAAATTTTATCAACACAACAAAATTGAAAATTTTCCATATAAATAGGAATTTTGTGGATTGTTGCATTGGAAATAGTAGCATGAAAACTAAACTACGAAACTGACCCTAATAAAATAAATTAATAGGTTAGAATAAAATAAATATATCGAAGTGAACGGTGGATAGCCTATTAGGCGGGGATTTCATTCTGTCACTGTGCCAAGCGTTTGGTCAAATTCATTTCTTTTAACATGTTATAATATGTCTTGTACTAGAAATTTATGAGAGCATATATATGATGGGGAATTGAGCAGAATCCACCTATGCCAACTAGTTTTTATCGTTTAACAAATATTGGGTCCCGAAACAAATTTTTTACTATTTTATTTCTATAATATAGATAACAACAAGAGCTTCAGCTTTTTATGAACAAGAAGAATACAGACATTATGAAAAATATTTGTTAAGGTTAGTTTCCAGAGATGTCAAACAATTTTTTTAAATTATTTATTCACGAAAAATTGTATTCACATGATGAAAATTTGTGTGATTATAGGCTATGTACCAATTTTTAAAACAAAACTTTTGCATTGCACCTTCCTCAGATTTCAAACCGTATATGCATCGTAACAAAAATAAAAAGTGTATATAACATGTACACATCACTGTTTTGAAATTACCTTTACTTGAATGTACAATTTTTAATTTATTATTCAATTCCATATTTCAAATATGTAGCTTTAAAATTCGTTATAATTAATTGTTTTTATAATATATATTTTTAATTTATTATTCAATTCCACATTTGAACTATGTAGCTTTAAACTATGTAGCCGCATATTTTTCGTCAAGGAATCAATTCGTCAAGGAATCTATTTTCGCAATAGCCATTTTAAGCCAAATAGTGTATCAAAAATATAAATAAATTATAAAATAATGAAAAAATAAAGAAAACAGAAACAATAATCATATAAATTATACAATTTGTGCCTCACTATATCATTTCATAGAAAAAAAATATTAAATTTTAAAATACTGAAGAAAAATAAAAGAGTAAGAAAGGAAGAAACAAACAGAAACAATAATCGCATAAGTTATCTATTTTTGTTTCACTATACGATTTTATAGAAAAATCCAAAATGGCGACAAAAATTTAAAAGTCTCCAAGGGGAGCTAAAATAAAACTGTACCATGAACAGGTTTAGATATTTATTTATTTTTCTATATAACAACCACTACCAATTAATCATAAAATATTTTAAATGGAAAACTTATAAAACCATAAAAAATTAGTTGCCTCTTATGTAGCGCTCATAGCATATTGTAATATTATATTTAGCGTTAAATGGCTGTCATTTTATAATCGATGTATACTGTATAAATCAAATAAAATCTGGGAAATAACGTGAAAGTAATTATTATATATAGTACCTATAGTGTTTCTATGTGATTGAGATCCAAATGTAAAGGGGATGGTTAAATTTTTTCGATACTGTACGTTTCAAAACTGTCATCTGATAATCACACAAATTGAAGCTCCGGGTAGAGCATTGTCCCAGGCAATTGGGACACGTAACATAGATTTCGGGGGTGAGGAAGACGCTGCCGAAGGCATTGGGACCCGAACCGATATTTTAGTCCTGCTAATATATATATATATATATATATATATATATATATATATATATATATGTATATATATATGTGTGTGTGTGTGTGTGTGTATAATAAAGAATTCAATCACAGGAAATTTAGCTTTATATACAATAGATTAGAATCCTACGATTCCAAAACATTTATTTGCCATTTCTATTAATAAGCTCAAATATGTAACCCATAGTATGTTAGACCTTTTTTTAAGTTTCCGGATTTAACAAAAGCAGAACTAAAAACCAGATGTTTTTTTGTTTGTCTTCACTGAATTTTCTTACAAATATATCGATCGAACCTTATCCTATACAGCCAACAATGTTAAATGTAAAGTCTCAAAAAATAGACATGTAAAAATACATGTTACATCTGTCCGAATCCGATCAAAGAAAAATACCCTTTCAAGTCAGTAGTGACATCAACATTGATGTCTTACTCTTGAAAATGATGTTTTGAATCAAAAATGGAAACCCTTTCTTTTTTAACACAGACAGGCGTTACTAAATGTCTGTCCGTCATGAAGTCATGGCGTGTCCCTTAGTTGTTCCGTGTGTCGAAATAACAACGTTGTTAAGTTTTAACAACAAACATTTAAAAACCATCTGTCATTATTGTTGAAAAGTTGATTCAGAGATTATTTTTTATTCTCAAAACAAGAATATGCCCGAAAGGTTTAAGATATTTGCTTATATATGTTCTTTTTTTTTTTTTTTAAGAAGCTTTATTCCAGACAGAAATATTGAAATATTTGCGATAATATTAAGGAGACATTATAAATCTTTTTTGTGCATTACTGTCTTAGAGTTGTGAAAAATTTCATATATATGCATTGAAATATAATATTGTTAAGGAATTTAGGATTTTAAAATTTCCCGAAAACTGTGTACATTAAAAATAATAATAAATAAAATTAAAATTTTTATTATTATTATTTATTTATTCCAAAATTTTAAAATGCTACCTGATAAATAATTTATAACTTTGCTCCTTGATTTTGCATTATTATAGTTTATCAATTTAGTGTAAGCTTATTTGAATATTACATTGCAGACCCCTTGGTAATATAATGTTTTGTTCACATATTTTTATGTTTGAATGGTGATAATTAATGCAAATTTTTAGCATTCAAACATAAAATTATGAAAAAAAAAAAAAAAAACTTATCAATGAATCCCCAAATAGTAAAAAATCCAGAAATATTTAAATTATGCTGTTAAACTATAATAATGTACAAGCGAGGGGAAAAAAATAAAATAAATAACATTAGTTACCAGGAAAGATTTTAAAAATGTTCAAAAAATTAAAAAATAAAATAAAAAAATTAATTTAAACAGTTTTTGAAAAATTTTAATACATTTGATAATTTTATATTTCAATGCATATGCATTTAGGTTTTCATAACTCTAAGACAATAATCTACAGATAGGATGTAATACGTCTACCATCCATTTAAAGAAGTAAATATTTTATTAGATTTTTCTCACATAAGTTATATTTTGTTTAGCAAGGAATTTGTGGATTAAAAAATTATAATTTGAGTCTCTTTCAAAATTTGAAAAATTATTATTATTATTATTAGTTTATTCTAATAAAATTTCTTCAAAGAGCTAAAACACTCTTAAATAAATGAAAATAATTTCATTCTTTATGAATATTTATCATATACTATCTAGAAATAAGTATTTAAATATTTTCGAATTTAGACATTTTGTCAAATATCTAGAAAAATTCTCAACGAATTATCTTGAAACTTTAGGACTATAAAGAACATGCTACATCTCAAATATTTTAGCAAAAGTTTTGTCCCGAAGAGAAAAAGAGGATCAGTAAAAAAATAAACAAAAACTAAAATGTTTTGGATCACCGTGTGAAATGTAATGTTTGAAGTGCGTTTTGGCTATAGCATATGAGTATGAGGCTTCTTCTAATTACACTGGTCTACAGTGGTTCGGTAACAACGGTCAAATTATTATTTTTATTATTAATTCCAATTTTTATTTAAATATCTGCAAACAAAAAAGTCCCACCACGTCACATTTTTCTGTTAGAGTATCAGAAAATGGCAATTTTCACGAATTTTTATCATTTTCACAGTATCACAGGTTATAATCCTTCCTGCTGGCAACCCAGAATCCTGGCAAATCAGAGTCCCGGCAACCATCTTTGTTCCGTTTTTTTGTTAAAATATCAGAAAATGGCAAATTTCATTTTTTTTTTTTTTTTTTTTTTTCAATACAGTCAACAGCAAAAGTATCCGAGCACTAGCAAATAATTCCGATATTGAAAAAGTACATTTAATACTATTTTGTTAAATAAATCCTTATCGAATCATTTTCTTAGACTGACTAAGAACATGACTCGACAAGGATTTATTTAACAAAGCAGTATTAAGTGTACTTTTTTAGACAGGGATCATTGCTTCCAGTACAGATTAAATAATTGCAACATAAAATCTGTACGTGTTACAGATTTTTCGCTATTATTTTTTAATTCTGCACTACAAAATTAGTTGAAAATAGCTAATTTCATTTTTGTTACCCTCGAAAAAAAATTTTTTTTTGTTGACTAGTGCTATCTGTATAAATTTTTATGGGGCTACCATAACACAAAGGGTATTTGTCCCAGCGCAAAGCCATTTTTAAGAAACTTGTCACTGCATTACATACAGCATACTGTAACCAGAAAGAAAAAAATATTAAATATGTTATAAAATATAAGCATTTTTACTGAATAATTTTTAACTACGTATGCGCGAATAATAATAATAATAATAAAAAAAAACTTAATTTGCATAATTTGATAGTCTAAAGTATTGAGTTACTCATATAAAAAAACCCCTAAATGCATATCGTGTGCAGTAAAAAAGTTGTGGGCGATAAAATGAACTGAATTTCAGTCCTTCCCCCCCCCCCCCCTCCCTCTTTTTCAAAAAAAAAAAAAAAAAAAAAAAGAAGAAGAAGAAGAAGAAGAAGATGATGATAGGAGTTTTAATCAATATTTATTTAGAATCAGCGAGCATAGTATTACCTTTGATTGAATCAAGATAAAAATATGAGTAAAACCCCTTATAGTTCAGCTTTTATTTTGAAAGAAACTGAATCTTCGAAATGACACTGAATTCACACTATCTTCGACAACTTTTGCATTTACAAGATATTTGTTTCGGGTTTTCATATCAGCAGCTCTCTCAATACTTTTGGCTATTAAAATTTGTAAATGAAATTTCGTTAAAGCCTGTGCATGAGCAGTTAAAATTGTTTAATAAAAATGCTTTTGTTTAATAAGATATTAAAAATTTTTGCATTCTTATTGCCGAAACGTCAGTGGAGGCCCTCTGTTGAGACTCAAAACGGTTTTGGGCTGTGTCTGTCTGTCTGTTTGTTTGTCTGTCGCGCGATAGCGGCCGCAAAAATAGCGCTATTGACTTGAAATTTGGTACACATGTTCATGAGCCCCACGAAATCAGCTGTATAGTTTTTGGTATGTATTCCATTTCTACTTCGTATACAGGGACACGCCAAAGTTTTTCTTATCATTACGGCCAATGGGAGGAATTTGTATGTACCGCGATAGCGGCCACAAAAATCACGCTATTGACTTGCAATTTGGTATACATGCTCATGCGCCCAACGGAATCAGCTGTATAGTTTTAGGTGTGCATTCCATTTGTAGTTCGTGTACAGGGTCACGCCAAATAGTTCGATCATTATGGCCTATGGGAAGAATCTGTATGTACCGCGATAGCCACCGCAAAAATCAAGCTATTGACTTCCAATTTTTTCCGAAACGTCAATGGAGGCCCTCTTTTGAGACTCAAAAGGATTTTGGGTTCCGTCGGTCCGTCCGTCCGTCAGTCTGTCTGTCGTGCGATAGCGGCCGCAAAAATCACGCTACTGACTTGAAATTTGGTATATATGTTCATGAGCCCTACGAAATCAGCTGTATAGTTTTTGGTATGTATTCCATTTCTACTTCGTACACAGGGACACGCCAAAGTTTTTCTTACCATTACGGCCTATGGGAAGAATTTGTATGTACCGCAATAGCAGTCCCAAAAATAACGCTATTGACTTGCAAGTTGGTACACATATTCATGAGCCCAACGGAATTAGCTGTATAGTGTTAGGTGTGTATTCCATTTGTCGTTCGTGTACGGGGACACGCCAAAATTTTTCTTATCCTTACGGCTTTTGGGAAGAATTTGTATGTACCGCAATAGCGACCGAAAAAATCCTTCGATTGACTTGCAAATTGGCGCACACGTTCCAGCTTTGCATATAAGTAGCTGTATAATTTTTATTGCTATATTTTTTATAAACTGTGTACAGGGACACGCAAAAATTCTTAACATTAAGGCGTATGGGGGTGAATTTCGTTTAAACGCATTTTAACATCATTACTTTGCAATGAAGAAAATGAAATTAGAGTACGTGAGTAAGATGCTTAAACTTATGTTGTTTGAAGAAAATATGTGCTTTTAAGCTTTCTAATTAATGTACAGGACCTTACAAAAGTGTTCTGACAATGTCACTTAGTCATCCAAACGATGTTAAATTTGGAACAATTATTAATTTTAAACGCAAAATAAGCTGAATAGTTTTTACTGGTGTATACAATTTTTATGGTTCGTTTACAAAGACACACGAAAGAATTTCGTAACATTAGACCCTATAAACAAATTTTTAATTTAAGCGCGCACTTTAATGCGTTTATGCTGAATTGAACTTAATAAAGTTAACATACATTATAAAGTTGCTTAAAATCATGTTTACTCTTAAAAAAGGTTATGTATAGACTAAATAATTTATGGGACCACACAAAATAATTCCGAGTATGTACCGTAATCATCCAAATGATGTCAAATTAGTTCGAAAAATTAATGAGTTATAATTAATTAGGTTTATTCTTATTATTGGCGTTTATAATGACTGTGGCTACTTTTCTGTGATACATAAAGGAATTTCGCACTATTACGGTCTATAGTCGGTATTTCTTAAAAGTGTATTTTAACATTGTTACACCCCATCAAATATAATAAAATTTTATTAGAATTTTAAAAGCATGTTTTCCTGTTGAAAATTGTGGGCATAGAATTGATAATTAGTTTAAAGGTTACGCAAAATATTTCCGATATGCTATGTAATTTTTTTTGTATGAAATTTGGTATTTATGAATTTCAGGGAAATAATACAAGACCGTCGTTTATTAAGAATAAATATTGTTGCGTACTTGGGGGTTCGTAAGTTGTCCGAGAATGAAAGGCGAAACTTACAAAAATTCAGTGAATTATTCATAGAAAATTCCAGAAAAATACAGGTCTATAAACCAAGTATCAGCTTCAATTCAACCAGTAAACATAGCTTAAACAACAGCCGTTAACAGCAAAACAACAGTACAAACTGTTTATCAATAACACATAAAGCAAGTCTCATTCAAAGGGGCTCAAAGCAAAGCAAGCATTTGACGAAACTGACACAGATCTGAGATTGGCCGCCTTGGCTAAAAAAATGCTCCCTTTATACTATTCTATCGAACACAGACTGTTCTGGAAAATTCTCGTATCTCATCAGCCAATGAGATTAGAGCTTCCATATTTGGTATATCCCTAATAAGAATTTTCTCGCCAAGGTCGCCAAAAAAATCGCCAAGGAGGGAAACAGTCGCCAAATTTGGCGCCAAATCCTTTGCTTCCCTTATTGGAGATTTTCAATGGGTTTTTAAAAGAAAATTGGGCTATTTTAACGCTAAAACGATTAGAAATGCACAAAATTAGCATTTTATCGGCTTACTAAGCCTCTGAAAAAATTTATGCAAAAATAAATGCAATTATTTACAATTCCATAACACTTTATATGATATACAAATAGGTATACAAAGAGAGATAGAGCGGGGGGTTGAGGGGGGCGGCAGCCCCCCTCAGAAAGGTATCTGATTATGGTAATAAGTCGATCGAATCAATATATACTATTATATAATAAGGAATAAATAAAAATGACCTATTGAAAAATGTCTGATGCAAGTAGGACGTTGAGGCTCCTGATCTGCAGATCCACTAGTTGCAGTATGCTGTGTCCAATGTAGTGTGCCAAGTTTCCTAAAAATAGTTTTGCACTTGGTCTAATACCTTAAGTGTTATTATCAAAAAAGCGACTTTTGTTTTCAATTTTTTAAATAAACCATAGTATCTCCATAACTGTATGCGGTATCCTCATATAACTTAACACAGAAAGATTTTTATTAAGGAGAAGCCTCATAAGGAGAAGCCACATGCTAAAGCATTTCAAGCATTACCTTTTGCAGGTTGATCCAAAACATTTTGATTTTTGTTTAATTTTTTACTTTTCCTTTTTTTCCCTTCGGGGTAAAACTTTTGCTAAAATATATGAGGTATAGCATATTCTTTATGCTTGAAAAGTTTTAACATAATTAGCGAGAATTTTTTCCAGGTATTTGAAAAAACGTTTAAATTCGAAAATGCTTAAATACTTATTGGTAGATAGTGAATTTGAACGTTAATTGAGAGAATAATAATAAAATTAAAATAAATAGAAAGCAAATGATTAAAAAATAAATATTTTGTAACAATTTTCATATAAATAATGGAATTAAAATTTTGTGATAGATATAAGTATCTAAAAACGTCTACTGTTTATGGACCTGTATATCGAAAAATATATTATCAGAAATTTTCCAATACGTTATAATGATAAAGCATTTTGTCTATTAGAAAAGTTTCAGTTTATTTTTTATTTTTTTATTTATTTTTTTTAATATTCAAATGCATTACAAGATATTACTAATAATAAACATTTATTATTCTTACATTTTTTTTAAAGGGTTATTCTTTCATTTGGCATTTATAGGCAAATTCAAATTCAGATATTGATATCAAATAAAGAGAGGGTGAAGAGGCTTCATCACCATAGTCCTTATATACAGGTCCTATATACCTTATATAGAAATCCTATATATAGACCTTTGAAGTTTATGCCTATCTTTTTTCTACGGTACTAGTTTTAACCCAGGTCAGGCTCGTTGGCCTACACGTTTGGACTTTTTAGGGATTTATCTCCAAAATATGTGCAAATACAACTGAGGACTCCATTGAATAGAGGTCGCAAACTAGTGCATTTGTCGACCATTAATGGCCCGAAAGAAAATTTTGGTGATCCATATGAAAATCTAAACATTATTTACATTCTTTTATTTTTCATTAGAAATTGCAGTGGTTGTTTATTTGAATTTGAATTTCAATATTTTCTGAATGACTCATTGACACAGCTTTCATTAATTGAAATTTTCTATTTAGCAATTAATAGATACAAAACAATACCAATACACAAAAATATAGAACTAATTTTAACTTAGGGGAAAGACTGACACAAAATTGCTGCGATTTAGATTAAGAACCAATAAGAGACAAAAATAACTTAAATTACTTATGCCGACATGGATTATAATTTAAAAAAAGGACCATTAAACTTAATGACCGAGAAAACAAATAAATAACCACTGAAATAATTGGATAAAAATGCTTAAAATTAGAAGTAAAATACTCGTCAGGGGCATGTACTTCATAAAGCTGTGAAAGCTGCATCGATTTCGTAAAACAATATAGCTAATCATAGCAATTTATATCGTTTCAGCCCCGATCGAAGGAGAAAAACCATATAGAATGAGAAATTAAATGAAATATTAAACTAAATCAAATATTAAATAAAAGACTTCATGGATACCAGAGAAGCATAGTAGCCACATGTAAAACATTTAACACAAACTGGAGAATAGGATGATGCCAACAAAAAATGAAATTAAAAATAAAAGCTTTGAAAACATCGATTAATCGACAAAGAATGAACGACAGAGCATTTTCATTAATGATAAAATACACAGAGTAATTATTTATTGAAACAGTCAAAATATATTTTAAAGTTAATTAAAGTTTAATCTAGATAAATGTTAATTTAAATTGTACGTAAAACATGAATCATTAAACCGTTCAAAGAAAGGATTGGAGAAAGAAGACATAAGACAGCAGTAAGCAAGTGCCATCTAGCGTTTAGCTGGATAAACAATAAGTCAGTTAAATTATTTCATGATAATAAAACCAATGCGATAAGAAGTATATTTAAGAAGTTTTAACTGCATGATTAAGAGAATAAGTGGCACCAATCAAATAATTAGAGTTATGATTAGTGGATCATGTTAATGTTAAAGCTAAAATAATTAAACTAATAGTTGAACTTAATTTTATTAAACTTAAATTAATTAAACATAAAGTCAAATTTTTAAGTAAAATTAAAATTAAAGTATTAAAAAGAATTAAATGTTAAGTTGTAAAAAGACTCAATCACAAGCAATAATCCCAAAAAGCACACATGTAAGGATAAGCAATACAATCAATAATTAAATTTATTATTTTAAATGTGATGATTTTTTTAAAATAATTATTATTATTGTTATTAAATTGGATTGATTGTTCAAACTAAACAAAGGAAGCCACTAGTAGCCAAATGTACACAATTAAATTTAACGAAAAAAGAGTTCAAATTTCAAAATATCATCCAGAAAAAATAAGAAGAATGTAACTTGCAGTAATCGCATTTTTTTTTTAAATTAAACAGCAAACCCTGCCAACCAACCAGCCAAACAATACCACCCTTCCTTCTTAATCAAACATCTCCCCACCCATCCACCATTTTTTTTTTTTTTTTTTTTTTTGTGTGTGTGTTATACAGAGACCCTTAATGATAAACAATTGAATAAATAAATTTTTAAGGATAGCTCATTTTTGTAGCAGCATTAATTATGTGAGAGATATTTTTGTTTTTAAACCTATATGAACAAAGATTATGTATACGACAGAGGTGATGGAAAATGATATTTCTGTAAACAGAGATATGAAGACAAGAATTAAAACGTGTAAATAAATTTACTTTGAAACAAAAATCTTGTCTTTTATCATACAGATCAGTATAAATTTTACAACCTTAAAGTTTAAGTTTTAAATCTAAGAAACTAATATAGTTGTTGTTGAGAAGATTATGAGTTAAGGTAAGGTGAGAAGGATATTCAAATTTGAATAAATTAGGGGAAAAATTACTGACATAAAAAATTATAATGTCATCAATGTATCGGTAAAAATAGACATTTTCAATACATAATCCCTGTTCATAATGATAAAGGTATAAGTCAGCTAACAAACTCGAGCTACAACCTCCTTGTGGAATACCGACCTTTTGAATATAAATTTTATTACTGTGTAGAATGTAATTGTTATGAATAATAAAATTTAAAAGTATATATATAATTTATATTTTTTAGCAACATAATATATAATAGATTCATACATAGAAATCGGGAGAGATTATAAACCATTAAAATCAGCTTGCTTTTTGTCTTGCAGTAACATCACTAGAGCCAAAAATTGATGAACGCACAGAAAAAAACTCAGGAAAAATAATCGCACAAAAAATGCGTCATATTAAAAAAAAAGAAGTTTAAAATATTTTGTAATATTTAAGCTAACTTTAATTGTTTTATTATAACTGAACATTCCTTAAGTATATTTTTTTATGATTAAATGTTTAGCATTTTCTTACTAAATAAGACTATACTATTTTACATTAAATTGATTTATTTCATATTCATAATGTTGATATTTTCGAATTATTATTCTACAAAGATATTTGTGTTTTTTATTTATAAGACTAAACTATTTTACATTAAATTGATTTATTTCATATTTATAATGTTGGCATTTTCTAATTATTATTCTACAAATATATTTGTGTTTTTTATTTGTAAGACTATAAGATTTTACATTAAATTGATTTATTTTATACTTTATAATGCTGGTATTTTCTAATTAATATTCTATGAATATATATGTGTTTTTTATTTATAAGATTAAACTATGTTACATTAAATTGATTTATTTCTTACTTATAATGCTGGTATTTTCTAATTATTACTCTACAAATATATTTGTGTTTTTTAATAAAACATTTTTGTGGTTCGAGGAAATTTACAAGTTTTAAATTTAGTGGTCCGTAAAGTAGAAAAAATTGCTGACTTCTGCTTTGGAACAATCCTCTTGTAAAACAATCTACCCAGGCATGGGTTACTCAGGTATATAATTGCCCTATATATAATAAATTTACAAATAGTTTGTGTTTTAAAGGAATGATTAAATTATTATAATTTATAAGTTTTCCACCTGTGTGGCAAATATAAATTAAAGATTCCATGAAAACGATTTTTTTTTTTTTTTTTTTAATAAATTAATTGAAGAATTCTTATGTTAAAAACTTTTTAATACTTAGTAATCAAAACAACTAACAAAAATCAATTCAAATTAATATTATATATGAACAATTTGAAAACATTTAATGGGGTGTATTAAGAAATAAATATGTGAAAATAAATAGTATTATACAATTTATGAAATTTTTTGGTTACATAATTTCAAAAGGAATATCATTTTAGATATCAATAGTGAAATATTTATTTATTGTATTAAATAATGAGCCCGGATAACAAACGAAAATTTTTGGGCTAAATGATTCTGTTAATACTAGCATAACTTTAAATTATATAATAAATTAATAAATTATTTAATATATTATTAATAATTTAATACATTTAGAGTAAATATTTAATTACTTTAAATTATTTAATATTTTATCTTTTTATTCACCACTTTCTTTTAAAATTTCTAAATTTCTTTCTCCACTTGGTTTTAAAGTCATTTAAAAACCATGCAACAAAATTAAATTATCTCCTCTTAACGATCCTTTTCCTACTGAAAACTGATCTGTCATTTATTTAATCCCGTGTTCATCGTGAAAATTAGGTTATATTGGTCAAAATAGAAGGCATTTGAAATATGGAATAAATGAGCACCGTCGGAATGTTCGTGATGAAGAGATTTCAAAATCTTCTATTGCTTCCCACTGCTGGGCTCATGGTCATCGTTTTGATTTTTCTAAAACTAACATAATTTCATCTCCTTTCTCCTCTTCCCATTTGGATATCCATGAAGCTTTTTACATATTTAAAAATTCTAAAAATCTTGTTAATGATATTTCTGCCACTCTGCTCTTGTCTGATGCTTGGAAATTACTCACGTAATTCCGAATTTTACTTAAATTTGATAATTTTAAGATTTTAAGATTTTGTTATATTTTTTACTCTTATTTATATTTATGTATTTTCTTCTTTTGTTTGATAATTCTGATCAGACCAGTGCTTATATTTACATTCATCTTTATATATTTTTGCTCTTCGCTTAAAACGGTTTTGTGCGTTGCCGCTTTGCTTGCAGCACTCGTGCCTACTTTGTTCGCCTGACGAAGGGTCGTGTTTTCTTTCGACCCAAAATTCGTAGCGAGTTTATTGCATTTTACAGTGTTTATTCAAAGTTTTGTACTTATTAAAGTATTTTTGCATTTATTTTAATGTAATTTAAGCATATTCATATTTCTTCATATATATATATATATATATATATATATATATATATATATATATATATATATATATTGAGGAAGAAGAAATAACCTACGTTAAATAAACTGATATAAATTGCTGAATACACTGCTAACTTGTAGTTCACAATAGAAATATTCTATGTGTAATTTTATATTATACCTTAATACGATTCTACATATAATCTAATACATAGGCATTCGTACACCAATGCAAAATATTTTTTATTATCCGAATACAATCGATAACTTCTTAACTAGCCACTCTTTGTTCAAAATAATATATAATAATATATAATATATAATTTATATTTTTTAGCAACATAATATATAATGGATTCATACATAGTAATCGGGAGAGATTATAAACCATTAAAATCAGCTTGCTTTTTGTCTTGCAGTAACATCACTAGAGCCAAAAATTGATGAACGCACAGAAAAAAACTCAGGAAAAATAATCGCACAAAAAATGCGTCATATTAAAAAAAAAGAAGTTTAAAATATTTTGTAATATTTAAGCTAACTTTAATTGTTTTATTATAACTAAACATTCCTTAAGTATATTTTTTTATGATTAAATGTTTAGCATTTTCTTACTAAATAAGACTATACTATTTTACATTAAATTGATTTATTTCATATTCATAATGTTGATATTTTCGAATTATTATTCTACAAAGATATTTGTGTTTTTTATTTATAAGACTAAACTATTTTACATTAAATTGATTTATTTCATATTTATAATGTTGGCATTTTCTAATTATTATTCTACAAATATATTTGTGTTTTTTATTTGTAAGACTATAAGATTTTACATTAAATTGATTTATTTTATACTTTATAATGCTGGTATTTTCTAATTAATATTCTATGAATAGATATGTGTTTTTTATTTATAAGACTAAACTATGTTACATTAAATTGATTTATTTCTTACTTATAATGCTGGTATTTTCTAATTATTACTCTACAAATATATTTGTGTTTTTTAATAAAACATTTTTGTGGTTCGAGGAAATTTACAAGTTTTAAATTTAGTGGTCCGTAAAGTAGAAAAAATTGCTGACTTCTGCTTTGGAACAATCCTCTTGTAAAACAATCTACCCAGGCATGGGTTACTCAGGTATATAATTGCCCTATATATAATAAATTTACAAATAGTTTGTGTTTTAAAGGAATGATTAAATTATTATAATTTATAAGTTTTCCACCTGTGTGGCAAATATAAATTAAAGATTCCATGAAAACGATTTTTTTTTTTTTTTTACAAAATTAATTGAAGAATTCTTATGTTAAAAACTTTTTAATACTTAGTAATCAAAACAAAAATCAATTCAAATTAATATTATATATGAACAATTTGAAAACATTTAATGGGGTGTATTAAGAAATAAATATGTGAAAATAAATAGTATTATACAATTTATGAAATTTTTTGGTTACATAATTTCAAAAGGAATATCATTTTAGATATCAATAGTGAAATATTTATTTATTGTATTAAATAATGAGCCCGGATAACAAACGAAAATTTTCGGGCTAAATGATTCTGTTAATACTAGCATAACTTTAAATTATTTAATAAATTAATAAATTATTTAATATATTATTAATAATTTAATACATTTAGAGTAAATATTTAATTACTTTAAATTATTTAATATTTTATCTTTTTATTCACCACTTTCTTTTAAAATTTCTAAATTTCTTTCTCCACTTGGTTTTAAAGTCATTTAAAAACCATGCAACAAAATTAAATTATCTCCTCTTAACGATCCTTTTCCTACTGAAAACTGATCTGTCATTTATTTAATCCCGTGTTCATCGTGAAAATTAGGTTATATTGGTCAAAATAGAAGGCATTTGAAATATGGAATAAATGAGCACCGTCGGAATGTTCGTGATGAAGAGATTTCAAAATCTTCTATTGCTTCCCACTGCTGGGCTCATGGTCATCGTTTTGATTTTTCTAAAACTAACATAATTTCATCTCCTTTCTCCTCTTCCCATTTGGATATCCATGAAGCTTTTTACATATGTAAAAATTCTAAAAATCTTGTTAATGATATTTCTGCCACTCTGCTCTTGTCTGATGCTTGGAAATTACTCACGTAATTCCGAATTTTACTTAAATTTGATAATTTTAAGATTTTAAGATTTTGTTATATTTTTTACTCTTATTTATATTTATGTATTTTCTTCTTTTGTTTGATAATTCTGATCAGACCAGTGCTTATATTTACATTCATCTTTATATATTTTTGCTCTTCGCTTAAAACGGTTTTGTGCGTTGCCGCTTTGCTTGCAGCACTCGTGCCTACTTTGTTCGCCTGACGAAGGGTCGTGTTTTCTTTCGACCCAAAATTCGTAGCGAGTTTATTGCATTTTACAGTGTTTATTCAAAGTTTTGTACTTATTAAAGTATTTTTGCATTTATTTTAATGTAATTTAAGCATATTCATATTTCTTCATATATATATATATATATATATATATATATATATATATATATATATATATATTGAGGAAGAAGAAATAACCTACGTTAAATAAACTGATATAAATTGCTGAATACACTGCTAACTTGTAGTTCACAATAGAAATATTCTATGTGTAATTTTATATTATAACTTAATACGATTCTACATATAATCTAATACATAGGCATTCGTACACCAATGCAAAATATTTTTTATTATCCGAATACAATCGATAACTTCTTAACTAGCCACTCTTTGTTCAAAATATTATATAATAATATATAATATATAATTTATATTTTTTAGCAACATAATATATAATGGATTCATACATAGTAATCGGGAGAGATTATAAACCATTAAAATCAGCTTGCTTTTTGTCTTGCAGTAACATCACTAGAGCCAAAAATTGATGAACGCACAGAAAAAAACTCAGGAAAAATAATCGCACAAAAAATGCGTCATATTAAAAAAAAAAGAAGTTTAAAATATTTTGTAATATTTAAGCTAACTTTAATTGTTTTATTATAACTAAACATTCCTTAAGTATATTTTTTTATGATTAAATGTTTAGCATTTTCTTACTAAATAAGACTATTATACTATTTTACATTAAATTGATTTATTTCATATTCATAATGTTGATATTTTCGAATTATTATTCTACAAAGATATTTGTGTTTTTTATTTATAAGACTAAACTATTTTACATTAAATTGATTTATTTCATATTTATAATGTTGGCATTTTCTAATTATTATTCTACAAATATATTTGTGTTTTTTATTTGTAAGACTATAAGATTTTACATTAAATTGATTTATTTTATACTTTATAATGCTGGTATTTTCTAATTAATATTCTATGAATATATATGTGTTTTTTATTTATAAGACTAAACTATGTTACATTAAATTGATTTATTTCTTACTTATAATGCTGGTATTTTCTAATTATTACTCTACAAATATATTTGTGTTTTTTAATAAAACATTTTTGTGGTTCGAGGAAATTTACAAGTTTTAAATTTAGTGGTCCGTAAAGTAGAAAAAATTGCTGACTTCTGCTTTGGAACAATCCTCTTGTAAAACAATCTACCCAGGCATGGGTTACTCAGGTATATAATTGCCCTATATATAATAAATTTACAAATAGTTTGTGTTTTAAAGGAATGATTAAATTATTATAATTTATAAGTTTTCCACCTGTGTGGCAAATATAAATTAAAGATTCCATGAAAACGATTTTTTTTTTTTTTTTTTTTTATAAATTAATTGAAGAATTCTTATGTTAAAAACTTTTTAATACTTAGTAATCAAAACAACTAACAAAAATCAATTCAAATTAATATTATATATGAACAATTTGAAAACATTTAATGGGGTGTATTAAGAAATAAATATGTGAAAATAAATAGTATTATACAATTTATGAAATTTTTTGGTTACATAATTTCAAAAGGAATATCATTTTAGATATCAATAGTGAAATATTTATTTATTGTATTAAATAATGAGCCCGGATAACAAACGAAAATTTTCGGGCTAAATGATTCTGTTAATACTAGCATAACTTTAAATTATTTAATAAATTAATAAATTATTTAATATATTATTAATAATTTAATACATTTAGAGTAAATATTTAATTACTTTAAATTATTTAATATTTTATCTTTTTATTCACCACTTTCTTTTAAAATTTCTAAATTTCTTTCTCCACTTGGTTTTAAAGTCATTTAAAAACCATGCAACAAAATTAAATTATCTCCTCTTAACGATCCTTTTCCTACTGAAAACTGATCTGTCATTTATTTAATCCCGTGTTCATCGTGAAAATTAGGTTATATTGGTCAAAATAGAAGGCATTTGAAATATGGAATAAATGAGCACCGTCGGAATGTTCGTGATGAAGAGATTTCAAAATCTTCTATTGCTTCCCACTGCTGGGCTCATGGTCATCGTTTTGATTTTTCTAAAACTAACATAATTTCATCTCCTTTCTCCTCTTCCCATTTGGATATCCATGAAGCTTTTTACATATTTAAAAATTCTAAAAATCTTGTTAATGATATTTCTGCCACTCTGCTCTTGTCTGATGCTTGGAAATTACTCACGTAATTCCGAATTTTACTTAAATTTGATAATTTTAAGATTTTAAGATTTTGTTATATTTTTTACTCTTATTTATATTTATGTATTTTCTTCTTTTGTTTGATAATTCTGATCAGACCAGTGCTTATATTTACATTCATCTTTATATATTTTTGCTCTTCGCTTAAAACGGTTTTGTGCGTTGCCGCTTTGCTTGCAGCACTCGTGCCTACTTTGTTCGCCTGACGAAGGGTCGTGTTTTCTTTCGACCCAAAATTCGTAGCGAGTTTATTGCATTTTACAGTGTTTATTCAAAGTTTTGTACTTATTAAAGTATTTTTGCATTTATTTTAATGTAATTTAAGCATATTCATATTTCTTCATATATATATATATATATATATATATATATATATATATTGGGGAAGAAGAAATAACCTACGTTAAATAAACTGATATAAACTGCTGAATACGCTGCTAACTTGTAGTTCACAATAGAAATATTCTATGTGTAATTTTATATTATAACTTAATACGATTCTACATATAATCTAATACATAGGCATTCGTACACCAATGCAAAACATTTTTTATTATCCGAATACAATCGATAACTTCTTAACTAGCCACTCTTTGTTCAAAAATCCGCCATTGAAATATGTTTTCAAGAGATGCTTATCAAAGAGCGTTTCTTTTCATCTTTAAATGGACTGACAGCCGTTTCTAAATGTTTTTTTTTTTCGTTTAGCTTTGAGCCATCATACTATAAACCGGAAGAGTTTCTCCTCCGCAGTATCAATTCGAGTACATAGACCTTGTGAAGTTACTAACTGTTACTGCTCTTTAAAAGATGCATAATATCTAGCATGTTTTGTAATAGATATATCGCATAATAATAGGTTCTTACTATAGATTATATATGCAGTAATTAATTTGTTTTTAATTGATCTCTAATTTAGTTAGGATATATTATTTAATATACTTACGGAATTCTTTTTTGAATGAAAATGTACACATTTTTCAATTATTATTCTTGTGTAATTAGAATTTGTTACAATGTATCCCAAGTTAGAGACAAAACTTGTTTTATGGTTAAATTTCCTGTGACTACCGTGTTTAAAAATTGTGTTAAATCGTTAAAAACAAAATTAAAAAATGGTAATAATAATAATAAATAATAATAATAATTAAAAAACAAAATGGAAAACACAATTTGCTTTGGATTTTCCACCAATTCAATTAAAACTACAACAATTTTCACAGTCTTTCAATAAAAATAAATGATTTATACGCGGTTCAATAGAAAATATGCAGTTTACGAATTGTCTTAAAAAATTATATTGTTTACGAAAAAAATAATTGTTGTAAAAATACTTGTACATTAAAAATAGTGGTGTTTAATATAATCAGCATGATTGTTTTACGCACCGCCAACAAACAAATATATTAATCAGACAACATATTTGAAAGATTAGAAAATTCAGTGGAAAATAAATACGTCCAAATTTTTCTGAACCAATAAGAATATGGGAAATGCCCAACAATACAATTACTACTATTCATGGTAACTGTTCTACTATTTACACATTCGTTAATTATTATATTTATATATTTTTTCCTCGTTTAAACGTGTAAAAAATACAGATATCGGAGCTTCATCCTCACTCAAAATTATTGAAAAGAAATTGAGTTTGCTGAAAACATCTTTTAAAATCTTAATTATTATTGTTCTTTATGGGCATTTAAATTATTTTTAAAAATTTTAAATATAAAAAGAAAAGGAATTAATTATGAAGGTTGTCCCACAACTAATACTGCAAATGCATCCAGACATTAAATAAAAACTGAATATTCACCGGGATTACGTTATTTATCAATTTCTTTATTTTTTTTTTCTTTATTAGTTATGTGTAGGTTTTGCCCGTATTGTTCCCTCCATATTTAAATGATTAAATGAATAAAAAAAAAAAGAAAGAAAGAAAGAAAAAAAAAAGAAAGAAAGAAAGAAAAAGAAAAGAAAGAAGGAGGAAATTAGATCACTATTTTACACATCAATTTATAAGTAAAAGCTGAAAAAAAAAATAAAAAAAAATAAGTCAATAAATAAATAAATAAATAAATAATAATAATTAAATTAAAATCTATTGGAATGTCTTAAAACGTCGCTCCGTGTATATGATAAAAAATTAGTCATAATAATGAAGAAAATTTTGAGTCGAATTATTTTGAAACAAAGTGCGCTTTAAATTTCGTTTTCAAATTTCTGTCATAAAATTTTATTTTTATTGATTAAAAAAAAAAAAAGAAAAGAAAGAAATAATAATGATAATAATAATAATAATAATGGGTTTTTTCTTTCTTTCTTTCTTTCTTTTTTTTTTTTTTTTTTTTTTTTTTTCTTTTTTTGGATGAGAACTTCTGTGAACTATGTTGTTTTTTGAGATTTACGCATGATCAGGGCTGATTGTGACCCTACTTTAAAAATCCTGAAATTACATGAAAAGAAAAATAGAAAATCTTTTAATGACTGTAACCAATAAAACACATGTAAAATTGCTGAAAATATAAAAAAAAAAAAAAAAAATACTAGAAAATTACAAAAGATATACCTAAATGTCTATTATACAACAATTTTCTCTTAACAGTCACTCAAAAATTTTCTGAAATCAGGAATTATATTATGTAAAAATTCCTGAAATCAGGAAACAATCCTACACACAATCACCCCTGCATGATGATTACACATATTTTAAAGACTTGATAAAATTCTGGTAAAGTTAGTAGCGTAGAGTACATCAAAATACTTGTAAAAGTTTATTTTTGTCTTGATATATTTCTAAACGTAAATTGTACTTTTGCTCTCTCAAAATTGGTAAAATAGTACTATACAAAAAATACTAAAAAAAAAAAAAAAAAAATACCATGACTAACTATGATCTATTACCAGCCCTACTTTTCTCACTTACATAAATTGATACATCTCAAAGATAAATATTGTAATCGTATCGTAAACATACAGATCGTACGTTTTTCTAATGTTGAAAACTATTTCGATTAATCAAATAAAATTCTTAAATTATTGTTAAATATAGATATAGAAATATTTTATTCACATGCACAATTATGCTTTTAATATCATACGATTGCATAGAAACAATTTCCGACTAAAATTTATTCTTTCACTTTGAAAGAATACTAAGAACATTTCATCTCTGTATGATATATATAAAAACAAAACAAATAATTAATTTCGAAATTTCATTTCATATTCATAGTTCTGATTCCGCTTTATTAATATTAATTATCATTGCTAAATACTATACTGTTATGCTTATTTGGTGATGTAGTTTAGATATTTTAATTTATTAAGGATATTATTTGTTTGTTTGTTTGTTTATTTGCACTTAATATCATGTCTAAAATGTGTTTCATCGAATATTTAAAAGGTATATATCATTTCAAATGCTCTATACAATAAAATCTGTAAAATAATGATAATTAAAGTACAATTTATCATTTCATTTAAATTTATATTTAAATTTCTATCAAATTTTAAAATACATTGCTATATAATTTTTGTAAAAATAAATAAATAAATAATAATAATAATAATAATAACATTAACAATATGGTATTATTATCATCTTCATTAGATTACGTGTTTTTGAAAATAATAATAATTATTATTATTATTACTATTATCACTATTATCTCTCCTTAACTAAATTAACATTTTTAACTTTTAAGCATGTCTAGAAAACGTCTTAATTAAATATTTATTGGATGCGAAATGCTATGTCACTCATACTGATTTTTTATGCATTCGCTGCTTATTTAAGTATAGTGTTGGAAATCCGATAAACTCCATCTTTGCAAACGAATGCATGCCATAATTCATTTTCAGATGTTTAAAGACTTAAATAATAAAGAGACGTGAGCTGAGGCTTTGGAAATCCGATTGTTTTACTGTACCTTGTCATCAGTCAAGCAAATATCCAGTGCCTTAGAAAGATTAGCTATGATTTCACTGTTTATCTTTTTTAAAGTTATCATTTCGAAAATAAATATAATTTAAGAATTCATTTGAGTCTTAAATCGAAATTCAAATACTAAGCAGTTTTATAATATGTGTATTTGTAGGGTTCATGCCAGTAATGCAAATTTAGTGGTCCAAAAAGATTACTTAGTTTATGAATTAGTGGTGCTAAAATATACAATGGTAAATAATAATACAAAAAAAAAAAAAAAAAAAAAAAGAAAAAAAGTATATATATATATATATATATATATATATATATACGTATTTGTGTGTGTGTGTGTGTGTGTGAGAGAGAGAGAGAGAGAGAGAGAGAGAGAGAGAGAGCAGGCATTTCAGCAAACAGAACAAACAGTTTATTTTTTAAATACTCTGAATGCAAATTTTAGCGATTGATTTAAACAAATAGATCATACAAGGTAGATTTTTAACAACTTACAATTGAAAAACTGATATAGAAAGATAAAAAAAGTAAAGAAAAACTAAAAATTCAAAAAACACCCAATAATTATTTCGAATCGAAAAAAAATCAAACACAACAATTCAGAAGATAAAAAAAAAAAAAAAAAAACCTTAGGCATGAGTGAAGAGAGAAAGCAAATACATGAATACGGATTTCTAAAATAATGAAAGCGTATTGTCGTTCTGTAAGTATCAAAATATATCAGTTTCTGTGTTTTAAAATATAAAAAGAAAATATAAAAAATATATTGGCAGAAGTATTTTAGGCTAAAAGTTTATCAGCCATGGGTGTGATTTGGTGAAATTTTTTAATGATTTATCGACAACTCTAGCTTTCTCTTCATGCTAGCATTGCATCAAGAGACTACGCGTAATTGCATATTTTTATAAGATAGAAGCACCACACAATTTATTGTAAGATAAATAAAAATTTTGTAAGAAAACGCCATAAAAAAAAAAAAAATAATAAATAAAATAAATCACGTACAATTCCTTCGGGTTGGAAGAGCAAAATCCGTCACCAGGCGTAAAAGTAGCAGCACCAAATACAGGCGCAAATGCGCTAAAACAAAAATGCATTTTATTGTATTTACTTTCAGTTTTTAATCAACATTATTATTTGACATCAGTATTCTGTTGTATTTTATTCCAATGTAATTCATTACATGTATATTAGATGTATAGCGTACATTTAGTGAATTACTGTAATATAGTATACATGTGGCATCAATGTAATTAATTCACTTCATGCATATCGAATAATTTCTTGTTAGAAAGTAATTTATTAAAAAAAAGTTTTAGACTGTTTTGTTTTTTATTTATTGATCTACTTTTGGATCACCTGTAAATTCTTTCTCGCTGGGATCACTAACTCACTAACTGTCTCTCCTTTCATTCCTAAAAAACACGGCTTTCTTTTGATTTCTTCCAACTCTTTTCGCAGTACTTACTTCCGTTCAAAAATCTTAAAAAGAAAAATAGCTCCCCCACTTCAAACCTATCCCTTCTGTAACTCTATTCCAGATTATGATTTTCACATTTCGATTATGTTCGTAAACATCAATGGAGTTGGAACGGAAATGACGACTCAGCGTGCGGCCGCCATTTTTCTTGGTGTTTGTTTATGAATATACCTTCTGCTTCCTCGATGATCCGGAAGAAAATAAAGTTCACTGGGACTACTATCTACGAAAATAACGAGTTGAATAGAAAGCGAGAAAAGAAAAGATGGAATTTCAAGAGGCGAGTATACAAAATTTCCGCTCGGAGAGACATTTTATCATAGAAATACGTACAGGGCACACTATGTAGTCGTCTTTTTTAGAGTGTCAGGTACAGAGTAACTGGATTATGAATAAAAGAAAAAGTTTGGCGTGGGAGGATATTTTCTTTAGGTCAGGAAAGGGTACATACTATTGAAGGTTTTTTTTTTTTTTTTTTTAATTTTTTATCATGAATTAAACGCTTTTCTTTTCTGTTGCTTATAAAATTATTTACGAAAATACAGAGGTAGTTCCCATATCTTTGAGAAAATTTGCATTTTCTTTATAAATTGAATAAATAAAAAGATTGGAATTAACTCAAAATAGGATTTATCTTCTGCCTCATGAAAAATATCTTTTACTTCAAAATATTATTGGAAACTAAATAACACGTCAGAGGCTATTTTAGAATTATTAATTAAAATGCTCACTCTTTGTATCATTAACAAAGAGTCCTGGGAATTAACATTGCAAAAAATAAATAACGTAATTAATGAAAAGAAAATGAGAGACAAAATATAGCAGTAAAAAATATTTAACTCAAACTTGTTATCTTACAAAGGCTACCTCTTTCAAACTGTGATAAAAGCGCTGTCACAAAAATGTGGAATAAAGTGGGATGAAACATTTCCTAGTATTATGTAATATCTATACATGCACGCATGACTCTCGAATTACTATTTTATCACAATAACAATATCTGTAAATAATATTAATAATAATTTAATTTTCAGCATCTTCATAATAATAAAAGCCCAAGTTTCTCGAAACTAGCGCTGAATATGATATCATAGGTAAAACAATGCATTTGAATAAAGGAAGTCAAATTTTATCCATGGTTTCCATGCGTACGTTTCAACTGAATAAAATTTTCTTGATAACAAAAGGCCAAATTCTTCGAAGTTAACGCTGGAAATAATGTCACAGCTGAAGCAATTTATTGGAATAAAGAAAATAAAATTTCATCCACGATTTTCCTGCGTACGTTTCAACTGAAAAAAAAAAAAAATAATAATAATAAAGAAAAAGGATAACTTAACGGAAAAACTTTCAGCATAATCGCAACAATGTATTGAGATGAAGAAAAGAAACTTTTGTCTATCGTTTGCAGGATTTTGGAAGATTCGTTCAATGATTTTCGATTATTATTATTAAAAAAAAATTCTATTTTTAAACACTTTTTGGCGTTATGCGGAATTTTAATACGTCACGGGACACT
Source organism: Salticus scenicus (assembly GCA_963930645.1). Taxonomy (NCBI): domain Eukaryota; kingdom Metazoa; phylum Arthropoda; class Arachnida; order Araneae; family Salticidae; genus Salticus; species Salticus scenicus. Next base: position 316,511,890 of record OZ005652.1, on the reverse strand, counting down.
AATAATAATAAGTTAAATATGTATAATTCAACTACGTAGCGAGAAATTAAAAATGTAAATAAATAAATAGACATATGTTTAATAAAGAAGCATCACAAAACTGGCGTTGTAAAAATTATTACTTACAAACTTTGAATAAACACCATAAAATGCAATAAACTCGCAACAATTGTTTCGGGTCGAAAAAAACACACGACCCTTCATCAGGCGAACAAAGTAAGCACGAGTGCTGCAGTCAAAGCGGCAACGCACGCTTGTGTTTTTTCGACCCGAAACAATTGTTGCGAGTTTATTGCATTTTATGGTGTTTATTCAAAGTTTGTAAGTAATAAATAGACACATGGATATAAAATTTTAACTAATTAAAAGATTACGAGGTCCTTCATTAATTTCATGCAAACGTTTTAACGTAAATCATATAAATATCATGATGTAAAAGAGTAAGTCATTTGTTTTAGATATCATTCAAATCAATGTTTAGTAATTTGAACTGGCAAGGAGGAATAAATTTCGAAATACATGTTTAAAAATAGAGCGCTCGACCGACTAATCTGTCTATCTATCTATAATAATAAAAGGAAAGGTTTGTCTGTCTGTCTGTCCGTCTTTTCTTTTATACGTTCAGCCCCTACTGAACGCAGAAGTACAAGAATTGACATACTGATACGCTGGAGCCTTTCCGAGTTCCTCCTCGAAACAGAATTTAAAAATTTTAATTAGTTGTGGAGATATTAATTAAAATGTCCACTCATGTCTAATCTAAAACGATCTCAATGACTGAGAATTTACCGCCATTGCATAAAAAAAGATATTTTAACAGAGTTAATATTAGAAAAAGTGGAAAATAAATTAGAAATATTTGTCCGATCATTACGATTTCGGTGCCAAATGAAAGGGGATTTTTTTCTGAATTTAAGTGTGCAAGCGGCTTATCGGTGCAACAATTAGATTTTTTAAAATTAACTAAAGTATGAATTTTTTGTGGCAACATCATTTCAAATGCCAGACGTCTGCCATGAAAAAGGAAATGATAGTAACCGATCAATATGTCACGTGTTTTACAGTGGGGGATAAAAATTGCAATTTTCAAACTTTTTCAAATTTTCCTTCACGTTACATTTGAATTAATATTCGGCTTAGACAGCATATTATAAAGCTACTGTTCAATTTTCATGAAAATATCCGGATAAACAAAAAAATTAGATTAAATTTTGTTTTATATTTTGCAGTATATATTTTAAATTGAGATATGCCGTTCAAATTTCGTAATATTTGGTTTTAACACCCGATAATTCGATTCTGAATATTTTTGAAAATGTAGAATCATTAGGAAGGGCTTGAGGGGGAGGGGGGGGGGGGCGAAGGAAAAAAAAAAAGAGAGTTACAGCGTTTGAAATTGGTATTATTAAGTTATAAGGAAAGATACATCAATTGCGAATATTTTCAAATGTAAAATTATTAGAAGGGACGGAAAGGGGGGGGCAAAAACGTAGAAAAGGAACGGTTGTTTCGGAGAAAACAACGGAAAACCCAGAACGCCTTTATTCTTTTATATTTTGCAGAGTTTCGAATTCTGATACTCCTTTCACATTTCATACTATTGATTTTTAACAGTATTTAGCCCGGAATTACGCAAGTTTCGGAGAAAACCACGAAAAAGTCAGACATAAGTCGTTTTATAGTAGTGTTTATAGCATTTTTGTACCTCAGCTTCTAATTAGCATAATTTCAAAAGTAATATGTCATTTTAAAACTTATTTAAATTGAATTTCAAGAGTAGACGCCACAAATTTTTGTCACCTTCCATTAACCATATACCGTAAGTAATGGAATTCGAAATTTCACGTGGTTTACACGTTTTAAGGTGTTCTGATTTTTTTTTTTTTTTTTTGTATCTCAACTACTAATTAGAATAATTTTATAAAAAATACATTATTTGAAAGCTTTGTTGATTTGGAATTGAACAGTAGATTACAGAATTTTCTACCACCAGATGGCGATTTAAATTTTAAAATTTCAATATTTCGAATTCTGAATATGATTGAATTATTTTTAATGCATCATACGAAAGATATTTTAAAGAGCTTTTATATTATCGAAAGTGGAATTCGAGATTTACTAGATTTACACGTTTTAAGGTCTCCTGATTAGGTTTTCTTTTGTATCTCAGCTACTAATTAAAATAATTCCATAAGTAATACATCATTTTAAAGCTTTGTTGATTTGGAATTGAACAGTAGATTACAGAAATTTCTACAGCTAGATGGCGCTACAATATTTTAAAATTTAAATATTTTGAATTCTAAACATGATTAAATTATTTTTAATACATCATTCGAAAGTTATTTTAAAGTACCTTTATATTATCGAATAACCTACATAAAATTTACCCAATAGAGGGCGCTAATGGCAATTATTCGAGATTTCACCTGATTTATATGTTTTAAGATGTCCTCAAGGGGGCCAAAAAATTAGAAATTGAGTTAGACCGTTCAAAATTGGTATATATAGGTTTTGGGTGCCTACGAGTCGAATGAGGATATTTTCGAAAGTGTAAAATTAAGGAAGGACAAGAAGGGTGGTGAAGGAATACGCGCGCGCAGCGAGCGTATATATGAATTCGTGAGCACTGCGCGCACGCGGGTCTACGCTGACGAAGGCAGAGGGCACCCGGTGTGAGTTTTTACCCAATCAGAAATGATTTTTTTTTTTAATTCCTTTTCTTAAGAATAGAAGTTTATGAGTAATAACATGGAATTTTGAGAATTCATAAGGGTGATGAAGGAATACGCGCGCAGCGCTCATATATATGCATTCGTGCGTGTGCATCGCGCACGGGTCTACGCTACCGAAGGCTGTGGGGACCCGGTGCGACATTTTTCCCGATCAGAATTTTTTTTTTTTTTTTTTTTGTTTCACATGATGAAAATTAATGCAATTTTGAGAATTCATTAATTATAATGATTCATTTAAAAATAGTGACCAGCGAAGCGGGCGTAGCCTGCTAGTTAAATAATAATAATGATTCTCTGCGTTCTGTATTGTAATTTTGAAATACGTTTTATTTGAAAATTTATTTTTTTATTCCAGTGATGAAATTAAATTTATGCAAAATTTCGAAATAAGGAAACGTGTGGTTGAAATCTAGCTCGAAATTTGAGGAATAGGACCCTTAAAAGTTTATATTGATTTTGCTTGACTCAAACAATAGATAGGCAGATTTTTGATTTATTATACGTATATATACACTTTATCATATATTAAAAGATTAATTAAAAGTACATTAATTTAATATAAGTGCAATTATTCGGGCCTTTTAAAACCTGAAATTTTGCCTTTATTTGGCAAGCGAACTAAAATGCAAGGGTGCGCTGAAAGTAGATATACACATTTTAACAATCAATAAAAACTTTATTAAATCATATATGAAAAACATTCAAATCACAATAAAATACAATCTCTTACGTGCTTTAATTTTTGGTCATGAGCATTCACATATTTTTTTTTACAGTTCTGTTCTTAAACATATATGTATTGAACTATATTTCCACATATTACTCACAGCTTCCAACTTGAGAAGCAATTGCCCGTAGCGCAACACTAGTGAGATATTAAACCCAACCAACTAATTTGAGAAGCTTCCAAAATTATATAATACGTTGTTTCGCTTATCATTAATGCATAATTTGGGACAGGAGAAGGTCTTCAAATTCTTGCTTGATTCATCTCGGGTCTCTGGTTTGTCTTAATGAGGCTTGCACCAAAATAAACATTGAGTTAGAGGTACAGCAATAAATAACTAAGCCTATAATTTGTATCGCATGTTATCATATAATTTTTTAAATGTTTGCCAGTTTGTTGGAAATTTAACGAATTTTTAATGTTATATATGTCAAACCTTCACTTTTCGGCATTTTTTCTAGTGTTGTTTAATTAGCCTCGCTGATCTGAAATATATTCTTATACCATGGCTACCTGAAACGAAACAAAAATTAGATATTTAATGAAAATTATATATTCATAAATAATTATAGCATAAAATAAATAAAGGATACGATATAACTCTTATAAATATAGTCTTACTCTTATATCCCATTATTACGAATAAAATCACTACTAGCCAAAGGGTTACTGGTCAAAAACTACGTGAACACCCCCTATATACTTCTAATTGCTGTTATGTTTTATATATGTAAACGTTTGTCATTGCATGATTGATATTAAATTTAATTTAAAATTTATTCAGGGTTTGCACAGATTTTCTAACTGCTCATAACTGTTTGGTTTTATTATTATTATTATTTTGAAAAAAAAAAAAAAGAAGAAGAAGAAGAAGAAAGAAAAACAAAATACAAATAAAAGAATGAAATAATTCGTTAAATTTGTAATACTACTGCCGGCTTTCATTGCAATTAAAAAAAAAAAAAAAAAATAAGTATGAAGATAAAAATGTTTGGATCAGCCAATTTTACCTATATTTAAAGAGGCAGCCTATTTTCAAACGTAAAAATATTTTGAAAGGTATTTTTAACATAGTGAATTTCGATTTATTAACACTTTTCAACAAAGTTAAAAAGTGCTTATGATTGATTACCTTAAAACTAGTGTGTTGAATTTCACTTCAACACATTCTCTATTGAAAAAGGTGAATGAACGAGTCTTTATGGCTCGTGTTTAGAAAATTATCAAAAACTTTTACAAAAATAATTTCTTAATTATGTACTATTTGAAAATTCCATTCTATTTACAAATTTTACCACAATAAAAATTAAGCATATAATTCATAAAGTGGTAAATTTATTTTACTATTTGTTATATATTTGTTTCTTAATAGGTCATTAAATATAAAATTTAATGTATTTGAGATTTATGGTAATTTTCCTCGTCCATAACGTCCATTTAAACAATATTGGTACAAACAATTCAAGCTTAAAAATGTCTTTATTTCATAAAATTTTGAGAAATAATATTGCTGCAATTTAATTTTGTTAGTATCTACATTAAATATGTTGATTAATTTAATTTGATAATTTTACAGCAGTAAATATACACTCCTGCTCAAAACTTTATCAAGTCAAGATTTAGAAAGAAATGATATTTTTCAATTTATAAATTGTCCTCTTGATGAAGCATTTTAACGATGGAGACATAAAGAACAGAATCGTCTTCATGCTTTTCAGAGAAAACTTCGCTGTGACGCGAGGGGATCAACAAAAAATCGAGTATATATACATACATAAGTACATACATACCAGATCTCCCATACGCCTGTAGACATTTTAAAAATTCATAAAAATTGAAGGTATTGGTAGAATTAAACACGGTTTGTAAAAAAATTATTCTCGTAAAGAGGGATTTTTTTTTTTTTTTTTTTTTTTTTTTTTTTTTTTTGGAGGGGGGGGGGGAGGTAAAGAAAAAAAAATTTTTTTTTTCGTCGTTTAGAGGTACAAGAACTGTGCAAATCAGAGTTCTATAAATTGCACGGTTTTACACAGCTTCTTTCTTTTTTTGCCTCCTATTTGCGCATACATGAAGTTTTAACTGCGATGCTGACTTTTTGGATTAAAACATTATTTTTAAAGTTGTTGTCCGTCAGGGAACCGCCGACTGAAGCTGCCGTTTGCAATGTCGTAACTCGTTTCTAAACTGTAATTTGTGGTGATGGAGACCTGTAGAATAGGATTTGTATGCCTGTAAACATTTACAGGCAACTAAATGCAGTTTTTCATGGAAATGTGTGATTTGCTCACGCACAGCGTCCTCTCTCGACGAAAATGTAAACTTTTATTTCTTTCTTTACAAAAAAAAAAAAAAAAAAAAAAAGAAAAAGAAAGAAAGAAAGAAAGAAAGCAAGAAAGAAAAGGAAAAAAAAACCTTCTTCAGGAGAATATTTTATTTTATTTTATTTTATCTATCTATTTTTTTTTTTTTTTTTTTTTGCCAACAGCGTTTAATTTTATCAATTCCTTCAATATTTATGAATTTTTAAAATGTCTACAGTCTTATGGAACATCCGGTATATGTACATTGAAATATTGTAACATAATAATCAAGAATAACAGAAAATTAAATGCCACAGACATCCTCAATAATAATAATAAAAAAAAAATAGTTTTAACTAAATTAAACAACCTGTTAAGTCTTTTATAAAGATATGAAAATAAATAACAAGTACATGATAGCTTTAATAAAATCTTAAATATTTATTTTGTTTGGCTTGTGTATGTTTCTTTAGTGAATTATTTGTCTGACTATTCTTCGTTCTCATTCCTTTCTTTTACTATAAAAGGATTATATATATATGATTTAAGAAATGAATACATATATTTAATATAAGAATGAAAACTATATATATTTCTCTGCGTTATAGTCTTATAAATACTATGTTAATTAATTAAATCTTAATCTTTTCTTACTTATTTTCTTTATTTATTTATGTTTTATTTTATTTATTTATATTTTTGCAGTAAATATCATATTTATTTTAACTTTTTTTTTCCCCATATGGTCTTATAGAAGCTTTGGGAAACTCTAATCCTTCTTCTTCTTTTTTTTTTTTTTTTTTTTTTTTAGTTATTATTATTATTATTATTATTTTCTCTAATTTTTTGTAATTTACTATATACATGATCCTATCTACCAATGTTTCAGAAACAATTTATAAACACCTTTTAAATATTTTGCTTTGTATAAGGCTTCATTTCCATATCTTGTTTTTCTTCATTAATTCACGTCTTTCATCCTGGTGAAAACAAATCAGCATTTTTTCAAAACTTAAAAATATTAGCATGCTTTCGTCTAAAATATACAGAGTTTTCGATGTCATTTATTTCCACTTTGAGATTAACTGTAAAAATACTGTAAGATTTAAATATTTTTCTTCGAATAGAAATATTTTAAATATCTCATGGATTACAAGCAATTGTAGGAAAAATGTTTTGACTGTCCAAGTTGAACTGATAAAAAAAAAAATGTTCTTACTTTGATAGCCACCACAAGTATATTCTTCATCTTATATTAAAAGCCTTGCCAAATATCGTGAAAATTTAGAAAGTTTTATGCAAAAGAGAGTAAGAAGATTTTCAGTTAACAAATAAAATTTCTTTATTAGTAAGGGATATTTAGAAATTGCTTCTTACATTTAAAGACAATGAATAATTATAATTAATTAAATAATTGACACTTATTTTTTAAAATTAATTATTTAAGATTACTTTCTTAATCCCCCCCCCCTTTATGCTATAATATTTAAATTAAAAGTTATCACCCTATAAAGCGTATTTTTCGTAAAATAATAATTACCCATGCAATTTAAAAATATCTATGTGTATCTAGCATTAATAGATTTTTATGTATTTAAGTGTATTTATCTATTGATTTATAATAAAAACAAAAATTGATGAATCAATTCGACCTTTCATGAATTCAGTGATCTCATCGGCCTAGCTATTCGAAAATTTCCATGGTTTTCTTAAAAACTCGTGTTGATATTGGTAGGAGACTATAGAAATATCTCCACGGAAGACATTCCTCTCAGACCTAGATCCTTAATATTGAAAATCAGCTTTAGCTCGTGTACCTACATTAACACTGATCTTAATTTGATCGAAAATTCTTTTTATTTACATTTTTTGGAGAATTCAGAAAGTTTTTAATCAAGCTCGATTTTGTACACGAGAGAGACTAATTCAATTTTAGTTCCTGGTTAGATTTTCTTTAATTACACCCTCCCCTTCCAAATCGCAGTTTTCGATTCGAATTTAAATGTATTATTTTCATTTATTTCTAATTTCGATTACATTTTAAATTGAAATGTATCTAGTTCAAGTCAAATTGTCAGTCAGATTTTAATTTCTTTCTTACTTTAATTTTAATGTTACAGGGATTGAACTGATGTTTTTTTTTTTTTTTTTTTTTTTTTTTTTTTTTTTTTTTTGGGGGGGGGGGGGTGTCAAATATTTATCAGGTTTTAGCTTGACCTTTAAAACCCAATTTGTTTGGTTCAGTTGAAGTAAAATTGTACTAAATTTTTTTTACAAATGTCACCTTTGACTCCTGTCTCCTACATGTCTACGCTCCTGTTTTTCACGCATCTGGCAGCATGTTTATGTTAGGAATTTTCACGCCTCTTTTATATTTTATAACAGTTCCTGACGCGGTTTCAGCCCACCAGTCTTAAAACCTCTTCATACAATTATTGAGAACTTTTGGTCAAATTCAGAGACAGACTTACTGTCTCCGAGTCGTACTGAGAAAAGAGCACAGTAAAAAATACACCTGTTTAACCGATTGTCTCCAATAATTTAGCAGTTTTCAGTTTCCATTCAACGATGATCATTTCTTTATGGTAAGCTGTCGGTATTAATTTGTTGTGGGTTTATACTTATGTTCCTAGAAAGTGTTTGAGAATGATACAAAGTACCACCGCTTCTTTTCAATATTTGTCTGAAATTGTAGAAATGTTTATTTTGAAATATGAAGAACGTGACTGACTAGTTTTTAACGAAAACATATGTGAACAGTAATCACAACTCTTTCTTTGTGAAAAGAATAGACCTCCCGCGAAGTTCCCCTTCAAGAAGAAAAGGATTATCTGTATTAGTTGTAACTGCTGTTAAAGGGGGTGAGTGACAAGAAGGTGCGAGAAACAGAATGTTGTAAACGTTACCTATATTTAGTATTTATTGCGTGGCATCCAGAGAAAAAATATGAATGCAAGAGAGAAAATTGCTTAGAAATTTCTGTTATTTAAGGAAAAGAGCGCAAAATTGCCGTCACAAACGAATATTTAATTCCATTCTCTAGATTATTATTTTCTTCTATACACACACACATGTATATATATTATATGTGTGTAAGAAGTAAGAAGAAGGTATTTGATTCGTGAAATTTTTTTATCTCAGGCTTTCAATGTATTTACACATTTTGGATGTCATGAACACGATTTGACCATTCTTAATTTCTTCTGTATGTGTAAGAACAAAGTATTGGATTCGTGTAAAATTTCGACATCCGGTTTTCGATGGTTTACATGTTTTGAGATTTCCTGAACACAATTTAAACATTTTTAGAAAATGTCTGTCTGTCTGCCTATGTGTGTTAGAGTGTGTGTATTATAAATTTTGTCGACGTTATATACCATGAACCAATGAACGGAAGTGAACCAATCCTGGTGTTTAGGTGGACTTTTATCTAAACTAGTGTTTATTATATTTTGGTAACAATCGCTTAACAGGTGGCGCTGTTATCCAATTTTTTTTTTTTTTTTTTTTTTTTCAAAATTTTTAATATGGTAGTATAAGAAAAAAAATTGTATAATTGTACATGATGAGAGCTATTTTTAAAGAATGATTGTTAGATTAATATGAATTTTTGATAATAGTAGTTTTAAACTAGGTCCCTGGGAGACAAGAACACATCCCTCCCAGAAGTGTAAATTTTCAGTGTGAGTATGTTTCAAAAGAACTCGTCAATAACTTTAAAAGAATTTTTGAACCATAGGTCTGTGATAATTTTAAACAAAGTTTTTGATTTTTTTCAATTTTATTAAAAAAAAAAAACGCATCTTCTGAGATATTTTCTGAATGGTATAAAATTAATTTTCTTTGAACACTTTGTGTTATACTTTTCTGCTAAAAATCGCGCACTTTCATGGAAAATATTTTTAATAAATAATTTCTACTGCGTGAATTTGTACAGGAAAATACAGAAGAAAGTCTTGTGGTGGCCACAACTTACTAGTTAGAAAACATCTGTATGTGTGTTACCAAATTTTGTGGACACTGTATATCAAATACCAATGTAGGAAATTTAACCAAGCTTGATATTTATTTGGACCTTGACTTAAATAAATTTTGATTACATTTTGGCATATCTTGCTTAATAGGTGTCGCTGTTCTGTCTTTCGTGATTTTTATAATGGGTGTTAAGAAAAAAAAAAAAAAAAAAAAAAAAAACAGATAAATGAATACACTGTAAACTATTTTTAACGAGCCATTCTGAGATTAAAAAATAAATATATTTGTAAGTTAAAATTGTCAACCGGTAAAAAAAATCATCTTTTTGTAGGGCATTACTTTCTTTTCTGGGACGAGTAAATTTTCAAGATTGGTACTTTTCAGAAGGACTCGTCAATACCTTTAAAATGAATGGTTTCATCAAAAATCTTTTATTATCTAAAACAAAGTTAACGATAAAAAAAAAAAAAAAAAAAAAATCTGCATATTTTTTTTATGTTGTTTCTTTGTACGGCACAAAATTGACTTTCTTTCAGTATTTAGTATTATAGCTTTCTGAGATGAAAATCCTCTGTATTCACAATGAAAATAATTTTTATAACTAATTTGTACTATGCGGATTTCTATAAGAAAATATAAAACAAAGTTTTATGGTGGCAACATACTATTCTTATTTGGATTGGATTTAAAATTAGTTGTAATGTTTTGTTAATCTTTTTTTAAATTAATATTTATGTTTTTCTTCAAGTGATTTCATTTTTCTTTCTGTGAAATATTTGAAAAGCATTTCCTTAAATATGAATGTATAAGTTTGTTAGGAGAATCACTCCTCATCTTTTACATGGTATTACATATATGTATTAAAATTCCCAAAGCCTTCAATTTTTCCTATTTTCCAAAAAATTTATTTTTCTCTACTTATTTATTTCTTTTTATTTATTTATTAAAAGAAAAAAAAAAATGCTCTATAATGTGCGAAAAATGCACTTAGTTTACTTTTCGCACGTTTAGCTTCAAAACACAACATTACAAATTTACAGAAACAACTTTTGGAAAAGTAGTACCAATTTAATCCTTTTATATTTTTCAATGTAAAAACGGAATTTAGAAAATTTATATTATGCAATGAGCAATTTTCATAACGAATTTTCTCTTTGAATAACATAGGTTTTAAACCGACGGTGACGGCAATTAAATCTATTTTTAAAATTTTTATAATATGAGAAATAGTAAGAAGTTTAATTCTTGAAAGAATTTTTTACTGTAGTAATATAAATATTATGCACATTCACAGATTCAAAAATTCTGCATGTGTTTCAGTCAAAACAAGAAATTAAATAAATTATTATTTTTATTATAATGATATATCTTTTTAGCTTAGTCTTTTCACAATGTTTTAATAATTAACTTGCTTTTATTTAAAACTAAATGACAAATGATAAAAAAAAAAGAAAAAAAAAATCCAAAAACTATTAGATGTTTGTAGGTAATAATTGAATCTTTTTGTTAAACCGTGAAACCTTTTAAAAATATTAAACTTTTTTGCCCTCTTGGCTCAAAGGTTGTCGAACTTTCGGTATATGGCACCTGCTTTCTCTTTCCCTCGACCATTGTCCAGTTTGACCCTCCTGAGAAAAACGGACCAATTTCCTTCTTTAAAATCACTTGAACCTTTCTACCTTAAAAAGGTGGAAGTCTGTGAGGAAATGCATGTTTGTTCCTACTTTATGTTTTTCCGTATAAGTTTTTGTAGCCTTCAAAACGGAAAAGGGTGCTTTGTATAATTAGCTGATGCACCCCTTTCCAGCCGTCTAATGAAATCTGTTTAATTTTTACTTTCCGAACACTATAGTGAGGAAAGTATTGTAATCATGTCAAAAATCCGAATTCGAGATTTTGATGTTTCTATACGTTTCGAGGTCCCCTGAGTCCGTTTCCACTATTTTTGAGATGATGTATGTATGTGTGTGTGTATGTATGTGTGTATGTCTGTGAGTGAACACGCTAGCGTCTAAACGCTTTGTTCAAATAAGCTGAAAGTTGGTACGTATATTGTAAGTCACCATAGTACGAACCCTATAGATTTTGGTGAATCTAGCACTTATAGGTTTTTTACAGGGACACAAAGAAAAATTCTTTATCATTATGGCCTATGGGACCAAAATCTTAAAAGTGCGATAGCATCTAAACGCCTTATTCAATTGAGCAAAAATTTTATACCCATATTATAGGTCACAGATACTCAATCTGTATAGATTTTGGAGAATCTAGCACTTGTAGTTTTTTTACAGGGACACAAAGAATAATTCTTTATCATTAAGGCCTATGGGGCCAAATTTTTAAAAGTGTGATAGCGTCTAAACGCCTTATTAATCTGAGCAAAAAAATTATACACATGTTATAGGTCGCATTTGCATAAACTGTATAGATTTTGGTGAATCTAGCACTTACAGTTTTTATACAGGGACACAAAGAAAAATTCTTCATCATTATGGCCTATGAGACCAAATTTTTAAAAGTGCGATAGCATCTAAACGCCTTATTCAATTGAGCTGAAAATTTGTATGAATATTATAAATCACTGTTGCACTAACTATAAGCATTTTGGTGAATCTAGCATTTATAGATTTTTACAGGGACACAACGAAAAATTCTTTATCCTTATGATCTAAGGGCTCAAAGTTCAGTAGCGTTAAATAAAACCTCGTGTGATATATGGAGAAAAAAACACTCTATTATGGTTGTCTCTCTTTTGCTTGTTTAGCAATTCCTCTTTCTTTATTTTATCTACAAAACTGTTAGTTACTCAATGTTCGGAAAGTCGAGTGGAGTCACTCCAGATTTTTTTGTTTCTCACAATAATTTAATCACATATTTAATGCAAATCTGTAGTAAGGTAGCAACGATTCTAGAATCTTAGGAAAAAACACACTCCGTGGGGATATTTTATTTATTTATTTATTTATTTTTAAGAGCAAGAGATTTTAGTGAGCATTCCGTAATTTTTTTAGATTAATTATGATATTTTCTAAATTGTGAAAACTGTTTATTTGAATGTGCTCTCCAGTTCTTTTATTTCTCTCATTTCTTCCTTTCTTCAAACAAACTATACTGTGTCTAGTAAAGCATTGAAAAGACTTGTAGTCGAAGTGTTCTTAAGAGCGGACAATACCTAATCTCGCCGGCAGCCTTCGCCCATGTTATTCTATTGGAAAATTTGTTGCGATAATTACTCATTGCCTAATGAATATTTTTCAATTCTGTTTTCACATTTAGAAAATTCATAAGCGTTAAATTAGTACTTGTTTTCCGAAAATTGATTTTTTAAAATTTTAGTATTTCATTTTGCGAGTAGAAAATGAGAAAAATGCATTTTGTGAAAAATCGCATTTTTGAACTCAAAATTAAAATGTAAAAATAAAAAAAAAAAATGAATTTTTCAAAAATGAGTGCTCATTTAACAGTTATGAATTTTCTGACTGCGAAAACACAATTAAAAATTATACATTAGGTAATGTGTAATTATCGCAACAAATTTTCCCATATAATAACATGGGCGAAGGCTGCCGATGAGATTAGGTATTGTCCCCTCTTAAGGGAGCAAAATATTTTCACTTGCATTTTAAATATTTTCTTGCACTACGTCAATGCAATTTCAAATATTTTAGACTCTTTATCAGAAAATGGAAAGTAATAAATAAGTTTTTGAAGCTTAGAATAGTGTGCTATTAATTTAAAAAGCGATAAAAATAGCATGCATTTTTTCCTTAATCTTTCGACATCAGGAATTTGTAGTAGAATTTTTATTTGACTTTTAATGGTAGTTTTCAAATATCAAGAAAGTATAAAGTTTTTAAAGAGAGAAAGATGTGAGAAGATGGTAATGCTGGTAATTTTGAAGCAAGGGAAAAATTATGTGAGTTCACGATTACAAATATAATATTAAAGAAGACATTATGACAGTTAATATTTTTTCAGTGAAATTAAAAAGAATGAATTAAGATAAAACGCAACAAAACGATGCGTAAATAGCAAATATAAAGACGAACAAAAAATACAGCATACAAACAGCAGACGAACAAAAAATACAAAATTCTACATTCTAATACATTCTGACTACAGAAAATCGCATGTTGTTTAAATTTTTTATTACATGTTTTTATTACAGGATATAGTTAGAAAATTTTGAATATTCTATATCTTTCTAATTTCAGCCTTTTTTTTTTTTTTTTTTTTTTTTTTTTTTTTTTTTAATTATATCATCAGTTTACAGAACCAAAGCATTTTCGTTTTCACAGAAGTTCCCACATTAATCAAATGCTTCCAAATACTTCCCGATTCAGGCTATTTGCACCATCACCGTAGCGAAAGTGATGAATAATAAACCTTCAGGGATTTCGAAAAAATGATAGTTTTTCGAACAAAAAGGGTTGGCGTACTACTAAAAGTGATTACTCAACGTGGACTATTACGCATAACAATCGCAAAGAACGAAAGAATTTCCAGCTATTTTTCACTGTTTTTGTATACATACAGACGACATGTCTTATATGTAACTCTTCCCTCACAACACGTAAGTTTTTTAGACATTTTTAAAACTCCTCCCGTAACGAATTTTTCTTTGTACTGAAAATTGTTCTTTACAAGGGGGTGAGTTTTCCAACCCCGAAATTTGAACTTAGATTTATAAGAACTCTGTCTATCCAATTTTTTTTTTTTTTTTTTTTTTTTTTTTTTCACTTTGAAAGAAAAAGAAAGTCAAGAATTGTGACCTGAAGGATCGGGATGATAGGGATTTCAAGTGTTTGTCTATCTGTACTAAAGGGGAGGCTTCGCTCAAAATAGGGATCCGAAACTGACCCTCAAGGGGTCGATTGGTGTTGAGAAGCATCTGTTTTCCTCTGGCAACCAAAATAGTATCTTGACCTCAGGGAAAGGTAGGTAGCAATTGAAATGTTTTGAAGGAAGGTTTCTACAATATATTTAACTTGCAGATGTTAAAGGGTTTTTTTCGGAAGTGAATTTTTTACTTTTGATTCTGTTATTCTGTCCCCTCCTCTCAAGAGAAAGAAAAAATAAAGTTTATCTTTTGAACCGCAGCTTTGATGTAAAATAAGAGGAAAAAAAAAAAAAAAAGAAGTCGGAGAAAGAGAGAGAGCGAGATTATGAAGATTTTAAAATAAATATTATTATCAGTTAAGAAAATAATAATAAATTTTGTTCATTTTTAAGGATTAGTTAATTAAGAATATAGTAACAGACATAAACATTAGATTATATTGAATGTTATAAATACAGAGTCGTTTTAATTGCCTATTTTTTAAACCGAAAATTAAAGAGAAACCACTTTTTGATTATTAAATTTTATTATAGGTTTTAAGTTACTATAAGTTTTACAATTATTTGGATATGAAGATAAAATTAACATTTAATATGGTCCCTTTGTTACGGAATTTTTGTTTAGAACTTTTGTTATTTTAAATATATATCTAGATTAATAATATGAATGAAAATGTAAGAAATCCAACAACCCCACCCCCACAACTTTGAAAGTAGAATGTTCATTGTGTTATTCAAACCGTAAGCTACTCACCGTCACTAATATAGATGTTGTCTTCGATTTTGTAGTGAAATAACTCATGGCTGAAAACCAACGGAAATTAAAAAATAAATAAATAAACCATTTTTTAATGACATTTATTTTTATTTTATAACTTTAAAAAAGGATTTTGAAATACAACACTAAGTAAAAGTGCAATAATAATACTAGGAAATACGTATCGTACATTTTTTTTAAAATAAATTGTCTTAAAATTAGATATCAACTTTCGGTATTATTTATATTTAATTTTCATGCAGTTTGTTAAAAACAAATTGTATTAAAAATTACATTTATTTAACACATTCAGCTTAAGAGTTAATCGTCAATATCTTTCTGTTTTTAATCATCTCATATAATAATACATATATAGAGAAAAATTCAGCCACTGAATTTTTTGTTTCATATTTAATATATGTAATTCCTTATTATTTTAGGAGAAAGAAAAAAAAGAAAAAAACTGAAGCCTATTTCTGTTGTCTAAGTAATTAATATAAAACTCTGTACAAAACAGGATTTAATTTAGCACTACAGGTCTTATTTAAATCTATTCTTTCATATAAAGTCATGTGGTAACGAAGTTTCATTCTCTAGCATCGGTTATTAGTTTCATTTCTTAAAAAATTTTTTATGTAACTTTAGAAAAGTAATCTTTGACGACTTCTAAATTTTTGTTTTAATTTTGACGACGAATTAAATGGACTATCGTAATTGCGTAAGTAAAAATCTGGGAGAGAAACGTCCGAGCTACATCATGTGCCAAATTTCAAATTTGGCCAAAGGGGTTCTATACTTGAGCTGTTCCATTTCTTTAGCATGTTTTTCTCAAATTTATTTTAATTATTTAAAAAAATTAAGTTTGTTGTGAACTTTTTGATTTTTTATTGAGTAGTTTTGAAGGAATGCGAATTATTGCTCATGAATTATAGAAAATTTTATATATAGTTTTTATAGTTATAATAAATTTTTAGTTGTCAAATTTATGTAACAAAATTCGTTTGCTTTGAGAAATTCCAAAAAAAAAAAAAATTATATTAAATTTAGGCCTTTTCCATCTATTTTAATTTATTAGAAATTTCCATCATTATTTAAAAAACTTTAACTATATTTTCAGTAATTTAAAAAATCTTAATTATAAATATTTTCAGATGAATTTCTTAGTTAACTAATGACGTCATATCTGTCTGAAACCATCATAAATACATGCAAATTAACTTTACTTTTAATTTTTTTCCCATCATCGCGTTTATTTTTTTTCGACATAAAAGAAATCTATTTATTTATTTATTCTTGGCATCAATTTTTTTTTCTCTTTTTAATCATTTTAAAATTAAAATGAGGATTTTATTTAATATCTTTTGAATATTGGATTGAACTAAAAAAATACGGCGTTGAATAGATTTTGTCCTGATTAATAAGTATACAAATTTTCTATAAACTCTAATAATCCGGATTAAAAATCCGGACAAATAGAATCACAAACTTTCAGCTTTATATATTTAGATAAAAGCAAAAAAAAAAAAAAAAAATATTTGCACGTTCGTAGATAAAGTGTAATACTGGAAAGAGGACAACGGAAAATCGCGGTCTGAAAGAAATAGTAAGAAATATCATTCTTAAAAAAAAAGTTTTATTATATAAGAATTTTAACATTTGAAATATATGCACATACAAATTATCGTTTCGCTAATTTCATTGTAAAAGTTAATAGACTGTGCAGCAATTATTTTTTTTATTTTCAACTATCTGTACCTGAAATTCGTTGTTTAAAAAAATATGTTTTTATATACTAATAGCATCCAAGTGTTAGAAATGGTAAAAGCATATGTGTTTGCATATCAATAAATCTCAAGGCTTTACAATTATGATACCAACTGAACTCATGTCTATATTATCAGTGTCCGCCTTGGGGTCAAAACTAATCCTTTAATACCGCATTCTTATTCGGAATAACTACCCTTACAACTTAATCTGGGCTGCACCCACCAAAAATCCTTCCTGTACCTCGCCTTGTTTACGAGTAACGTCGCGTAAACAAGATTGTTATATATCACATATTTTTAATACTAGATGTATCCATTTCTCAGTTTATATAATGTTGGTTGTTGGTGTTGGGATAAGGGTTAAATCCGATTGGCTGCACGAGTTGTTCTAGGCCTGGATGGTGTGCCCTCCATGAGATAATTTTAATGGGCCTAGCCTGTTTAGCACTGCGGATTCAGGAGAAAACCACATAAGACTCCGTACGGTTTTCCCAACGAATTCTATATAGTTTCGAGCCCGGTAACTTCCATCTGCTAGCTTTGAAATCAGAATCTCTCGGCTACTGGCGGGGCTTCAGTTGATATGAAGAGGCATATGCACTAGAAAAAGAGACAAGGGAGAAAAGAAAAACAAGGGCCTTATAAGAATACGCCAATTAAATGTGTGGAATAAATGTTTCGGGACGAAATAGTAGAGTAAGACTAGGTGCAGAAAGGTACATTCTTCAAATCGGGTCCAAAACAATCAAAGGCGAGTCTATTCCAAAAAGGGGTTACCCCAATGTTTCAGATGAGCATTTCCTAGAATTTTGTTCCTGGTGCGCTTATCTTTATTGTTCCATTTTTTTTTTTCGTTTTGAATCTGTAAATTTCACCTTAACTTTGAATCGGATATCAGTACACACATTTAATTTGAAATATCAGTATATTTTCTATATGGCTAGTTTAAATATTAAATTATTATTCGTCACACTATACCTATTTTTAAATTCCGTTATCACATTCAGAAAATTCATGACCTTTAAATTATGCCTCATTTTTAAAAAATAGATTTTTAAGTTTTTAATATATTTATCTTGAAGTAGTAAAAGGCAACATTTCACTAAATGAAATTTTGCATTTTACAGCTTCAAAATAAATTAAAAAAATTAAAACAAGAGCGAAAAATCATGCGGTGCGTATTGATTATTAACACTTTACAACAGAGCGTACTTGTTGTATCGTATAACTTTCAATGTTCTTTGCTTACGCTATCACGCAACGGACAGACAAAAGGTCTGAAAGGCATACACATGGAGAAATTGAATTCGTGATCACACTTAAACATCGTTGGAAAGTGTTAAAATTGCTTAACACAAAAGAAAATCCAGTCCTTAATGTATCTGAATATTTTAGTGCAACCCTGTAAATTGGTAGGTTAACTATATCTTATTCTATACAAAACATTAATTTAGCATATTAACAATAAACTCTTTTTTTTTTAATGAATTTTGCAGTAGAAAGTTATTTAAATGTGGTTTATATGTCTGTCTTAAAACAAAATGCAATGGCATTTTTTGAGTGTCCCCGTACACAAACCAGTTATACAGGACTTATAATTGCCATTTTAAACAGGAAACATTCCATAGTAAACTTGAATAACACATACAATTTTTTTAAAATTCCTGAAAATATTTGCTGTCGCTGGAGGCGGACAGACGGACCGATAGACAGGTGAACAGTCGGACAGACATATACACAAATTCAAATCATATTCATACTTAAAAAATGTTAGAAAGTGTTAAAAATCCTTAATGTAAACGCAAATGGAATTTCAGCAAATTTCTAATGACATCCCTTAATGTAATTGAATATTTTTGTGTGGCCCTGTAAATCTTAATGCTAATCATACTTTATTCTATAGAAAGACTTTCTTTTGGGCATATGAATAACATTTTTTAAATTTCATTAAGATTTGTGCAAAGTAAAGTTATCAAAATTCGATTTATAGAAATACCTCACACAGAACGCAATGCTTTCGAATACTTTCGGGTGTCCCTGTACACAAACCAGTGATGGTATTTACTTCATTTTCTATGGAAAACATCAAATAATGAACTTGAATAACATATTTCCATTTCATTAAGATTAATATAAAGTAAATGTATGAAAATATGGTTTATAGAAATACCTCTCATAGAACATAATACTTTGGAATACTTTAGTATGTCCCTGTGCACAAACCAGTAAAGGTATTTACTCCACTTGAATATGGAACATACTATAGTGAACTTGAATAAAATATATCAGTTTCAGGAAATTCCATGTATATTTACGGGAGTTAGAGCGCAGACAGACAAACCGAAGTCATTAACACTTTTCAACTTTGTTGGAAAGTGTTAAAAATATTGATTTTTGAAAAACAAGAGGTGATTTACCAGCCACGATTTTTGAACAGAAAATAGAATTAAAAAATATACGTATATTATTCACTGAATAATGATGGAGCAAATTTCTCCATAGTTTAACATGGACTTTCAACGACCTTGACGCTCCCTGAGCTGAGCCTTAGTTCTAATATATCCTAATAATCTCGAGAGCCTTAATCCTAATTTAACTCCATCCCCAATTTAAAATAAATAAATTAATTAAAAGGAAGAAAAGAGATGTTTATGAAAGAGCAGCTGATGTTGGATTTGGCTGTGATGATATTAGACGAACTTTACACGATTTATGTTAAACAAAATAAATAATCTGGTGTGCCACTCACACAACTTTCTCTTACCCTGCATTTCAATACTATAAAAGTAGACTACTGATTAAGCCTTAAAATCAACAAGGTAAAATAATATACTTCAATCTACCTTAAAAAATATCTAAATGGGTTTAAGAGCAGTTTTACTTGCTATATAATTTTGTGCGAGGAGCTGTTGCTCTACTCAACCCTCCATTCAATTATAAAGCCTACATTTATAGAGAGAGACTGTTACTAATTTACCTTCGAACTTGCAAATCTTCATCAAATGGCAACCTAATACGAAATACGAAATTCGAAATACCAAATTAGAATATACTACCTGGAACCCGTCGACTTCGACGGTCACTTTATTGACCATAATATTTCAAAAATCGTCGTATCATTATTTAAATGTATTTCAAGTTAAAACATCTAATATAATTTACAACATTTCACTTAAAAAAAAAAGAAATTCGGAAAAATGGTTATAAATTGAAATACTATATATGACATCACTTTCTACAAAGTACTGTCAATGTGACGTCAAACTGACTCCAAATAAAACAGTTGCTATCTTTTATTTTCTGTTTCTTTTAATACTAAGGCTACATGTTAGCTGACCCGCCCGGCGTTGCCCGGACCCATGATAATAACCTTAATTGAACCTTAAATTTGTATGATTTTATATCTTTAACTCGATTTTGTTTGAATTTCTATTTTTAAATAAAGGCATCGCGAAAAAAATAATCAGCTGTAACAAAAAATTACCTCGAACCGAACGAAACTCAGTCTTGTGACACCGGTGTCTGCGGCAGCACATACGTGAGCCGCTAATAACATAAAAAAAAATCCCCCAAAATTAACCTGCAACCGAAAGAACCCGCCTGGTGTTGGCCGGTCCATGATAATAACCTTAAATGCACCTTAAATATGTATGGTTTTATATCTTTAACTCGATTTTGTTTGATTTTATATTTTTAAATGAAACCATCACAAATAATAATAATAATCTGTAACAAAAAAAAAAAAAAAAAAAAAAAAAAAAAAAAATTACTTCAAACGGAACGGAACTCGGATTCGTATCCCAATGCCTATGGCACGTATATGCAGGCCGTTATTAACATGAAAATATTCTCAAAAATTAACCTTGAACCGAACGAAACTCTGACTCGTGTTACCGCTGCCTGCGGCTGCGGCACCGTATAGCAGTCATGCTACGCAAGCACTGCAAAATCCACTTTCCTCCAACAGGGAGCGCAGTATGTTGTATACGAACATCACCAATCACCTTGAATTTCCAAGACCTTTCAAATAAGGTGTCACATGGTGGTGTCAACTGCAAAATCCTTTAGTTGCACTTTCCACCGCAAGGGGGCGCAGTTTGTTTTGTACGAACATCACCAACGGTGAGGAAATACCAAGACCATTAAAATAAGATATAACATGATAGGGTCTAGTACAGAATCACCTAGTTCAATTTTTCACCACCAGGGGGCGCACTATATTGTATACAAACATCCCCAATCACCTTGAATTTCCAAGACCTTTCAAATGAGGTGTCACATGGTGGTGTCAACTGCAAAATCTTTAGTTGCATTTTCCACCGCCAGGGGGCGCAGTTTGTTCTGTACGAACATCACCAACGGTGAGGAAATACCAAGACCTTTAAAATAAGAAATAACATGATAGGGTCTACTACAAAATCACCTAGTTCCATTTTTCACCACCAGGGGGCGCACTATATTGTATACAAACATCCCCAATCAACATGAAATTTCAAGACCTCTATCACCAATCGCCTTGGTTTTCCAAGACCTTTTAAATAAGGTGTCACATGGTTTTGTCAACTGCCAAATCTTTTAGTTGCAGTTTCCACCGCCAAGGGGCGCACTGTGTTCTGTACGAACATCACCAACGGTCAGGAAATACCAAGACCTTTAAAATAAGATGTAACATGATAGGGTCTACAGCAAAATCACTTAGTTCCATTTTTCACCACCAGGGGTCGGACTATACTGTATACAAACATCCCCAATCGACATGAAATTTCAAGACCTTTAAAATGAGGTGCTACATGTGTGGGTCTAGAACGGATTTCCCTCTCAAACTAATTTCCCCCCTTTCCCCTCCCCTCCAAATCTACTTTCCCCCTTTTTTGCCCCTTTAAAATCGAAAATTCCAAATTCGCAGATATTGATTTTTTAGTATTCGACTCTAGTCCTCATATGTACAATTTCTTCCCAGTGAAGTAATTTGAAGCTTAGTTAAGCTCGTAAACGTGTTTTTAACCCGAAACGGGTGGGAAACGGTTTCCCACCCGTTTCCCCCCCTTCGACTTTTTTTTTTTTTTTTTTTTCTCTTCTCATAGCACATCTACAGACCAAGACCTTTTTTTAGACACCTCAACCAAATTTTTACACCAAGTAGTTCTCTCAATATAGTGGAGACAGACAAAAACATGTTTCAAATTAATATATAGATTTTTTCATGTTGCCACACTGTAAAAAAGGATCAATAATTAAAAAATAAAATGATAACACGTGAACACGAAGTAAAAAGACAGGAGAAGAAGGTAACGCTGAAATTTTGTGATGTTGTTTTCTAATGTTTACAGATGGCGCCAGCGTGCAATCCTTCCTTCTCTCCAGCTTCCGCAATGTTATTCAATGAGGAAATGTCTCGTTTTAATTATTTTTTTTTAAAATAATATGAAACTGAAAAAATTTCGATTGAAAGCAAATTTCATTAAATAGAGTATTCTAACCAACATGTTTTTTTTAAGAGCCATTTTATACTAATTTTACTTTGAAAGAAAGCTTTTAAAAAATGACGATTCTTATGAACCGAAGCTAGCTAAAACAGATAATTGGGAGGAAGGAGAATGGATGAAATTTTGTAAAGAAAAAAAAAAAACTTACTTTAGGTGCAGAAAACACGAACTCGGACTTTATTTTTCTCCTAGGGCTTTTTTTTTTTTTTTTGTTTTTCTTATCACTATCACAGCCTGTTTTACAACTAGAAACGAAACATTTATTTGAAACATCTGAATTATGCAGTTTTAAGAACTTACAAAGAAATTAAATTGCTTAAAATAAAAAAATTTAAATGTACTCCAGCAAAATTCTATTGAAAACAACAGTATATCCGCGTCGAGGTAGGGAGGAATGACAAGTGGCGCCCTCAATATTTACCAAAAATTTAGATCACAGTTTCGTAGCTTTCTCCCATTGGACCTTCAACTCCTATTAATATTACTCCGTGCACGTGAACTTTGTTTTTATAAGGCAATAAAAATTCAGATAAACTCGCTGTTTTGTTGCATTTCCGAAAATGACGTCATTCGTTTTTAACCCAAACGGGTGGGAAACGGTTTACTACCCGTTTCCTCCGGGGGGGAAACCATTCGACTTTTTTTTTTATTTTTCTCTTTTCATAGCACATCTACAGACCAAGACCTTTCTTTAGACACCTCAACCGAATTTTTACACCTAGCCGTTCTCTCAATATAGTGGAGACAGACAAAAACATGTTTCAATTTAATATATAGATTGTAGTTACGCTAATATCAGTTATACATACAGATCAACCGCTTAAAATTAGACTTTCGTAATCAGGACCCATTCAAAACGTGATATTATTAAAAAAAAAAAAAAAAAAAAGTTGAAAATGGAATTTCAAAAAATATTTTATTATATTGGAATGAAAAATTAATTTTCCTTCCAGAGCAGTGCTCGTCGACATAGTAAAATGTAGCGTTCTATTCAATAGAATAGAACGTTTAACTGAATTTTGGGTACACTGTTAAAAATTTCAACAGAAAACTCTGTGTAATGTATTATCTTAAGTCTTCCGTAAAATTACAGAGAAAAATAAACGGAGATGTTAAAAAACCTTTTTTATACATTCAATTTAATAACTAATATTAATTTAATTAATTATTGGTGGGACTATATTTCAGACTTAGAAAGCTTTTTCCAAAGTAGAAACAGTCATTTTTAATTTTAATTAAAGAAATAAATAATAAAATTAGGTAAAAATACAGAAGAGATTAAGAATCTCCATTTTTCACTTTTAAATAAGAATTACTGTAAATTTACAGAGACTCTGGATAAATATTTACATTAAATTTAGAGAAATTTTTAACAGTGTAGCTCTGTATGATGTCTATGAACTATATGAGCATCATATTTTGTACTTAAATTTAGCTTTATATGAAAAACATCTAACATAAAATGAAATACATTTCCAGAAATTTCGAAGTATAGCCCAAATAATCTAAATACTGTGGGTAAGGTAGCTATGTAAACGAATGATTCCCATACTACAATCTACACAAAATACGCTTTTATGCATATAAAAAAATATGTTCATTCCATTTTTTAGGGCAGCCTATAGGTATTACACTGTATGTACCATAAATTCCCCCCCCCCCTTGGCCAAAATGTATTGGAATTCTTTTGGATGTTGCTGTACACGAACCATTTGCTTGATCTCAACGAAAATTTTTGTGTAGTATCACTATATGATACAGATTTAGAATATCGAGTTGGGACGTCTTGCTACTATTTGTTCTTAAGATATGGTGATAACATACACATAGACAGACAGACACACACAGACCAACTGCTAAAAACATATTTTTTGGATTTAGGTGACCCTAAAACGTGTAAATATAACAAAATCGCATTATTAAAAATTTGAATCAAAAACAATACTTTTTCTACCATGTATATGATTTTGATATACTCCGCCCTGTACCCTACTACACATAACTCAAATATAATTATTATATCTGTATTATGATTATATGTATTGTATTGTATTATACAGAGTATAATAAAATATAAAATTATAAAGCCAACAATAAATATAGATAACTTATAAAATAAATTTATAAAATATAATATAATAAAAGTAAAATAAACAACCTTCCGCATTTAAAATGATAGTAAAACAAGGAGAATTGCAGAGAAAAAGCTGTGTATTATAAATGTACAATGCGTATGACAACTGATTGTAATGACTATGTTAGAAACTGTAATGACTATGTTAGTTGTATTGTCATTATGCTATAGTTATATCAATTATGTTATGTATATGTTAGTTATGAACCTGTAATTATTATCTTAGTTAGGTCTTCCATTGCGTGTGTATACATTCGTTCATACTCATTGGCAGCTCTAGTGCCGTTCAAAACATGGAAGATTTTATTCGAAGTATAGGGTTTCATTGGAAATAATCATATTATCAATTGTGACTCACGTTAGAAAAGAATAATTCAATAATATAACGTCACACAGTACTTAGTTTGCGACCTGTTTTCAGTATCACTTCATAATTTTAAAAAATCAAGTTTCGATTTGCAATAATTTTATTATATTCGCCTTTGAAATATGGAAGGGCATTTTTCGGGGTCATCCTGCATATGAGCAAAAGTATTATAATTTATATCAATTAGATATGTATTTATTAAATATTATAATAGAGTTTCGGGGTCATCCTGCATATGAGCAAAAGTATTATAATTTATATAAATTAGATATGTATTTATTAAATATTATAATAGAGTTTCGCGAGTAACTACATAGATTTTTTTTTTTTTTTTGAGTAGTGTGATATTAAAAAAAAAAAATAATAATAATAATTAATTAAAAAAATAATAATAGTTTCGCGAGTAACTACAAAGTTTTTTTTTTTTTTTTTATGTAGTGTGATATTAAAAATAATATATATATATATATATATATATAATAAATGTCTCAAAATGCACAAGAACGCAATATTTGTTTCGGTTTGAAGCAATTCAGCACGATTCTTCATCAGGCGAAAAAAGTAGGCACGAATACAGTGAGAAAACCGTAACACACAAACATGTAAATATAAATACGTAAGATATACGATTAAAGATAATAGTATAGCGCCAAATAACTATATAAAAAATATGCGTATAGATATGAAGTAATTAACTTCAATAAAATACGTTTGGTGATTCTAGTCACTTTGATGCTTAAACAAATGTCTGTAAGCAGGTCAATTTTTCTTTCACTTGTTCAAGCATCATTTTCATCTTCTCAAATCATTTTTTAACCATTTCAACTTTTCACACAAGAAAATATTTTCTTTATAAATTTATTGAGGTCAGTTCATCTGTTTCAAAAGATGAACTTGAACGTAATGATAAAAGTATTTTTAATAGCTTAGAAGTAAAGTGGAAAAAAGAGTAAATGGCTGAGTGTTTAACACAAGTCAAAAGTGTTATATTTGCTGCGTTTAAATTATTTAAAATTTATATAACTAGGTCATTCAAACGTATTTTAAATAAAATGAAAGACGCAGAATCCTGATTGAAACTGGCGTATTACACCAGGATGTCTAAGAGGAAAATCTTCTTAATTGGCATAACTTATCTTTTCTTTTTCATTTATTAGTTTAATATTTTGTTGAGAAAATTGCGATAGTATAAAGTAAAAAGTTGTTAATGAAATAAGGCACAATTTTTGATATTATGAAGCCATTAAATTGCAGCCTTACCAGTTTAATAATGTAAAAAGTTATCTTTGAAATAAGATATAATTTTTTTGATATCACAAAACTATTAAATTGAAGTATTACAAATTTAATAAAGTAAAAGGGTATCACTGAAATATCTGCAGCCTTACCAGTTTAATAATGTAAAAAGTTATCTTTGAAATAAGATATAATTTTTGGTATCACAAAACTATTAAATTGAAGTATTACAAATTTAATAAAGTAAAAGGATATCACTGAAATATCAAACAATTTTTCATATTATGAAGCCATCAAATCAAAACCTTTCAAATTTAATAAAGTAAAATTCTGTTATTAAAAAAAAACAACTTTTGATACTGTGAAGTCATTAAAGTGAATCATTACAGAATAAATAATTTATTTTTAAAAATTATTATTCAAATTTCATAATAATCATATATGAACAAAATAGATACTCATTAGTATCATTCGTATATGGTTTATATTCATTCACTAATATTAATATTATAACTGATATTTAAATTTCAGGCGACATAAGGCATATTCTGTATTAATATAATTATTTATTTACTTATTATTTTTTGAATGAAAATAATCTAGTGTGTCACTCACACGACTTTCTCTTACACTGCATTTCAATATTATGAAGATATATTGCAGATTAAGTCGTAAAATCTATAAGATAAGATCAATCTACTTTAAAAATAATTTAAAATAAATTAAGAAACAGTTTTATTTAACATTTAATTATGTGTGTTGAGGTGTGTGGGGAGGAGGTAGTGGGGCTATAACCCCCTCAATCCCCGTCCCATTATAGGATGTACATTTATTAAATAAAATAAATAAAAAAGGGTTTTATTAGATTGCCTTCAAACTTGCCAATCTTGATCAAGTTTTTCAAGTGGCAACCTAATACGAATTTCAAAATACTAAATTTGAAGAAATTCCTGCAGATATTTCTTTTTAAGTTATGCTGAAAACACAATGCATACAGATCAACCACTAAAAACTGGACTTTCGTATTCAGGGAACCTCAAAATATGATATTATACAAAAGCCAGAGTTGGAAATAGAATTTAAAAAAATATTCTGTTTACAATATGAGTAAGAAAAATTAATTTTCTTACTGACTGGTGTTCGTCGACATAGTAAATTTTAGCAAAGCACTTCATTCAATTCAATTCAATATAAAATAACATTTAGCTTAATTCTGGGTGGCCCTGTATATTGTCTATAAAATATATGCCCATTACATTGTTTACTTTAATTTAGTCTTAAATTAAAAATACTTAACAAAAAATAAATAAGAGAGAACATATCTCATATACAGATATTTTTTAAACACGTGCATCATTCTAAATGTATGAAAAAAAAAAAAAAAAACTTTTAAAAACACGCAAAAGTTAAACAAAAATGTACATTTAATTAAAAGAGACATTTACAATAAAATATATTTCAAAGCTTTTCACCCTTATTAACAGAGCATCATCAGGAAATTAAGAGGATTTTAGTTTCACATAATGTGCAGCTATGCGTTTAAGTATATAGATTACAATACCAGGCGACAAATACAGTTAAGCTTGTTCCCTGTTGATCAGGGTGAAAAGCTTTGAAATATATTTTATTATAAATGTCTCTTTTAATTAAATATATTTTTTAAACTTTTACGTATTTTTAAAAGAGTTTTCTTCACAAAAAATGAAATACACTTCCAGCAATTTCCAAGTATAATCGTAATAAATCCCGATACTTTGAGTAACCCTGTAAACGAATGATGAATGATTTTTCCACTACAATATACAAAAAAACATGTTTTTATACATAATATATATCATATATATATGTTCATTCCATTTTGCTTAGGGCCGCCTATAAATGTTACATTGTACTTACAAGAAATTTCTCCCATAAACGTAATGTATTTGAATTATCTTGGATGACCCTGTATACGAACCATTTGCTTGATCTCAATGAAAAGTTTAGTGTACTATCTTTGTATGATACAAATTTAGAATACCGAGTTTGAACTTCCTGCTGCTATTTGTTCTTGAGATATGCTGATATAACACACACACGTACAGACAGACACATAGACACACATACATACGCATAGACACATACACAGACCAACTGTTAAAACATGATTTTCAGATACAGGGGACTTAAAAACGTTTAAATATAACAAAAACTTAATTTCGAAAATTTTACATCAAAACAATACTTTCTCTGCTATATATATGGGTAAGAGAAGTAAAAACAATGCTATAGGTAAAACAAATTTTGATATTTCGATTTAGGATGTATACTTAATTTTTTAATCTCAGACTATGTAAAAGAAAGTCCTTCGTGAATGCTTAATAAATTTTAAGACAGCTGAGAAATTTGAAGTTTCATATCTTCCACATCTATTGTATAGTAAACCATTTCCTCTCAACGCGACTCCGTAAGAGGAAATGGTTTACACAAAATGATAAATTATATATGAACTTTCAAAAGAGGTAAATTTGTATTACATCTCACGGAAAAATTTCGGCACTGGGAAAAACTGGCCCTAATTAGAAGCGGCCGCTGAGAAAAAAATGTATTTTTAGAGAGTTTTTTTTTTTTGTCTTTTTCTTTGTACGTGAATTTAAGAAAATTGAAATGGAAAGTCATCGCTTACAAACATCGACAAATCCATTTTTTTTTTTTTTTTACAAATAAAAGAAGCAAATTCTTCGCAAACCATTTTCAAAAAGAGAATATACAGAAACCCATTTCGATGCAAATATAAATTTCAAGACTTTGTGAATATTTCATCGAAAGTTAAAATTTGGGACATACATAGTCATAATTAATTACCTATATAAATATTTCTCTAATGCAAACTAGTTACGATTAAATTTTACCGAAACAAAACATTAACGACGCCATGGAAGAACAAATATTTTAGATTTATAGCGTAAATTAAATAAAGAATAAAAAAAAAAAGAAAAAAAAAAACTGTGAATACTAATAATTTTTATAAATAATTAAATTTAATTACTAGAGTTCCATTATTTCGATAAAAATACAGTTAATTTTAAATAAGCGATTTTTCATTTATAGTTATTTATCACGACTTTCTACCACTGTTTTCAATTTGGAGAATATGGCAAATTTGAAAATAGGTTCATTTCGGGTGAAGACCGACTAATATTTAATATCATGCTGCCTGTAAAAATAGTTTTACGGCATTTGTTGCACTATTGCGCGAAAAAAAGAATTTCCACCGTGTGCTTGAGTCAAATACCGTAAAAGTTGTTTCACGGCATTTGATGCATGAATGTACGAAAAACAAGTTTTTCCCCGGTTTGCCTCAGTCAGATAGGAAGAATAAAAGAAATGTTTAGAAATCTGTAATACTATTTATGTATCTTTACGTTATTAACATTATATATATATATATATATATATATATATGTATATGTATATTAGCAAGTGTGGTCATTCATTGCAGTATTGATAATTTAACTTTAGAATTTTGGTTATTAATTTCATTATAGAGCTTCGTATATATAGCAACTATACTTCTCTAAATTGAGATATTATTATTCATTAGATTAATCATTATTGAAGCAAAAGTAAATAATATCAACATAAAATATGATAGAAAAAATAATTTGAGAAATTCACAGAAATCTAATTTTAATAAGTATTTTACTTTTAAGAGCTTCAATCAATGATTTAAAAATTACATTTAATCTTCCGAAAAATGATTGGCGTAGAATTAATTTCTGTTACATGTAAAGAAATATTCGGAATTGTTGCCATTTGTGAGCGATATTTTTTAAAAGTACATTGTAATAACGTACTTCAAAATTGTTTAAATTCACACGAGTAATCAATGAACACTGCATTAAATTTTCTGAAAATGCAATGTGAAGCATTTATATATGTTTTACAGGACATATCATACTGTCTGCGGACGATTATAGTTTGAAATGCATTTAACCGACCTTAATGTTTTCTCTAAAATTCTAGTGTATTACGGAAAAGAGTTTTAAAAAATATTTAATCAATAACGCGAAAGTTTCTGATGCACTTATGAAGCAATTAATATATATAATGATCCTCATCTGTCATGAACGAATCCGGTTAGTACAGCTTCAAAACAGAAACTTCTGGCAGCCATTTTTTTTTCCGTTTGTTTAATTCAACTTAGGAAATATACATATCATTTTCATACATGTTTTGTATCGCACATATTCTTATTTATTTCCTATAAAACCTTGAAAAAGTATTCAACTGTAATGTCTAAATGTCTAAATTAAATATAACGGATCACTGGCTATTATAAACATGAACCTATAAATAGAATTATGTAACTTCATGATTATAAACA
This sequence comes from Salticus scenicus, assembly GCA_963930645.1. NCBI lineage: Eukaryota > Metazoa > Arthropoda > Arachnida > Araneae > Salticidae > Salticus > Salticus scenicus. Next base: position 316,481,202 of record OZ005652.1, on the reverse strand, counting down.
ATGCAATACCAAATAAAAACAAACCAAAACTGTTGCCATTCAGAAAATACAAATTCCAAATGGACAACTTTTTAATTCCGAATGAACGACTCTTTGACTGTTTCATTAAAAAAACGCTTAAAATATTTCTAAAACATATTAAAGCCTTAAAAATCTTAAAATATTTGTAAAAACGCATTAAAGCCTTTAAATATTTTTATCAAACTTCATTGTTTGTTTACATAGTAAGGTATGATTGGCGTCGAGTTTAGTACGTAAATGCCGCCAGTTGATTTTAGTTTTGAAATTAGTGTAAAATGATAGTTGGGATAGAATGTTTGGTTGGGCAAGTAAAAGTCACCAGTTGAAATGAGTATTGAAAGTAGAGTAGTCTAAGGTGATAATGTCGAGTCAAGGTAAAATGTTCGGTTGAGAATGAGAAATTCCCTAGCTGGATCCTGAATATTTTGGCGATGTTGTGGGTGAGATAGCTGGTTGGAGGTATCGAGTAGAGGTGAATTTGGGTTAGCATGGAGTGTCTGTAGTTATTGGATAGTTAGTTAGAAAATTTGAAAACAGGATCTACGATAGTCTTAAAAAAGAGTATTTTGGTAAAATGAAGTGAATCGTTTTTTTCTTATTATGAGGACTTTAAATACGCAAGCGAAGTGATGACGTCACTTGCCGTTCGTGGATAGAAGAAAAATATTTCCTATGTTAAACGCTCAATGGATTTTTCGTAAAAAATTATTAAAAATCGAGGGAAATTATTTCCCGATTTTAATCCCCATATTTAGGTTTAGATACATATTAGTTATCATGTGCATGCGTTAGATTAAGTTGTTTTTGTCCTAAAATTGATAAAATTTGAATTTTAAATTTCAAAACTCTAGATAAAAAAAAACTTCCATATTCCATTGAAAACATAAACATTTCATTTCAAAGGATGATATTTACACAATAAATATCCAACTAATATACTAATTAAAAGGAAAATGATAAATATTCTATAATAATTTGAAGTGAAATTTGTTTTCAAATGTCTAAATAAAGTATCTGATATAAGATACTAATATGTTGCAGCGGAATAGATTTGATATCAGTCATCCTTGGCAGAAAAAAAATATATATATTTATATCGCCAAATTATCTGGCGAATATAATTTAATTCCTTTCAAAAATCATGGTTATTTTAAAAACTTATATTAAGAGAGTAATGAATAATATGAAACAATATTTCGCACAATACATATTACGAAAATATACATCTGGCATGTATATTTTCGTAGTACGTTTTTGATCGCCAAATACAAAAACGCCAAGGACAACAGAGTTTTGAAATTTAAAATTAAAATTTTGTCAATTTGACAGCAAAATAACTCAATCTAACACATGCACATGATAACTGATACATATATATATACCCAAATAGGGGGATTAAAATCGGGAAATAATTTTCCTCGATTTTTAATAATTTTTTGCAAAAAATCCAATGGGCGAATAACATAGGAAATCATTTTCTTGCATCCACGGACGGTCAGTGGCGTCACACTTCGCTGGAACACTGGGATGTGTTGTTGCTGTTGTGTTGTCGGGCCTATATTTTTTGTCAACCAGCAGATTTTTTATTGTCATTCATATTTATTGATCGGGTAGAATTTTTTTAATTTCAGAACGAATTATAAAATATCGAAACACATTTGATTTATAAACATAAATTGAAAATACATTTAAATAATCACGTGGTAACCATCATGATCTAAACATTGTTTTCAAGATTTATCGTTCACATTCCGTCATTTTTGACGGGGTTATATACTAGTTTTTATAGAAAAATACACAACATTTATATTCACCCCTACTGGCATGATTAAGAATCGAATATTGTTTCAAATTTTCTCTAAGTGTGACATTCTAAATTAGAATATATTACCCTCTAATGTTTAACATGATATCAATATATATATATATATATATTGCTTTTATAGAAAACCTAGAAAAAGAGTCCTGCGCGGATCAGGTAAACTTGACCCGCACCCGATCCACAAAATGACTTACGACACGCAACCTGACCCGCGACCTTAGTATTCTTAAATTGATGTTATATACTGCTTTAAAATTCTATAATACAAATTCCAGTTATATTGTTAAAGAGATATAGAATTAAATATTACATAAAAAATATTATATCTAATTATAAATAAATCTTGAATGTATAACATAAAAAATTCCAAATGCATAAAAATTCACTTTAAAAATACACTGTTCTAAATATTTTTACCATATATATAAAAAAGTTAAATAAGGAAATAAATGTACCTTAGAATAGGCTGACTATATGTCCTCGAATCTGGAGGACAGTCCCCGAAAACTACCTTCATCCCCAAAAAATTACAACACATTTGGGGACGCCGGTTATAATGTTATCAATGTTTTAGTATGATAATTTATTATATGTATAATAAATAAGCTGAAATAAGTGTTTTTAGGTGCTTTATTCATAAAAATTACTAAAATTTTACAATTTAAGGTGATTTAATTATTATTATTATTATTATTTTTTTTTTTTTTTTTTTTTGTCCTCGAAATTCGAGGACACCGCCATCTAATGAAAAAAATATGGTCACTCTACCTTAGGAGGCAAATAATTTCGTTAAATATTGATATTTACATAATTGTAATGAAACGTATGTTATCTATCAGTTATATGGTTTTAAATTACTATGTGGAAGCGAATGCCATCCAATCTGTGCATTCAAAAAGTTAAATTCTTAAAAAGAAAATTCTTATAATAAGAAATTTTGAGGGTAAACACGGGGGTCAAAAATCAGAACACATCCGACTCGCAAAGCAGGTAAGCAGGTAACCATGGGTGTGAGACCCTAAGCAGGACTCTACCTAGAAATATCACTCGATTGACTTGTATCTTTATTACACTTTCACAAAATTTTTCTAAAGAACACTTTCCAAATTGTATAGAAGTTGGAAGTTTGAACTTAAAAATAGCCCCAAGTTTGCTTTTTTTTTTTTTTTTTTTTAGTGCTAGAGGCCTATTTCAGTCGGTACAGTTGTCGAATTTTTATAGGTCACTCTTAATTAGTGCTAGAGGCCTATTTCAGTCGGTTTATTGAATGGGGATTTATTGAATGAAGTCCCCCCAAGGCCCAACTTTGACATGAGTTCCCCCCCAGGCCCAACTTTGACATGAGTCCCCCCCAAGGTACCCCTATTTCAGTCGGTACAGCGTTGTCGAATTTTTATACGTCACTCTTAATAGTGCTAAGGGCCTATTTCAGTCGGCTTATTGAATGGGGATTTATTGAATGAAGTCCCCCCCAGGCCCAACTTTGACATGAGTCCCCCCCAAGGTACCCCTATTTCAGTCGGTACAGCGTTGTCGAATTTTTATAATACACTCTTAATAGTGCTAAGGGCCTATTTCAGTCGGTTTATTGAATGGGGATTTATTGAATGAAGTCCCCCAAGTCCCAACTTTGACATGAGTCCCCCCAAAGGTACCCCTATTTCAGTCGGTACAGCGTTGTCGAATTTTTATAATACACTCTTAATAGTGCTAAGGGCCTATTTCAGTCGGTTTATTGAATGGGGATTTATTGAATGAAGTCCCCCCCCAGGCCCAACTTTGACATGAGTCCTCCCCCAGGCCCAACTTTGACATGAGTCCCCCCCAAGGTACCCCTATTTCAGTCGGTACAGCGTTGTCGAATTTTTATAATACACTCTTAATAGTGCTAAGGGCCTATTTCAGTCGGTTTATTGAATGGGGATTTACTGAATGAAGTCCCCCCAAGGCCCAACTTTGACATGAGTCCCCCCCAAGGTACCCCTATTTCAGTCGGTACAGCGTTGTCGAATTTTTAAAATACACTCTTAATAGTGCTAAGGGCCTATTTCAGTCGGTTTATTGAATGGGGATTTATTGAATGAAGTCCCCCCAAGGCCCAACTTTGACATGAGTCCCCCCCAAGGTACCCCTATTTCAGCCGGTACAGCGTTGTCGAATTTTTAAAATACACTCTTAATAGTGCTAATGGCCTATTTCAGTCGGTTTATTGAATGAAGTCCCCCCAAGGCCCAACTTTGACATGAGTCCCCCCCAAGGTACCCCTATTTCAGTCGGTACAGCGTTGTCGAATTTTTATAATACACTCGTAATAGCGCTAAGGGCCTATTTCAGCCGGTTTATTGAACGGGGATTTATTGAATGAAGTCCCCCCAAGGCCCAACTTTGACATGAGTCCCCCCCCCAGGCCCAACTTTGATATGAGTCCCCCCCCAAGGTACAACTTTGACATGAGCCCCCCAAGGCCCAACTTTGACATGAGTCCCCCCCCAGGCCTAACTTTGACATGAGTCCCCCCAAGGCCCAACTTTGACATGAGTCCCCCCCAAGGTACCCCTATTTCAGTCGGTACAGCGTTGTCGAATTTTTATAATACACTCTTAATAGTGCTAAGGGCCTATTTCAGTCGGTTTATTGAATGGGGATTTATTGAATGAAGTCCCCCAAGTCCCAACTTTGACATGAGTCCCCCCAAAGGTACCCCTATTTCAGTCGGTACAGCGTTGTCGAATTTTTATAATACACTCTTAATAGTGCTAAGGGCCTATTTCAGTCGGTTTATTGAATGGGGATTTATTGAATGAAGTCCCCCCCAGGCCCAACTTTGACATGAGTCCCCCCCAAGGTACCCCTATTTCAGTCGGTACAGCGTTGTCGAATTTTTATAATACACTCTTAATAGTGCTAAGGGCCTATTTCAGTCGGTTTATTGAATGGGGATTTACTGAATGAAGTCCCCCCAAGGTCCAACTTTGACATGAGTCCCCCCCAAGGTACCCCTATTTCAGTCGGTACAGCGTTGTCGAATTTTTAAAATACACTCTTAATAGTGCTAAGGGCCTATTTCAGTCGGTTTATTGAATGGGGATTTATTGAATGAAGTCCCCCCAAGGCCCAACTTTGACATGAGTCCCCCCCAAGGTACCCCTATTTCAGCCGGTACAGCGTTGTCGAATTTTTAAAATGCACTCTTAATAGCGCTAATGGCCTATTTCAGTCGGTTTATTGAATGGGGATTTATTGAATGAAGTCCCCCCAAGGCCCAACTTTGACATGAGTCCCCCCCAAGGTACCCCTATTTCAGTCGGTACAGCGTTGTCGAATTTTTATAATACACTCTTAATAGTGCTAAGGGCCTATTTCAGTCGGTTTATTGAACGGGGATTTATTGAATGAAGTCCCCCCAAGGCACAACTTTGACATGAGTCCCCCCCCAGGCCCAACTTTGACATGAGTCCCCCCCCAAGGTACAACTTTGACATGAGCCCCCCAAGGCCCAACTTTGACATGAGTCCCCCCCCAGGCCTAACTTTGACATGAGTCCCCCCAAGGCCCAACTTTGACATGAGTCCCCCCCCCAAGGTACCCTTATTTCAGTCGGTACAGCGTTGTCGAATTTTTATAATACACTCTTAATAGTGCTAAGGGCCTATTTCAGTCGGTTTATTGAATGGGGATTTATTGAATGAAGTCCCCCAAGTCCCAACTTTGACATGAGTCCCCCCAAAGGTACCCCTATTTCAGTCGGTACAGCGTTGTCGAATTTTTATAATACACTCTTAATAGTGCTAAGGGCCTATTTCAGTCGGTTTATTGAATGGGGATTTATTGAATGAAGTCCCCCCCAGGCCCAACTTTGACATGAGTCCTCCCCCAGGCCCAACTTTGACATGAGTCCCCCCCAAGGTACCCCTATTTCAGTCGGTACAGCGTTGTCGAATTTTTATAATGCACTCTTAATAGTGCTAAGGGCCTATTTCAGTCGGTTTATTGAATGGGGATTTACTGAATGAAGTCCCCCCAAGGCCCAACTTTGACATGAGTCCCCCCCAAGGTACCCCTATTTCAGTCGGTACAGCGTTGTCGAATTTTTAAAATACACTCTTAATAGTGCTAAGGGCCTATTTCAGTCGGTTTATTGAATGGGGATTTATTGAATGAAGTCCCCCCAAGGCCCAACTTTGACATGAGTCCCCCCCAATGTACCCCTGTTTCAGCCGGTACAGCGTTGTCAAATTTTTAAAATACACTCTTAATAGTGCTAATGGCCTATTTCAGTCGGTTTATTGAATGGGGATTTATTGAATGAAGTCCCCCCAAGGCCCAAGTTTGACATGAGTCCCCCCAAGGCCCAACTTTGACATGAGTCCCCCCCAGGCCCAACTTTGACATGAGTCCCCCCCCAAGGTACAACTTTGACATGAGCCCCCCAAGGCCCAACTTTGACATGAGTCCCCCCCCAGGCCTAACTTTGACATGAGTCCCCCCAAGGCCCAACTTTGACATGAGTCCCCCCCAAGGTACAACTTTGACATGAGTCCCCCCCCAAGGCACACCTTTGACATGAGTCCCTCCCAAGGCACACCTCCCCCTCATTGGGAAAAAGAGAAAAAATGTTGTTTTGCGGCTATAAGACAGTTTGGACTTCCAACGTTATTTGTTACAATATCTGCAGCTGAAACACATTGGTTTGATTTAATGAAAACTTTATCATGGAATTTAGATCGTCACGAATTAACTAAATAAGAATTTGTCGATATTAACAAGTTTAGCACTAGGCCTCTGGCACTAAATTAAAATCTGTCAATGTCAGATTTTCATGTTTTAAATAATGAAATAATGTCGTGTCTGTATAATTTTTTAAATAATATATATATATTTTTTTTAATTAAACCGAAGAAGTCTTTCAGCATTATTTTACCTTAAATACATTTGTAGCTTCTATATTTTTTTTTTTTTCAATATATTAATCAATCTGTTTAAATCTACATGTTCATAAAGTTCTGAATTTGCATGAAATTACTTTAATCTGGGCGAAATTTCTGTAACTTGAATGAAGTTTGTAATTTAAAAACCACTATTATCGTCACCTCTCATTTAATTCGTATTACAAGGCATGGCATTCTACTTAACACATTATGTGTACGCGCGAAGGGGCATATCCTTGTTAGCAGGGTGAAAAATTATATAAAAAAAAGTCCCCACGTTTCCTTGTGACGACTAACCCACTTGGAAAAACGATTTTTTAGCCCTTCTCCAGCAGTTCAAGGTAGGAACTCCAGGTCCTCCCCACTTATCTAAGAAAAAGACCGGATAACTATTACAGAATCCCAGCTGCACTGCCACAACTGGAATTGAACAACTGTTATTGTTGAATTACGAATGGTTTTTTGGCAGGGGCACACCTCTAACCACCAAGTGTACGTACGTCTGTGTCAGTGGGTAACGATGTTTACATTTTTTGTCAAAAGACGGCTTCATTGGTTTAAACTACTTGTTTTGCGCCTTGTTGTGTGTTTGTTGCTTCATGTATGGGTCAGTGGTAAAAGAAGACGGGGATTTATCGAAATATGAATAAAAAATCTCCCATGAAATGAAGAGTTACGAATTCGGAAGTGAAGCTGTTTGTGAATGGGGAGTGTTTTGTGATGACTTAATCTGCGGGTCGGTTGAACTTGAGATGAAGAGGTGCTGTCGTCTGTTGTGGTACAACGGGTTAGTAGTACTCTTAGAAAGACTATCAAAAGTGAATAACAGTCCATAGATTTCATTTCCTGCCACATTCGGAACTAAGGTTTATTGACTTGTTTATTAAAAAAAAATCAACATCCATATATATTTTTTGTAACTAGTAACCTAGGTTATTCCCCTTACGCCTAATAGTTGGTGCAAGGTCAATCACATCTCTAATACCTTAAAGATTAAAAAACACAAAAACAAATTTGATTTTTTTTTTTTTTTTCAATTATTAATCTTGCATCTTTTTTCGAAGATGTGTGTACCGAATGATTAAGAATGACAAATTTATTAATAATCCATTTTAAAATTCTATTCTTTTTTTTTTTTTTTTTTTTTTTTTCCCTTTTAAGTCTAAAGACGTTCCAAAATTTTTGGAAACTAAATTAGGGGCAATATTAATTTCATAAAGAAATATTAAAATTATTTACTACTTAATTAATATTTAAAGAAGAGTTCCTTCTTTTTCTTCTATCAAAACTATGTATTTTAAAATACTTCTTAATTTGGTTAGTTTGGAAGAAAACAAAATCTTTTCTTTTCACACTGTTGAAAATTAACAAAACTGTTACTCCACAGTCTATTCTCAAACGTATACTGGTTCAAACCTTTGTGCTGGCCGGGTAGAACAGGGGGACTTATTTCCCCATGCCCACTTATTGGGGTTTTATTGGTACTCTTACTCGACCAAAGAAGTTATGAAATGTAATAATTTTTCAGAAATAAATAAAAGTAAAAATGAATAAATACTATATAAACTTAATTCACAAGACACATATTTAAAATACATGAACATTTGAATGCTATGATAAATATATTTTACAATTTAACATGTGGTACATATGATATTTAGCATTTAACATATAGTACAATGGCATAAGATTCAGTGTGAAGTTGCCGTCAGAAATTTTTGCGCACCACAGTCTAAGATAATAAGCACGACGTTACTCTGGCATATTTTAAATTGTATCGAAATGCTGGATGATGAGTAAATATTTTTAGCAAACACCATAAATTCCAAAACACGCAATAAGTTTTCAATTGTTTTGTGTAAAAAATAAAATAAAATAAAATAAAATAAATAAATAAGCAAGATCTTCCGCCAGGCACGACTGCCGTGTACTTTGCTTTATTTGACGAATCGTCATATTTAATTATTTCCATTCGAAACAGATGTTGCGCTATTTCGCAGTTTATGTCACTTTATTACAATGTTTTTATTCATCAATATTACGGGTGTCTATTCTTGAACTGACATTACCTTTTTTATATAGCACTAGCAGGCTTTGCCCGCTTCGCTGTTCATTATATTGAAATGAAGTCTCAGAATGCCATATCATTAATAATAATAATAATAATAATAATAATAATAATAAAATCATTAAAATCAGTCAAAATCTAAGTTAAAATCATCGATACTGCGATAGCAGTTTTCCCACTCGCCACACTTCACAAAATCCCTTTATAGTGCATGTTGCATATACATACCTAGCCCACATATTAAAAAATTGGGATTCTAGGATTATTTGAAGTAAAGCTATGTTTTAAAACGTGTTTTTTAGCCCCTCCCCCTCCGGCCCGCTCTTAACTGAATACATGTCCCCGTAGGATGGAGTTTCAAAAAATCAATTTGTGGTGTGTGTTGAATACGCATAAGCAGTCCACGCATCAAAAATTGCCATTCTAAGATAGTTTGGAACAGAGTTACGCATGAAAACATGTTTTAAATAACCCCCAACCCTCAAGGGGATGATAGCACGGAATTCCAAATAATCCCTTTGTAGTTTGTGTTGAGTACACATAACCAATCAACCTATCAAAAAATCGCTTTCCTGAGATAATTTGGAGCAGAGTTACTTTTTAAAACGTGTTTTTGCCCCCACCCCACTTTTGAAGGTAGGAAAAGGAAAAGTTCACAAAAATCCCCTTTTAGTGCGTGTTGGGAACGCATAACCAGCCCGCACATAAAAAATCATCAAGATAGATTGGAGCAGAGTTACGCATGAAAACATGATTTTGTCCCACCCCACCCCAAGGGGGATAAGGTGGAATTTTACAAAATCCTTTAGTAGTGTGTGTCTTGAGTACGCATAACCAATCGACCTATCAAAAACTCGTTATTATGAGATAATTTGGAGCAGAGTTACTCTTAAAAGCGTTTTTTTGCCTCTCTCCCCGCCTTTGAAGGGGGAAAGGGTGAAAATTTGTAAAATCCCTTTACTGTGCGCGTTGGAAAAGCATAAACAACCCACATATACAAATTAATCTTACTGCGATAATTTGAAGCAAAGTTATACTTGAAAACGGGTATATATTGCCCCCCCCCCAAGGGGAAATGGGGGAACTTTCGCAAAACCCCATTACAGTGGGTGTCAGACACACGTAAGTAAGCCACTCACTAAAATTTGTAACCTCAGGTCCTATAGATTTCCCCGGATGAATTTAGCGCTAAAAGATGGGCTCGAATTTGCCCCCTCGTAACTCCCCCCCCCCCCCCCAAAAAAAAAAAAATAAATAAATAAAAATAATCGAACATCACAAAAAACCAAACATGATGTTTTGGAAATATCCTCAAGAAGACTCTTGGCGATTTTCTATATCTTTGTGCTGTTATTGGAACAGTTTTACTCGAAAACCCGTATTTTGCTAAATTTGCCTCTGAAGATAGTTTTTACCTCCTCCCCCCTCTTAAAAATCCAAAACTCAAATCACAGAAAATGCTTTTTTTTTGCACTCAATTCCAGCCCCTCTGTTTGCAATTTCGTCACCGTGAAGCTATTTGGAGCCGAATTATGCTTATAAGGGAGGTTTTGCCTTCTGCCCCCCCAGGGGGAGCGGGGGGATAGTTTGCAAAATTGGACGTCAGGGTCCTAAAACCAACGTGCTCACCAAAATTTGCGAGACTGTCTCCCATAGAATTGCCACGGCTGTGTTGAATCTGTGAATCAGTGATTTTACTCTTTTATTCCCCACCACGCCCCCAAAGGGGTAAAGGGGGGGGGCTTTCACAAAATCCCGTTACAATGGGTTTTGGACACACGTAAATAAGCCACACACTAAAATTTGTGACCTCAGCTCCTATAGATTTCCACGGACGAATTTAGTGCTAAAAGGGGGAGGGTCGAATTTGCCCCTTCGTAACTCCCCCCAAAAATCGAAAATCGGAAAAAATCAATTTTTGCAAATACCTTCAAGAAGACGTTTGGCTTATATATATATATATATATCTTTGAGCTATTACTGCTAGAATTTTACTCGAAAATCCATATATTGCTAAATTTCCCCCCGAAAATCCTTTTTACCCCCTCTCCCCTTTAAAAATCCAAAATTCCAAAATCGCAGAAAATAATTTTTTTGTACTTAAGTCTAGTCTCCCCATCTGCAATTTTTTCATCGTGAAGTAATTTCGAGCCGAGTTATGCTTATAAAGGTGTTTTTGCCTCCTGCGCCTCCGAAAATCATTTTCACCCCTTTTCCCCCTTAAAAATCCAAAATTCCAAAATCGCAGAAAGTAATTTTTTTTATTCAGGTCTAGTCTCTCCATCTGCAATTTCTTCCTCGTGAAGCAAATTGCAGCCGAGTTATGCTTATAAAGCTGTTTTTGCCTTCTGCACCTCCGAAAATCATTTTCACCCCCTTCCCCCCTTAAAAATCAATAATTCCAAAATCGCAGAAAATGATTTTTTCGTATTCAATTCTAGTCTCCCCCTCTGCAATTTCTTCACTGTGAAGTAATTTGGTACCGAGTTATACTTATAAATGTGTTTTTTCCTTATGTGTCCCCAAAAACCTCATTTTTACCCCTACCCCCCTTAAAAATCCAAAATTCCAAAATCGCAGAAAATGATTTTTTTGTATTCAAGTCTAGTCTCTCTATCTGCAATTTCTTCCTTGTGAAGCAATTTGGAGCCGAGTTATGCTTATAAAGTTGTTTTTGCCTTCTGCACCTCCGAAAATCATTTTCACCCCCTTCCCCCCTTAAAAATCAAAAATTCCAAAATCGCAGAAAATGATTTTTTCGTATTCAATTCTAGTCTCCCCATCTGCAATTTCTTCACTGTGAAGTAATTTGGTGCCGAGTTTTTGCCTTATGCGCCCCCGAAAATCTCATTTTTACCCCCTACCCCCCTTAAAAATCCAAAATTCCAAAATCGCAGAAAACGATTTTTTTGTATTTAAGTCTAGTCTCCCTATCTGCAATTTCTTCACCGTGAAGCAATTTGGAGCCGAGTTATGCTTATAAAGATGGTTTTTGCCTTCTGCCCCCCCCAGGGGGGAACAGGGGGGTATTTCGCAAAATCCCGTCTTTGTGAGCGTCAGGGTCCTAAAATCAACCTGCTCACCAAAAATTGTGACTCTATCTCCCATAGGATCGCCACAACCGTGTTGAGTCAGTGAATCAGTGAATCAGTGAATCAGTGAATCAGTGAGTTTACTCTTTTATATATATAGATAAAACATGTTTTTCATTTAAATTTCCTTTCTTTTTTCGTTTTTAAAAGGTTTTAAATTCCCAGGAGTTATAACTCAAATATTTAAAAAATCTCACGGTGTTTTCAAATTTTGTATAAAAGAAAAAAATCGTGTCAAATTTTCATTTTAAGCCGATTTTCAGAATAATCTAACTACCATACGACGCAATTTCGAGTGCGTATTTTACTCCGAAGCAAAGAAATGTTACAATCATTCTTATTACGATTATTAAAACCGAATAATGTTTTCCAAAATAAGTAAATAAATAAATAATAAATAAATAAATAAATAAATAAAATAATAATAATAATAATAATAAAAATGTTCTTAAGGGTATACTTTACCTAATGGGGACGGCAGCCAAATCCTATTTTATTCTGTGGAGATATTTGTTTTAAAAATTACTCATTACCCATAATGATTTTTTTTTTTTTTTTTTTTTTTTAACCCCGTTTTCGCTTTTAGAAAATTTATAACCATTAAATTGATTTACGTTTTTCAAAAATTATTTTTTCGAATTTTTATTATTTCATTTAAAAGCACTAACTTCCGAAAATTAACTAAGTACATTTTTTTTTTTTTTAGGTTTATAGCCTCAATAAGAAAAAATTTAAAAATTAAAAATTAATTTTCAGAAAACAGGAATCAATTTAACGATTTCCTATTTGTGAAAACGGATTTAAAAAAAAATATATATATTAGGTAATGAATAATTTTGAAAAAAAAAAAAAAAAAAAATCTCAATAGAAGAGCATGGGATTAGTGTGTCGTCACGTTAGTTTAACCCTTACAATTTACCCGTTTTCGATCACCAAATCCCCTGTAACTCGGTGAAATTGTGAAATGAACATGTGAAATTTGTTACGAAAATAACTAAAAATTTTACCTACCTTTTCTTTTTAAATTTCCATTTTCCTATTAAGAAAAATCATAACCGCTAAGTTTGTTCTTGTTTTATGATAATAAATTTTTTAATATTTCATTTTCGAGCTAAAAAATGCAAAAAATGATGTTCTTGTTTTTCAAAAATTTAATTTACAATTCTTTAATTTTGAAACTATAAAATGTAAAAAATACGTTCAGTTCATTTTTAGCAAATTTTATCTTCAAAATGAAATATTAAATATTAAACATTTAAATCTATGGTAAACAAGAACAAATTTAACGTTCTGAATATTTAAACGGAATAAAAACAAAATGACAATGAGTAATTCTAATAACAAATTCACCTATACAATAACATGGCTTTTGGCTTTCGACGACGATAGGTAGAGAATAGAGTCCCATTAAAGACAGAAATTTTCATAAAATCGTGTCAAGGTTGGTATTTTGAATGAATTTTCAATGAAATCTTATTAAAAGACATCACTATCACGGACAGTTTGTTCTAATTTGAAAAATAATATCACCATTCTATTCCTGCGCATTTTAATAGTATTATTTGCAATTTAAAAAAAATATTTACAGTTGTACCTTAATTTTTATATCGTTGAAAACGGAATTAATTTTCTTTATATGTTTTGAGTCCTTTCATGTAAATACAAAAGAGGATGCAAGGCGTGGCTTGATTATTGAAGGGTTTAATTGCTCGATTAAGCCCTTTATTTTTATTTGTAAGCATTGCAATGGACTATCACGTGAAAACATATTAGGTAACCTGTCATCATGATTGATTACGATAACTTGAAAGATGCAACTTTCTCTATTATATAATCTTTAAATGCAGCATTTACCTTGACAATACAATACCGAAAATTTACAATTCAACTCACTCAGAATTTTGAAAATTCGAAATTATGGAAGAAACTAAACTGGAAATTAGGTTTTTTTTTTTTTTTTAATGCTAATTTGGTTGGAGTTTAAATATCAGTATTTATGTTTAAACTAATAAAATTGATTTGAACTCGATAGTTCTCAAGAAGTGTAGTTGCACATGAATCTATGAAAAATTCATATTCGAATTCTCTTTATTTTATCTTCCATGTAAATTAAGATATACTGCAGAGAGAGAGAGAGTTAAATTTACTTTTTAAAGAATGGCTATAGCTTTTTTCTGTGCAGTAAATTAAATCATGCGGCATAGATCTGTGATATAATTTAATACAAATTAGTCCTTTTTTTACCATGTTTTTATTACCTTCGATTCTTGTTTGTTTGTTTGTTATTGATTTTTAACTAACTTCTCGACTAGCTAGATATTTGAAATTTTCAGGACAGCTCACAACACGGTTGCAATACATTTTTCTAATAATTTTAGTCAACTATTTCAAGTCCCGCTGCCTCCGGCAGCGCTTATATGATTCGACAGAAAATTTATTTAACCAACTTCCCGACTAGCTAGAAATTTGAAACTTTCAGAATAGTTCAGAACACGATGAAAATACATTTTCTTAATACCTTTAGCCAACTGTTTCGGGTTCCTGCTGCCTTCGACAGCGTTATCAGTACAAAGCTTGCAATCGATTTTTCACTAACTTTCCGACTAGCTAGACATTTGAAACTTTCAGGACAGCTCACAACACGGTGACAATACATTTTTCTAATAATTTTAGTCAACTATTTCAGGTCCCGCTGCCTTAGGCCGAAGCCTAATTTGAATTGTTTAACACAGGTTTACATGACAGTACTCGTTATTTTACCTCTGAATCTGCAACCTGTATTTATAGTATTAAATTTCAGGGTAAGAGAAAGTCGTGTGAGTGACACACCAGATTATTTATTTAACATTTTAACTTTTTAATAACCACATTTTTTGCGCCTATGGGGGCTTCTACGCGAGTGCAGACTCAACGAGTTCAGTGTTAAAGGAACACCGAGTGACTGGATGTTTACCAAATCACAATTTGTCGGTCAATTTGGCACTCCTCCATACTTTTGGAATCGGCCTCAATACTAGTTTTAAGAAACGTGATTACATTATAAATTATACAATTTAATGAAAATAAAATTAAAAAATAAATTGCATTTACCTTTGTTTATCTTTAAATCCAAATTTGCTGTTTATTGATATATTCACATGTTAATTTGAAGAGAGTTAATAAATTCTACTTATTCAGGTGAACATTTTGAGGTTTACTTTCTTTATAATTAATATAAAATTGTAATTAAATTGTAGAGTTTAAGGCGTAAAAAAAACTAAAACGTTTACATTTCTTTATTTTTTGTTCGTTTTTATATCTGAACTTGCTATTTACTGGCACGTTTACGAAGTAATGATTTAAAAAAATTCACGACCCAAAATTATTAGATTATAAATTATTTCTTTTCGTTTTGTTATTTATTTTTAATGCAATGTTTTAGTGAAAAGCTAAAAATTTAAGCTGCGTTCATATTTAACAGTTTAAAATGTACCGAAAGTTGAAAATTACGCTGGTATTAAACAGTAAAAAAAAAAAAAAAAAAAAAAAAAAAAAGTAAGGAAACACCATAAATTTCAATTCGCAACAATTATTTCGGGTAAAAATAATAGCTTGACCATTCATGAGATGAATAAAGTAGGTACCAGTGCAAAATCAAAAGGGCAATGCCCAAACTTGACATAACTGATATTAACTAAATAAAATTGAAATTAATAATGATTACTGGGATGACCAGAATTACCAAAAGGGAAAAGGAAAAGAAAAAAAAAGAAGGGGGGGGGGAATATAGTAATAAATAAAAAGAAGTGAAGATGACTGCTAATAAAATTAGTAAATAATAATAATAATAATAAATAAAATTACAAGAATTAAAATAAAAATAAACAGCAGCTAGTGAGAGAAAGTTATGTATTTATTATGTGATTTCCATGTATCAAATATGAAAGATGTACAAGAAGGGTCACTAACAAGAGTTTTAAAGTTTTTAAAAACGTATGGAAATCTGAATAGGAATAATAAATAATATTATCCTTGCATTTGACTTCGTCGAATAAATCTTTGTAAGCAAGGAACATAAATAATAATAATAATAATAATAATAATAAATAGACTCGCAACTTTTCTTTTAGGTCGAAGGAAATGAGCACGACCCTTCATCAGCGAATAAAGTAGACACATGAGTAATACATTCTCGATGTAATTGGAAGTAAGTATATAATCTGCAGAAATTCTCATACAAATTTCTGGTTCTTTTCTTTCTTGTTAATCTCAATTTTTAAGTAAAGGGCACTGTTTAATGAGTACAATGAAAAAAAAAATAATAATAATAAATAAATAATAATAACTGCATTTGTCATTACTTGTCTTCAAACCTAACATGCTGTTTGCTAGAACATTCACAGAATAATTAGATAAAAGAATTTACATTTATTAAAATAAGCAGATATCTTTTATCATTCCTCTGTAAGGGATAAAAAATAGTTTGAAAAATGCTGCCCAAAGATAATTGTTTAAAAAAAATTCGTTTGTCTTTACATAAAAAATAGTCATTATAAATATGTCAGAAAGATTCATGTTGTTAAAGAGGACATTAAAAAAAAATAATTAATAACATTCTTTAGAACAAAATAGCATATTGCACAGACTTTTTCGGCTGTTTCATGTGCACCATTTGTACATAAAATGTATTTCTATCTTATACTGGTGCCCTTGACTTTTTTTACTGGCCTTACGATGACGTCATTAATATTGACCCGAAAACCCCGTGTAACAATGACGATGAACCATATTTTAACGCCTCTAAAACTTTCCATGCTTCATTGTAGTTCTTGTAACTGAAAGTTCTCGAAATCGTCATTACGATATAAATCTTGTAAGAGAGAAAAAGTTAAAAATAAAGAAAAAAATAATAAACCTCTAAGTTTTTTCTAAAGCTAACCCAGGTCAGATTAAACTTCCTATATCTGTACATTGTGTCCACATTCTTTTCTTCACTTTCGACCAATCGGTCAGTTGGAACCGGATTTTATGAACTTTCTTCTTCTTCTTCTTCTTTTTTTTTTCTTTTTCTTTTTGCTTTTGAGAACGTCTTTAATAAAAAGAAAATTTGTGCTTGAAACAGAGGGGCTGAAAAAAAAAAAAAAAAAAAAAAAGTAAATAAAAGAGATAGAAGACCTGCAGAAGGTGAGCAGACAGGTGAAAGGGGAAACTAAAACGATCTTTCAGTGCGTTTAATAAAAAAAGAAATAAAAAATTGAAATAAAAACCACACTGCGCTGAAAACGCGGAAGAACTAGAAACGGCCGCCACGCCGCGCCGAGTTCAAGGGGAAATCGTGATTCAGTTTCAATGAAGTTCATTTAACGCCATCTATTGGACAAATATTGTTCTATCACACTATCTTCCGTAATGTTAGTTTCTCCGCCCGCAGTTGGGAAGTTGGGATTGATCGACCGTAGAGTGATTGGTCATAGAGAATAGAAAAAATTAGCAAAATTAGAACAGGAGTATTCAAAAATGCATTTCTATAAATAATGTGATCTATTTTTTTCTGTAAAGTATTAAACTTCCTTTTCGACGAATTTACCAAAGAAATATGTAAGTTTTGTTAATTTAAAATTTACTTTAGGATCATCAGATAATTACTAAAAAGTGAAATACAAACGAAGTAAAACTTCTTATCATTTTTATTTATAAATTTAACACGTTACATTTCGTAATATATTCGGTCTTTCTACAAAGGAAATAGTATATATCTAAGTGATTTTGCTGAGAACATTAATTTAATAATAATTTTTGACAAGCAAAGAAAATGAAATGCTAACTTTAATTCATTAATTAAAAGTACAAATTAAAATACTAAAAATAAAAATATATACATTTTAGAATTAGTGTATAAATATTACGGATACACTATGTTGGAGTAATCGTGGTGTAAAGTTGATAGATATAAGTTGTAAAAGCCTTTCATTATTTATCATTATTATCAATTTAATTAAATATTATAGTTATTGAAATTTTCTGAGAATTTGTTCCGAAAAAATCAGCACAAATCTTTTTGATACATAAACGCCTTTGCCTTTTATGATCTTTATAATTCCCTATGATCAAGTGTTTTATTTTTTAATTTATATATTAAAATATTATGTTATTTTTTTCATCTTGAAAAAATAAAACTAATAACAAATAAAATAAACCGAGCTTTTCCCTGCATAGGAATTAAATTCAAATTCATTTTATGGTACTTAAATGTGAGAGAATGTGAAAATTGATTTTCTCCTTATGCTTTATTTCATATTTTATTTTTTATATTTTACATTCCTATTTTTGACATGCACTTTAATTTGTTCTATTTACTACTTTCATTCAAAAAAAAAAAAAAAAAAAAAAAATCATATTTGCATAAATTAATAGTACTGATGTTGATAATAGTAATATTGTAAATATTTTTATCTATTATACTGAGTATTTTATATCTACAATTTGTAAAGCATGTATGCATATTTTCTATTTATTTCCATTCTGACAAAAAATATATTTTTTAAATTATTATTTCTATTATTATGACTCTAACCTGTATGTCTACGAAAGATTTCGAATAGTGTAAATGACATCCACACTAATTTTGTGATATATGTAAAAAAAAAAAAAAAAAAAAAAAAAATAAATAAATAAATAAATAAATAAATAAATAAATAAAAGTTAATTTGAATGTCTACAGCTTTTTCTTAGATCTAATATCAAAACGATTTGAAATTATTATCAGAAACGGGAGTTTCGCTATTACCCTTATACGTATCTCCTGTGAAAATTGTAACGAAATGCGACAAATATTTTTGGAATTTTTTATTGACGAAAGTGCTTAATATCCATCGTCGCAGTATACGAGCCCCAAGTAATAGCATTGCGCATTAGTTGTCACAGCACAGAACAAGCAAAAGTACTTAATTTATTAATTAGTTAAATAATAATAATAAATGAGCAAATATGGATTAAAATTTAATCAATACAGACTTTTAACGATCGTTTTAATATTCGTATTCATATAGCGATATCATAAATCTAGAAAATATTTATTTTAAGAGGTTTAAAATAGAAGAAAAAAAGTCTGTGGCAATGATTTTTTTGTTTATAGATTACCTTTCTATAAGAACTTTCTATAAGAATATTAATGTATATACGTATACCCCCTCCTCTTATAATTTCGTGATTATGATGAAAAAATAACTTTATGTTTTACCGTCGTCGTATGGAGTAGAAAATAATATTAGCCAACTTGAAATCGTTCCGTTTCTAATTATTACTTTAAAAAATTAGCTTAGAAAATATGTTTTTTACTTAATAAACAAACAAAATTAAAAAATAAATTAACTTCATTAATTAAAATTTATTTCACATTTCAATTTGATTAAAGAATTCTATACTTATTTCTTCCTATTGCGTTAACTTTAATTACACATAATAATATGATTTTTATGCATTTTACAATTTTACTTACTGTATAAAACATGTTTATTTCATTACCTGCCGAATATATATTATGTATAGAAAGTATCGTTTTCGATTTAATATTTTAAAAAGTGTAAACTTATATGAAAACTTATGAATATTTTAATGTTTTTTTAAAATAGATTTTTAATAATGATATACATAAAATTTCACTTCTTTACCCTAACAATTTTATACATGCGCTTGAAAAACCACCAGTATTGTAGTTTATTAATGATCGAAGAAATTGGTCAATTTCGTAAAAACACTTCAATATACGTATATAAAAAAATCCTCTTTGCCTAAATAGTTTTTGAACTACGCTTGAAAATTCTTTAGCACTACAATTTGTTAATGATTGAGGAAAGTAGGTTTCCCATTAGAGCGTGAGACCTCGAGAATTTCGCATATTTTTTCATTTTCTCACTTAAAAATTTTAATTTTACAAGCAATTCGTACACTTTCAAGTTTTTCCAAACTCGATTAATTATTATTATTATTATTATTATTTTAATCGTTTATTTTTACATTTGTATTTATTCTATGATTGAAAAAAAAAAAAAAAAAAAAAAAAAAAAAAAAAAAACCCTCCCATTCATCCAAAATACCTGTGTCCATGTAAAAGACCTAATATTATTATTGAAATTTTATTAGCGGTCTCACTTAATTTCCAGAAATCTCGCATAGTGCTTCAAAGTCTCACTTTGTTTTTGAATAAAGGTGAGAAATCCTCACCCATTATTATTATTTTTTTTTTTTCATTTGATTAAGAACCCTGGAGGAAAGTGATTAATTTCGTAAAACTATTAATAAGTGTTTTTCAACTATTTCGTAGACTATTTGTTTATTTGTTTATCTTTTATTTCTTACACTAATTAAAATTTTTATTATAAACTTTATCTGAAATTTAATTTTTAGGGAATTTCACGTTTAGATCACTTCAAAATTCGATTATATGTATTTGAAATTGAAAATTTCCAGAATTATTTTCTATAACTTTGTGAAAATTTATATTTGGGGTAATAATGGCTGTATATATTCATATTATGTTGTATAAATTTGTTATTGTAACATGACATTTTAAATATTTTATGTCATTCAATACATTAGTTTTTAATATAAAAATAAGGAAACATGATTTCGAATTGAATTTTCTTTTATCATTTGTTTCTCTTTTCCTTTTTTGAATTTAGCAATGAAAAGTATAGATGTGGATCTCTTTTGCTCTCCTTCTTTTGTCGATTGTGCACCAGAACATCACGAAGTATCAATGATTTAACAAATGAAGTATAAATTTGGATATAGTGCCATACAATTGCTCATGAAAATAGCTTTACATTGAAAACTGCCTATTCTCAAACAGGTTATGCTGAATTTTGAATGTGAAATCTTAATATGAGAAAAATGTTTTAAAAATATTTTAGAGATTGCAGTTTATAACCTGACTAGTGCCTAGCAAACACTGAAACTGGAATTTGAATGGTAGTTATATTTTAAACAGCATTCTGTAATTCGTTTTTTTAACCTATTTTATTATATACATATGTGAAAATTTTGATTAAATATAAGGAATTAATTTGAAAATAGTGCCATACGGTCGTAGTGTTGTATAAAGTATACATTTGGTCAATCATGGTTGTTTTGAATTATGAATTTTAAATATTAGTACCAA
The DNA here is from genome assembly GCA_963930645.1 of Salticus scenicus. Lineage (NCBI taxonomy): Eukaryota > Metazoa > Arthropoda > Arachnida > Araneae > Salticidae > Salticus > Salticus scenicus. Next base: position 316,460,132 of record OZ005652.1, on the reverse strand, counting down.
AAAATATATTTAAGAAATGTTTTCTTTAGATATTACAGTTTTCAACATGTGAAGTAATCTGAAAAAAAAAAAAAAAAAAAAAAAAAAGAATGATAAATATGTTTAAAAAGAACATTCTAGTCGTGTAGCTCAAACATACATTCTACTGATATATAAAATTAGAGCTCAGGACTATAACAACGATATTTCGTAATGATCTTTGATACAGAAACCTCTTTTTTTTTCTTCACGTAAATAATTAAAACAGAGTGCTAGACCACAAAACCCTTCTTAAATTCTCCGTATGTATAAGAATTATTTTAAGTGTAACCTTGTTTAACCTTGAATATTTCGATTTAATGTCCACCTGGCTATTTTTGCGGTTATGCTGTCTAGAATAATTCATTATACTGTCTGTAATAGCTCAAAATCTGTTCCAATTAACCTGTTCAGTGTAGTGTGTTTCTGGGCATCATCCATAATTTGTAGGTTGCTAAAAAGTAAAAATATACATATTTAAAAAATCTCCACTTTTCTTTTATAGTTAAAATTCGATACCTGAATCATCACACTGCTTAAATTAAGCATTTAAAGGCATTTAAAATAATGTGCATTTCCTCATTTTTCTTTCTTTTTCATTTTTTTTTTTTTTTTTTTTTTTTTTGTGTGTGTGTGTGTTTGTAAAACATTTTTTTTTTTTTTTTTTTAGTTTTCAAATAATTTCCATCACGTATATAAAAATCCAGTGTATCACTGAATTAGACATTTGTTCTATTAATTCAAATTTTGTTTCCATATTCATTCAAATATTTTTTTTTTTCTAAAATGTGTTTATATTTTATCGCATCTCTGTTCTAATGCAACTATTAATAAGGGTTATGAGAAATATTGCGCAACTTACAATTTCTCCTTGTTTTTCTTAAATATATTTAGATTTTTTACTTAAAAATCATTATTTTTTCTTCAAATAAATATACACATACCATTAAAACCAGTATACCTATCCCTGTCGACACGCAAAACCCATGTAATTTTATGGTAAAATTTGTTTATGGAATTACTAATTACCTGTGTAATTTTTTAATTACGCTTTCACATTCAAAAAGTTTCCAACCATTAAATTAGTATTAAAAAATGGTTTTCTAAAAAACGAATTTTTAAACTTTTTATATGTTTAAACATTCAAAAAATTAACTAAGTGCATTTTTCGCATTTTGAACTGCAGAATGCAATATTAAAAATTAAAAATATAATTTCTCCATGAAATAACATGGCTTTATTTGTGAGTGCTCATTGAATATATCAAGAAAGCTTAGACTTAAGAATATTTCTTTAAAGTAGTAAAATTACGAATCTACAAAGTTCTGTAAACGAATGTCACATTGTAAGATAAGACAAAATGTTACTTATTTTATCCTATAGTTAATCTATAAATATGAAAATAAATATTAATATTAATAATGAATATTAATATTAATATTAATATATAAATAAATAAATAAATAAAAAAGCTTGTGCTGATTATTCAGTAGCAGGTAAAATGAATTTTTAATCAACATATTTCGGAAAATAATAAAGCTAAGAAATTTTATAATATTTTGTAATATTTTGAAACTTTTACAATATTTTAAAACTGGTTTAAATATATATCGATTTGACTACAAACATATTTACTCATTCTCAATTAAAACTGCAGATTGAATGTTTTTTTTTTTTTTTTTTTTTAATACTACGAAATGTTATAAAAAGGGAGAATGTAACATGCCTATAGAACAAAGTATCCCTTTGGTCAAATACATTTTAAAACAACGTTAGTGGAAAACAACAAAAATTAATTAATGTATGTAAGAATTTACATAAAATATCACAAAGACAAATCTAATTAATCCTATGACTAATATATAAGTTTAATAGTTTATAATTAAATTTTTAATACGTTAGTTTCTTAAATCATATTTATAAGGTCAAATATTGTTCTTGTGCAAAAAGTGTAACGTTAGCTTTACACACACAGAGGCACACATACATACCTAGATACACACACACACACACACACACACACACACACACACACACACACACACTTATATATATATATACATATATAAACCTTCAATTTAATTAAATATATTTTTTTATGAAAGCTGCAATTTTCACTTAGCAGAACGCTAGCTTGCAAAAAATAAAAAATAAAAGGCAGTTGGCAGTGTACATAATTATCCATTAGTTTTCTTTAAAATCGCTATTTTTCAACTGAATTTAACAATTTTTCACTTGTCAACTCATAAAACCTATTTCAGTCAATTTTTATTTCTTGACAAAATCGGTTAAAAATTCACGATTTCCTAAATAATAAAATAATAAATTAACAAAATAAAATAAAAATAAAGAAAAATTTTTTATACTCTAATTTTGAAAGAATAAGGACTTTTCATTTAATATTAATCAGAAATTAAAATTTTGATAGAATGCAAATTTTAAAACAGGTATGCAAAGTGAGCTGAAAGAAGAAAAATCACATTTTAATTAATTTAAAAAAATCTTTATAAAATCTCTAATTTTGGACAGAATGTATAAAGACTTTTGAACTGTGAAATCATAATCACTTTTTAACATTTATCGAAACTGGTTTAAATTCTCAATTATTTAAAAAAAGTGTTTTTATGCGCTGATCATTTGAAAAAAAAAAAAAAAAAAAAAAACATTGTTTTTCAAAATAGATTTTCACTTCAGATTCTTTTTTTTTTTTTTTTTTTTATGTTAAAGTATAATATTTTATATTTGAAAATATTGCTTTCACATATATTTTTAAAACAGAATAAAAAAATATATGTTTTTAGTTTCAAATGCCACTTCCATTCAAAAGTGAAGTAAAACATACTATTTGGATAATGAAAAAAATAATTTTTTTAATAAGTTAATTTCTGCAGAATTTTTATATGCTATGAATGGGCAAGATACAAATTTTTAAATATATATAATATTTTATATTTAAAAATATTACTTTTACACATACATCTTTAATGCAACACCAAATAAATTTATGCTTCAAATTAGAAATGTAACTTTTTTTTTTTTTTTTTTTTTTTAATAATTTAATCTTACTCAAAATTAAGTTAAAACAAAAGAGTAATACGGTGTCATTAAATAATAATTTAACATTTTATTTTATTTTTACTGAATTTCTTGAGAATTGTAAATACTATGAATGATTTCGTTAAAAATTTTTAAATATGTATATTTTATACTTAAAAAATATATTTTTTAAATAATCTTTAATTCAACATCAAATAAATGTTATGTTTCAAATAGGATTTGTTGCTTTATTTTTGTAATTTTGTTAAAAATTTCAGATAAATTCATTAATAAACTTATTTGAGATCCTTATATATATATACATACATAAAAAATCAAGCAAATCCGGTCTTAAATATGCTTTTTACAATGCGAATTTGAAATTTTCAAGTGACTGCTACTTGAAAACCAAACGGCGATGTAACGTAATTTACGAACTCATCCAAGATATTTGTAAGATTCGTTGTTTGGATATATATATATATATATGTGTGTGTGTGTGTGTGTGTGTGTGTGTGTGTGTGTGTGTTATTTGTTTTCTTCATTCATCGTAAATTTATTTGAAGAGAATTACTCTAAAAATTAAGAGGTGTATAAAAAGGGGCGGTATTAAAAATTTGCCGCATTCGGTTGGCAGCTCTGTATATTTCATGTATAAAAACATTGCTTTTAGGCATCTTTTTTACAGAGCATCAGATTAATGCATGTTTCAAATTATAAATGTCGCTATTTTTTTTTAAATTTAATTTTACTCAAAAAAAAAATAAAATAAAAATAAAATAAATATATATATATATATATATATATATATATATATATATATGAGACACTCATACATTTTTTACTTTTTCTTATCCGTACCAATTATAGAGAAAGTACTGCTTTTGGGTCAAATTTTTGAAATTTAGACTTTGTTATATTTACACATTTTGAGGTCCTCTCAATCCGAAAGTCGTGTTTTTATCGGTTGGTTTGTCTGTATCTCTGAATATTGTCTATCTGTGTGTCATTCTCAGCATATCTCAAAAACAAATAGATGCAGGAAGTCCATACTCGGTATTCTATATATGTATCATATAGTGATTTGGCACTAAACTTTTCGTTTATAAAAATAAAGCAAATGGTTCGTGTACAGGGTCATGGAAGATATTTCAAATACATCATGTATATGGGGGAAATTTCTGATAAATAAACTGTAACATGTATAGGTTGCGCTAAACAAAATGAAATGAACATATTTTTTTATATGCATAAAAGCATCTTTTGTGCAAATTGTGGTATGGATATCATCTATCATTCGTTTGCAGGGCTGTTCAAAGTATATGGATATATTGGGGCTATACTTGGAAATTTCTGGAGGTATATTTCATTTTGTGTTAAGTGACTATCATATAAAACTAAATTTATTTACACAATGTGATGTGCATATAGTTTATAGGAAATATACAGGGCTATCCAAAATTAAGCTAAACTTCGTTTCTATTCGAAGTAATTTTTAAAAATGCTTTACTAATTTTTATTATGTCGACGATCACTGCTCAGAAAAGAAAATTAATCTTTTATACACATACTGTAAAGTAAACAAATTATTTTTTAACTCAGTTTTTTGTTTAATATCACGTTTTGAGGTTTCTTGAATGCAAATGTCCATTTTTCAGTGGTTGACATGTATGTATATTTGTTAGCATAACTTAAAAACAAATAACTGCAGGGAATTAAAATTTGATATTTTAAAGTTCGTAGGTTGTCACTTAAAAAATTTGATTAAGATTGGCAAGCTTGAAGACAAATTAATAACAGATTTAATTTTTTGTAAATTGATATATGCAGGCATTATAATTAAACAGGAAGTTGAGAGGGCGTCAGCTCCCCCCCCCCCACACACACACAGAATTATATGAAAAAAATAATCTGGTGTGTCACTCACACGACTTTCTCTTACCATGAAATTTAATACTATAAATACAGGTTTCAGATTAAAAGGTAAGATAACAAGTACTGTTATGTGAACCTGTGTTAAACAATTCATATTAGCCTTCTGAAGAGTTTTATATGATAATTAGTTCTGTGTGAGGGGGCTACCGCCCCCCTCAACCCTCCGTTTCATTAATGCACCTACATTTATATAGAATTTAATTCGGTTATTAAAAAATAATTCTGTTTTTAAAAGATAATTTATTAAAAGTATTATTTAAAAAAAAATTCTTCTTTTATGATAATGCAGACGATTTCCATATTAAAGAAGTAGTATAACACCAAATATCCAAAAAATGTCCATTTTATTCTCAATATTAAAAAAAAAAAAAAAAAAAAAAAATTACGATTTTTTTTTTCGTTAAAAGTAAAATAAAAATCGATAACTTTGTTTTAAATTATCGCAGATCGATGGTTCAACCATTCGTTTTAAAGGTATTGGCAAGCTCTTTTGAAAGATACCCATCATGAAAATTTACTCTCTTCGAGGGGGGACTCCTCCCCCGGGGAGGAGGCGAAGCTCCTACATACACAAAAAAAATTTCCCAGTTGACTATCTCTATTACAAAAAATATATATTCGTTTCATTTGGTTTAGTGCAGTCTATAGACGTTAAACTCTACTTACCTGCAATTTCCCCCATAGACGTAATGTATTAGAATTCTCTTGATTGTCCCTGTACATGAACCATTTGCTTGATCTTAACGAAAAGCTTACTGTAGCATCCCTATATGATACACATTTAGAATACCAAGTTTGAACTTTCTGCCATAATTTATTTTTGAGATATGCTGATAGCAGACAGACACACAGACACACACACACACAGACCATTTGCTAAAAATATGATTTTCGTATTCAGGGCACCTCAAAACGTGTAAATATAACAAAATCTCGCGTTCGAAAATTTGACCCAAAAACAATACTTTCTCTAACTTATGGGTAAGAGAAAGTAAAAAAAACTGCTCCTAAAACTATTTTAAATTATTTTTAAAGTATATTTAATAGCATTATTTATCTTATTGATCTCACTATTTAATGTGCATTCTATTTTTATAGCATTGAAGTGCAGGGTAAGGGAAAGTATTGTGGACACACCAGATTATTCCTTTACCTTTTTATTACTTTTTTTTTTAAGTTAAATTTCTTGGTAATTTGAAATACTATAAATGGAGAAGCTACGGATATTTAAATTTGAATATTTAACATTTAAAAATATTATTCTTACACATTTTTTCAATATACATTATCTAATAAATATAAGTGTCAAATCTGAAATTTCGCTTTGTTTTTGCTATTTAATCTTACTGAAATGTTAAATAAATCAAGAGTGTACTTGATTTTGGATAATGACCTATATATATATATATATATATATATATATATACTAGCTGACCCGACAAACGTTGTTTTGTCATTTAAATTATTTCTAGAGAATATTTTGCTAGAAAAAATAACTAACTTATTGTAAGTGTGTAAGGATGTGGTATATAAGTGAAACAGGTATGGAGCGCTGAACGGTGACTGTGAATTCCGATTATAATGTAAAAGACATAATAACCGAAATTTTCGCTACTTGCTTCTTGCTACTTGCTACTTGGTACTTTCTACTTGCTACTTGTTATTTAAAACCTCCGCTGAATGTCGAACAGCACAAAATTTTATTTCATACGGCAAATATTTCAATTTATGAGAGAATCTCTGAGCAACGAATTTCACATAAAAATTCCGTCTTTTTTGAATAAGCTGTAACAATCTGAACCGATTTGATGAAATTTTTTATCAAAAAGTTATTACAATATCTAACATCATTACATGTACATTTATCACAATTCAATCAATCGATGCATGTGAGTATGTGTATAGTATGAGCGAAGTGAAATGTAGAGTTCGTGTTAAATAAAAACTTAAACTCGTTTTAATTAAAGGTGAAAAAGTTGAAACTCAATTTATTTTATAACAGGTATATTTTTTTAATCTACAAAAACTGAATTTACCGTAATGCCATTGGATGTACAATATTTTTGGTTAATCCTTGAGGAGTATACATAAACAAATTCGAAGGTTTTCCAACCCTGGAACACGCAAAATATAATTGGCCGTGAGAAAAGCACGGATTTTCTAAATTTAAGCCACAAATTAGGAACCCTTTAGTGACTTCAAATATTTTAAGCCATTTCTGCAATGAATTGAAATGGCTATCTCAATTGTGGATCTAAAGATCTTGGCGAGAAGCGTCCGAGCTACTTCTGTGCCAAATTTCAAATTTTGCCAAAGGGATCCGATACTAAAGGTATTCCACACAATAAATAAATAAATAAAATATCAGTGACATACACACGCACAAAAGTATGGGACCCCATTGGTGACTTTAAATATTTTAAGCCATTTTTGCGATGAATTGAAATGGCTATCTCAATTGTGGAACTAACGATCTTGGCGAGAAGCGTCCGAGTTACTTCGGTGCCAAATTTTCCGTACAAAAAAAAAAAAATAAATAAATAAAATATCAGTGACATACACACGCACAAAAGTACGGGACCCCTTTGGTGACTTTAAATATTTTAAGCCATTTTTGCGATGAATTGAAATGGCTATCTCAATTATGGAACTAAAGATCTTGGCGAGAAACGTCCGAGCTACTTCGGTGCCAAATTTCAAATTTTGCCAAAGGGATCCGATACTAAAAGTGTTCCATACAAAAAATAAATAAAAAAAATATAATAAATTAGCTACATAAATAAATTTGTAGGTTAGGGTAGTTGTTAATCAACGCGCGTGTAAATTTGATAGAAAATTATATAAAATTCTTTAAAAACCCTACTTCTCAAAACATGTTTTTATACATCATTCTATGTAGGAGAAAAATCTTTGAACCTAATAGATAACATTTTTGTTAGATATATTCAAAACATAAAATTCTCCATCTCCATCTTCATATTTACTTCATATAAATAAATAAAATAAATTAATAACTAATAACATTTTATTATTGCCTGTTAGATATCTTATTAACCAAAATATTAAAAGACGTTTTCTAGAGAGATATGCTTCAGAAATATATCTATCAAACAGCCCAAGATTTTTTATCGAAGAAAAAGTAAGATTATTTCGTGTTTACTAAGTTTCTAATATAATCTATGTGCTATGATAAAGCAGTTTTTAATTTTTTAATTTTTTTTATTAACAGCCCTAAATTTAATTTAAAAATAGTTACTAACTGAAAATATAATGACGACATTACTGTAATTTTTATTATTATATGCAGTTTTAATGTTTTATTATGCTTTAGTACGTTAAAGTAAATTTTCTGTTATACGTTTTCTTATCTTATCTTTCTTTTTTTCTCTTTTCTTCAGGGTTTTTTTTTTTTAATCACTTAAAAACGTATAAACAAAGCTCCAATATATAGCATTCATGCGAAACAATTTTTTTCGAAATCACCTCAACAATTATTTTACTAAATAACAGACTAATGCAATTTTTCACAAAATAAGTTAGCAAAGTGAGTTATTCAATTTTGTTATTATAGCTATTTCTTGATGTGATTTTTAATTGATGAAATACCTCTTTTAGTTTTGAAAAAAGTTTAATCAATTTTAAGACGTAAAAAAAAAAAAAAAAAAAAAAAAAAAAAAAAAAATTATGCTTATATGTTTGAAATAAATTCGGTAATATTAATTAAAAAAAATATTATTTAATTTTAAAACTCAGAGAAATTTTTGTAATCTAATAACGTTTATACCTGTTACATCAATCTTCTGTGAAATTCAATGCCACCAGCCGCACTAGTAGTCAGATATCACTATAAGTATGAATGTTGCATTAAAATTAAAAAAGAAAAGACGTATTCAATAACATAAGTTTTTCTCGGGCCTTCTTCCTATCTTCTTAAGAAGAAAGAAAAAAAGAACCACCCTTCAATATGTTTAATGCGGTTTTCATTATTCAGTGATGCAATTGTATGTCTTCCACCCTAATTCACTTTCCAGTGCTTGCAAATCGGGTCACAATTTTATGGCATAGAAAGTCCAGAGAAAATAATAACCGAAATAAAGTCCATTGTAGAAGATTCTGTGAACAGAGAGATAGTTCATGAAATACGAAAAAAAGGTAAAGAAGAAAATACGTAAATGTAAACGAGAAAGAGAAGAGAAGGCTATAATTAAATAATTCTTATATTGTAATATTGTAAAAAATATTTTAAACGTTATTTAATTAATTTGAAATACAAAAAACAATTAAGAAAAATTAGATGCTCTAGCGCGTTTCCGTTAAACAATTTTGAAGCTGATTCTACATAATTCATTTTTACTCAACATTTTTTACTCACGTAAATAAAAGCTTTTGAATTTCCACAGGGAGACCTCACTGATATTTCAGCAAATACACTCCTGCTCAAAATTTAATAAGATTTACAAACAAATATTTTTATTTATTTATTTATAAAATATCTATTTGATGAAATAATATAAATTTTGAAGTTGTAAAGTGTAGGATCGTCCATAGTCTTTTTCAGCGCAGACGTACAATATACGAGGATCGACGATGCGCCAATACATTGTATACCAAAAATAGTGTTTTCGATCACTCTGTATCATTAAAGGAGTAAAATGTAAGTGTTGAAAATATTGTTATAAATTCTGTAAAATTTTTCGAGGCATTTGGGCAAGAATGAGTGTCAAATAAAAAAGTTATTAGTATTTATTTGAGAACTATATATATAAGTATTTTAAGTTAATATGGTAACTCATTGGTTCCTTATCTATATCGCAACTTTTTGTGTCATTCTTTCCTCTATGTTAAATTCAGTTCTATATTTTAGTGTGCTGTTATTGTTTTAGTTCTATTAATTGCTAAATTTTAAGATTAAATTTTATTACGTTATCTATTATTTATATATATATATATGTATATATATATATATATATATATATATATATATATATATATATATATAAAATTATTGATAATATGCAGAGTTTTTAACAAAAATTAAAAAGCATTTTAGAATTAAAATGCTGTCTTAGGAACACAAATATATAAAATGTCTTATGAAATATGAGTATCTGCCTGAAAAGAATTTTAATACCGCATGTACAAACTATTTTTCTTTCATTTCTTTCTTTTTTTTTCTTTTCATACTTTGATAACCAAATAAATAAGTCATCTCATACTAAAAGCCATGTCAAATATCGTGAAAATTCAGAAATATATATGAAAAATAATAAACTGTTTTTAAGTTATTGAATTATCAGTAAATGATTTTTATTAATGAGATATGCGCAGATTGCTATTTTTATTATAAGTCAAGATATAATTATTAGGTGATTCATTTATTTATTAACCATTATAAATCTAAAGAAATAATTTCAATTCTGAAAAATAAATTGGTTGGCCCTGCTCAAAGATTCATGCTGGAAAATGAAACATTATACAATGCAACTAATCCAGAATTTATTGAAAAACAATTCAATGACTTTTTTTCATTGCCTTCTTCTACTTTCAACATTAATCTTTTTAATAATATTGCAATGATGATAAATAAATCTCCTAAACGCTGTGCCCATAAATTGATCGTTATAAACTCCAAAGCTTTCCCAAATATTTTTTATGTTTGTGCTTTAAAATTTTTAAAGTAATTAAAATTCATTTAATGTATCAACAAATATAAAGAAGCAGTAGAGCAGGCACAAAAATTATTCGACATTTATATGTCTAAGAATTTGGAGAAAACAACGGACAACACAGACAAAACTTCCAGTAAAATTTTAGAAAAGATTAATTTACTAACAGAACAGGTGAACAGTTTGTCATGTAAGGGGGGAAAAAAATTAGATTATCATGACAGACAACCACATTATGAAAATAAAAAAAGGAAATATTCACCCAAAAGAAAAACCTTATTCCTACAACACACAATTTAAATCTAAATTTAATAAAAAAGTTTGTCAACTTTGTTCAGAATCTGAGCATACTACCAGATCATGTTTTAATGGACAAGGTAAAATTTCAGAAAACAAAATCAGTGATCATATTCACAGAAACAAAATTTTGAGACAAATGTTTGAGATGATACTAATATAAGAAATGACAGAAATTTAAACTTCTAAAGAGATGTATTCCGGCTGGTGAGAATATATCTCAATCTCAAAAATCACCAGTATTTGATTTCTTGAATCTGGAATTGCCAAAGGTGCCATCTTGTAGATTAGTTAACTGTGTTGCTTCACAAACACCCAATGATATTACAATTTCAAATAATGCAATTACACAGATAGAACCGATATAAAAATACAAATTCATTTGTAATGTTAATGAAAATCCTTCGTCACTACCTTTAATTAAAGCTGTAATGGCTAAAACTAATGTAAATTTTTTAATTGACACTGGTAGTTCAATGAGTTTACTTTCACAAAAATTGTTTAACCAAATGAAAACATGTTTAGAGTACAAAAGAAAAGGCTCTAACATTACAATTAAGACAATTAATTCTGAGGCGAATTTTAATTCTTGTATTAGTGCTTCTTTTAAAATTTAACAGAAGAATTTTCATCATACATTCTATATTGTTGATATCCCTTCATTCTCGTCCTTCCAGGGAATTTTTAAAATTGATTTCATTAAACATAATAACATACAAATTGGTTTTGCTCACGATTTGTTAAAAATAAATGATGTATCAATTCCATTTTATTCTTGCAATGAGGAGCATGATGGTATTCGTAACCATAACCATACTGACCAAGCATATAAAAAAGATTAAGATTTCTGCATATTTACATTCTAAATGTATCATCAACTCATACGAAAAAAAAGCAGTTAAGGTATACACCAAATTTAAACCCAACCCTAATGAATATAGTTTTGAGGAATTTGAAGATAAACAAGTAATTTTTTATTATTCACTTATACCATTCAAAGAATTCCAAAAAGTTTACAATAGAAAAAATCATATAAAATAATTTTATAATTTCCAGATTTATGTATCAAATAATTCAGAAAAGAGTGATCATCTCGATAAAAATATGAAAATAGGTAAAATTGCTTTAGTTCAACAAGTCAAAAGTACTGATACGTGAGAAATTATTTCTAAAAATGGCAATGACACAGAATTTAATAACAAAGTTGAACAAATTTTTACCAAAAGAAAAAAAGATTTAGCTCCATCTGATTTTCATCTAGATCACTTATGTAAAGAAGAAAAAGAACAATTGCAAAAATTACTATTCGAAAGTTTCGCAGTATTTTCCAAATATTTAGAAACATTAGTCCATACAGACAGAATTATTCCTAATTTAAAGCTCACAAATGATTTTCCAATAAAAACGCTTCCATTTTCCATACACCAGGCTCTTCAAAACGGAGCTCTCAACCAAATTAAGGAGCTTGCCGATGCTAATATTATCGAGCGTAGTTGCTCCGAATGGGCTTGTCCCATCCTTTTGGTAAAAAAGAAACTGGATGGTCAGGAAAAGAAAGATTCAGACTCGCTTTAGATCTAAGAATGCTAAACACGTAAATTCAAAGTTCTTCTTACCCTTTACCAAAAAATCAGACTATCATTTCAAATCTATCATCATATAAATATTTTACATCATTAGATTTTCAACAAGCATATCATCAAATTGATTTACCTAAAAAATTTCAAGATTATGTTACTTTTACATCAATGTTTGGTTCATATAAATATAAACATTTATGCTTCGAACTCAAAACTGCTAGTTCAATTTTTCCCTCAGTTATGGACAGTCTTTTAGATGAAATTCAGGAAGATGGCATCTGCGCCTTCCAAGATGATTTAATCGTAGGTGCTAACTCTTTTGAAGAAACAATTTTCAAATTAAATAAAAGTATTTGATGTTTTAAAAAAGTACAATTTAACTTTAACCACTAACAAATGTTCCTTTCACAAAAAGGAAGTTGACTATTTAGGATTTCACATACAATTTCTCCTGTACAGGCTAATAATATCAAAATCAATTCCTTTCCTGTCCCCACTACTAAAAAGGAAGTGAAAATATTTTTATGGCTTGCTACTTATTATAAATCATTATTAACAGCCTCTTCTCAAATTGTCCAACCATTAATAGACTTAACCAAACCTAAAGCCACCTTTAAGTGGACTCATTAAATGCCAATATGTAATGATAGTTTGAATTTGGCTGGAACTTTATCATTCTTTTCAGATCGCTCCTGCTTAAAGCATCTACGAATGTAGTTCTCAAAAATTTATCCGTTAGGGGCACCTTCCCTTCTTATTTTATGCTGAAAGTCAATAAAACACTTTGAACATGTTTTTGTCGATCTTTATTGGTTTCTGGATTTTGCCCTTTTTAATGCCCCTAGATAGAATCTTGGGTAATTTCAAACGAAGAGATATAAGGGAGGCATACTATTGTAACAATCGGAGCTATCGTAGATCACAAGTCGGATCGTACACTCCGCAGCAAAAGTATCCGAGCACTAGCAATAATCCCTGTCAAAAAAAAAAAAAAAAAAAAAAAAACAAGAAATACTTAATACTGTTTTGTTAAATAAATCTTTGCCGAATCATGTTCTCAGACCGTCTGAGAACATGATTCGACAAGGATTTTTTTAACAAAGCAGTATTAAGTGTACTCTTTTTAGACAGGGATTATTGCTAGTGCTCGGATACTTTTGCTGCGGAGTGTACGATCCGACTTGTGATTTACGATAGCTGTGATTGTTACAATAGTATGCCTCCCTAAATCAGATGTCTGGCGGCGAACAGCGCAAGAAAAGGAAAAAAAATTCTCTTATACGAAAATATGGACTAGTGAAATCTGCCGAATGGTAACTACACTATCTAACAGATAATTATTATACCCCTGTACTGGTAAACTCCTACATATATCTGGTGCTACGTTACAGGAACCAGAAGTGTGTTTAACATTTTTTCGGGAAGGTGCACCCAAGAAAATAAATAAATAATTACAAGATAAAAAGAACTTTTTATATACCATGTTTTTAAGTTTTCCGTTGAATCATATAAACGCTACCGAAGGCAGCGGGGACCCGAAATAGTTGGCTAAAAAGTATTTAAAAAATGCATTGGTATCGTGTTCTGAGCTATTCTGAAAGTTTCAAATGTCGGGAAGTAAGTTAAATAAATTCTCTGGTGAATCATATTAACGCTGCCGAGGGCAGCAGGGACCCGAACCAGTCGACTAGAAATATTTAAAAAATGCATTGTCACAGTGTTCTGAGCTATTCTGAAAGTTTCAAATGTCTAGCTAGTCGGGAAGTTAGTTAAATAAATTTTCTGTTGAATCATAACACAATAATGCACAAATTATTCTATTATTTGCATATTTTTCTTTTCATTTTGAAGTATATTATGGTTAAAAATGTGAACATAATTAAACTTACACTTTTTTTTAAATTGATTAGCAAATATAGAGAATGCAATACTTTTCATTTTAAAATTTTTACTACATGTTTGCATGGTAGTTATGGCAATAAAAATATTAGATTTTTAAAATTTTTCACCTTACTTACTTCAAAGTAAAATTACAGTAAAGGAAGGTGTAGTGAATTAATGAATTAACAAATAAATAAATAAAAAAAGGTGCAATACATTATTACTTCAATCAATTCGTTTAAAAAAAGTAATAAAAAATAATAATCGCAAACAAGTGACAGAATTATGTGTTTCTATTTATATATATTTTGCTGCATTATGTATATGTGTTCTTATGCATGCTTATTTTTGAGTTAGAACTTCATTGTCATTTGATTGATTTGGGGTTTGGTTAAATGGAAAAACTTTTTCAATAGTTACTTTACACATTTTTAAAAGTTTTTACACATTTCACTCATTAAGGCATGTTTTAATTGGCCTCACAACCCAATTATCCATACGTGTTCTCTTCTTATATATTTTTCTATGACTTAATTATTTGGCATGTCATGCGTTTACATATTAGATGATCGGTAATATTTTAATCTGACTTTTTTGTTATTCTTTCTTTCTTTCTTTTTTTTAAATAACACATAGTTATAGAATTTAAAAAGATAATAATAATAATAATAATATTAATGATAATTTTTCCATCTTTATCATTAATTCACATGGCGTACCTTGGAGTACGTTATAAAGAATAAATATATAAAATAAACAAATAAACAAAACAAATTTATTTAACACTAATGTTATAATTTTATCAATAACTGTTTGCTAGATTTATATTCCTTTTCTACATTTTAAATAGTTGCTTATACTTATTACTATTATTTTTTTTTCAATATTTTTAAAGGATCTTTTTACTTCAACTTGCAAGTTTTACAATACACGTATACATAATATACAGAATTACATTTTTACAATGTCACATTTTTTCTTGTTTTCTGAAAATTATGTATTGACATTTTTACATTTTACGTAGTTACTTCATATATATAATTCTGTTTCACACATGCATTTTTTTCGCAATGTTTATATACACTTTCAGCAAATATAAAGTTTATATGGCATTTTTCTTCTTTTTCGTTTGTTATTGATGGTCTAAATTGTCCATGTTTTTATTATTGCAGTTAATACATTTACACATATTTATACGTATTTAAGCAATTTGATGCTTGGGGACAGAGATGATTTTTTTCATCCGATCATCTTGTTTCATTCAAGCCACTTCAATTTAATTGCACACACACATTATCCATTTGAGTTTGCTTTCAAAAAGTTTTATTTCTTTATAAAGATTATGATTTTAATCAATATCAATAATATTATATGTCTCACAAACATCAAATTTATTTTAATATACATATCAGCAGTGCATCTGCTTCTTTGTTTTAATTTTAAATGTACCTAATTATTTACGGTACTCATGTTATTTCACAGTTTTAACAAACACATCATTTTAACACAGATTTTTCTCAGTATTTTCCATATTCTTACACAATTAAATTGTTTATATATTTGCAGATTTTACATTTTATGGTATATATATATATATAGATTTGGTATTTATGAATATAATAATTATTTTTGTTCCTGATGGTATATTACCAGTTAACCAAAATTTGTACACATACATTTGTTGACATAATGTTTATACAAATGTTTAAATATCCATCTTTCAATAATTTACAATAATGATCACCGCATGTCATAGTTTCACACTTATCTTTTTTTCAGTAAACAGAACTTTTGTGTTAAAATAAATAAATAAATAAAAATAAACATTATTTTATTTTTGATGATTTAAGAGGTTTCTCTGTATAATTGTTTTATATTGTAGCATTTACAGGTTAGATTTGGGCAAGGTTTCTCTTTTTCACAAATTTTATGTTTCCAATATGATGCTTCCAGCATCATTGCATGCCATTACTGGCAGATCCCCTTCTTGCATGTTCAAGGGCGCAAATGACATAACAACATTGATCAAAGATTCTGCGTATTCTTGTTATTCAGTCGATATGTTTGACATATTCGCATCGACACTTGCACACACACAGAGAGACAAAAAAAAAAAAAAAAGCAATATTTTAGTTATGACAATCTAATGGATAAAAAAAAATATATATATATATATGCTTTTATGTTACATAAACATTTATTTACGAAGATAAGAATTACAATTTACACACATTTGTATTTTAGAGAGTTGTCAAAAAATTATGTTACACAATTTTTAGAATTCATAAAACACATAATGTTGTATAACATTTTTTATTGAATACATAATATTATACTCATATCATTTAAAATTTTCAATCAAACTTTCATACTTTTTAATAACGTGAAATTTTTGCATTTCTAGCAACATGTTTTTCCATAAATGTGAAAATGTGTGAATATTACCGATTATGACATTTTTTTATGCTCTTAGTTTTCTTGGACTGACTTTTTAAATTATTTTGTAGACATCAAAATCATTGAATCTGCACTTTTTTAAAAAGTTTTTTTGAAATAATTCTAGTCTATAAGTGAACGTGCATAATTTATTTCAATTTGAAATCCGAATATTTAATAACATTTGCATTGCAGAATTGCATGCAAATTCTTTTCCTTAATATTGTTGATGTATATTTGTCACTCAGACAGAAGTATTTACAAATAATTGGAATCATTTTAATAGGAAAATTTAAATTATGGAAATTTAATTTTCAAGACCCTGTAACAATAGAAAGAAAATTTCTATTAAATAAAATTCTATTATTTATAAAATGTAATAGATTGAAATCATGTAAAGGAATACAATAATGCAAAATTCGTCATTGAAAATTATAAAAGTATGTAGTCTATAAGCTGTGCATGTAGCCTAAAAGTTATAGATTTCCTACACTAACGTATTCAGAAATTTTCTAGAAATCCTAATATGAATCGAACAATAACAAATAAATATTGCTTCGAAATAATTTATTTGCTTTTAATTTAATTAATTCACTTTTAGTTGGCATCGATCGACCACTGAATCAAATCATGGTGAACATTCATTTCATCTAGAACGGCTTCACTTTTCTATCCTTTGTTTCCAAAACATAACTCCAGTTGAATAGGTTTCCTCTCGTTCCAAATCGAAACCCGTATTGTGTTTCTTCATTCGAATGTTTAAGGAGATGTTATTATTCTGTCTCATTTACGCAAAAACCACGCACTATCACCATTCACTTCACTTCCAACCCTGCCCCAAAGGCAGATGATGATCAGTTTTTCTAAAAATAACTTTTTCGAATTCAGATCTAGGTTACTCTCGTGTTCGTCACCGTTTCCGCAGTGGGACATAAAGGATTGGTATGGTAGCGTCCCCGTTTGTCAGACATAATTCCTGACCCTGGACGCGATCTGTCTGGCCTAGAAAATCGAAAATGAGAATATGAAAAGGAAATCGTGTGCGAGTGATTTCTACCAGGTGTGGAAAAAAGAAGATGGAAATGACGCCATCTCCGGTAACTCTTTCGTATTCCAGTTCAAAGTGGGCATCATGAGAAAGTTCGAGGAGAGTAAAAGCGAATAAATGAAGATCTCTTTTTTTATGCAATATCAAGCTCTTACGAATATTGTTAACGAAAATACGCATTCTAGTTTTGATATTTGAGATTCATCTAGATCACAGATCAGGTGTGGCTAACCCGCGACCCGCCATGTTGATTTTTGCGGCTCGTGAGGAGACTAACGCTATTTTAAGTTTGACAACTTTGGTTAACAAATTAAAAATTAATAAATTTGTTCTGACTTTTCGAAGTGAAAATACTTTTCAACGATTATGGTCGCTACAGAATTACACATTACTATTTCACTTTTTTTATTAAAGTTTTTTCTCTTTTGTCATAAATTTTTCATGATTCAATTGTAAATTTATGAATGAAAATAATTTAAATTAATGTATTCTGCACCAAATCTTCCCCCTGTCCTTGCTATCTCCCGAAAAAAGTATATATATATATGATTCTTATATTCACAAACATATATAAACCTACACATATATACATACAGTGCGGCTCGCCTGAATAAAACAGATTTCAAATGCGGCCCACCACGTGTTTTGTGTTGGACATGCCTGATCTAGATGGTATTGTGGTTTTACGTGCGGAGGTTCTGTGGTATGGATAAATTAAAAACACTGTTTACTTTGAAACCACCAGCATACATACTAACCAAACCATGCATACATACCAATCAAACCAACAGCTTACATATTATTTAGAGTCATTTATTTCCTGTAAATATTTTGCCCCCACCACTTTAAAAAATTTATTTTCACCCAAGAAAAGGTTTTGGTTACTTTTCCCCGCAAAAATTGCTAATAATTTTTTATGTCCATTTTGAACTTTTATCTGTAATAAATCAGTAGATAATACTGTAATGAATTGTTTTACATAATCAGATTGTATGTTTTTTCACAGTGAAAATTAGAAACTAATTAGCTAAAAACGACCTGAACAAGCTTAAAAATTTATACATTGTAAGAATAAATTTTTAATAACTATGAATTCTGTACAAGAAGTTAGCATAAAAATCATACCAGCATTAAGAAATTTGTAATGAAGTTCATTTTTTAATTGTATTTTTGAATTAATTATAGAAGTAATATATTTAGAACGTATTAAAATTTAATTTGTGTTTAAATTTTTTAACAAAAATAAAAATGTTTTACAAAATATTCTTGCACTATGCTCTCTTTTATGCCCAGATGCTAAATTTTAAGTCATTGTAGAACCATAGGTTTTAGAATTAATAAACGATTTTTATGTTTTATTGTATTTGCATACTCCAATTTAATGGTGAATTTTTGAAGATACGTTCTGATTATTGACTCATGTATGAATGTTTCAATTTTTTAATTCGTGCAGCTTTATGAAGTGAAATTTTAATTTCATGAAATCAGTGCATTTGTTTCATAATTGTTTCTATATATTTTTTTACTGTATTCTTATATGTTTTTTTCAATAGTTGCTGAAGTATAATAACTGTTGTGTCATTCAAATAACTAATATAAAATTTATGATTAAACGTTTTAACCCTCTAATGATAAAAATTATTTATAAAATTTTTATCTATATTTTCAAGAACAATAATCTTATTTCGTTAATTTCCAGCGGAAATGTATACTATTTAATAAAGCGTAAATGCCTCACTTTTGGAAAATTCAAAGTTTTGTGATGTGAAGTAGTTTGAATTTTATGAATATAAAAATTTTTGAATTATATATATATATTAAAAAAAATGTTGAATTCAGTTTACAAATGTTTCAAATATTCGTATATTAAATTTTACCATAATTTTTTAATCAATAGTAAAGTATTTAGTAATCGTTAAAAAATTTCGTGTTTCATTATATCCTTTGAAATAATTAATGAGTGAAAACTTAGAAATCAAAATTATTTCAAATTTTAACTTTCTAATTTTAAAACACCTTTACGTAATTTTCTTTATATTTTTCAAAATAAAAAAAATGTGACTTAATTAATAATACAATAACACACTTTCTTACTGTAATTTTCACAGTTGGGAAATATTCAGTTCTGGGAAATTAATAGAAAATATTTTGAAACAACAGGTGAATTATTGTTTTTGGTTAAGCGATACATACTATATTCATACAAAAATTTTAGCATACATATGCTACTATTTTAATAAATGAAAAGATAAAATAAAATATATAAATAAATAAATTATAAATAAAATAATAAATAAAAGGATTAATGTATGAATCTCACGATTATTTATTACACATTATTATTAGTCTGCAACTAAAAAAAAGTATAGGATTTTTTAAAATTGTTTCTTATAGATTTTTACTCATTAAAATTAAAAACTAAATAAATAAATAAACAAATAAAAATCTATCACGCTTTTTCTTTCTTTTCTTTTTTTTTCAAAATACATTTTATTTTTTAGCTTAATTTTGAGTGAAAACATGCCGATATCGTACTGTTAATTATAAAAACCATATTCAGTAATTATTTCTTACTTTAAAACAACAATATTTATAAGTGTTAATCAATAAAATAGTAACAAATGAAAAACAGGATGTCTAAGGGGTAGTAGAAAGGGTGAAAGCGAGCGAAAGTGCATTTGGAGAAACATAAAATAATAATAATAATAATAATAATAAGGGTTTGAGTGTCAACATAGAATATTAAATATATCTTTAAGGAATTGCTTATTTAATTATGATAAAGAATATGCTTTGTTAAATGTTATAAAATTAGTGATTTTTTCATTGTAAAACCTCTATCATTTTAAAATGTGGAGAAGTACGAGATGACAGTCATGAAGGTCAATTCTAAATTCAGTATCCTTGAAAATATAAAGCTTTCCAAAAAAAATTCATGAAGCTGATTTTTTTTTCTTTTCTTTATTATTGATATATGCACAAGTCTTAGAATTAAAATTAATTATAGTTTTAACCTTCTGTAGTTAGAAGGCTTTCCATACTTTTCTTTGCAACAATTAGAGTCTTATCTAATAAAAAATGTATCCATATACTACTTACTGACACAAACATTATCTCAGTTTTGTAATTCTCATATTTTTACTTTACAAAATATAAATTAAGATACTTATATTCCATAAATAAATGTAAAATTTTACGTCAGAGAAATCTACTTTATAAGTTGTTCGGTTTGCAAGAATCACAGAAATATCTATTGTTCGTCTTTTGAAATTTGTACACAGTAAAAAATTCCTTCAAATTTACTGAAATATTTATTCAGAATCTTTGTAAATTCAGAATAATTCTTATTTAATAATAACTAATCGATGTTCTCAATATTTATTCTGTATTTCTATAAACTTTTATTATTTAAATTGTTAATAAAAAAAATTGAAGTGAATGTTTCTACTTTAGAAAAATCATACTAAGTCACAAATATATTCTCAATAATTAATAAAATTAATATTAGTCATTAAAATGCATATATAAAATATTTTTTCAACATCTTCATTTATTAATTATGATTTATTAATTATAATTTATTAATTCATTAGATTAGGAATTTGTTAAAACTTGTTATCTGAAATTTTTAACAGCATATAATGGAGATACATTGTATCTCAAAACAAAATTAGGCCTTAAATAAATAAATAAAGATAAAAATCTGAGAATATAAGTTTAGAAATTTCTAATTCTTCTCCCTTTTTTTTTTTTTTTTTTTTTTTTTTTTTTTTTATGTAAAATAAAAATTGTTTATTTAGAGTAGCCAAAACTTATCATTATTTCATCTTCTTTTACTTCATTTTATTTTTCAACGATGAGTAATTATCCTGGACTACAATGCTAAATTTAACAAGAGAATGTATACATCGTTCAAATGAAGAAAGTTAATGAAAAGTATGAGGGAAACATGATGACAGAAAATTAACGAAAAAAAAAAAAAAAAAAAAATTACAAAACAGATTTTGTAACCTATAAGCTATCTTCTTAACAGCTAATTTATTCTTAAAATTAATCCATTAATTATTTTTTTTATTGTGTGATTTTTTTTTTTTTTTTAGTGTTAGCAATATTACATTACTAGCAAACCTGTGTGAAATATTCGCATGTTATTTCTTTTCTTATTTACCTTTAAAATTTGAAACTCATAAGTGTTACACAAATTTCACCACCCAATTAAAATTTTAATTTACCAGAAGCCAAATTATTAATAAAACTAAATTAATGTTGTACAATAGTGAAACCAAAATCATTCAAAGAAAGGTTTCCAAATGAAATTTATTTTTCACGACCCGATTTTCATACTTCCACAGGCAGTACAATTTTAATATAGGTCTCCCACGACGACTTTTAAATTTTTGTCATCATGTTAAGGATGACTTTTTATTAATTTTGGTATATATATATATATATATATATATATATATATATATATATATATATATATATATATATATATATATATGTGTGTGTGTGTATCGTATCGTTTCGACAAAAAATAATTGAAACTGGTCCACGTTAAAGAAATATTATATAGATTATTTAATTTTTTTTAAAATTAAAATTTACTATTTTGGAATGTTAAAACTATTTTAGCATCCAAAAATAGGAAGAATAACTTTAAATCTGACGTACCCAATGCATGTAGAAAAAATAAAGAAAAAGGTAGGAGAAAAATAGAGAAATAAAATTTATCATAGACCCATTTGCATGCAAAGTTCTAAACTAGACCGACTTAGATGACTGGAATAAAAACTTCTTCAAAATTCATAAACATATAAACGACAGTTGTATAAATACATATTTCAAAAGCTCCGACGAAAAGAAAATGCCAAAAATAGGCCAAAAACGTTGGCATACAAGTTTACAAATGAAAGCGCCTAGATTCTAACTGGACTGACTCTTTTTGCTTGAAAAATGACATGCATCCGCTTAGTAAACGGGTCAGTTTGCATAGAAAAAAAAAAAAAAAAAAAGGAAAAGGGAAATGATTAGAGATTTCTATATGTATATGGTTTTCAATTTATTCAAAATAAAACCTTTTCTGTTCATTGATTGTTTTGGAATTTTTTATTGCTGATTGTGCAGTTACACAAAATAATAATAATAATAAAAAATGATCTAAAAATTAAAGTTGTGATTCAGTTCAGAGAAGGTCAATGTTGCTAGTTTTATAATGTGTTATCTAACAAAGCAAATGGTTATTATCTCTTTTATTAAATTAGCTTTAAATTATATTATTGAATACGATATAAAGAGTTGTGTTTCTGGTAATGACGATTTATTTCTAATAAAAGAGTTTTATTAATATAATAATAATTATAAAATTCTTTTTTTAAAAAAAGGGTTAACAATGTGTAATTCCAGTCGCTTTTTTGAGGTTAGGGGAAATAATCAAAGTCAAGTACAATGAGGTATAAATAAAAATGTTACCTGCTTTCTATAAACAATATTTGAATCACGATCAACAGAATATTTAAGATAAATAATAATGTCTTTAATAAAATCGAGACAGATTTAAGTTTGTTAGATATATAACTGACTATAATTAAATAAAGTTTTTTTTTTTTTTTTTTTTTTTTCAGGGACGTGGCATCAGAGAGCACTTTATATACCGTTGCTTTTGCGTATATATGCCTGTTCTTCATGACTTAGTACACATAAGCTTGGAGGGAAAAATACGATGATATTTGCTAAAAATAGAAGCTTTTACAGTTGTTCTTCACGTACACTTAAATATTTGCTTTTTTTTTTTTTTTTAAATAATAACATCATTATTATTCCTCACTATTTCAAATAAAAATAAATTATGGTCTTTGATAGATGTTTGGCTAATAGGATAATTACATTTTTCATATAGCAAGCCTGATTAGATAAAATAAATAAATAAAAAAAACTTTATGTGCAATTGTTAGGAGTGAAAAAATATTAATACAATTTAACGTGATATAGAAAGACTAAAAGAAGATTTTCCAACAGAAAGGGGTGAGGGGTTATTGCTTCCTGTTAAAATTGCTTATCTCTAAGATTTGCGTGACTGCCATAATTATAATAAAGAAATCTAAATTTTCAAACTACGAGAGATTTAAACAGTTACTGATTATTATACCTAATAGTTAGCACATTCCCGAATTTTTAAAAGAGGTTACAAGTATTCCTTAAAAATATACACGCATAGAAAATTTTAAAAACTCGGTACAAAAAAAAAAAAAAAAAAAAAAAAAAAAAGTCAAAGAGGTTTGTAAGCAAACACACAAAATGTGTAAATAAGAATCAATTGTTTCAAGTACTAGTCTTCATTTTCATCATGAAAAATATATAGACACGGGTGCAGCAGGAAACCAGAAATTTATAATATGCATATATGTATGTATTATGAGAATAATAAATAAGAATTAGAACGAAAAATAAACAGATGAATAATTCACCACTGCCAATTTGGCAACTAGTGAAGTTGAAAGTTTATACAAATATATATATATATATATATTATATTTTTTAAAGGAAATATGATGATAGAAAACGGCAAAATTTGTAGATACATTAATATATCTGCTATCTTTTGACAATCAGTTTAAGAAATGAAGTACTATGTGTTACTAAGAACTATAACTTTCATTTGATAAAAACTCTAAAGTATTTTAAATCTTATAATCAATACAATACACTGACTTTTAGTTGCGTGTACATTTATAAATATTATAATAAACATTATAATTAATAAATATTATAATTAATATATTTATTATTAATAAACATTATAATTTTAAAATTCGAAACAATATTCTTTTAAAATTTAATTTTTAGCTCTACGATTTTTGTTTCAGAAAGGTATTATTTCTTATAAAATAATAATAACAATAATAAAGATAATAATTTTGGCGTTAAAAGTTTTAGAAAATTTGATGCAGTTCTTTAACGTAAAGATAATAACTGCGTATTCCATGTAAAATAATCTCATCATGTTTTCAGAACGAAGTTCTTTGCTTCAAAATTAGACAGAGAACAGAGGGAAATACTTTAATAATAAATTTATTTTTATTGTTAAGAGCGAGTTATTAAATTCAGCATATCAGATATTATTTTTAAAAAATAAATTAATTGACAAAACACTAATTATATTATGGTGATTAAATAAGTATTTTATAATTTAGTTAAACTGAAATAAATTTAGAACAGAAAGGGATGATTATTACAAATTAGAATGAGCCAATTATTTCTGTTCTATCAATTTATATACATTTTAATTTAAATTATTTTTTCAATTTATATACAAAAAAATGTACACAAATATAAGTATGCACATTTCATCCAAAATTCTTTATCGGTATTTGTTTATTTTATTTAATTTTCTCCTGCTACTTAGAAAACATTATAGGCTCTTCATAATGAATGGATTAAATGACGTCACTGCATGTGTGCATTGGCCAGAAAACCTAACCTCTATATTTTGTTCCTACTGACTCAAAAAATGACTACAAAAGAATTCTCACCTGCCATCGAAAAATATGGGGAGCAAAATATCGGTTATGAAACTAACGGGACTGCAGAAAACCCGGAACACGGAACTAAAATTTGAAAGTGTGGGGCTTTTTTTTGCATCCAATATTATTCAGAAGAATCAAAAGCGTAAGAAAAACTCAACAAAAAATTCACTTGCTCTTATGCGAAAGCTCTGCTTTTATATTCAGACCCCTGTTTTCCTTTCATAGCACAAGAAAGAAAGAGCAGAGTACAAAACCAGATTTATAAAAAAAAAAAAAAGTGATGAAAAAAAAAAGTTGCGTTATCTGGTTAAAAAATAAAGCAAGTGAGTTTACAAGTTGGGTCAAGTTCACATCAGGCTAGCTTCCGGAGAGCAATTACCGTTTGCTTGGCAATACTTATTTAATAATTTTTAAAAGGATGTTGGCCACGTAAGGTTATGTCTTAAATTATGAATAAATGGCAACAGATGGTTTTTCGTAGGTTTTACCTGATTTCCCCAAAAACATCCCGGCATGCAAAAATCTAAAACGGTGAATAAATTATTTTAAAAATATATTCATGAGGTGTTTTTTTGAAACAGATGCTACACAGCAACCTAAAAAGTGGGTTATTAAATAATATTTATTTAATATTTATTTCAAAATATAATAAATGTGCATTCATTCTGAGTATAAATTTTTACAAACACTTTTCCCAAAATAATTAAACCATATAATTGTTTTAAAAACAAATTGTAAACAAATTCAAATGCTTTTAATTATGCAATTTTTTATATTATAGCTATATATTATATATATTTCCAGAAATTAACAAACACATTCGAATATATTTCGAATGATTATAATTTAAGAAAATTACAATACTTTAAATATTAGCAATAATATATCAAAATTTGATAAAATGAAAAATAAATTTTATAATAAATCAAAGTTTAAAAACAATATGTTTAAAGATATTTTAATATACTGTGCAAAAATCAAATTATAGAATTCGAAACATATTTACACCCAAAATCTTATACCGAAATTTACATCCGAAATCTATATTCTTGCAAGTATTGATAATGTCGAATGATATAACCTTCTTTTCTTGAAGCAGATCAAAAATTTTTGATAATGAAAAGGCTTGAATACTTTATTTGTACAGATTAAGTAATTTAAACATGTGTTTGAGAGTTAAAGGAAGGCTTTGGAATAAATGAATTAAAAAAACAAAAAAGTTTGAATTTTGCTTTAATATCAAAATAGTTACAAGATAAAAAGAACTTTTTATATACCATGCTTTTAAACTTTCTGTTGAATCATATAAACGCTACCGAAGGCAGAGGGAACCCGAAATAATTGGTTAAAAGTACTTTTAAAAAATGCCGTGTCACCGTGTATTGAGCTATTCTGAAAGTTTCAAATGTCTAGCTAGTCGGGAAGTTATATGATTGTTGAATCACATAAACGCTACCGAAGGTAGTGGGGACCAAAAACAATTGGCTAAAAGTATTAAAATAAAAGCATTGTTATCGTATTTTTAGCTATTCTAAAAGTTTCAAATATCTAACTAGTCGAGAAGTTACTTAAATAAATTTTCTGTTGAATTATATAAACGCTACTGAAGGCAACGGTGATCCGAAACAGTGGTAAAAAGTATTTAAAAAATGCATTGTTACCGTCTTCTGAGCTATTCTGAAAGTTTCAAATGTCTAGCTAGTCGAGAAGTTAGTTAAAAATCGATTGCACGATTTGTACTGGACAAACAAACAAACAAACAAGAATCGAAGTTAATAGAAACATGGTAATAATTGTTTCTTCTGATTTTGAAGGATTTTCTAAATTTTTAAAAATGCAACTATACCTCAAAAATTCTGTTTTTACTAGTTGTTATAATTTAAAATTAGAATGCTAAAGGATATATATAGCAATTTCTTTATTATATCCTTTTTAAATTGCTTCATCTGTGAACACTAAATCAAGTGAAATATTCTGATGTTCATTATAAAAGAGATGTAGGAAGTTATTAATCTGTATTCTAAGTTAATGTCTTAGAGATATGAAAATTTGTTTACACGTGCATTGAAACATAATAATATAAAGTATACAAAAATTTCTTCTATTTTAATTTAATAAAACAAATTTCAAACGCTTTAAATATTTAAGAAATGTTTGCCACTAACTAATTATAATTTTTAATTTTTCTTCTTAGAATTTACATTATTGTAGTTTAAATTCTAAAAATATTCGGATACTACTTTACGGATTCTCAGATAAGTTAATTAAGGAGGAAAAAAAAAAAAAAAAGGAAAGGAAAGATATGAAAGAAAAGAAAACATTTGAATGCTGACATTTTTTGCGAAGTTTTATCCTTTAAATGTAAAAATATTAAAAAAAAAAAAAAAAATTCAACTTACCAACGAATCCGCAAATATGTTTTTTTAAAATCATAGTAATGTAAAATCAAGAGAACAAAAATTAATTTAATTAGCAGGCAACACTAAAATAATAATAATAATAATAATAATAATAATAATAAAGCTTTGAATTATTTTGTTAAATTCAAATAGTTTTCGAGAAGTTTTAATATATTTAATATTGTAATATTTCAGTGTAGATATGTGCAAGTTTTTGTAATTCTAAAACAATAAGTTACAAAAAATAAATAAGTAAATAAAATAAAATAAAATAAAAACAAATAAACAAATAATAATAATTATAATTATAACGTTCAGTTTAAACTGAAAAATTGTGATTTACCTGTTCTCCTGTCTTTTGTCACGAAATAAATTGATAAATAATAATGAACATGCATATAAACATGACTTAAATAGCATTTAAATTATTCAAAAATACAGTTATTTGTTTTTATCATGATATTTGTTTTAACGTTGAAACAACAAAAATAATGTACTTTTCTTTCTTTCATTCATTTTTTTTTTTTTTTTTTTTAAGGGCTATTAGATTGCATCTTAGAAAGTAGGTTTTTATTGCTTTTGGTATTAACATGCTCACGTGACACTTGACGCACGTGACTGTACCTTCTGCAGGATGGGTGTTATATGGCCTTGACGTTGCGTAACTTCTTATATAAGGTCAATTACACCTCTCCACCTATATTCTTCCCTTTTACCAAAGTATTTTTGTTTGTAACTTTTCTTGATGCCATAAATTTCTCAATTGCGTATTCTGCTTCATCGATTGCAGCTTCATAACATGCACGCATGCACACGCACACACACACGCAAAAAAAAAAAAAAAAAATTCTTGAGTAACACTTATACTTTTTCTAAAAAACCTATATCATTTTCTTTTAAAATATAGCAATAATAATAAGATAAGAAAAGAGAAAAATGCAATGATTCAATATTTAACTAAACTAAAAAATTTCATTGTTTTAATAAAATGTATCACACACTAACATATAATGTGTCCATTTATAGTTGAGAGTATTCAGGTTGTAAAAAAAAAAAACAAAAAAAAACATACATATGAGATATTATTGTTATTATTATTATTTTAATGCTTGAACGCTTGTCGTAAAAGCATCTTTAATCCAAAAGTCTAGACTTAAAGAGTGAGATTTATACGTAAGGGAATTATAAAGTTTTAATTTTTACTATGCTTCAATCGAAATATCTGGATAAAATGTATTCTAAGTTATTACTTATTACTTATTTATTATTTTTTTATAAAAAATATTTTTCTACCCATTAATTGGTTCGGATATACACAACATTGTATATTCAAGCTATTGATGCTGAATTGTTCGGTTTGAGAAAGGCACAAACTGAAAGGAACACACTGTTATATTCAGGTCTTCTGAAGATCGAGAAATATTGGGAGATTCTGAATGAGGATCATATAGAGAAGTCTTTTATATAATTAAATGTAAAGGAAGTGAAGTCTTTTTACATCATTTGTTCTAACATGCATTGTAATTACATAGTCAGAAAATAATATATGCTTATATCATTGAAATGAAAGGGAAAATAAGCGGGAAAAAATCATGCCAAATTTATATTTCAAAAATCTGTAAAATTGTTGGAATTTGAAAATATACGTCTGTTATATGATTATTTTTTAAATCAGCAAATATATCTTCTTTCTTATTTTACTCATTCATTGCAATATAATTTTGAAGTGGCAACCTGATTTAATAGAATAAACAGTTTTTGGGATGATTTGCACACAAAGAAAGTCTAAAATAAAATTTATTTATGTTAGTATATTTATGCAAAATTATTTACGTTTGTTTATTTATAAGTCTTATGTTTGTTTATTTATAAGTATTTTTTAAAATTCAGATATATATGATAAATTAACAGCCTAAATTTGTCTTCTGTTCCTAAATTTTCTTCAACATGTTATTACTATTGTTATTATTTTAAATAAGAAAATTAACATCTTTCTCATATGTTTGTATTTTTTTATACTGAGCTCTGATAAGTTAAACGAACACATGTTCTGAGTCAGAAATTCAAAGCTTGAAAAATGAAAAAGTCTTTAAAAAATCTTACAGTCAGGAAATCATGTTTGTTATCCCTAAACATGAGTGGAAATGAAAACTTTATATTATAAATAAATTAGATTTCTTGATTTGTCTAAAATCCTTTAAATTAAATAGGAATAATAGTTTTATAGCCGTAAAAAAAAAAAAAAGCGCTTAGTTTTTCACCTCTAAGTATTTATCTACCTGAAAATTAATAAAATAAACCTTTTCGTTATAGGAATAAAATCGAAAAAAAAAAAAAAAAAAAAAAAAAAAAACTTTATTTTTTGGGAAGTTGCTATTTTTTTTTTTTTTTAAATTCTAACTCTAATCTTAACCTTAATTCTAACCCTACGAAATTTTGAAGATAACCTGCTACAATTAAAGTATTACTTTTCTTTATGAAATTTCATGGTCAAGAAGTAATGTTGAGAATCCCACGCACTGAGTTGGTAATCGTGGAAAGAAAGCTTTTCTGCATGGTTTTCGATTATAGTCACGAGACGCAATTCACTCTTCTTAATCTTTCCGAACGCATGACCCAGTGCTCTCAAGATTTCATTCTTAGTAGAAGATGGAATCTAAATATAGATCATTCAAGAAAGCGTTTTTGTTTTCCCCTGTTCCGTTCTTCCGCAAGTACGGAACAACACAACACGACCCACCTGCAGATGAATGTGGCACACATTTTCTCGCGCCATCTACCGGCTGCTTCAATGCGGGCCAAGTTCAGATCATCTGCTGTTATTATCTACTATCTTTCTGCTAGACGTCGAGGGATTTTTTTTTCTTTCTACCTTCCGGCAAAATTAGAATAAATGATAATAAAAATGAATGCAAAAGATTCAGATTGTGTTACGGTCAGGTACAAACACCAGCCACTCCTGAATAACCGTAGATTTGTAACAAAAATAAATACAAACCTGAAGATCCCATGCATTTACGTTTCTAAATATAGAGTTTCACAATAGAGGAAACATAATATTGTGGTAACATAACAATAAAAAGAATAGGTAAATACGAAATTTGCGGTATGTTACAAAGGAGAGAACAGTTTTGCTCTGCCAAAGTGTATATACATCGGGAATATTTAGACAACAGATGGAGATGTAAAAATACATGAGTACATTATAGCATATTTCCAGAGTTTTGTTACATTTCCGTCTATAGGTCAATCAGAAAACCCGGAAAGGAGTTTAAGAGACAGTAACAATACTGTATATTTATAAATATTTTCTTTAAGTATAACATAAAAAGGGGGAGATGTTAGAATAACATTGATTTCCTTTCTCATCTTTTTATAAATCACAACAGTTAAATTTCATTAAAGGAGAAATAACAGAAAAATTACAGCACCTAGAATATGAGTGTAACTACCCTCAAAATTTTGATAAGGACACTGAAATAGTGGAGAGTGGAGGGGAGAAAGAAGGTTTTGAAAAATCAAGAAAATTTTTATAATTAATATATAAGGTAAAGACACCAGTGTTCGTCACCTTCACAAAAGTACTGTTAAAATAACCGTTAATTGACATCCATGAATTTGACTCCGCTCGAGCTAAATTCTCCGATTTTAAGGAATCTAACGCAGGTGGATTCAAATTCATAGATATTATTACACACTTATTTTAACATGTCTTTTGTGAGGGTGATGAACACTGGTGCAAATCTTAGGGCTGACTAACACTGGTGTGCTTACCTTATGCGTATATATACATATGCGTTTTTCAGTTTTTTTATTCTTGTGATTTTTCTTTTAAACCACCATGTTTTCCAGTTTTTAATGCCATTATAACTATTTTTAATTTATTCAATATTTTCAGGTAACCAATTTGAATTAAATTTTTGAAATGCATGGATATTTAATCATATTATTAAAAAAAAAAAAAAAAAAAAATCTTATTGAAAGAAAAGTGTCAAACGTAATCTTTTAAGCTGCAGTTTTTCCCAGTGTTTTTCTTTTTTTCTTTTTCTTTTTTTTTTTTTTTTAACTCGTTATTTGATTCGATATTATATTATTTTTAAAAATTAATATTTATAATGGTATTAAAAAATAACAAAAATCAATTTGAAGCGTTATGAAATTTTATTATTTGCTCATATTTTATATTATTTTTAAATTTTAGAATGTTTTATGTTTTTTTTTCCCTTTTAAATAACAAAAATCAATTTGAAGCGTTATGAAATTTAGTTATTTGCTCATATTTTATATATTTTTAAACTTCAAATATTGTGTTATTATTATTATTATTATTATTTAATAACAAACTCCACTTTCCTTGTGAACTTTTACTATTTGCTCCTATTTTACATTATTTTTACTATTTTTGGGGTTTAAAAATTTGTATGGTCTAGTTCATTACTGCAAGTTTATATGAATCGTACAAAACTGAAAATTTATGTATAAATTATGGAACCAGCTTAAAATGTGCATGAAGTACATAAAAATTGGAAAATATTAATTTTGAATTTTGTAATTTAACTGTTACCTTAAATTCCTATAATAATAATAATAATAATAATAATAAAAACATATTTAAAAATATTAATTAAAAAATGTAGATAAATAATATTATTTCAATATTTATTACACTACGTTAATATATATATATATATATATATATATATATATATAATTTTTATTTATTTCTAGATAAAAAATTTTAACGAATAAACAGATTAAAAATAAGTAATTAACAGAATAATTTTAAACTGAAGTTTAGTAAACAGAACTCCTTTTGATGGTTTTCTTAATGTTTCAAAAATAAGCATTAAAATAAACATATTAAAATGCCTAATATTCATGCAAATTATTTGCATTTATCTATAGCAGTAATATGATATTGCATCAACATAATTTGTGTTTTTAAAACTTTATTTTGAATTAATTATACTATCTATCTATGTGAAATTCAGAACTACTTAGTCTTTTTTATTGAAGTAATGCGTGAAAACCAGTTGTGAGAAATCCATACTAAATAGATATATCTCTTATATTTCACTTTCCTGTTACTGAATATAACATCCATCCTTATAAATATTTTTTAATTTAAGAGGCACAATTTGGTCCGATGTGCATATCAAAATTTCTTATTTAATTTCCTATCATTTTATTACTTAGAATTATTATAAGGACTGGAAGCTGGAAACCATGGCTCAGATGACAATTGAAATATTCCCATAGGTTATACACGATGATTAATATATGTCACATGCAGGGTTTAACCTGGCAAAAAAATTACTTTAGCATTTTAGCGAAAATAGGCAAGCACTATTTTAGCTTTTTCGAAAGTTAATTAATTCTTTGGATACAACTGATTTCTTTTACTTAGCTTTGTTATCCTCAGTTTTGTTTTCTATTCCTTCTGTTCATTGATGATTTTAACCAAGCATCCATATTTGTGACTTTAAAAATATGAATCAGGGAAACTATGTTTTGATTTTAACAATAGGTAAAGGGGTATTCATATCATATGTGTAAAATGAAAAAGCAATTTAAAAATTAAAGTAAAGTGTAGTGGTAGATAATCGTGAAATACTAGTGCTAAGAATGCTTCTATGAAGCAAATTATGAATTCTGACATACTTTTAAATATTTTTGCATTTAAATTCAATCATTGAAAATTAAAAACAAATCCAAATTACTATATAAATAAGGATTCCCAAAAATTTCAGTCCTTTCGTAGTTTTTGCCTGCAAATATTAAAAAAAAAAAAAAAAAAAAGTCTGAGTTATTATATAGAGATATTTTATACAGTTATATAGTTTTAGCTTTTTAGCGAAATTCTGACCGACATGTTTTAGCAAAATATGATACCTTTTAGCAAAATGCTAAAAAAAACTAATGGCAGTTTAAACCCTGGTCACATGGTTAATTTTCTCGCGTTTTTGTGTACTTTGATTACTCTAAATTTCTTTCTAGTTTTCCCGGTGTTATTCTCTCTTTTGTCCCATAATTGTGATTGTTCAATGTTGCGGTAGTTTATGCAATCTGACATATACCACACATTAAAACTTTAGTTTGAGAGATAAATTGTCTAGATAGCTACAAAATAGATCCATTTTTCTAATTATTTTTTATCAATGCATTTTTATACATTGAGATCTCATGCTAATTTTATATATGATTTGTTATTTATAAATGAAATTTAAAAATCTATTAAAATTAATTCATAGTGTGCGATATTTTCACCTCAACAGTCTCTTGTTTTTATTTTTATTTATTTATTTATTTTTTTACGACAATCGTCTCTTATTTTTTATGCTAATATTTTTAAGTTTCCTTTCTATATAAGTATTCTCAAAAACTCTTTACACATCTCAATAGTTTTTTTAATTTTTATAGTAATATTTATAAAAGTTTTCGTTCTGTGTATAAATATTCCCAAAAGTATTCAGAATACAACCTTTTAAATTTATTTTAATACATATATATACATATATATATATATATATATATATATATATATATATATATATATATATATATATATATATATACCTTAAAATTAGCGCTTACTAATGCATATGCCATAATTATATGCCTTAACTCAAATGTTATAGCAATTCATTACGTCTATTTAGTTTAATTTTTTACACATCTGAATAGTTTTTTTAATTTTTATAGTAATATTTATAAAAGTTTTCGTTCTGTGTATAAATATTCCCAAAAGTATTCAGAATACAACCTTTTAAATTTATTTTAATATATATATATATATATATATATATATATATATACCTTAAAATCAACGCTTACTAATGCATATGCCATAATTATATGCCTTAACTCAAATGATATAGCAATTCATTACGTCTATTTAGTATAAAATTTTCTTTACCGGCAATGTTGTTTCCCAGTCAAGGCTGATATTCACCAGGGAAAAAAATTAAAATGAAATTCCATTTTAATCGCATTACCATTTGATGCGTTTCCAAAAACTAATTTATGTAAACTTAACTATGTATCAAATAAACATTACATTTGACTTTAAAAGTATCTTTTATAGATGTTTAAGGTACAGTATAAAAGTATGATATCAAGGTTTTAAAGTATTATACGAATGCGCAATATTCAAATGTAAATTTTGCTGCGTACTTGCAGTACAATAATAATAAATAAATAAATAAATAAATAAATAAAAGTCAAGTTTTATCGATTAAAGTAAATCTAGAATTTCAAAACTTTACACACAAAAAAAAAAAAAAAAAAAAAAAAAAATCATGCTATAAAAAACATTATGCATTTGAATTTACCCACGACTGTAATATGATATTTTAATAAAATATATTTATGAAGAAAAAAAAATAATAAACACCATAAAATGAGAAAAATGCGCAACAGTTGTTTCGGGTAGAAAGGAAACACGACCCTTCATCAGGCAAACAAAGTAAGCACGAGTGCTGCACAAAAAGCGGCAATTGCATTTTATGGTGTTTATTCAAAGTTTATTACTTATTACTTATAAATGCCAGACTAGTGATGCAAAATTATTATTCTTTGTTGCTTCTTTGGGCTTCTTGCACCAAGTAAGTAGTTTTGCGAGTGTTTCTGTATTCTTTTTATTGCAGGTGCGTTGTTGCTTTGTCTGCAGCACTCGTGCCAACTTTGTTCGCCTAACGAAGGATTGTCTTTTATTTCAATCCAAAACAATTATTGAGAGTTTTTAGCATTTTATGGTGTTTATTCAAACTATTTTACTTATTACTTAAAAACGCCAGTCCTCTGATGCATAATTATTAAAATTTATTTATGTTTCTTAAAGCTTTATATTGAAGCAATCGTATCTATCTGTGTTAAATTTAGAGTTACTTTTAGAGCTTTTTATTGAGGCAATATGTGAATATCTATTGTGATCTATACTAAATATATTTATTTGTCATACGTAACTTTGACTTTAATTTAATATAAAGATTTTTTAATTAAAGTACAATTACTTTCGAAAGCGCACATTTAACCCATTAATTTTTTTTTATTATTATTAATTAGAATTACTATATGGTAGCAGTGGTTCATATGACGTTTGAAATATTTTCATGCGCAATACGAGATGATTAATATTTTCTTTCTCGTGCTTCTATACGCTTTACTTACTCTAAACTGTTTTCTAAATTTCTCCGTGCTTCTTTTTCTCCCTCTCCTCTCCCCTTTTCTGCATATTTGAGATTTATCCAATTTTTTTTTCTGTACTCTGATAGTTTAACTAACATAATATATAACAAAGAAAAGGTGTATATATAGAAATAAATACTTTATAAACTTAATAGAAATACTTTATAAATATAGAAATACTTATAAACTTAAGAAAATATACTATATAGAAATACTTTATAAACTTAAATTTTGGAAATTAATTATTCAAATAAATATGGAAAAATCCCCCTTTTCACCAATTAATATTTATAAATAATTATTTATACATATTCAGACCTTATACCATTTGTTATTTATAAATGACGGACAGAGAAAAGCTTTAAAATTAACTGATACTATGTAACATATTTTTATATTATCGGTTTCATTTTTTTAATATGATGACTTCATAATAACATTTATAAAAAAAATATTTCTGCGTAAACTTTTCGAAAAGTTTTTGGATTAACACATTTTTATTTCATTTTCTTTTCTTTTTTCCCAGAATTCTAAAAAAATACTTATGTCTCTTTAAAATTAATACTTAATTAATTCATATTCTTTATTTTTATGACTTAATTCATATGCCTTAAATAACTCATAACGACCGATTTGGTATAAAATTTACTTAACCGGCAATGTTGTTTCCCCGTCGAGGTTATTATCACACAGGGAAATAAACAAGTGGAGGTATGTGACTCGCTTTACCATTTGCAGCATTTTCGGAAAACTAAATTTCTTATACACCAAAGAAATAATGTATTAGATTGTATATGAATTATGAAAGATCTGAAAACTATATGTAATAAGGGTGAAAACATAAATAATTAATGAAGGATAATCCAATATATGTATAT
This sequence comes from Salticus scenicus, assembly GCA_963930645.1. Taxonomy (NCBI): domain Eukaryota; kingdom Metazoa; phylum Arthropoda; class Arachnida; order Araneae; family Salticidae; genus Salticus; species Salticus scenicus. The sequence goes on along the minus strand of OZ005652.1, from coordinate 316,423,245 downwards.
CTTTATAGAAGTCTAAGGCATAGTAAAATGTTAGGAATATTAATATTTTAAGTTCTTATCTAATAATAAGATGGTATTCAGATATAAATTGTCCCTGTAACTGACATAAAAAAAAAAAAAAAAAAAGATCAAACCAAGTTTTGTGAATTAAAGAAATCCTAGAATCTCCCGTCTTTGAGCATAGAAGAGTAAAGAAGAAGACACATTTTACATTGTAGAAAACAATTTTCAGTTGTTATCGAGACAGAAATAGTATTATTTTAATAATAATTTATTATAATAATTATTTATATTTTTGAGTTATAATCTATTGCTTTTCCCTGCTTGTCTCATGGTCCCTATTTTGTCTATTCTAAAAATAATACATTATTTTCCTTTTCCCCTTTCAATTATCATGAAGCGTTTACCATTTTTTAAAAACTCGAAAACCTTGTTAATGATATTCTTCGATGTCTTTCATACCTGATGCTTAGAAATTACTTATAAAATATTCTTTTTATCACTGATTTTTATTTCTCATTTTATTTATTGTATTATTTTTCTTTTCTATATTAACTTCTACTTATTTATTTATAATTTTCTTTCTCTCTCCCTCGTCTTTTTTTTTTCTTTTGTAATTCTTGACACACCAGTACTTATATAGAATTTAAGTTTTATTTATTTAATCTTTTCAGTTCTAAAGCTACTCGGTTTTGTGCGTTTTCACTTTGTTTATTGCACTCATAAAACTAGTACCTCTCACGATATTTTCGACTTATAATTAATTACATTAATTGCTATTTTAAGTATGACTCACGAAGCATAATTTTGAGACTTATATTCCATTTATTGTTTAAGTATTTAAAGTAAATAGACTAATACTAAAAACAGCTCACCAGATGTTGTCAGATTCCTATTTATAAACGACAATTAACCTGAAATATATACAAAACAAAATTCAATCATTTAATTTTAATTTCTTTTAATTATTTTGCACTGTAATTCCCATGTTAAGTGGAATTTCCCCTATATATCGTAATTAATGCATTTTTTATTTTATTTTTTAACAAGTTGAAATTAAGAAGAAGGTCGATTCAAACCATGTTATTGAGAAACAAAGTTTGTATACATTTTTAAAAACAAAAGAAAAGAACAATATTTTTTTTTTCCTTTCCCCAACTTTAACTAAAAAAAAAGGAGGTAACAATAATAATGATTTACTAATAAAACAGTTTGTGAGTTGTTAAGGAAGTAATTTCTCCTTATCAAAATGAATTTAAACTTTATGTAGCATATGATTATATGATTTAAATATTGCATATTTTTATCTAATACTTTTGAAAAATTATTTAACTTAAACACAGTTATATAGCGTAAAAAAAAAAAAAAAAAAAAAACAGTCGTTGATAACAGGCAAAATGATACAGAGTACTCAAACTTGATAAACTTTATCTTTTATAATTAATAGTTCTTAATAACTTGTTTATATGCTTATTTATTTATTTTTTTATATTAGTGATATTTTTTCAGTCAGTTAAAATTATACGTATTTTAAAGATCAGTATATAAAATTTATTGTGTATTTTTAGTTTCATTTTGAGAAATCCTATACCTATTATTATTAAGATGCCAATACGTTTGTAAAATGTAAACTTTACCAGAAACTAAAAATGAGTTATTTATATTTAAATTAAATACTAAAAACTTGAGTCTATCAATCTCTGGCAACTATTTTATGCTAGTATGCTTAGTATATCTGATTTGATCTTATGTTAGTCTTTTACATGTCCTCTTACATTTAACCTCCAGAATTTTATGTATTATTTACATTAAATGTGTCATTTGAAATATAATTAGCTGCGTACAGTCGGTAACAAAAGTCTCCGAACGCTAGTAAAAATTCCTATGTAAAAAAGTACACTTAATACAGTTTTGTTAAATAAATCCTTGTCGAATCCTGTTCTTAGTCAGTCTAAAACTAGGATTCGACAAGGATTTATTTAACAAAACTGTATTAAGTGTACTTCTTTTACATAGGAATTTTTGCTAGTGTTCGGCGACTTTGTTACCGACTGTATAAATCGCCATAAAATATATTTAGAACAATTACTGAAAATAAGTATGAAATACTTCATACCTTTCTACATGAAGCTTAATTATACTACTCCATGTTCCTACTTTCGCATAACCCGGTTATAAAACATTGTATATAATTCAATGATATGTAAAAGGTTATTAATTATTCATATCAAATGTTAAAAATTTTCACTCATTAATGATTTATAGTAGTTATCGATTTAAATTATTTTTTTTTATCTTTTTATGATGACACTAGCTCCAGGACATATAGAATATATGTTATCGTATAGACTAAGAAAGGTTAGCTATTAGCATAACTAAAAGGGGATTCGTTTTCTTTTCTTTGATTATTGTGGATGTTCCATATTTTTTCGCCTACAGGGAAAGGTGACCCTGTGGGCAACATTGACAACAAGAAATTACCCATTAAGATAATACTAAATGAGGACACTAATTATCAAAGAAAAAGTTGGATGAAAGCGTGCGTTGTGAATATAATAGGAAAAGTCCTTATTCACGTTTCAAACAGGCGATTTCCTTTTTCAAATTATCTGTTTTACAGACTGTTGTTTATTATGTATTCATTGTTTATGTTTTTAAAGAGCTAAGTGTATAATATTGAACGTTTATACCATTTACAATACTTGTATTAAATCAATTATAAAGTTAAGGGCACATTAGAAAGTTCATGGGAAATTTTATCAGAACGGGAAATTAGTGAATCTCAAGAAGTTGTTTAGGAGACCTTTTAAAGTATGCAGATATATGAAAATTTATGTAAAAAAAAGAAGAAGCGCTTATTTGCTTTTGATGGAATATTATAATGCAGAAAATTGAAGGGAAATATTATTACTTTTATTATTATTAAATATTTTACATATTTTTTGCATCATTGAAATTATTAGAAAAAAAAAAAATCTAGATTTCTGGTAGTTTCTATAGGAAACTTCCATTTAGTTGAAAAAAAAAAATGTTGATGCAAAATGTTATGATGTTAAGTTTAACACTCGAAACATCATTAAAGTTTATGCAATGACTATTTATATACATATGTAGTTACAATTAATACAGATATGTGTATTCGTAAAATGAAGCACATACTTTCCAGACAAAAACTCTTAATTCTTTACTTATTTTTATTACTATATATCCTTTAATTTATAACAGATATTCTGGAGTACACGGAGTACTAAAGTACAATATATATATATATATATATATGAAACTGTGAATGAATATTATGTTCCAACATTAATTTTAAATATTAATTATTGGAAATTCATGAATGGCATATGTTTAAATAAAAATTTACTAGAGCATTTTTTTAAAAAAATAAATTTGTAAAATTTTTATGACGTTAAAATCTTCAGAGTTACAATAAAATACGTAAATATTTTTTCAGTATTTTTTTCATTAATGCTAATTAAAAAAAATATTGCCTTGTGTACTCTGATGTATTAGTTTTTAATATGGAAACAGAATCATTCATAATCAACTCATGTTGTGTAAATATAATCCGTTAACACATACTCATCTGGATATTTACCTATTTTGAACAGAAAGCCCGAATTCTCACGTTCCTCCAAAACGTTACGTTATTTAATAAAAGGTTTTTAAAATATTTGTGTTTAAATCCTCAGCAATAGATAATTTAACTATCACTTTCATACAAATCCTCAAAATCATTCTGTAAAACAACATAACGTTTTCAGGAACGCATAAGGACGGGGCTAATTTTTATATTAAACGAGAATTCTCTTTTTCCGATGCAAATATACTAATATATGGAAAATTATGATGAAAAATTGTGAAAAATTCGTAAAATGATTTCCAAATGTAGAATATTTATTACATGACCATTAAGGTTTTCCAGAAATGGTGACGCTTGTTTTAAATTTGAAGCCTTTAATAAAAAGGTAAATGAAGTTTTAATTACATTTAAAAGGTTAGCTAGATTTAAATTTGAATAACACAGAAAGTTTTTCAAAATGGAAAAAAGTTTTGCTGTGCTTTTCCAACGTTATCTCACAAGATGGTCTGTCCATTGTGTTGTATATTCAATTTAGAATTATAGGTGAAGCAAAAGTGGCTTATTTGAATGTTTTTGGCATTTTAAATTCATGACATTGTAACGTATAAATTATTTTTATTTGATTTATCTTTATATTTTACAATATCTATATCAAAGAATTTCTTTTTCAATTGAAAAAAAAAAAAATAATAATAATAATAATAAATATTTTTTTTTTTCTTATAAAAATACCTAAATTCCAGATATGCTAATATTTCTAACTTATTCCGGTTCACTGGTAGTATACCCTTTCCCCAATTTCTATATCACTTAAAAAAAAAAAAAAAAAAAAAAAAAAAAAATCTTTTTATTTAATAGTAATCACATATTGGGAAAATCAATCTACAAAAAATGTGGTTTAAAAAAAAAAAAAATTAGAACTGTCGGCATATTTTCTAAACCTGTTAATAAGTTAAACGTTACATCGTCTTTTAAAATCTGACTACTAAGGATAACAAAATAATGGTGCATACAAGTTCCGACAAAGAAATCAAAATTATTGAGCATGAATGATTATGAATTAATAAATTATTAAATTATTAATTTATTTTATTTAGAATAAAAGATGCAATTTACTGAATATATATATATATATATATATAATCTAAAATTGGCTTCTGAGTTTCTCAGATTGGCCTTTTAACCATTATAGTTATACTAAAAGTGTAACAGATTCTTGTGGTAAAAGTTCAGAAGGACGTTCTTTCCAGGGGACGTTTTGTGGACCTTTTTTTCTTGATACCTTTCACTACACTGTGATTAATTGTAAATTACTATTTTATTTTATTGAAGCACATGTATTTGTTAGTAATCATTTAAAATATAGTGTTTACAATTATCTTTTCGTTTATTTGTAGTTATTTATTTTATTAATTTTTTGATCGTTATATTTTAATAAAAGAACGAATTACGATAAGCCTTTGTGTGAAAAAGAAATCAGATTTTGTTATATCATCATTTTAACTTATATTTAGTTCTTTTCTCAGTAATCATTCTTATTATTATCTTTATATACTAAAGTGTTATTGTAGTTTGCTATTAGTGATAAAACTTAGACAGAAAGGTGCTTCATAACTAATATGTAGAAAAAAATATATAGATATAAAAAAATAATGTAATAATGCAGTAAATATACCATAAAAAAAATTTAGCAGACATCCTAAATATGAAATTCTATAATAAAATTTCACATTTTTATTGTAAAAAATTGAATCGAAAATTAATATTAGAGATAATTTATGTTTGACAATCTAATATTTACGTAAACTGCAATGACAAATTTTAATTTTTACTTTCTCTAAAATTTTATATAATTGAAATATATATATATATAATACATAACGACAACAAAATAAAAATGAATAAATAAATAAATAAAATACGAAGCATAAAATAAACAAAAAGTATTTCAATGACTACAAAAAGCTACTGAATAAATGTATAATGTTCCATAATTTTCTCAGTAAAGACTTCTATTAAAATTAGGATTGATAAAAGGCTACATTACGGTAGTAATTCTTATGTTTTACTTTCTCAGCAAAAATTATTAAATCGGGAAAAACGGAAAAAGTGAAAAAGTGCTTTTTGAGGCATAAAGCAAAAGTAATGGGCACTTTTGTACACTTCAATGAATCTTCTTCATTACACATTTGCAGTGTCTTCTTCGAACAATATAACTTTTCCGGATTCAAATCAGGAAGCGATTCGCCCAATTTCACTGACTGCCATTATACCAGCAATCACCACTACCATCTTAGGTTTCTTTTTTTATTCAATATGGCAACTCGTTTTTTTCTTCTCTGGGTCAATCGCTCAACTTATAACCCACTTCTCCGATAACCCTTTGTTACGTAGCATTCGGAAGGACTGATAAAAACAAACCTAAAACAAATAAATGAATGCATACATACATATATGCATCTATATAGAAGAGAAGCTGTTAAAATAATAAAAGAAAAATCCACGTGTTCGCCCTGACCTTGAAAACTAAGTTTCCAGGTCGAAAGAGTTGAGATGAGTTGTTGCAGGGCAGCTAAAAATAGCCTGATGGAAAAAGTTTAAATAATAATATGCAAGATTTCTTCGTATATTAAAGCGTGGGATTATAGAAAGGGTGGAAATGAATTGCTAGGTTCCTAGGTCACAGAGGCAATGGTGGTGGGTTGATATTCTCTCGAAAGGTTGCAAAGTTCATAGAGGAACTGCTTCTTGCCTAGCCTATACACTGCGTGACCACATATTTTATTGACAGCAGTAAATATTAAGCAGTTGTAATAATGATAAACACATTTTTATTCTTTAGTTGCATAAAGATACTTATCTAAAAACAGTTTATGAGGAAAATAAAATGGAAAAATATACCAATTGTATCTCTTTTTTAAATGATTTTTTAACGCTGTACGTAATTGTGCATATAAACCTATTGATTATCTTGCACCAGATTTATTCAGTATTTGTATTATGTGTGACCGAATACTAACAAACCTTTTCAGTACTAGATTCAGTTTATTGAAAGTATTTCTTTTATACCAGATATATTAAATTTCGTTAAACGTAATTTTTTTAAATTTATTATTACATAATTTAACTATACATCTTGTTAAAAGAGGAAATAAAGACTTAATTATTTATTTATATGAATGAAGAGTACAGAAATAAAGTTAGTAGTAAACGTTTGAAAAGTTTTTACTTTCTTCTATATGTAATATAGAGAAAGTATTGGATTCGCGAAAATTTTCGAAGTCCACTTTTTGATATTTACATGTTTTGGGATATGGAGAACACGAATTAATAGTTTTTAGAAAATGTCTGTCTGTCTGTCTGTCTGTCTGTCTGTCTGTCTGTCTGTCTGTCTGTATCATTTTTTTGTGGACGCTGTATCTCACGAACCAATGAATGAAATTTAACCAAACTTGGTATTTAGTTGCACCCTGACATAAACTGGTGCTGATTAGATTTTGGGATCACTCGCTCAATAGGTGGCGTTGTGATCGCTTTTTATGCAAATTTTTAACATGGCAGCATAGGACAAAATTCCGTATAAATGGGCATAAAGAGAGTTATTTTACACTTGTGATTGTAAAATTAATATGAATTATTGATAATAGCAGTAGTTAGCTAGGAAAAAAATTTTGTGCATGGGGGGGCATCGGTTCCCCCCCTGGGGGGGAAAATCCCCCCCCGGGGAAGTAAATTTTCAAGATGGGTATCTTTCGAAAGGTCTCGTTGATAATAGTAATAGTTAACTTGGAAAAAATTTCTGTGCATGTGGGGGCATCGGTTGCCCCCCCCAGCGGGGGGGGGAAGTTCCCACACGGGGGGGGGCAAAATTTCAAGATGGGTATCTTTCGAAAGATCTCGTCAATACCTTTAAAACGAATGGTTGAACGATAAATCTGTGATAATTTAAACCAAAGTTATCGATTTTTTTAACTTTTAACAAAAAAAAACTTAGAAAAATATCGCAATTTTTTTTTTTTTTTTTTAACGAAATTTAACCAAACTTGGTATTTAGTTGGTCCCCGACATAAACTGGTGCTGATTATGTTTGGGGATCAATAGCTCAACAGGTGGCGCTGTGATAGCATTTTATCTAAATTTTTAACATGGCAGCATAGGACAAAAATTCGTATAAATGTGCATAATTAGAGTTGTTTTAAACTTGTGATTGTAAAATTAATATGAATTATTGATAATAGTAGTATGTAACTAGGAAAAAAATTTTCTGCATGGGGGTGCATCGCTTCCCCCCCTGGGGGGGAAGTACCCCCCCGGGGGGGATAAATTTTCAAGATGGGTATCTTTCGAAAGGTCTCGTCAATACCTTTAAAACGAATGGTTGAACTATAAATCTGTGATAATTTAAAACAAAGTTATCGATTTTTTTCACTTTTAACAAAAAAAAAAAAAAAAAAAAAAAAAAAAAACTTAGAAAAAAAAAATCATACTTTTTTTTTTTTTTTTTTTTTTTTTTAATATTGTTACTGATTGAATATGTATAGGTAAATATAGAAGAAAGTCTTGTGGTGGCCACAACATACTAGTTTAAACTGTTTTTACATTACTGTAATGCATAGATATGTAATATATATATATATATATTGAAAACCTTTTCAAACATTGTAGTAGATGAAACCAATTATCACATGAAGAACTAGAAAAAAGTATGAATAAAAAGTTTACAAAAAATTCAGCATCCTGATATAAAACATGCAACATCATTACTTTTTCAAGGGCATAGAATGAATGTCGCATGCAAATGAGGGGATATTTCTGTCTTGCTGTGTGCAATTTGCTAAAGATTTACAACACTCTATGCCCAATATCACCAATAAGATATGAAAATAGTTTAAAACTGAAAGAGAAAGAGGAAAATCCAAGTGAGAAACGTGCTTTTATATCAACAATCACCTACATTACTGAATAAAAAAATTTATTTCTTAGATTAAATAATAAAACCAAAATTATTACTCACTTCTACAACTGCAAAATACACCAAAAACAGCTCAAACGCACAACCACAGCCATGAGGCTGCATATAGTTAAATCTATAGTTAGTTAGGGAGTCGTATACTGAACTATTAAGTAAATAAAATTTAGTTTAAATTGTTTCTGCTAATTTTAATAACTAATAAACCTCAAAATTAAAATTAAAATAAATTTGATGAACTTATCTCATTAAATTTTAATTTATAACTTACATTAATTTGAGATACGTAAATTTGCAATTCCTAAGTAACATATATGCATATGTATACACTTTTGAGAGCAAATACAATCATCTCAATAAGTCCCTTAAATCGTCAATTTTAAGATATTTTATTTTAATTTATATGAAGACGTACGTGCGTACATTTTTACTTTCTTCTATATTTAATATAGAGAAAGTATTGGATTCGCGAAAATTTTCGACCTCCGTTTTTTGACGGATCTACACGTTTTAGGGTGTCCTGAACACGAATTGATAGTTTTTAGAAAATGTCTGTCTGTCTGTGTGTCTGTCTGTCTGTATCATTTTTTTGTGGACACTGTATCTCACGAACCAATGAATGAAATTTAACCAAAAATGGTATTTAGTTGCACCCTGACATGAACTGGTGCTGATTAGATTTGGGGATCAATAGCTCAACAGGTGGCGCTGTGATCGCATTTTATGCAAATTTTTAACATGGCAGCATAGGACAAAATTCCGTATAAATGGGCATAATGAGAGTTATTTTAAACTTCTGATTGTAAAATTAATATGAATTATTGATAATAGTAGTAGTTAAGTAGGAAAAAAATTTTGTGCATGTGGGGGCATCGGTTCCCCCCACTGGGGGGAAGTACCCCCCCGGGGAAGTAAATTTTCAAGATGGGTATCTTTCGAAAGGTCTCGTTGATAATAGTAATACTTAACTGGGAAAAAAATTTTGTGCATGTGGGGGCATGGGGGTAGTACCCATCCGGGGGGGGGCAAAGTTTCAAGATGGGTATCTTTCGAAAGGTCTCGTCAATACCTTTAAAACGAATGGTTGAACCATAAATCTGTGATAATTTAAAACAAAGTTATCGATTTTTTTTACTTTTAACAAAAAAAAAAAAAAAAAAAAAAATCGCATTTTTTTTTTTTTTTTTTTTTTTTTTTTTTAACGAAATTTCACCAAACTTGGTATTTAGTTGATCCCCGACATAAACTGGTGCTGATTATGTTTGGGAATCAATAGCTCAACAGGTGGCACTGTGATAGCATTTTATCTAAATTTTTAACATGGCAGCATAGGACAAAAATTCGTATAAATGTGCATAATAAGAGTTGTTTTAAACTTGTGATTGTAAAATTAATATGAATTATTGATAATAGTAGTATGTAACTAGGAAAAAAAATTTCTGCATGGGGGGGCATCGCTTCTCCCGTAAATTTTCACAATGGGTATCTTTCGAAAGATCAGGTTGATAATAGTGTGCTGGAGTGAAGGTTACAAACATTCCAAGAGGTCAGGGGTCGTGTGACCAGACAGAACGGAGCCACGAGAAGCTGTCTGAGCGACAGATGCTTTGTGTAAAAAAATTGTATATTTCTATGGAAGCGGTGACATCAATAGTTTCCGATTTCACGCATGGCCTTTTGTTGCTACCGACGTTTCTCAGAGTTTCGGGTAGACCAAGATTGGCCGAAAATGATGTCACGGGTAGACTGATATCACGTTCAACGAATCAGTGCTTCGTGTGGGGTATTCCCCTCCCCCTTCGAAGGTGTGCTCGGAAGGAAGAGACTCAAAAAAGGGACAGAGAGACTTGGTGCTAAAAGTGTGTAGCATGTTTTTGAAGTATGCTCAGAGGCGAGCATTTTGTAATAATTTTTAATTTATTTGAATATCAACTTTTTGTGTTAAGTTTTGAATAAAAATAGAAAAAAATCATCCCTGGACTCATGCTTGCGTATTCCGTTCTTCGAGGTGTACTCCCAAATCACCACAGCTTTAATTAAAAATATAAAATGGTGGCATATCGGTGGTATGTTGTTTTAAGAAAAAAAAACATCGAACTCTGTTTTCTATGTGTTGGTGGTGAAAAAGTATAAAAGAACGTTGCTGTGAGCCCGGTGACAACTGGAATCCCTGAGATTTACTGGAGATTATTGATGCCTGTGACAATAGCGTGGAAAGGATTAAAAGGACTTCGCTTCTTCCCTGTGCTGCTGAATTCCCTGGAGATGCCAATCAAGGAGATTTTTCAGGTATGTTTTCTTTCATTTTCAGATATGCAAAGTGTCAGAGATTTGAGTTGTGGGATGATAGTTTTTGTTTATTTATTTATTTTTGTTTTGTAACAATGCATGTAGTTACGAAGCTTTAAGAGTAAGAATTTAGTTTTTATGTGTAAAATTTTAAGCACGGATATCTCGAAGTCAAGTTAATAGTTAAGACGGTTGAAAAGAGTAATTTCATGACTTAACGGGGCGTTTACTTGAGAGATAAATTTATCGTTAAAGTTCTGTTTATTGTAACGGGGAGCTTGGTAACTTTAAATTGTTGTTTAAAAGTTTCGATAAGATTATAATTCTAAATTCTTTTTAAAAGCAACGTAAGGATTGTGGATACTGTAACTGTTTATATAGGAGTATACTGGAAATTAGTTGATTTGCCTACTGGTAAAAATTCTAGGATTTTTTTTTTTCTCTAGTTGTTTATTTTAACTAAATATAGGTACTGTTTATTGTATCTGGGTAAATATTGTAGTTAATGTTTAGAGAAAAGGTGTTTAAAGATTTTCGTAGGTGATAATCAAAGTGTTACTTTTGTCTATATTTTCATGGTATTTGATTTGTTTATTGTTTTTATTATATGTGCATTTTTTTTCAGTAATTAGTGAAATTGTATTTTGTAATTATGGCATTTCTCATTAAGTATACTAAAAATGTGTTGTTAGAGTTAGCGGATGAATTTGGTGTTTCGGGGCTAACAGATAAAAGCAAAAAACTAGAAATCAAGGAAGCTATTGAAAAGGCGGCTAATTATGATGAAGGGGTTGCGAAGGCGCTAATAGAAGGGATTTTGGAACAGAAAGAAAGCGAATTGAAATTGCAAAAAGAAGAGCGCGAATGGGAATTACGAAAAGAAAAAGAAAAAGAAGAGCGCGAATGGGCGTTGCAAAAAGAAGAGCGCGAATGGGAATTACGAAAAGAAAAAGAAAAAGAAGAGGCCGAACGAAATTTTGAACTGGAGAAACTCAGAATCCAGAGCGCTGCAGAAACTAGTAGCGTAGGGTCCGGGAGTTTAGTTCAAGAGACGGTTTTGAAGAAAATTAAATTAAAAGACATAGCTCCGAAATTTGACCCAAAACAAATGGATATTTCTCTTTTTTTTACGATATTTGAAAGATTAGCACGTAAAGAAAATGTTAGCGAACAGGACTGGATGTCGCAACTTATCCCTTTATTGCCGTGCGACGTCGTACAAATAATTATGAAATTAGACGAGTCAGAGGCTGATAACTTTCAACATGTAAAAAAAGTGTTGATGAATAGGTTCAGATTGAGTGCGCGTGCGCTAAGAACGAAATTTGAATCGCACAACAAAAAAAGTGAAGAATTGTGGGTTGATTTAGTTCACGATTTGAGAGGGTACCTAGATAACTGGCTTGAGATTTTAGAAATTAAAGATTTAGAGTCATTAAAGGAATTGATGCTCACGGAGCAGTTAAAGAAAAGGGTACCATGCGAAATCAAACAACATTTTGTAGATGTGTGGGAAGAAATCAACAAAGCTTCGGATTTGGCGGAGAAGTGCGACAAGTATGACGCGGTTAGAAAGGAGAATGGGAAAAGAGAATATAAGCCTTTTCAGCGTTTTACGAAGGGTAGAAATTCATTTGGGAAAGACGGTCAGAAATTCGGGTCAGGTAAGCATGATGGTGGGAGTAATCCGAAAGCTGAGTCAGCTAAGGGCGACAAAAAAGACTCAGGAAAGTTAAAAGGGGATAAAACCGAATCTAAAGATCGTGATTTTGATAGAAATAGTAAAATTGTGTGCTATTTGTGCTCGGAAAGGGGCCATATTCGACCTAACTGCCCACAAAACCCTTATCGCAGAACAAATCCGATCAATAACTTAAGTGCGGGCGAAATTTTAGGTGTTGGTTTTGAGCCTTATATAGGTAAATTAGAAATCAATGGACAAGAGCGCGAATTCTTGAGAGATAGTGGCTCAAACATTGACGTGTGCGAAAGGAATATGATTTCTGTTGAGGATTTACTGCCGGAACAGGTATGGATTAAGCAACCGCTTGACGAAACGTGTAGGTGTTTACCTTTGGCGAAAATCGTTTTAAAAGGGGAATTCGGAGAGGTCATTACAAAAGCGGCTGTAAAACCGGCTAATTTGAGTCAGGGAATATATCTTCTAGGCAATAAAACCGCAGAGTTAATTGAGTCCAATAAAAAAATTGTTTATCCAATTAATGCGATAACGCGAAGTCAGAAACGTGAGCAAGAAAGGATTAAGAGTGTGCAGTCCGAAATGAATAATGAAAAGCCAACTCAGAGAAAAATTCAGAATTTTGAGGAGGAACCGGGTTTGATAAGCGAGTCGTTAGAGGAGACTAGTGCAGAAAATAAAGTTGTTCTTCCTGTGTTAAAAGAAACAGACAGGTGTCCATTAATCGGGGTTTCAGCTGAAGAGTTTCAAAAAGAGCAAACTGCGTGTGACACGTTGAAAAATTGTTGGGAAAAAGCTAGGAATGAAGCGGGAAAGGAATTTAAGATAAAAAATGAGCGGTTAATTCGAATATCAGATTCTAAGCGTAACCAAAACAGGATGCAGTTGTGCGTGCCAAAGAAATTTAGGGCAGCGATTCTAATCCTGTGTCATGATTCTGTGTCAGGGCATTTAGGCTCGTGTAAAACTAAGCAGAGGGTGTTGACTAATTTCTTTTGGCCAAATTGCTATCAGGAAATCGAAGAGTATGTCAAAACTTGTGAAATTTGTCAAAAAGTAGGACAAAAAGGGGATAAGAAGAAAGCTCCGTTGAGATTAGTACCGATTATTTCTGAACCGTTCAGACGTCTGTCGATTGACGCTATAGGTCCGCTTGTAACGAGTAACAAAAATAATCGTTTTGCGATAACGGCTGTTTGCGTCGCTTCAAAATTCCCGGATGCTATTCCTGTGGAAAACCTAACTTCGAGGTCAGTGATCAATGCATTGATGCAAATTTTCGCGAAGACCGGATTTCCTAGAGAGTTAGTCTGCGATCAAGGTGCTTATTTCACGAGTGACTTATCGACAGCGTTTTTTGAGAAGTATGATATCAAAATCAATCATTCTTCTGTCTGTCATCCGCAATCTAATCAGGTGGAAAGAATGCATTCCACTCTTAAGAGGATTCTCAAAGCATTATGTCTCGAAACGAAAAGCGATTGGGAAGAAAATCTGCCTATGGCTCTTTTCGCGTTGAGGACGGTGCCGCATGAAAGCACGGGATTTTCTCCTTCAGAGCTTATTTTTGGGAAGAATTTGAGGATGCCTCATACCATTGTTTACGAAAATTGGATGCAGGAAGAGGAAATTAATCAAAATGTAGTAGAGTATATTTTGGATTTAAATGAGCGCTTAAAAAGATGTCAAGATTTGGCAGGGGAGCGCATGACAGAATGTCAACAAAAAAGAAAATTATGGTACGACCAAAATGCAGTGTCCCGAAAATTTAAGGTGGGAGACTCGGTGTTGGTTTTGGCTACTGCAAAACCACATAAAATGGCAGTACAGTGGCTAGGTCCAGGTGTAGTTACGGGGGTAATATCCGATACGAACTATACGGTAGATCTTCCGGGAAGGAGATGTAAGGACACGATTTTCCACGTGAATTTAATGAAACCTTATCATAAACGCCCAGAGCATGTCAACTTAATTTTGGAAGAGGGTGGCGAGGAAATTGAGGAGGATGCATCTATCCCGTATCCGATTTCGGACCCTAATCATTTCGACTTGACAGACTTAATTAAGGGGAGTAATTTGGGTAATAAGGTTTCGGAAGGGAATTTGGCAACTTTACAAAATGTCCTAGTAAAGCATAAAACGGTGTTTTCTAACGACCCTGGTACGACCCATAAGGTAGAGATGGATATCATTTTGACAGATGATAAGCCGATTCGTGCAAAACCCTATCGCATGTCTCCGCGGCAGTTAGAAATTATGCGGAAGGAGATTTCCAGGCTGTTAGAGTTAGGGGTGATTGAGGTGGGTCAGTCAGATTACGCATCGCCTATGATTCTTGTAGAGAGTCCGGGGAAAGACCCTAGGCCGTGTGTCGATTATAGGGCCCTCAATGCCAAAACCCAAGTGCAATTTTTCCCGTTACCGAATATTGAGGAGGTAGTTGAGGAAGTGAGCACTGCAAAATATATCTCAGTAATGGATCTGACGAAGGGGTATTTCCAAATCCCGTTAACGAAACGTGCGCAAAGGTATGCGGCGTTTGTAACCCCTTTCGGTGAGTTTATTCCAAAAAAAATGATGTTTGGCTTAGTGAATGCTCCATTTTATTTTTGTAAATTAATTAGTGAGGTGCTAGGGGATTTAGTGAGTTTTGTGAGACCATATGTGGATGATCTGGCTGTGTTTTCATCCAGTTGGGAGCTCCATATCCGGCATCTGGACATTGTGTTACAACGTTTGGAGGAGGCAAATCTAAAAGTGAAACCGGCAAAGTGTTTATTCGCCCAGGACCATGTAAAATTTTTAGGGCACGAAGTGGGGTCAGGGAAGAGGT
Organism: Salticus scenicus; assembly: GCA_963930645.1. NCBI lineage: Eukaryota > Metazoa > Arthropoda > Arachnida > Araneae > Salticidae > Salticus > Salticus scenicus. The sequence continues at coordinate 316,407,866 of OZ005652.1, read as the reverse complement.
CGCCGAGTGACGCGAAAATCCAAACTATCCAAGAATTTCCCATTCCAAAGACAAAGACGCATGTAAGGTCATTTTTAGGTCTGACCGGATTTTACCATAAATATATAAAGGATTATGCGACAAAAGCTGCGCCTTTGACGGATTTGTTAAAAGGGAAAAATAAGAGGGAAAAAATTGAGTGGAGTCAGGAATGTGATCAGGCATTTAAGGTACTAAAATTAGATCTAACTAAGGGACCGGTACTCTATGCTGCGGATTTTTCAAAAGACATCATTGTTCAGACTGATGCAAGTCTTGTAGGGGCGGGTGTGGTCCTAGCTCAAAATTTCGGGAATAACGAGGAACACCCAATTGTTTATTTGAGCAAAAAATTCTCCAAGGCGGAGCGTAATTATAGTACCATTGAACGCGAATTAGCGGCAGTCATTTTTGGGGTGAAAAAACTAAATCATTATTTAGATGGACAAAAATTCGTCCTTCAAACCGATCATAACCCTTTAGGTTATCTTAAAAAAATGATGGGCACAAATTCACGTTTGACGAGATGGGCCTTATGTTTACAACAATACAACTTCACAGTCGAGCATAAGAGCGGAAAAAAGCATTTGAATGCGGATGCGTTAAGTCGCATGCACGAAGAATAAAAAAAAAAATAATGCCTTGGTTTTAGGTAGTGTTTTTGGACTGTTTGTAAATATTTATTTTTTTTCTTTCTTTCATTTGTATTCCAAAAAAAAAAAAAAAAAAAAAAGTTTGAATGTATTGATTATGAATTATTTTTCTTTCTTTTTCATGAAATTTTATTGTGTAATTGTGAAATTTCAGTGTTTGCCTTTTAAAATTTTGTTAGGGGTAGAACCTTTGATTGTCATCACGAAATTGCATGTGAATGTTTAATTGTTTTTTTTTATATAATGTGAAATGAGACCTTGGGATCTAGTAATTATGCAAGGTGTAAGACTAGAAAATTTATTTTTAAGATTATTTTTAATTCTATAAAAGTTCAGGGGGTTGTTTCGAAAAAAATTTTTTTGGGGGGGCCTAGCTCAACTCTCTGATGTTGCATGTTTGATAATGGGAGGAGGCACCTGAGTCTTCTGGAGCCCATTTTACATCCTGAAGGCCGTAAAATGGTCTTTTAGGAGGGAGGAAGCTGTGCTGGAGTGAAGGTTACAAACATTCCAAGAGGTCAGGGGTCGTGTGACCAGACAGAACGGAGCCACGAGAAGCTGTCTGAGCGACAGATGCATTGTGTAAAAAAATTGTATATTTCTATGGAAGCGGTGACATCAATAGTTTCCGATTTCACGCATGGCCTTTTGTTGCTACCGACGTTTCTCAGAGTTTCGGGTAGACCAAGATTGGCCGAAAATGATGTCACGGGTAGACTGATATCACGTTCAACGAATCAGTGCTTCGTGTGGGGTATTCCCCTCCCCCTTCGAAGGTGTGCTCGGAAGGAAGAGACTCAAAAAAGGGACAGAGAGACTTGGTGCTAAAAGTGTGTAGCATGTTTTTGAAGTATGCTCAGAGGCGAGCATTTTGTAATAATTTTTAATTTATTTGAATATCAACTTTTTGTGTTAAGTTTTGAATAAAAATAGAAAAAAATCATCCCTGGACTCATGCTTGCGTATTCCGTTCTTCGAGGTGTACTCCCAAATCACCACAATAGTAGTAGTTAACTAGGAAAACAATTTTGTGCATGTGGGGGCATCGTTCCTCCCGGGGGGGGGCGGGGGGGCAAAGTTTCAAGATGGGTATCTTTCGAAAGATCTCGTCAATACCTTTAAAACGAATGGTTGAACTATAAATCTGTGACAATTTAAAACAAAGTTATAGATTTTTTTTACTTTTAAAATCGCATTTTTTTTTTTTTTACTTTCTTCTATATGTAATATAGAGAAAGTATTGGATTCGCGAAAATTTTCGAAGTCCACTTTTTGATGGAGTTACATGTTTTGGGATGTGGAGAACACGAATTAATAGTTTTTAGAAAATGTCTGTCTGTCTGTCTGTATCATTTTTTTTGAATGAAATTTAATGAACCAATGAATGAAATTTAACCAAACTTGGTATTTAGTTGCACCCTGACATAAACTGGTGCTGATTAGATTTTGGGATCAATCGCTCAATAGGTGGCGTTGTGATCGCATTTTATGCAAATTTTTAACATGGCAGCATAGGACAAAATTCCGTATAAATGGGCATAAAGAGAGTTATTTTACACTTGTGATTGTAAAATTAATATGAATTATTGATAATAGTAGTAGTTAGCTAGGAAAAAAATTTTGTGCATGTGGGGGCATCAGTTCCCCCCCTGGGGGGGAAGTACCCCCCCCGGGGAAGTAAATTTTCAAGATGGGTATCTTTCGAAAGGTCTCGTTGATAATAGTAATAGTTAACTGGGAAAAATTTTTTGTGCATGTGGGGGCATCGGTTCCCACCCCACCGGGGGGGAAGTACCCACCCGGGGGGGCAAAGTTTCAAGATGGGTATCTTTCGAAAGGTCTCGTCAATACATTTAAAACGAATGGTTGAACCGTAAATCTGTGATAATTTAAAACAAAGTTATCGATTTTTTTTACTTTTAACAAAAAAAACTTAGAAAAAATCGCATTTTTTTTTTTTTTTTTTTTAACGAAATTTAACCAAACTTGGTATTTAGTTGGTCCCCGACATAAACTGGTGCTGATTATGTTTGTGGATCAATAGTTCAACAGGTGGCGCTGTGATAGCATTTTATCTAAATTTTTAACATGGCAGCATAGGACAAAAATTCGTATAAATGTGCATAATTAGAGTTGTTTTAAACTTGTGATTGTAAAATTAATATGAATTATTGATAATAGTAGTATGTAACTAGGAAAAAAATTTTCTGCATGGGGGGGAAGCACCTCCCCGGGGGGGATAAATTTTCAAGATGGGTATCTTTCGAAAGGTCTCGTCAATACCTTTAAAACGAATGGTTGAACTATAAATCTGTCATAATTTAAAACAAAGTTATCGTTTTTTTTTACTTAAAAAAAAAAAAAAAAAAAAAAAAAAAACTTAGAAAAAAAATCGTACTTTTTTTTTTTTTTTTTTTAAATATTGTTACTGATTGAATATGTATAGGTAAATATAGAAGAAAGTCTTGTGGTGGCCACAACATACTAGTTTTTTTTTTTTTTACGAAATTTAACCAAACTTGGTATTTAGTTGGTCCCCGTCATAAAGTGGTGCTGATTACATTTGGGGATCAATAGCTCAACACGTGGCGCTGTGTTCGTATTTTTTCTAAATTTTTAACATGGCAGTATAGGACAAAATTTCGTATAAATGTACATAATGAGAGTTATGTTTAACTTGTGATTGTAAAATTAATATGAGTTATTGATAATAGTAATAGTTAACTAGGAAAAAATTTCTGTGCATGTGGGGGCATCGCCGGGGGGGGGGGGTAAATTTTCAAGATGGGTATCTTTCGGAAGATCTCGTGAATACCTTTAAAACGAATGGTTGAACTTTTAATCTGTGATAATTTAAAACAAAGTTATCGATTTTTTTTTTTTTTTTTATATTTTTACTGATTGAATATGTATAGGAAAATATAGAAGAAAGTCTTGTGGTGGCCACAACACACTAGTTGCATTTAGTGGAAGAATTAATGGATTTACGCCGGTGTGTCTTAGGGGTTAATAAATTACGCAATTTTACTTCGTCAAAACATATTCAATAAAAATTTGGGATGGCTAGATTATGAAATATTCGTAACTTTACATCATTTATTTCCTCTGTATTAGCTGAATTAAGCATGTTTTTTTTTTTTTTTTCTTTTGGAAAATGTAACATTTTCTTTCTGTTCTTTTCTTTTTCTTTTTTTTTCAGTTCTTTCTGCAGTGATTAAAAACAGTTGGCGATTAAAATAAATATCATTAGATTGAATAAATGTTAAAGAGAAAATGCGAAAAAATATGTAGACAAAGGAATTCGATTAAAAATGTAAACTCTATTTTTTTTTTTTTTTTTTTTTTTTTTTTTAATATCGTTTGCATCTACTTTATCGAAAGTATACTTCACTTCAACTGTAACTGCAGAAATTATGATGATAAATTTCTTATTCAGAAGTAGTGAATATTGAATTACTTTTAAGTTGAGAGCATGTAATAAGTAATAATACATATTTCTACATAAATTTTTCTATATCTGAAGGCAAAATTACTGCCTAATCGTTATAATTATCATCTGTTTTCTTACCTAACTCTCCTATATACACTGAAAGTGTCTTCCGCACTGTATGATTCAGAATGGTACAAATAATTTTACAAAATAGAAAAATCTAATATCGCTGAATATAAATGCATAATTGATTACGTTAAAATCTGTAAATATTGTGAACGTTTATATACTATCAGTAAAATATAAAACGTTATAAAATGACTTTTATAAATCAGTCTAGGTGGCCAATATTCGGAAAAGGAGTACATCAAAACACTGGTGAATATAACAAGTATTTATATTGGAAATTCCATACAACAAAAATTAACTTTACAATCTGCTGACTAACATGCTGAAATACTATCAAATTTAAATAATAAAATTTATAAAGTAAGTATTAAAATTTTTCTTATTAAACTTTTATTAAGTTTAGCTACTAAAATTCTAGTTTCTGCAATACTAATCATAAATTTAGTTAAAATTTCTAAAGGCATATTAATTACTGTGGCAATATTTCTAAACTTTATTGTACAGTTGTCTGATTTTTTTTTTTTTCTTTAAGCGTGATCAATAGAAAATCTACCGATTTTATTGCTTACTAACAAGAAAAAACAAAATTAGTTACAGTTAAATATATATATATATATATATATATATATATATTGTTCATTCATTTGTAACAAAAGTTACATTTTAAATGATAGTCCAATAAAAAGGTATGTTTTGTGTTTAAAATTAAATGAAAATGAAAATAACATTACAATGCATTTAATAGCACCAAAATAAAATATCATTAGGAGTTCTTTTTAAAATTTCTTTTAATCTAAGTTATTCTACAGGCTCTTGTATCATTACAAGTACACCGAGAAAATATACCGCTTTCACCTAGAACGATTAAGTGGCCTTTTTCTAAATCCCTAAACTAGAAATATAGATTTCTGAGCTCCGCGTATGAGGTAAACAAAAAACCAACCTGAATAGACGAAATGATCGAGAAATTCTCGTGTACACTTTTCTACATGGTGAAACTATATTATGACTATCATAAATATTATAAAATTGCTAAAAATTCTTGTTGATTTATTAGAATTGGGTTAAAAAACAAAATCCTAGTTACTAAAACTCGCCTCTTATGTAGGCATTTATTTACAGAGATTTTTAAATGAGATTGATCACCATAATATAGGAAAACGGTATAGAACTATAATAGGGGTTTTTAGAACTCGCTAGAAAAGGGAAATAGAATGTATGAGGATGAAATGGAACTATTTTTACTAGAACCACAATTTAGAGTCTAGATATCAGTCACATAATTTTTTCTCATTGTATAATGTCATTAAAGCAGAATTCAACGAATTTTTGTGCATTAAAAAGTAACGTCGAGAATCTAGTGTTACATTTTCCAAAAAATAGGGCATTATATAACGCATTTTGAGAAAAAGTAACACCTATTGTAATTTCATTACCTATAATGCCTCACTTGTTAGTACTAAATGTAAACATGCAACTTCTAAGTATTTATATAAGGACAAAACAATAAATATGGAGCTTTTACCTGAAAATGTCTTTTAAAATTATAAAATGTTTTTCATCTTCAGTAATTTGGTACGTGAAGGAAATGTATCAATATATATATATTCTTATTTTGTTTTAATTTAGTTTAATATTTTTCTAAGAGGAAATATAGACAAAATTTTTAGTAAAAGAATATATGAAAAAAAAAAAAAAAAAAAAAACCCGAGAATTTTATGTCCTACCCACTTTGTACTTCATATACAACTGCTAGGTACACTAAAAAAAATTAATTTTATGAACTTAGATTTTAAATATTTATAAATTACTTTTCAAGAAACATAAAACAGGTTTTTGTATCTATTAATTAAAAAAAAATTCATTACATATATATATATATATATATATATTAGAAGGTAGTCTATTCGGTTTCTGTCAAAGTAACTTATAAATAATAATAATAATAACAATATCTAATAAATATTGCCCTATTTTATTCGCATACAATTGTTTTATTTGAAAATATTTTCTATAACATTAAGTTTGATTTAACAATTTAACAACTTGCGTTTTGCCGTAATAATCAGTTATTACCGTCAGTGCATCGCGAGCCAAAATCATATCTCGAAAATAGCCATAATTTTATTATTACACATATCCTATTAATTTTGAATATAAGTTTAGAATTTTGTGAATGTAAATTCAGTAACTAGCGATTATAATAATGATTGTACATAACAATCAACAATTTACTCTATTTACGGAAGAAAAAAAATCCTTTACCTTTTTATTGATTGATTGATTTAATTATTATTTTTTAAAACTAAAATTAAGTAAATAAATTACCAAATAAAAATAAATAAATAAATTACCGTTGTATGAAATTTAACACAAAAACTTAGTTGCACTAGTTTGAAAACCTGGATTTGAGAGAAGAGATACTGTTAAAATGTATCAAAAATCTTCTTTTCCTCATCTAAGGTATTAATGTTGAGAAAGTAGTTTTACAGTTTTTGCCGCTTTGAAAGATTATGGCTGAAAAACTGCCTCTATAAAATAGAAAATATGAATGTAAATCTAGTAACTACTGATTATAATGATTATTATACACTAAAATCAATAATTTGCAACATTTACAATTAAAAGAAAAACTTTATATATATATATATATATTTGTTAGAATCAAACCAGTAGTAATATAAATCCGGATGAAAAAGGAATAAAATAAAAAATAAACAAAATAAATAAATTAAAGATTATTTCATATTAAAGAAAAAAAAAGAATAAGAAAGAAAAAGAAAAGAAAGAAAAAACAAATCCAAAACCCGTATTTATGGAAAAGCAAGGATGAAAGAGAATTTGATGGCTAGAAAGTCTTAACTATGGTTATCCTTCAAGTGTCTCAACCGTCATTCATAACTGTTATCTTGTGAATAAATTAATAAATATTCCAACATTCAAAACAGCATTTTGACTTTTGTGTGTGTCTGTGTGTGCAAGTATGCTGTGACTTTTTTTTTTTTTTTTTGTAACTGTAGTTAAACTATGGTCATAAATTTTGAAGATCACAATATTATAGATTTAGATGACTGACAAAAGAAGTTTATTTTATTTTATTTTATTTCATACTATTTTTTTTAATAGTCTTTAGAAAAATTTTCAAGAATTTTTATGATTGTAAAATATTGGCCCTAAAACTCATGAAAATTTCCAAAAACAGATTTATTTTTTAACAAAAAGTGCTATTTTGAAAAATGAATTTATTTTGTTATTTACAAAAAAAAAAAAAGTGCTTTTATATTAATCTATTTTTATTTAATATATAGAGCTAATTTCAGCAGGAAAATCCGTAATGTGAGACGTAAGGAGAGACTATGGCAGAATATAAATTTAAGATGAGAAAAATCTGTCATGTGTCGACGATTCGACTGAGTTTTCGTTAACCTGAAATATAACCATTATGATTATGATTATTATCATTATCATTATCATTATCATTATTAATTTCATAGACGTCAATTATCGGGTAATTTTATAGATCTTTTATATATAATTTTACAAAATATTCAAATTTTTTAATACCGATAGAAATTGTATGCAAAAATTATAAAATGTCTGAAATCTATATATTAATAGGCAAGCATAAAATTTGTTGTCCCTTTTTAACATATTAATTATGGGAGTAGAGGGTTGAAAATGGTATCATTCGAAAGGTATGGTTATCCGGAAGGTGCGAATACAAATATTATTTTCTTACGATGTCAAGAAGGTATTTAAAAATACATTTATTTTTTATGCATTTTCCCCCATTTTTCCCTTTTATACAAATATTCCTTTACATTAAAAAATACCTAAAAGTAGAAAGTTGTTAAATCTGGCAATTTCATAAAGCTCAAATAAAACCATAGACACAGTAATTTGTAGCATCACTATACGCAAGCGAAGTGATGACGTCACTGTCTGTCCATGGAGCCATGAAAAAGATTTTCTACGTTAATCGTCCATTGGATTTTTGTAAAAAATTATTGAAAAATAACGGAAATTATCTGCCGAATTTAATCCGATATTTGGGTTATATATAAGTTACTGTCTGCTGTCTACATGTGTTCGATTGAGTTATTTTTTCTGTAAAATTGATAAAATATTAATTTAAAATCCCAAAACTCCAGAAAAAAATGGCAAACTTCCAGTTTCGAATGTAAACATAAACATTTCATATGAATGGGTGATCTTTAAACAATAAATATTCAACTAATATACTAAATAAAAGGAAAATGGTAAATATTCTATCATAATTTGAAGTTACATTTCTTTTTAAATGTCTAAATAAAGTATCTGATATAAGATACTAATATGTTGCAACGGAAGAGGTTTTTTGCTGAATTTACATGTTTTGAGCTTTCTTTGCGTTTCAATTAACTGAAATTGGCTACTTATTTTTAAAAAAAGTGTCTTTATTGCTAGCTTTTGTAGGTATAAGAAGCAAGTAGAAGATACGTAAAAACTTTTGATTTCCGGTTTTCGATGAATTTACACGTTTTGAGATTTCCTTGCATTTTAATTAAGTGAAATTGACTACTTATTTTTATTTTTTAAGAAGTAGAGTTATTATTCTTTCCTCTGCATATATAAGTAGAAAATATAAGATTCAGAAATGTTTTAGATTTCCGGTTTTCGATGAATTTACACGTTTTGAGATTTCCTTGCATTTTAATTAAGTGAAATTGACTACTTATTTTTATTTTTTAAGAAGTAGAGTTATTATTCTTTCCTCTGCATATATAAGTAGAAAATATAAGATTTAGAAATGTTTTAGATTTTCGGTTTTCGATAAAGTTACACGTTTTGAAATTTCCCGAACTCAATTCGACCATTTTTGAAAAATATCTTTTTTTTTTTTTTTTTGTTCAAACACTGTACTTTATGAACCGATCGAATTTATTTAACAGAATTTGGCACTTGGTTGGACCTTGGTTTGACATGGTACCGATTAGCTTTTGGCCTTAATCACTCTACGAGGGGCGTTTTCACGTTGCGATTTTCTCTCCTTTCAGGAAAGGCTAACATGTACAGAGAGAAATAATTATATTAAGTAAAACTCTGCTGATTCAGTTAGAGTGAATATGGGCAAACAATTGCCGCAGCTGTGTTGCATTTGCATTCCGTTTAAGACAAGGCAATAACTTTGCTTTGCCTCGCTTTGCAAAAAAAAAATGGTCGAGTTTCGACCACTGGGCGATACTAGTATAAATAAATGCGCATCCAAGTATGAAAAGTTTAATTTAATACTGATAAAAACTGCTGCTAGTAATGCTAATAATTTAAAATATGAATAAATGCACATTCAGGTGCGAAAAAATTAAACAAAGTCTCACATCGCATGAGAATAAAATTTTCTAAGCGATTTTCTCTTTTGTATATAAATATAAGACATCACTTTACAAAACAGTAAACTAAATCGTTTCAAAGTAAGAAATGCTTAAACAAAGTCACATGTCGTAAGAGAATCTGATTCCACGCATGTTCGTAGTATATCTATAAAACATCTTTAGGTGATTGTTAAGATAAATTATATAAAAAAGCTGCAAGGATTATACTAAAATAAATGGCAATGAAAATTTTCATTATATGATCTTGAACTAAATAAATAATATTATTATGTTGCAATGTTGTTTTAAAATGTAAAGTTTTATATATATATAAATCAAAATTTGATTTGAACATTTTATTAATATAGTTTTGGTGGGGGAAATAGTGAGTGTCAATGTTAGCCAATCCCCATGCTAAAATCTATGAGAAAATGATCCTCATTATTACTCACTAGCGGAATTTACTCCCTTCACTAGTCTCTATATTTAAATGAGTTTTCAATAAATAAATAAATAAATAAATAAAGTTTCGTTTTAACACTTAGAAAATTTATGATCTTTAAATGAGCTTTCTTTCCAAAATAGATATTTGAAGTTTTTGTTGTTTTATTTTGTGTCTATAAAATGTGAAATTTCACAAATTTAATTTTTGTTTGCACTTTTTAACTCCAAAATATATTTGAAAAACTAAAAATACCAATTTTTGGATAACAGGTGGTAATTTTGACTCATGATTAGAAATGTGGAAACAGAATTAAAAAATATGAAAAAAAAAAAATTATGAAATGTATAATGATGAGTATTATTTTCCCTAGGTTTACATTGGGATTGCTTGATTTTGTCACGCTATGACGTATCCCACTAACAAAATGTAAAATGATGGTTTTTGTTTACTTTCATTTACTTGCATTCGTTGAAATATCTAAGATGTGTAATATGATATTCAAATGCTGAGACAACCTTAAAGGACTACAAGATATAAAAAAGTAAGATAAATTTACATTTTGATGATGCATTCTAAATTATGACTATTAAATAAAAATAAAAACATTTTCTTATCTTTATCTATCCTTTTTATAATTTGTAATAAGAACAAATGCGAAGAAAATGATATAGAAGTATTTTCAAATCAACTAATGATAGCGCATTTAATCACGTTGCCAACGTGTACAAATACACACACAGACACAAAATAAATAAAAATTGCGATCATTAACATGAATAGAATTTGATTTGTTACATTTAATTTTTTTCAATATATGAAAAAAGTATTCTTGACACTTGAAATAAATGAATGCTAAATTTATTTAATTGTGAATTTCGTCGTACGTTGCGTAATTTTCGTATTATAAGCTTATAAGTAATAAATCTTTTTTATTACTTTCTTCTACATATGTAAGAAGAAAGTATTGTATTTATGAAAATTTTCGAACTCCGATTTTTGACGATTTACACGTTTTGAGATGTCCTGGACACGATTTGACTACTTTTAGAAAATGTCTACGTGTGTATCACAAGCTTTTGGATTGCCGTATCTCACGCGAACCAATGAACGAAATTTAATCAAACTAGATATTTAGTTGGACCTTGACCTAAACTGTATTTGATTATATTTGGGAATGAAATGCTTTACAGGTGGCGCTGTCATCACATTTCTTGCTGAATGTATTATGGCAGTATTGGACAGATCTTCGTATAAATGTACATAATGAGAGATGCATGATTGTAAACTCAGGATTGTAAAATTAATATGAATTATTGATAATAGTTGGTTAACAGGGAAAAAAAGTGTGTGTATGTAAGAGCATTGCTCCCCCCCCCCCCCCCCTTCCACACACACTCTTTGGGGTATAGAAAATGAGAGTTGGATTTTGAAATTTACTAAATTAGTTTTAGGGAAAAATTAAAAAGTGCATCTCTATGTTAAACTATGTTGAAAAAAAAAAAAAAAAAAAAAAAAAAGAGTTATATTTTTATTTTTGATATTTTTTCTATTAAAGATACTGCAAAATCCATCCCTAATCTTTTTAAGTAGGTTCTATTAAACATAAAAAAAAAAAAAAAGAGTATTTAATTTTTTCTTAAATATTCTGTAGAAACTTTAGCACTGAAAATCATGAATTTATGTAAAAATGCAAACTGATAAAACTCTATTTAAAGGTTTCAAATCTGCAAAAATTATATTATCAACCATAATAACTGTTGCCTGAATATACATTTTATTGAACGAACCTACTATAATTCAATTTATAAATATTAAATGGGAATGTAAGCTATTATATGACACCTTCAGTGATGTCAAGTCGATGGTGCAGAAGTCCCCTCGAGTGAGCAAAAAATCTATAAGAAACAGCTTAAACGTCTTATGCAGTTTTTTGACTGTAAACCTGTGTAATCATTAGTTCAATAATTTTAGTTTAGTTTTACGATCCCGTATTCTTATTATCTTATTCTGTTGTATGTTAAATGATGTGGAATGACACGAACATGACGCGAAAACATCTGCTGAATATGCTTCTGGCAATTTTAATTATACTGGTATTTGCCTTTGTTTTTAACAAGTAGTGAAAGTTCACAGTTGGTAAGATCTCTTATTGATTGCGCAGGAATTTGCCTTCAATTTACTTTTTTTTTGTTCGAATAAATAGAAATATAAATCGGATTTTTTGTAAATATGAGTTGAAAAATATGTTAATAATAAAGTATAATAAAGCATATAAAATAGAGTATTCTTACTATGTACAGAATTATTATAAAGTTTAATAAAAATATACTCTTTTAAATAGCCTTACTACGCATATTTTTGTATATATATCTAGTAATAATTTTTTTAAACGTAGTTTTGGAGGTAAGTAACAGAAAATTTAAGACCACTGAATAGCACTTAGATCAATAGATCAATCAGAATTAAATTTCATCAAAATTAATTTACTTGCGAGAGCTTTCAGTTAATGATTGAAACAATTAATTTTACATAGTCATAGCTTTCTGATTTTTTTACTTAATTTAATTTAACTTCAGACTTACCTTAACTTTATTCCTAGATAGTTAGTTGCAATTCAAAATATGTCGCCTTTACGATAAATCGACATGAAATCAGAAGAAAAGAAGCAAGCAATCAAAGAGAGAACAAACTCACGATGACTATTAAAACACTTTTTTTGATAAATTATTTATGAAATAAGAAAAGCTCAGAAAGTAAAAATATTATCAAGGGAAACCTTTTTCACTGTTGAGCAGCAATGCAAAATTTCGTTCACTGGTGGCTATAATAGCAAATTTCCAGTATATATAAGAATCACTGACAATAAAAATAATTAAAAATATTTGGAAAAATAATTATAAAATTTGATTCGTACACACAAACTTATACATATATGTATAAAAGAAAGAAGGAAAAATGAATAAGTAAAAAAACTATATAAGATGTGCAGTACTTTATATTGTATATGTACAAGTCATCGTAAAAAAATAAAATAAAATAAAATAAAATAAAATAAAATAAAATAAATAAATAATATGAATATATATTTCAGATTAATTTTTCCATTAACATTCTCACAGAAGAGTATATTGCTACTGATTAAGAACAATTATAATTTTTAATTAACACCTATTATTTACATTATATATATATATATATAGAGAGAGAGAGAGAGAGAGAGAGAGAGAGAAAACAGACCGTTCAGTAGTAATATAATATTATTAGCGCAAACATCTGAAATTTAAAGATGATTTAATTTCAGTATTCAAGCAATTATTCTGATCAAAAACGAAGGTCACCCAAATCAAACCAAAAAAGAAATAAAGTAAAATCTAAATGAATTATAGCAAATTGGAATGAGAAAAAAGCATTATTTGCATTCTAACGTCATCAAGGGCCTGGTAGAATGCAAATATGCTAAAAAATGGATGTTTTTCTGTAACAAAAAAAGCAAAAGCTAAGAATTTCTTTGTTCTCAGGCCCGAAACACCCATAGTAAAACCAGAAAAAACGAAGATCAAAATAAATACATATATATATATATATATATATATATATATATATAAACCTTTGTTATGTTTGTAGTACTTATGCTTTTAGTATATATAGCCGATAAGAAATAAAATAAGCACCACCCAATGGGGAAGTTGCACACGGAAGGAAAAACAATTTCTTTTAATTGTAATCGATAAAATCAATCTTGGGAATCCGAAAAATCAAATTAAAATCGTAAAATTATTTCAAATTAACTTTTAATTAACGTTTTAAAATCGCTAAAAACCAAAACAAAACCACGTGATCCGAAAACGCTCCGTGAGGGGATTGACGTCACAGTACACGAAGTGGGAATGTTTACACTCTTTTACCGCTTGCTTTTCTTTTTGTTCGCTCTATTCTAATATGTATTTTATAGTTTATTCTTAAAATTTTTACCGTTTGTAAGAAATAACTTAAACCTTCCATAACTATACTATATCTTATATCTTATATATATATATATATATATATTTCTATTTTTATTTGTATTATGTCGATTTTGGATTTGTAAAAGAGCAATCGGATAATGTTCCGAAAATAGATGCTCTTTCCATATTTTCATTTTTGAGAAGAAACGCATAAATATAAGAGTAGCTAAAGCTAAACGATCTAGATTTGTTCTGTATTCATATTTTGAAAATAAATTATAAACGTCTTCATAATAGAATTTTAGCATTGCTTTAATATATTAGTAGTATTTTTTTACATTTCTCTAATTTTTTAGATGCTTGTATGTGAGAATATTTCTTTTTTCATAATGTATGCTTAAAGATTTAATTATAACTAAAATATTCATTAAAATTTCATAGTACATAAAAATATATTTTACTGATTATTTATTTTATTATTATTATTTTTTTTAACCAGACTTTTTTAATTATGTTATTTTATAAATTATATATGATTATTTTATAGAGCAGTCATTAATTATGTATTTTATATTTACTTCATGTTTTTGCAACGAAAAAAAAAAAAAAATGTTATTTTCAAATTGCATTATTTATTATTTTTATTTTATTTTATTAAAAAAAAGTTTACTTTTTATAATTTTTTAAGTAATTTATATATATATATATATTTCAATTTTATCCATTTATTTTCCCATTTAATTTTCTTAAATTTATTTGAATTATATTGTTCTACGTTGTTTACATTAGCAACGGCTGTTACACAACTATTTATTTATTTAATTAATTCATTTAAAAAGGAAAATATAATTAAACGTTTTTATCGGGAAAATGTTAATATCGCATAAAGGATTAGTCTTATTAAAATTTAAATTTAATAAAAACTTATTTATTATTTATTTAATGCCTTTGAAAGGAAAATCTTTTGTTATTTATTTATTTATTGTACTAATCGAAATGAAATGGTAATATAGCAGAAAAAGTGATTGCAATAAAGTACATGGTGCCAAAATTAAAGTATATTTAATAGATGCTGAGATACAGCTCTCCTTAAAATCTTAGTTTTTGAATAATAGCAGCTTTCGCCTCCTAATATGTACACAAATTGAAGTGCCCACGAAAGACATTGCTGCGGGCAATAAGAACCCAGATCCAAAAAAGCAGGGTACACTGGAGGGAAAGAAGTTGCCGCAGGCTGCGAATAACCAAAACGATGTTAAGAGCGATTTCAATGAATTTATTTTTTAATTATCTATTTATTTATTTTTTGTTTATAGAATGATATAAAAGAAATTAAAGTTTTTTTTTTTTTTTTTTTTTTTTGTTAATTTATTAAATTTAGCGACCAGCGAAGCAGGCGAAGACCGTCAGTTATAGTATATGCAAGGATTGTTCCAGGTTTACTTTTGGGGCTCATTTTTGTGAAAAACAATTTTTTTTTTTTGTGAAAAACAAAATAATTTTGTGAAAATTTATTTCTTTTTGTGGTAAAAAGAATTATCACACGAAACCTTTCACTTAAGAAGTTACTCTATCTAATGTTTATTATCAAGTTAATAGCATATTACTGAGCCAAGTATACACACTCATTAAAAATAATATTGTTAACGTGGAAAACTTTTACAAAATCATCATCTTTTTAAAAATAAATCTTGAGAAAGGCCTGTTGTTACGAATCTGAATTTTGTGAAGAGACCCATTTTATGGATTTGTATTTTCTAAAGGGGCCCATTTTAGATATTTGGATTTTGTGAAGGGGAAGAAAATGGGTCCCAGTTTTTACCTGGATCGACCCCTGATATATTCTAAACTTCTAAACATATTTGGATTTCACATTAAGGCTTCATTGATAAATGAATTTAATATATATATATACACTGGGGGACAATTGCTAAGGACGGATGACAATAGCTTAGTTATTGTCATCCGTCCTTAGCAATTGTCCACCAGTGTATATATTGCGTTTGATTGCTGAAATTTACTGCAAATTTTTAATTAATTATTTAATACCATTCATATTTATAACTAGATCATATATAACTTATAAGGTATTATTACATTTAACATATATTTTATGTGTTTATTTTATTTTAAAGTACTTTATATCTTTCCTATTGCTAAATGTTGTTATTATTATTACTTTCTATTTCTATTAATCTTTTCTTTCTATTTTTAAATTTTTCCAAATAAAAAGTAATTACATTATAAAAATAACTAAACGCGTTTCTATATATATATACATATATAAATAATATTAATATTTTTGTACGGAGACCATCTTTTAATTTTATTTATTTATTTAGAATGATAAGCGCATGTAATTTTCCTTAAATACTTTTCAATTTCTCAAACTGCATCACTATAATGTTTTTAATTATTCACAATCTTCAGCTGCTATTTTAATAGAAATATTGTTAAGTTATAATATTGAAATGTATTAAAAAAGTTATATATATATATATATATACAGATATACTGGCATCTCATAATTATAAAAGTAATCTAATTTAGGTTAATTTAGCATAAACTATTCTAGATACTATTCTTTAGCATAAACTATTCTAGATTATTTAAGCAATGAAAATATGCATATTATTCAGTTAAATATTATTATTCAATCCCAATATTTTATTTCTGTACTCAGTCTATAATAATAATAATCTATATATATAAAAATGAATTGCTGTTCGTTAGTCTCACTAAAACTCGAGAACGGCTGAACGGATTTCGATCATTCTTTTTTTGTTTTTTTTTTCCTTATAGGTCAGGGATGGTTTAGGAAAAAAAATTCGAAAAAATTCGAATAGTTTTCTTATTATTAATTAAAATATGAAAATAATAACCTCCTAATACCTTATAAATAGCCATTAAAATATTAGCTATAATTTAATTGTTGCCAAAAAAAATTTACGAGTTCATTTTCTTTCGACATAAAAATAAATAAACGTGATTAAATAAATAATTTAATTAAACGTGAGCTTTAAAAAATTGTAAAAAATTAAATTATTTATCTCACAAAAATTGACGTCACTATCGGTTTAAAGATTTCATACGCATTGATAAAGTGCTAATGTAGTTAGTTCTATGATTCAACAGAAAATTTAAAAACACAGTTTATAAAAAAGTTTTTTTTTCTTATAATCTATATATATAAAAATGAATTGCTGTTCGTTAGTCTCACTAAAACTCGAGAACGGCTGAACGGATTTCGATCATTCTTTTTTTGTTTTTTTCCTTATAGGTCAGGGATGGTTTAGGAAAAAAAAAAATTCGAAAAAATTCGAATAGTTTTCTTATTATTAATTAAAATATGAAAATAATAACCTCCTAATACCTTATAAATAGCCATTAAAATATTAGCTATAATTTAATTGTTGCCAAAAAAAAATTTACGAGTTCATTTTCTTTCGACATAAAAATAAATAAACGTGATTAAATAAATAATTTAATTAAACGTGAGCTTTAAAAAATTGTAAAAAATTAAATTATGTATCTCACAAAAATTGACGTCACTATCGGTTTAAAGATTTCATACGCATTGATAAAGTGCTAATGTAGTTAGTTCTATGATTCAACAGAAAATTTAAAAACACAGTTTATAAAAAGTTTTTTTTCTTATAATCTATATATATATATATATATAAATGAATGTTTGTCTGTATGTCCATTATAAAATTGTAAACGGCTTGACCGATTTCGATCATTCTTTTTTTGTTTTTTTCCTTATAGGTCAGGGATGGTTTAGGAAAGAAAAAAATTGAAAAAATTCGGCCCCCAAGGGGGGGGGGGAGGGGGCAAAACGTGAATTCAAAATATTCTTCATAGCTCAAACAAAGAAACAGATATCCGTAAAATTTTTGCTTTAAAATATAGCTAATATAAATGTCTAAAAACCAATTCCTGGAATTTTCGAAATTTGATCCCCAAGGGGGGGGGGGGGGCAAAAACAATTAGAAATACAGTTAGGCCTTTCAAAATTGGTACAGATAGGTTTCAATAGCCTGCAAGTCGAATGGGGATATTTTCGAAAGTGTAAAGTTATTAGGAGGGGAGAGAAGGGGGGAGGGGAGAGGGGGGGGCAAAAAAATAAAAATAGAGTTAGATCGTTCAAATCTGGTATATAGAGGTTTTCGATACTTACAAAACGATTGCGGATATTTTCGAATTTGTAAAATTATTAGGAGGGGCGGGAAGGGGGGGGCTATGGGCAAAAACAAATAGAAATACAGTTAGGGCATTCAAAATTGGTACAGATAGGTTTTAAAGGCCTGCAAGTCGAATGGGGATATTTTCGAAAGTGTAAAGTTATTAGGAGGGGTGAGAAGGGGGGATGGGATGGGGGGGGCAAAAAAATAAAAATAGAGTTAGATCGTTCAAAATTGGTACAGAAATGGTTTTCGATACTTAAAATCGAATGCGGATATTTTTGAATTTGTAAAATTATTAGGTGGGGCGGTAATGGGGGGGCTACGGGCAAAAACAAATAGAAATGCAGTTAGGCCGTTCAAAATTGGTACAGATTGGTTTTAGATGCCTGCAAGTCGAATGGGGATATTTTCGAAAGTGTAACGTTATTAGGACGGACGGAAGGGGGGCGGAGGGGCAAACAAAATAAAATAAAGTTAGATCATTCAAAATTGGTACATAGAGGTTTTCGATACTTACAAATCGATTGCGGATATTTTCGAATTTTTATAATTATTGGGAAGGGGGAGAGTGGTGGGGCAAAAAAATAAAAATAGAGATAGATCGTTCAAAACTGGTGCATAGAGGTTTTTGATATTTACAAATCGATTGCGGATATTTTTGAATTTGTAAAATTATTAGGATAGACGGGAGAGGGGGTCGAAGGGGGAAATAAGAGTTAGAGCATTTTGGGAATTTTTTCGGAAGGCAGTGAGAACCCGGTGCGACATTTTTCCTAATCAGATTTTGTTTCGCTTTTTTTTTTTTTTTTTTTTTTTTTTTTTTCACGTGATAAAAATTAATGCAATTTTGAGAATTCAGTAATTATAGTGATTCATTTAAAAATAGTGACCAGCGAAGCGGGCAAAGCCTGCTAGTAAATCTATAAAACATAATAAAATGAAACAAAACAAGTATTTAAAAGATAGATCTTTGGCATAGCATACTAAAAACATTCTTTAAGAAAATTCTATTGATCAACTATTATTTCGATTATAGTTTAATTTGGATTAATAACAGCAGGCGAGTACAAATAAATATCATTGAAACTTTGTGTCATTTATAGAATGAAGTGATGTTTAATGAGTTCCAATAGTTTTAATAATTTTTTTTTAAAGAGAGAATACAAAATTTCGCTGAATGCACGATTTTTCTTTACAATACAAGAGGGAGAAATTCAGCCGGCAGTTCATTTCATGGATAGTGACGTCACGATAGGTTTTATCACGTGACGCAGCGTTTTCCCACCAACATGAGAACTACGTCTTTTAAAGTTAATTTATTAAAGCATCCGGTTTTCAAATATGCAAAAAAATGGTATCAAAATGTTTGTATTTTCATGCTTTATCATTTACAAGTCAAAATGAAAAATGTGCAATTTCCCCATTCTAATTCTACTACCAAACATCATATAAAAAGAAATGATAATACCAATCGATTAGGAACAACTCGATTATTTCAGTGAACAAGCATTATTTCCAATATGTTAAAAACTAGCAGGCAACGCCCGCTTCGCTGGTCCCTATTTTTAAATGAATCACTATAATGAATTCTCAAAATTGCATTACTTTTTATCACATGAAAAAAAAGAGAAACAAAATCTGTGTAGGAAAAATGTCGCACCGGGTTCTCACTGCCTTCGGAAAAAATTCCCAAAATGCTCTAACTCTTATTTCTATTATTTTCCCACTTCGCCCCCCCCCTCCTGTCTATCCTAATAATTTTACAAATTTGAAAATATCCGCAATCGATTTGTAAGTATCAAAAACCTCTATGCACCAGTTTTGAACGATATATCTCTATTTTTATTTTTTTACCGCTCTACTCCCCCCCCCCTTCCCGCCCTCCCAATAATTTTAAAAATTCGAAAATATCCGCAATCGATTTGTAGGTATTGGAAACCTCTATGTACCAATTTTGAATGATCTAACTCTATTTTCTTTTTTTTTTGCCCCTCTGCCCCCCCCTTCTTGGCCCTCCTAATAACTTTACACTTTCGAAAAAATCCCCATTCGACTTGCAGGCCTCTAAAACCTATCTGTACCGATTTTGAGCGGCCTAACTGTATTTCTATTTGTTTTTGACCATAGCCCCCCCCTGACAGCCCCCCCTTCCCGCCCCATCTAAGAATTTTAAAAATTCGAAAGTATCCGCAATCGATTTGTAAGTATCGAAAACATCTATATACCAATTTTGAACGATCTAACTCTATTTTTATTTTTTAGCCCCCCCCTCTCCCCTCCCCCTTTCCCGGCCCTCCTAATAACTTTACACTTTCGAAAATATCCCCATTCGACTTGCAGGCATCTAAAACCTAACTGTCCCAATTTTGAACGGCCTAACTGTATTTCTATTTGTTTTTGCCCCATAGCCCCCCTCCTTGCCGCCCCTCCTAATAATTTTACAAATTCGGAAATATTCGAAATCGATTTGTAGGTATCGAAAACCTCCATATACCAATTTTGAACGATCTAACTCTCTTTTTATTTTTTGCCCCCCCCCTCTCCCCCCTGCTGCCCCACCTGGGGGCTGAATTTCTAAAATTCCAGAAATTAGCTATATTTTAGAGCAAATTAGCTATATTTTAGAGCAAAAATTTCACGCATATCTATTTTTTTGTTTGAGATATATAGGATTATGCGAAATCACGTTTTTACGCATGTGAAATCACGTTTTGCCCCCCCGCCCCCCTTGGGGACCGAATTTTGAAAATTCCAGAAATTGGTTTTTTGACATTTGTATTAGCTATATTTTAAAGCAAAAATTTTACGGATATCTGTTTTTTTGTTTGAGATATGAAGGATTTTGTGAAATCACGTTTTGCCCCCCCCCCCTCCCCCCCTTGGGGGGCGAATTTTGTAAAATCGCTTCTTAGTGGATGCCTACATCATAGAAAGAACATTGTCACAAAATTTCATGCTTCTAGGTCCAGTGGTTTGGTCTGGGCGTTGATAGATCACCCCCTCACTCACTAACTCACTCAGGAAGTGTTCTTTTATATATATAGATGAAATGTATTAGATTTTAGTTCCTAATTTGCTAATATATATGACCGCAAGGGAAGGAAAAATAGATAAACACTTAGATACTAAGTCTATTATCAATAATCTTATAAAAAATAAATGATTAATTAATTAAATAATAGTGGTAATCAAATAGGACCAACCCATAGGTGTCAAGTCTCCCGTTTTTCAAGGGAAACTTCCTACTGAAAATCTTTTATAGTTGATTTATTTTAATTTAATCGTTGAAAGTATAAGTGACGCAATAATTTATAAAAATACTGAAGATAAACCTGAAAATTAGGTTGGAAGCTATGCCAACTCCACTATTTTCAGTGAAAGACAATCATTCAAAACTAATTGAAAGAAAGAAAAAAGTACTACATAAAATTTACTTATATTCCTGGTTAAAAAAATTGTAAGAAAGAAAAAAAAATTAATAATAATAATAATAATAATTAACAGCTTTAGACAAATTACGCCCTTAAAAGAAAGAAATAAAAAAATTTTGAAAGTAATCGACCGGGAATAAGATCTTTTAAATGATACATATAAACTGCAAGAACCGTTTTCATACTAAACTTTGTACGAATAGCAACATTTTAAACCGTAACAGTATTTAAAAAATGCCCATACGGTGTGGTGGTTAGCGTCCCTGACTACCACAGTAGGGCTTGGGTTCGAATCCCGGAAAAGGAATGGGTGTGTTGTCTCTGTTAGGGGATGACCGCCTATTGGATGTTCTTTCATAAATGACCATCAATTCGTCAATTCCCCGCCAATGGTTAGTCGTAAATGTTGCGCCGTTTAGAATAAATAAATAAAGAAATATAATAATAATAATGAAATGAAATGAGAAAAATACTGACATACCGTATGATAAATTTTAATTTTATGTAATCTAAATTACTGTTTTTATTTTTTCTTTAATGGTAGCAATGCATTTTTATTAATGCAAAACATTTTTGATAAAAAATTTATTTAAAAAAAAAAAAAAAAAAAAAAAAAAATTGAAGGCTTTAAAAGTGTATTAAACTTTGAGATGTCTTACCAGTTTAAGTTATTAGAAAATCTCTCTTTCTCTTTATTTATTTATTTATTTTTTAACCTGTCAGACATTTTATTAGATTGCGTTTCAATCCTTTTGATAAAGACAGTCCTATGATCAATCTTATTTCTTTTTTTCATTCCCCATTCTGCTTACGCGTTTATTTAAATATAAGTATATGAACTGGGAAAAACTTCCAAATAAAACTCCTTATTTTCACTCTTTTACGATCTGGAGTTCAATTATGCTATAAAAGAAAGATAACTGAAAATCAAAATGATGTGAGAAACCGGTTCACAGACACTTTACGGCCTTAGTGTAAATTTGAAGATTTAAAAAGTGATTTTTTCCCCCTTGTCTTCCGTTTTGTTCAATAATATTTGACGTTTGGTGAGGTGATTCATTGAACCGTGGAGAAATGTAGAGAATTCGAAGAATGAGATGTTACGCGTTCAAATAGAAGTTTCAAAAAATACTTAAACTGTATTTTAATTCTAATCCATACAATTTTGTTTTTTTAATCGTTTACATTATTCGTTTAGTTTCATAAACACAAATTTGCTTGTTAAGCATTTCATACGTTGTTAAAATACTAATCATTTATAACTTCTTGTCATTTATAAATTACAAAAAGTCATTTGGCACATAGAACAATTTTATTTAATTCTTCAATCCCTCTCTCTCTCTCTCTCTCTCTCTCTCTATATATATATATATATATATATATATATATATACATACATAATTTTTAATAATGCATACTAATTGTGTATATATATATATATACAGAGAGAGAGAGAGAATTAATTAAATATTAATAAAAAATTATATTTTTATATATTTCAATATATAAAAAAATATACATTGAATATATATAATTTTTCTTCTCATTCTTATTGTTATCATAAGATATAGACATATATATATATTAAAAAATGATGATAAAGATATAATCCGATGAAGATAAATTAAAGTATACAGTTTAATATACCATTTACGAACGATAATAATAATAATAATAAATATTGCCATTTTTTTAGGACAATAAAATCAGTTTTCATATTGGAAGACTATTATTTGAACTAAAATGACAATATGGAACTCCCAAATCTTTGAAATAAAACGAATTGAAATAAAACTAACGCTATAAATTTAGTCTGTAGATTTTTATAGTAACCATGACCGTAGATATAATTTTTTTTTTCCGTGGGGAAAGGGGGGTAAAGGAGGTTTTGAATTTTAATATGGTATATTTTATGTCAAGGAATAATTATACTAGAAGAACATTAGAGGCTGTATTACTATTTCTAAGAACTATATTGCTAGAAACTATAAAGAGCTATTATTATTCACATTGTCTGAATTGCAGTTTGCAAAAATTTCAGCCGAGGCTTTCTTTGTGAGGGAATTTTTTTCATTTCTTTTCTTTAAGAATAGGAGAAAAGTAGAAATTTTCGAGAAATAAATGAAATTTTGAGGTTGGTTTGCATTTTATAAACCCTTCTCTACCACTACGTCTTTCCTAGTAATCTATTATTATAAAGGAATAAGAAAATAATATTTAATTATACATGAATAACTGAAAATACTGATTAAAATATTCCATTGCTTTCATAGGCATTGTTATTTCCACCACCCCTTTTCCTCCTCCTACGCAAACAAACACAGAGGAAAAAACAAAATTCCTTATTTTTCAAGAAGTTTTGACATAATGCATCCCATCCGTTACAGTATACCTCATATTCCGTTACATGTTTCATTCATAGTTCACTCAACACAAATAAATAAACTTATTGATTTTCAAATCAATCATAATATTTCAAATCTATTGTACACCAATCCATCATATTAACAATGTATTTAAAGCCCAAGTGCCGTGTTAATGCCAATCCGTTTTTCAGCAAGTGAAAATCTGAGTGAAAAGTAGCGTCTATGGTAACTATAGCAACCAAAGCGGAAGGAGCTCTCAAGTTTTTGTTCAAAAGGACAACGACCGAGAATAACCTGCGTTCACCTTTTCGACAATCAGGGGAGAATTTTTTGTGGATTCTTACTGCCATTGAAAACGAGTCGACTAATCCATTCTGACCTTGACAGTATGCAGGGTTGCCTGCATCGCAGCTGATTCTATTCGCCAAGTGTTTGTTGTTCTGTTTTAATTGAAGCTTAATTTATAAATAAGTAAAAAAAAAAAAAAGAAAGGGGTAAATTTTTTATGACGGAAGTAATTTACTTATCTTGCAGGAAATATGTAATTTGTATTATTTGTATTATTTTTTTTATTATAATTTTAAACAATTTTCAATCAATTACTAAATAAATAAATATATTTAGAAATTTTTTTTAAAAATGTTCTGTTATCTGTTTAGAATTACATTGTTCAAACATATATTTTTGTCTTTATATATACATTTTTAAATCTGTGTACGTACGAGTAAAAAGAAATAAATAAAAAATAAAATAAATTAAAATAAAATAAAGAGGAAAACGAAGATTCACGCTCAGAAACTCACAATAGCGAATGAATATACAATCATGTGTAAAATGAAACGCAAATTGTTAATATTATTTTTTTCTATACACTTCGTAATTATTTATTATATTACATACTATTGCAATCATAATATGAATCATTTCAGCAAACCTATGCCGACTTACTTATTTATCTTGCAAGAAAAAGGGAGGGAGAAATGTAATTTGTATTATATTTTATATATATATATATATATATATATATATACAGTGAAACTTGAATAATTCAAACTTGCTTAATTCGAAATTCTGGATAATTCGAATTGAGCATCTTTTTTTTTTTTTTTTTAAACAATTTTTCAAAAGAAGGATAAAGAAATACAAGAGAAGCCCCTACCTAGTGCATCAGAAGATATGGTCCATACACAAGAACTTCGACATTTTTTTAAAATTGAAAGTCATGTCTAATGTAGAAGATTCTATTTTTGTATTAACTGATAGGTTGAAGTCATGTGCTATGACACAAAGATTGTATTTAAAGAAGCAATAACAAATATCTGACTATTTTTTAAAAAAGTATTGAATAATTAAGCTCGCAGAATTCTTAGATATGTGTTTATGTGTTAAATCTTTGATCGTAGAGTTTTAATTTTTTTAATTTATCTCTTCTTTCTGACAAAATAGTATATGTAATTCGAATTTTTGAATATTTCGAATTTTTCTCAGCTCCCTTCAACTTCGAATTATCCAAATTCTACTGTACATATATATTTACCAATGTTATTAGTCGAAATATTCATATTCATATTATTATTTAATCGTTTTTTGATTGTAATCGATTGCTAAACAAATAAATTCTATATTTAGAAAAATAATCAAAAACAATGACACTCACAAACACACAATAATAAATAACCATGTACGACGTATATTGAATACCCACATATATCACACGCATTATTTTTATTTATTTTTTTATTTTTTTTATTTTTTTACAGCCTTCAGATTTATTTCCTTAAATATTTGATTTATATATGATATAAATAAATTATGTATATTGATGTATATAAAAGGGAGTGAGAATGGGTTTTAACATCGCAAGCGACGGCCTGGGACTCGTTCGGTGATATGCCATCACAATTTTATTCATCTCCTATGCTTCGGTAACTCAAAGAGGCAAAGAGGTATTATTGTGCAGAACATGGAGGCCATTGTGGCTACGACAGATTTTACATGCTTTAGGCACTATTAATATACAAGGCGTACTTTGGCCGGCTCGGCTTGACTATCGAACCCACAATCTTCCGATCACGAGACCCGCGCTCTACCGAGCAATCTGAGGGAATGAGACAAAAATAGATTGATGCATAGTCGCCTAAATTCGAGACACTGTAATTGGTATTTCCTAAAAATTTATACGTGCCTAATATATATATATATATATATATATTATTTTATTTATTTATTATTATTATTATTTTTTTTTTGGAGAAATTAGAGAAAATTATATTAAAAAGTAAATAAATAATAAAATGTTTTATCCCTTTTTGAAAAAAGTTAGTAATAATAATAATTAAGCAAATGATAGCATTTCAATTTAGAACATACCTTGCATCAGTATACAAATCCGAAGTGGAGTTTTCATTTTAGTTTTATTTCATTTACTTTACTTTAAATAAAAAGTTGATAAAATATACAGACACAAAGATTTAGCTCTTAACATTTTACTTCTTCTTCTTCTTCTTTTTTTTTTACTGGAATAAATTAGGTTGAAATGCATCAAATTGTAATAATACCTGGGTCAGAATTGATTTAGAATGTCATTAACTTTTTCCCCCCGAGTTATTTTCATTTCGAAACATTCATAGAAGTGATTATTATTGTTATTATTGTTGTTGTTGTTATTGTTATTGTTATTATTATTATTATTTGCAAAACAGTGTCTTCTTGTTACTATTTCTGCTTATCATTATGTTTCACATAACTCAAGCCAGTGTTTCATTATTTGCATATAATAGCTAAATAAGCTTAAATTACAGTAATATTTCATGCAATATAATAACTAAATAAGTATAAAATAAATCATTAAATTATAACAACGAAAATCAAAGAAAAAAATTAAAAACTAGTTATCATGAAACATTTAAAAAATTTAAAATATTAATTCTTTTTTCAAATTTCAAATTTTGATTTTTTTTTTTTAATTTAAGCAGTTTTAATTGAAAAGAAATGAATTTTAATTTTCTCAATACTTTTATATTTCAATGTATATGCATATAAATATAAACATTTGAATTTCTAAGTCATTAATTTGCAAAATCTTTGTATAACGTCCACTGTCGCTTAACAGACCGAAAACAGCAGTTTTCTTGGTTTTTATTAATTTATTACGTATTTTTATTAATTTATACGTATTTTTATTAATTTATTTATGTTTTAGATAAATCTAGGTAAGATATAGCCAGAAATAGAAAAAAAAAAAAAAAAATCTCGAGGGAAGAAGATTGTGAGCGTGAGATACACGTCAAGTACATGAAGTTTTTTTTTTTTTTTTTTTTTTTTAACCAGTAGCGTATTGAAAATGCATGAAATGATGCATATGTGGGTATAATAAATTCCAATGTTCTATATTTTGTAACCAAGACTAAGAAATTGTGTTAATAAATAAATAAATACGTTAATATAAATCATTAAAATTATTCATTAATAACGTTTCGTACTAAATGTAAATTTTTTCATTAATATCGTTTTGTTATCAAATATAAAACTTTATTGATTAATATAGTAGTGCATAAACTAAAATTAAAAATAATATCTTTTTATGTGTAAAAAAAAAAAAAAAAAAAAAAAAAAAAATTAACATAAAAATAAGCTGATCTTATGCTAATTGCAGTTTGGGATTAAGTTAAAAGTTATATATTTCCATGCACATGAATGAAGGTCTAAATATTTTTTATGTATAATCTAGAAAATTTTAGTTTCGCGTAAATATGATAACCTAGTTGGAATACAAATGTTTTAAATATCATTTATTTGCATATTAAATCCGAAAAAAATCTGAAAAAATATTTTTTGATGCTTCGTAATGCTAAGAATTTAAAAGTAATGTAGTAAGATTTGAATGTTTTCCTTTCCATAAAATAAATAAAATAAATTTATATAAAACATTTTTGATTATAACAGATAGCATAGGTGTAGGCGTTATAGCCGTTCGCCTAGACGAAGGTCCTGGACCTGGGAGGAGTGAACCGTGTTGGGATCTTTTAAGGGATCCTAACCCGTATTTTCGTGAGGTTCGGAGAAAACCATAGAAAACTCCGAATACTCCAGCAATTGACATCTAACAATTTTAAGAGCAAAACCTCTCGGCCACTGGTGGGTGCCTTGCATATAACAGAGTTTAGTTTTACCTACAGTAGTATATTTTTCTTCTTTTCTTATCATCATCGTGATCACCATCATTATTATTATTTCAAATAAATTTCATAAAAATAATTACTGGCGTAATTGTTACCATAATTTTATCCCTTTATACCAGAAAATACTTGGCAATCTGCGCACGATGCTTGGTTGGTTTTACATTTTTATCTTTATTACATTTTTTATCCTTTTTTCTTTAGTACTTTATTATTCTTAAAATCCCTATTTAAATTTTTCATTCAGAATATTTTAAGGCAAATTTTTTGTTGAGTCAAATTATCAAAAGGTTTTCTGACTCCCCCCCCCCCCCATATTGAAAGAAATAGCCATATTGGACTAATGAAACATTTAAAAAAAAAAAAAAAAAAAATAATTTTAATATACATTTAAACTCTTTTTTTCTTCCAGTTTTGCAGAAGTCATTTATTGTAGAATGATCATGTCTTTGGTCATATGTTGTCAAACAGTTTTAATATCATTAACAGAGAAGTTTCGGCATTGTATAAAAATGAGAGATAAAAGCATTTTTCAGTGCCATACATTGAATGATGTGAATAGAATTTTGAAAAGGTCAAATTATTTTCAAATTCACGACACCAGTATATATCGAATGAGGAAAAAAAATAAAAGAAATAAAAAGAAAAAAGAAAATAAAATAAATAAAAATATTTTCATATAAAAAGTTCTTTGACGAAGATGAGAATATATATTTGCCTTGAAAAATTGTTTTTATTTATTTAGAACGCACAATGGTTGTATTTGTGAAAAATGAAAAATAACATTATTAGATTGTAGTGGTAGGGGGCCTGATATTGCAATGAAGTACAGAAAGTGTTAGTTGAATTTTCAATCGCAGTTAAAGTCTCATCAATGCAGTACAATTTTGAATGTAATTCTGTAATTCGGGAAAGAAGAAAAAAAAGAGAGAGAGAGAAAGAGAAACATAAAGAATTATATGTATATATATATATTTAACATTTAACCACGTAAATGTCATATAACTGCTACAACGACAATTTTTTGTAGTTTATAAATTATCACAGCTCGCAAAAAGTGGTCGAAAAGTACCCTCTACTTCAAAGAATAAATGGAGAAAAAATTCTTTTATATATATATATAATAGTTGTTTCTATTGACTTGTTTCTGTTTCCTTTCTGTTTATATCTTTCTAATATGGCAGAATTTATATGCATTTTTTCCATATACATCCTCAAAACAACTGATAATTCTCAAATTGTCTATACAAATTTCTCCTCAAAGGAATTTTAAATTTAATAAAAACACGGGATGAGAGTTGACCAAAAGAAAGATAATAAATAAAATAAGTGTGTTGTAAAAAAAAAAAAAAAAAAAAAAAAAAAAGAAATCGAGTAAGAAAATTATGTAATAATAGTAATAATCACGATTATACAAATAATTGAAAGAACAAATTAATGTAAAGAGTAGTTTGGGATTATTACGATTTACTGAGTATATATTTTATTAACTAAATGATCTTTTTGGATGCATTTTTTTTTTCTTTTTTAATATTCAAAACTCTATCATTATTAACTGTATCCCAGGAATTTTCTATTATCACCTGACTTGACATACCTCTAGAAACGTTAACTATTTTCACCTATTACCAATATATCTTTCTGAACAGTCGTTCGACAGATGTTTGCGAAGCGTAACCTGCACTCGCGTGGCCTCAGCTGCACGTGATTTTGTTTTTGTTGAGGGGAAATTTGCTTCCCTGCATGTGGCAACTGGGTTACGTTGCTAGTGGGACTTCTACGCTGCGATGGATTTTCCCTACAGATAGTTTATTGAATACAATCGTGATTATAGTCTTTTGATATTTTTATCTTATAATCTTAAGAAAATGAAGCGGAGAAGAATGTGTGTCTTCTGATGACGAATCTTGATTTTTACGTAATTTATATTATCTCGTGTAAGGTTCATAGCTTAACCAAATGAACTTGTAGTTTAAGTAAAGAGAAAGAGTTATTTTGTATTTATATGTGGATGGAATAATAATAGTAATTGTTAAAAAAAAATTTATTGTATAGATATAAGGAAATATGCTAGTAATGCACGTTCAAGAATAAGTTTAGCTGCACACACACACACACACAAAAAAAAAAAAAAAAGAAGAAGAAGAAAGAAAGAAGGAAAGAAAAAAAACTTTTTTTTCCCAAATGAGATTAAAATATTGCATATATACCAATTCGCATATAAATTTCGCTAATTTTCGTATAAAAATTTCGTTACATATTTTGCTCAATTTTATATACATTTTTAAGGCAATAAGAAGATAGTTCTTTACAAAATTTTTTAAAATATTTTTACTTTATTCCCAATAGCAATTCTTAAAAATTAAGTTCTGATTTAACACAAAATGCTTCATATATTTTTCAAACATTTTTTGGATGTAAAAAGCATAGAAATAGCTGTTATTAAAGCCTATACACCTTGACTTTCAAGAATTAACTTATCATTAGATTTTTCACTAAAATACAAGTATTTTTACTTTCTTCTATATTTAATAGAAGAAAGTATTGGATTCGTAAAAAATTTCGACCTCGGGTTTTTGATGAATTTACACGTTTTGAGAGCTGTAGAACACGATTTGACCATTTTTAGGAAATGTCTGTCTGTGTGTGTGACAAAATTTTGTGGCAACTGTATCTCAGGAACTACTGCACAGAATTTCATACAAATTGGTAAGTAGTTACACCTTGACATAAATTAGTGAATCAGCGATCTGCGATAATTTAAAGTTATATTTTCTTTCTTTCTTTTTTTTTTTAAATGTAATATCCAGAATAAAATGAACTTTTTTTGGAGATTTAGTGCTCTTCTTCTCTAATATGGAAATCGTACTGCATTATCATGGAAGATAATTTTATTAAATAATGATTTTAATAAATTATTTTTACTAAGTGAATTTGCATAGGAAAATATAGAAGAAAGCCATGTGGTGGCCACAACATTCTAGTTGTACTTGCTCTTACCTGACTTAAGGCTGTACATCAGTCAGATAGCTCCCTTTCTCCCTTCCCATGTTATCCAAAAGAATTTTGTGGCTTCGTTTTATAAAAATATCACATTCAAAAATGAACTTTTTCAAATTCTGTTTTTTGAATATTACTCTTTAAACAAGTCGTCTTTTAGTTTAGTGAGCAATTTTTCGAAAAAATAAATTTAAATATTTTACTTAGAGATCCAAACTCAGAGTCCATAATTTACTTATTGAAATAAAATATTTAAATTAATTTTTTCGAAAAATTGCTCACTAAGCTAAACGGCAACCTGTTCAAAGAGTAATATTCAAAAAATAGAATTTGAAAACTTCATTTTTGAATGAGATATTTTTATAAAACAAAGCAACGAAGATCCCATTGGATAACATGGGAAGGGAGAAAGGGAGCTATTTGACTGATGTACCGCCTTAAGGAAAGAAAAAAAAAAAAAAAAAAAGAAGAAGAAGAAAAGTCAAATGAAGCATCAGACTCATGTAATTTTAAAGTACTGTAAAACCGATGTATGTTATTTAGATTTAAAACAATGTGTTTTTATTGAAAATAATATAAATAGCACTTCTGGTATGTGTAAAAAAATTCCAATTCAGTCCATGAGACATTTCTTAAAAGCACATTTTAAATATTTTACATTGCCCCAAATTCAACAAAGTTGCATATATTATTCATATGCAGAACGGCAAAAATCTTATAAATTATGGTATGATTAGAATTAATGTTTAGTTTGTCAGATCAAAAAGAAAGAAAAAAGGTACATCATGGGGTATAGGTGGAAATTACTTGAAGCGCATTTTTACTTTCTTCTATATATATAAGAAAATATCGGATTCGTGAAAATTTTAGAGCTCCAGTATTCGATGGATTTACGCATTGTGAGACATCCTGAACTCGATTAGACAGTTTTTAGAAAATGCCTGTCTGTCTCTGTGTGTGTATCACAAATTTTGTGGACGCTGTATCACACGAGCCAATGAATAAAATTTAACCAAATTAGTATTTAATTGAACCCTGACATAGACTAGTGCTGATTAGATTTGTGGATCAGTCGCTCAACAAGCGGAGCTGCGATCCCATTTTTTCCAGATTTTTAACATAGCAGTATAGGACAAAATTTATAATGAGAGTTATTTTTAACGTGTGATTATAAAATTAATATGAGTTATTGATAATAGTAGCAGTAAACTAGGAAAAATGTTTGTGCATGTTGGAACATCGCTTTTGCTTCCCCCTCCCCCCCCTGGGGGCTTGTGTGCACGTTTCAATATGGTCATCTTTCGAAAGATATCGCCAATACTTTCAAAACGAATGGTTGAACCATAGATCTGGGATAATTTAAAACAAACCTATTGATTTTTTTTTTTTTTTTCATTTTTTAATGAAAAAACTTTGGGGAAAAAAAAATCGCATTTCTTCTGATATTGGCACAAAATTGGCTTTCTTTCGGTAGTTTTTGCTATAAATTTTTCAGATAAAAATCGTCTGCATTTATCATGGAAAATAATTTGATAAATAATTTGTACAGCATGAGTTTGTGCAGAATTATATAGAAGAAAGTCTTGTGGTGATCACATTATACTAGTTACTTGTGTTATTGCAATTTTTACTTTCTTCTATCTATAATAATAAAAGAAGATGTCTGTCTGTCTGCCTGATCATCTATACGTTCAGCTCCAACTGAACGCAGAACTACACAATTTGACATACGGGTGCCCAGAAGCCTGCCCGAGTGCATAATGAAAAAAGAATTTAAAAATTTTAATTAGTACCGGAGATATTAATTAAAACATCGACCAATGTCTAATTAAAAAGCGAGCGGATCGTAATTTCCGCCCTTTAAGTAGAATTCAGCGCGTTCCTCAAAATAGGAAGCAGAGAGAGAAAAATTTCTCGGGTTTTTCTAAAGCGATCGCTGTAGAACTTTTGGAGATATTGAAAATACATCTGTACCACGAGAATTTATTACCGAATCTTACGGTACAATTTTTTTTGAAAAATACGGATATTTTACATTTTTAAAAAAAGTTTTAAAAAAGGTAAAAAATTTCTCTTTTTCTCAATCGTCTTTTTCGAAAAGCCCTGTACGAAAGAGAAATTGTTTCATTTCTTAACAAGTGGTATATTTGGAAAAGTCATTTAATCTTCTTTCGAACCATATAAATATTTTAACAAAATACGGATTAGCAAACATATTTTTTAATTTTACGAAACATCGATTTTTGTCCAACTCAAAATCTTTTAGAGATAAATCATTTCTTTTCTTTTCTTTTTTTTTTTTTTTTTGTATATAGATCTCGATTAGACAAACCAGATTTCAAAAGATTGAGAGATGTTTTTCAAAAACTAAATCCGTTATAATTTTTTTAATTTTCAGTATCCCTGCAGTTTTCGATGAAATTCTGAATCGACATTTCTGAAACTCTTGTTTTTGTCGTTCGAACAACAGTGGATATTTTTGTTACCATGGAAACTTCGCAGACGATATTTGGAAAGTAGAACGAAAGAGAAATATCTTTTACTGTCACATGTTTTTGGACTGCGATTAAAAATTGCAAATTTCAAAATTCTTCAATTTTCCTCTCCCGTGCACAAAACTTACTATACACCTTTAACATCACAACACAATGTTGCAGTTCAAATTTCATCGATTTTGGAGAATAAACAAACATTTACATTTACATTTACATTTTAATTGAAAATTCCATTTTATTCTAATACGCGTATTTCAAATTCTAATTACGATTAAATTATTTTTAATAAATCATTCGAAAGATATTTTAAAGTACTTTTATATTATCGAAAGTGGAATTCGAGATTTCACCCGATTTACACGTTTTGAGGTGTCCTGATTAGGTTTTCTTTGGTATCTCAGCTACTAATTAAAATAAATTCATAAGTAATACATCATTTGAAAGGTTTGTTGATTTGGAATTGAACAGTTCTAAAACGGGGATAAGGCGCTGCAGACGCCACCGAGCGGGACATTGCTGAAGTCAGAAATTTAAAAGATCATAGCATGGTGAGCGAACAGACTGTTTCAGATATTGTAACTGGAAGAGGGCGCCGCAGGCGCTACCGAGCGGGAATTTACTGAGATTAAATTTTTCAGTAAAGCTATTTTCCCTATATGTCACTAAGCTGTTGTAAGACCTGAAACGGGAAAAAGGCGCCGCAGCAGCCTCCGAGCGGGAGTTTCGTAATGTCGGATTTTTCAAGGATCGCGAACCAGCTGGTCGCCGAAGGCGGCTAGTACGTAATAAAATCCCTTTTCGGCAAGCTTAAAGGCAAAGGTAGATTCCTTTACGTTAATATTACAAATGTAAAGAAATTTTACATATGGATTAATACTTACCAATGGCTTTGTTCTCACACATTGTATTATTTAAGCCGCTACTCTGTTTTCAAGAAATTTAATTTTCAACTACAAAAGGGATTCAATCTACTTAAAATTTTAGGCTAGATTTATTGATCTGTAAATGTTTCAATTTTTTAGAACTCAAGCTCATAATCATTCAACAAATAGAAGTCTTAAAGATATAGAATCCCAGCAATGGTGAATCCCGGAGGGGGCTATTGGTCTACACCCCCCCCCCTCCCTACCCAAGCTTAATCAAAATTATAATTTTTATTTAAAATCCATTTAACTGTTGTTCAATATCTTTCTTTTAAAGAAAAAACAGATACGTGAAAATGCACTTGTGACCTTACTATGGTCAAGCACTGGTAAGCCTGGCGTTGCTATGGTCAAGTCAAATACAGTTAAGTGGTAGCGGTTTTTGGATAGTTATTTCATTGTAATTTTTATTGAATTATTGAGAGTTTTGTATTGTGTTTTTGTGATTATTATTGTCAGATGAATAAAAATTGTAAAGTGAAACTGTTTTGGTTGATATAAGTTGGAACATTAACATTAACATTAGTTAACATTGGACCATTTGGCACCGCTGAATTTCAATGTTAATTGTTATGAATTTAGTAAATTGTATGATTTGGCAAAATTTTGGTGACAAAACTTGCGACTTAACAATGAAATTTGTGATTGGGTGGCAAAATTTGATAGTTGACGACGAAAGTTTTGACTTGGCGACATAATTTGTTGTCAGGCGACAAAATTTGGCCAGCTTGGCGGTGGAGAAAGGCAGCTTTGGCGTCATTATATTTTCCCACGCGAAAACCTCATATCTCTTCACAGACCAATATCTTATTTCGACAAGATAAAAAGTCATAGGAAGCTGTAACGTATTACTCTCTATCGTAAATTTTAAATTCTTGCCTAAACCGACATTCTAAACTATTCACCACAAACGATATTTGTATTAAGATTGACGTATTATTGTAATTATATATTTTAAATGATTAATTAAAGCGTTTAAGATGGTTTTTAATTAACACACTTTTATTAACTTGATATGATGCAACTTTTAATGTATGTAACGGAATTTTGCAATGATTAATTAAAGCGTTTAAGATGGTTTTTAATTAACACACTTTTATTAACTTGATATGATGCAACTTTTAATGTATGTAACGGAATTTTGCAATTCAATTTTTGGCAACTTCTTGTTGTCCGAAGGGCCTGAAATTTTGCACACGACTTCATAATCAATGACAATACCAGATACAAGTGTTTCCAGGCACATTTCCTATCAGGGGCAGGTTCCAGGGGCAAACAAAAAATATGTAGTTATATAAAACTATCGTATGTGACACAGGGTTTGAATGTATTTGTATAATGTCGAGTGGCAACAATTAATTTTTTTAAATAAAGATTTAAAAGTATGTAATAGAATTCTACCAGATGACGTCACGAGCATGTTTGCTGAGGGACAGTTGACCTCACTGACCCATTTTATCAATGCGGAATAGTGTTACAAATTTATTGTAACGCAGTGTTGTAAATGTATTTGCAAACGCATAAAAAAATTCGACTACTACGCTTCCAAAGGCATGGAAAAATTAGCGTTGTCCTTCAGCAAAGTACGGTTGCTAAGAAGAAAGTCACGTGGTTGTTAGAACTCTATAGTTTTCTAAAACCTTTATTACTTTTCAATAAAAGAGTGTTCTTTATTTTTTTTTTTTAATGGTACAATTTTATTTATCAAAATAAGGGAATTCGAGTAATGAAATACTTTAATTTAAAATCTTTATTATTATTCTATGATTTAAATTTAAGTTTTTATGAAAATAAACTTCAACGGAAAATTCATTAAAATCGTCCGTAGTTCATTTGTCAAAGGGAAAATATCTAAATGTCCCCAAATTTATTACTTTTTCTATCATGCCAGTTTAATTCGTTTAGCATCGATTTACACGATTTTTTTTTTTTAACGATGACATTTATCTTTTACATTATCCGCGTTTGTAATGATCGATACATGGCGCTTTCTCAACTGCAGTTGTTAGTAAATATTGCTACGTGTAATAATTGCCACGTGTATTTATTATTGTGCTTTCTTGTTGTTCTATCATTGTTTCAGCGTGAAAGCTATCAGTGGTATGATAAGTTCACCTTAGCCCACCAGAGGTCGAGCATTTCATTACAATCGCGGATAGCATCTATGTCATAAAGCTAAGTCTAAATCTGCTTAGCCCTAAGATATGTTGATTTTATTTACATATTTATTTATTAGTGCTAGAGACCTATTTCAGTCGGTACAGTTGTCGAATTTTTATAATACACTCTTAATAGTGCTAAGGGCCTATTTCAGTCGGTTTATTGAATGGGGATTTATTGAATGAAGTCCCCCCAAGGCACAACTTTGACATGAGTCCCCCCCAGGCACAACTTTGACATGACTCCCCCCAAGGTACCCCTATTTCAGTCGGTACAGCGTTGTCGAATTTTTATAATACACTCTTAATAGTGCTAAGGGCCTATTTCAGTCGGTTTATTGAATGGGGATTTATTGAATGAAGTCCCCCCAAGGCACAATTTTGACATTAGTCCCCCCCCCAAGCTACCCCTATTTCAGTCGGTACAGCGTTGTCGAATTTTTATAATACACTCTTAATAGTGCTAAGGGCCTATTTCAGTCGGTTTATTGAATGGGGATTTATTTAATGAAGTCCCCCCAAGGCACAACTTTGACATGAGTCCCCCCCCAGGCCCAACTTTGACATGAGTCCCCCCCAAGGTACCCCTATTTCAGTCGGTACAGCGTTGTCGAATTTTTATAATACACTCTTAATAGTGCTAAGGGCCTATTTCAGTCGGTTTATTGAATGGGGATTTATTGAATGAAGTCCCCCCAAGGCACAACTTTGACATGAGTCCCCCCCAGGCCCAAGTTTGACATGAGTCCCCCCCCCCAAGGTACAACTTTGACATGAGTCCCCCCAAGGCCCAACTTTGGCATGAGTCTCCCCCCATGCCCATCTTTGACATGAGTCCCCCCAAGGCCCAACTTTGACATGAGTCCCCCCCCAAGGTACAACTTTGACATGAGTCCCCCCCAAGGCACACCTTTGACATGAGTCCCCCCCAAGGCACACCTCCCCCTCATTGGTAAAAAGAGAAAAAACGTTGTTTTGCGGCTATAAGACAGTTTGGACTTCCAACGTTATTTGTTACAATATCTGCAGCTGAAACACATTGGTTTGATTTAATGAAAACTTTATCATGGAATTTAGATCGTCACGAATTAACTAAAGAAGAATTTGTCGATATTAACAAGTATAGCAGTAGGCTTCTGGCACTAAATTAAAATCTGTCAATGTCAGATTTTCATGTTTTAAATAATGAAATAATGTCGTGTCTGTATAATTTTTTTTTATACCTTATCTTGGGAAATAGTTACATGACTGTATATATGTCTCCTGTGAACGGTATATAATAACGTAAAATTAAAAAATAAGCGTATAAGTTGAGTTGTAAATTTAAGATTACAATTAAATGTTTTAATTTTAACTCAGAAAAGCACGGTTTTTTGTGAAAGGAGAGCAGTTTTAAATAATTTAACAGCTACATCAAGAAAAAAAAAAAGCTAAATGTTATTTATTTATTAACTTTTATTTTATTTCTTTAAAATCACGGATAAAATTTTATTTCATTTTTCTCAGTACATTGTTGTAATAGTGACGTCATATTTTCTGTTAAATTAAACTTTTTTTTTTTTTTTAATCAGATAATTATATTGTTTAAAAACATGTTTAAAATTTTATTATATTTTCAGTGATCTTTTTTATTATCGTTTGCACGTAACATAAGCATTAGATTAGTATTAATTTTTGCAATGAAAGCTATAGAAAATGCTTATAACTTCTAAGCAATTGAAGCTAGCGAAAAAGTTTAAATACAAAAATTGTTCTTTAGGGTAAGGCGGTAATTCGACTGATTTGAATTTTTTTCCTATTTTCAATATTAAAGAAATTATGGGCATATGAAAATTTCCACCCCCCACCATTTCCACCCCCTTTGAGCTGGACACTCCATCTACGAACTCGACCGAGATTTTTACTGTCTGACAACATATCCTGAGCTGGTTAAATTTAAATAAAAATTACTCCAGTTATCGTGTTCACAACTTAACATGGGAAAAAGCGTTATACATATATATATATATATATACCTATATATATATATATATATATATAAACTTTTGAACGGAGGGTGGTTTTGGGTTCTAGGGGTCATGATCGGTGAAGATATGAACAAATTTTCCAGAAGTCGTGTCATGAGAACCATTGCAATAGGTAGATCTCCTATAAGGAATCTACCTAATAGAGAAAGTACTAGATCCGTGAAAATTTTCGACCTCCGTTTTTTGATGGATTTACACGTTTTGGGATGTCCGGAACACGAATTGATAGTTTTTAGAAAATGTCTGTCTGTCTGTGTGTCTTCGTGTATCACGATTTTTGTGGACACTGTATCTCATGAACCAATGAATGAAATTTTACCGAACTTGGTATTTAGTTGCACCCTGACATAAACTGGTGCTGATTAGATTTGGGGATCAATCACTCAACAGGTGGCGCTGTGATTTCATTTTTTGTAAACTTTTAACATGGCAGTATAGGACAAAATTTCGTATAAATGTGCATAATGAGAGTTATTTTAAACTTGTGATTGTAAAATAAATATGAATTATTGATAATAGTAGTAGTTAAGTAGAAAAAAAAAATTCGTGCATGTGGGGGCATCGGTTCCTCCCGGGGGGGGGGGGTAAATTTTCAAGATGGGTATCTTGCGAAAGGTCTCATCAATACCTTTTAAACGAATGGTTGAACTATGTATATTGTTTCATCAAGGTTAAAATTTATTTATTAAAAATTTTAATTATTGCAAAATAGATATTTACAAAAAAGAGAGAGAGAGAGAGAAGAAAAAAATAAAAGAAAAAGAGAGAAAAAGGAAAGAAAGAAAGGGGAAAAAAAATATATGTACATATATATATATATACATTGATATTAATGCATTTTCTGCAAATAATATTCTATCAAATAAATTTATGGAAAAGAAAAAAGAATGAAAAGAAAAAAGAAAAACGTGTTTCAGCTAACCCGATGCAACTCAAGCATGTGTTTTTTAAATACCTGATTACATCTCTATTACTAGCTCTGACATATCGTTTAGCATGCTTTTAAATATATAATGCATAACGCCGCTCCTCAAATGTGCAACAAAAACGGCTTTCATGCTAAACACTCAAGGAAAAAACACGTTTTCTTTGGGTCGCGAAATAACATCAACCCAGTGATCGAGTCAGTTAAAATGTAACTTCCCAGCTTGAAAACAGGAAGGGCAGTCATTTCACAGTTCACCTTTCTCTCTTTAACGGGTGAAGGTGCAGAGATGGTAGGGTTCGTTGTCATATTGAAAAACGTATTGTTCCATCTTTATTGAAGGAAATTTTTTTAAGCGACATAAGCCTGTTTTTTTTCAATGTCTGAAATTTTGCGTCAATTATACACGATGTCATAAAAATAAAGAAATAAATAAAGAACTAAAAATAAAGAAAGAAAAGAAAAAAAAAAAATTCTTTAGCATCAACGTGAAGTGCTCAAAAATGAGTAAATGTACGTACTCATTCGAAATGAATATTATCGTTTCAAAAAGGAAAACATGCTTGTCTTATTCATGAAATATCGCAAGTTTTCAAATTATTATCTGTTTACTTCATAATTTATTATAAACATGCTGAACTAAAATAACTTCTTTAATATAATTTCTATCGGATTCACGATGTGTCGATGCTAATTTTTGAGCATGCTGATATATTCAGTAATAAATAATGGAATTTTTAAATTTGAATAAATTTGCTCCGAAACTATTTTGAGTATGCGGCATACTCACATTTTACTCATTTTTTTGAGTTTTTTTGCTCATTGTTTTTTTCAGTGAAGTAAAGATGGATATTTTGTGACAGAGTTCAAAGAAAAAAGTTTGCACAATGCACATTTTTTTTTTTTTTTTTTTTTTTTTTAATTTAATATTTATTTTCTGCGTAAAAGAATAAATCAAATTACTGAAAGTACACTTTGATAAAATTAAAGATAATGTTTAGGCATAGATTTTTTCGCTTCCAATATTGATATTCTCACGAGAAAATAATTACATCAATTTAGAAAAAATACGTTATTTGAAGAATTTCTTTTGAACATATACCTTTACCACGAAACTGTAACCTATTGAGAACATATTATTTTGAGAAGGCGGCGGATGTTATAAATTTTTTCGTAAACAGTTAAGATCCCCTCCGTGGAAGATCAAAATTGTGCTGACATGTATCCGGACCATCCTTAGGGGTGCATCCTAGAACGTCGGCAATTACGCATGCACAATTTTTAGTGCGACGTTAAGCATAACCAACCAACCAACCAAACTGTGAAGAGTTATGTGCCTTAGCGTTATGAAAATTTGCATGCATATGCATTGAAATATAACATTAATAAGTAAATTAAAAATTTCTGAAAACTATTTAAATTAAAAAAAATAATAATAATAATTAAAAGTTGAAAAAAAAAAGTTTTAAAATGCTACCTGATATTTAATTTTTAAATTTTCTTTCTCAATTTTATATTATTATAATTTAACAATGCAATCTAAACATATCTGAGTTTTATTAAAATCAGTAAAACTACACTTTAAAGATTGATTGGCAAGTTAATTTTTTAAATATATTTTTATATTTGATTGGGGAAATTTTTAAATTAAATCTTTGCGATTTTTCAATTACATTTTAGCTTTTGTTATTGCAAATTTTGTTTTTATAAACTTCATTTTTTTTTCCCAATAAAAATTCGGTTAAACGATAAAAATTTCCTGGAAAAGTTTTGTACGCAATTTATTTTCTGAATTATAATTGTGATATTATAATTCATTTTTGATTGTTTGATTAATTTAAGTGAATTAAATATATTAAATAGAATTAAAGATTGACTATAATAAAATAAAAATTATGCTTAATTATTTCTTTGTTATACTTCACATTGTTATTGTTGTAGTTTTTTGTAAAATATCATTATGTTATCAAGTACACCATGGTATATGAGGTAATTAAATAACTAATTTAAACATTTATCTATGGGTTATATCGTTAAAGATATACGAGTAATATAATTTACTGCAAAATATTAAATTCTCTAGGCAAAACACTTAAAATATAGAAATCTCAATTGGTGGGTCAGATTATTTATAATATAAGATTACATTTATTAAATCAGATCTATAAAGTAAAAGTCAGAATTTTATTTTTGGATTTTTTTTAATAATAAAAAAATAAATAAATAAATAAATAGAATAATTCATTTTAATGGGATGCATTATTTATTTATTTATTTTTACTCTTCAATATTTTGAGCATATTTTAAACCGTTGTTTTGGAAAAATTATAATACAAAATTAGTAGTTATGAAATCGTTGAAATCGCAATTTTATATTGATGAAACATTACGTATTTAATGATGGGAAAAAAAAAAAAAAAACTGATATTTAATTATATATTGAAGGATTTACTTATAAAGTGATGGTAATGTATACAAATAATGTAAATTAAAATAAATGTCTGACTCTAAATAAATAAATAAATGAAATGACTAAATCCAAAACAAACGTACAAATTGTACAAAATTTTATCTATTTTAATTTCATCAATATTGTTTAGCTATTTCAGAATTACCATCTATAACATTCCTAATATTGTGGATTTTTAGAAAATAACGAAGCACAGTAATCCAATATGTATCCAATATCGTGAAACTGGCAGTTTATAAAATTTAACAAAAGCATAAAATTAAAATATTTTTTTTTAAATGTATTTTTCGAAGAATCTTTACTAAAAGCACATTTAAAAAGTATTCGGTGAAAATTAACTTCATAATATTAACATGTAAAGCAGATATTATATCTCATGAATAAAAAAATAATTAATCGTAATAATAATTCATAATCAAAGAGTTGTTATATTAATTTTAAATTATTATAAATGCTAATTTTATTTTGAAATATTTTCCCGGCTTTACTCCTTTAAAATGCTTAATTAAATATACATATACATATATATTAATTTTTTTTTTATTTTTTATTAGAATGCAGCAATTTTAAACCCATTAAAGAGTGCAAACTAATTTAAAGCTACATTGTTTTTCTTCTGCAAAAATTCAATTTTCATTTACCAGTAATTATTTAATTATTTATGCTTCCGAATAAATTCTTTAAATTTAATTTTATCTCTAAGTTGGTAAAGTTCTGCAAGTATATCTACTCTATCTTCTCTATCTTCTAAACATTAAACAAAATTATATTAATTTAATTAAAATGAATTTTAATGTTTCTGTGTGTTTGATAGAGAGAGGGGGAGAGAGAGAGAGAGAGAGAGAGAGAGAGAGAGAGAGAGAGAGAGAGAGAGAGAGAGAATAAAGATGAAATCAGCTTTAACAATATAATCATTGTTCTAGGAGTAAATACAACAATTTAACAAAAAGACAACAAAATAAATTTATTAATAATATTTTTTCTTATAAAAATATTAACGACGATGATAAAAGTGTAAATAAAAACAAGGTAAACATTTGAAACATACAATTTTATTATATGTAGCTTAACAAAAGTTAAACTTAGTTAATTATAATATTTAAAAATAAATTATTTTATACATATTTTGCGATTAAAAAATCATCCCCATGCAAAAAAAGCCAGATATTAAGAACATATAATAACTAATCTTGCCAACAACCAAAAACCATGTTATTCGATGAGGAAATTTGTTTCCACAATTACACATTGCTCAATATGTTTTTTAAACTCCATTTTCACATTCGAAAAATTCACAACTATTAAATTAATAATCGTATTTTT
Organism: Salticus scenicus; assembly: GCA_963930645.1. Taxonomy (NCBI): domain Eukaryota; kingdom Metazoa; phylum Arthropoda; class Arachnida; order Araneae; family Salticidae; genus Salticus; species Salticus scenicus. The sequence continues at coordinate 316,364,412 of OZ005652.1, read as the reverse complement.
TTTTTTTAATATTTTATGCTTGAATTAAAAAAATCAAAGAATTAAAGTGTATTTTTCCCATTTTTTAGCTAGAAAATAGAATGTGAAAAATCAATATTTGGAAAGTAAGTATTAATTTAACAGTTAGAAAATTTCTAAATATATATATAATCCTTTTATAGTAAAAGAAAAGAATGAGAACGAAGAATAGTCAGTCAAATAATACACCAAAGAAACATACACAAGCCAAACGTAATAACTAGATATCTTAAATTGATTTAATTTTTAAGATTATTATTAGTACTTACTTTAATTTTTAAGACTACAATACCTGATGAAAATTAAATAGGACCATGTAGTAATATTCTGAAGAAAAGAAAGTTGACACTAGGATATTATTTTAAGGGAAAAAAAGAAAACAATGTTATGAAATGAATCTATTAATTTTAAGATGAGGAAAAGAAGATCGGACCAAAACAGAGCAAAACTGAATTTGTGCTTAAAAGCTCATAATGCTATAAGCAGTTTTCAAGTGCTATCCTCATAGCATTGAGCGGAAAATTGTAGGTTTTCTGTAATTGATATGCATTTTAGCAAAATATCAAATGATAGCACGAACCTACAAGAAAAATTAACCTGAAATGAATTAGATGAAATAATGACAAAACATTTTTCAGAGAAATAAAAACAGAATACCTTCCAGAGAACTAAAAACACATCATTAACCTTGAATTAATAGATATATAAATAAAGAAATAAGTAATTGCGAATACAAATTTCCCCATAGAATAACATGAGCTTTAGCTGTCGTCTAGGTTAGGTATTGCACACTCTTAAATAGCCTATAGATTTTTGTGCTATCAAACAATATTGCTTTAATTATTTAGCTGCACCAATATTACTTATTATTTATTTCTATTGTAAGTCGCTTTTTAAAGTGACAATTATTAAAAAAGTATTCACTGTTTTACATTCTCTTTTGCGATTATTCCCACGAGACGCGAAATCTGGAGGTCGGATGAAATCTATATTTGCCATTGAACATTTAGTATACGATCCCTCTTGAACTTGAATGCTGAGTCAATTCTAACAATTGCAAAGGTGAGGGTGAATGTAAAAAGAGATGTAGTGCTCTTCTCACTGACACTTCCTGGCTCGCCACTAGAGCATAACGATTATGCTGTAATCCAATTGTTTCGAGACTTGTAGTTTACTGTGTTGTTCATTTTCACTCCACAGAGAATTGGATTCCATTTAAGTGGCTTTCTGAAATGCCTATAAACATCCATTTTACTGAGCTGAACACTCTAATGTTCTGTAATGCTTAGTTTAACGTTTGACCGAAGATGTTTTGAACGATGAAAAAAAGTTTGGTTGGTCGGTGAAAACTGAATAAAGGATTTTTAGAAAATTTATTCATTTTTTTCTGGCCGGACAGTGACCTTATCTAAAACAAAGACTATTTTAATATAAACTTAGAAATTATATTTATGACAGAGTTATTTCATTACAAAGATACTGTAATGAATAATGCTGTATGCATTCTTTAATTCGAGGCGATTTTATTGAATTTTACTTAGTTAAAAACTCGTGAAAGGTATTAAGCAAGTTATTGTTATATATTAACTGGACAGGTTCCTTTTTAATAACAATTCTGTAATAAAATTTATATTAATATAAACTTATAAATTACATTTATTAAATCGTTACTTTATTATAAAGATAGGGATATATGCGCTCTCAATCTGTAGTAACTTTGTTGATATTTTACTAGGTTAAAAGCTGATAAAAATCGATGAAAGTTTCAGAAAATGTAATAACTTTTTTCATGGAAAGTGACTGTTTAAAATAAAAAAATATAAATTATATTTATTAAGTTGTTACTGAATTATAAAGGTTGAAATTTACGTATCATTAATCTATGGTGACTTTAGTAAAATTTTCTCGGTTCAAAACTGATAAAAAAGTGGATGGAAGATTAAAGAAAACATATTCATATTTTTACTGACATTTATTTAAACAGAGTTGCCAACATTTTAATTTATTCCGGAACTTTTACATTGCCTTTATTTTGCACCACTTTATTTATAGAAAAAATTTCTGCTATATATAACTAGGATAAAATAAGAAAAAAACTGCTCTTAAAATAAAGTGCTGCGAAATAAAGGCGGAGCTAAAAATGCTCCGGGATAAATTAAAAAGTTGACAACCCTGTTTAAATATAAATTTAAACTATATAAAATTAGATAGAACTAATTCAAATATAATTTAATTATTTTATTATAAATTCAGATATTGGATTAATTTAATTGTTATTTCATTATTCTGAGTTTGTTAGGGATGTTTGTATCGCTACTTTGAGACGATTTTTTTTTTTAAACTAGGAGGCTCCACCCTCTGCTCGCTCCGCTCAGAAATCCCCCGACTTGCTTTGCATATTGACCCCTGCTGGGCTCTACCCTTCTACTCGCTGCTTTGTCTTCCACTGAATAATAATATTAACAGTGCATAACACACGACAGAAGTAGAATAATATTATAGAAATCCTTATACGTCAAATTGAAACACGTAATGTTAAATACATATATATATATATATATATTTAATAAAATATGCTAAAAATCAGTTTTTTTTTTTTTTTTTAAGAATACAAATAAATTCGTAATACCTAGATCATTTTACGTTACAGCTTTAGTATATGATCCCCTTGGCGACCTTTAAATTTTTGTCATCATTTGGCGATGAATTTTTTGCTATAATTGCGTGTTAAAAAAAAAAAAAAAAAATTAATAATAATAATGCCTAAATGTCGTAATCTGTTTGAGGACCAGAAATTTTCCATCATCCATTATAGGCAAGTGTTTAATTTCGTGATATTTTTTATATTTACATTTGTAATATAACAATTTTTTTAAAAAAGGAACTGAATTTTGCTTGGAAATTTGATATCCAAAATAGCATTGGTTATGATTCGGATTATTACAGTCGGCAGAAAAATTAATCCAGCACTAGCCAATAATTCCGATAGCAAAAAAGTGCACTTAATACTGTTTTGTTAAATAAATCCTTGTCGAATCATGTTCTTAGACTGACTATGAACATGACTCGACGAGGATTTATTGAACAAAGCAGTATTAAGTATACTTTTTTTATACAGGGATTATTGCCAGTGCTCGGATACTTTTGCTGCCGATTGTAATTCTTTTTTAAAATTATCATGCTTGTCAGCGCTCATAGCACCATTTCGCAGGAATGGCAAACAAAAATTTATATTAAACTTTTTCTTAAGAAAACGTTTCTAATAGTTAAATATTTTGAAATAGAAGGGAAGAAATTAAATTAAATAATATCTGTATAATAAATAGACTGCATTTCTTTTTTATTTTAAAGTGTATTTATCTTTTTTATAATTTTTTTAAAAATACTTCGGATATATTTTGGCATAGGAAAATACTTTATAGTCAAATTTCAAACTCATTTATAAATGACAGAATCTTCTCATTCCGCACTGATAAGTTTTATCATTACAGAATTAAACGTTTATATGATACACTTCATATTTCGAATTATTGAAAGAAAAAATTCATCACCTAAAACTCGTATAGAGGATAGAGTACATTTTATCCTTCATTATTTTAAGAAGTAAGCAGGAGAGAATTAAAAATTTTACAAAAAAAAAAAAAAAAAAAAAAAAAATGTTAACAACATAAGAAATTGCCAGCAAGAAATTCAATTTTTTAAAAGGAGAAAGAAAAAAAAAAAAAAAAAAAGGCCTGCAGAAAATTAATTACAATTCTAAATTCATTTTTTTTTAATTAAACATATCTAAGATAACGCTTTTTATTTGCAGACGATAAATTTCTTCCTTACCAATAGCAACATTGACATTTATTTTGTTTTATTTCCATTTCTTTCTTTCTTTCTTTTCCTTCTTTCTTTTTCTTCTTTTCTTTCCCTTTTTCTTTTCTTTTCTTTTTTTTACACCATTGGTAACATTTTAATTTCCGCGTGGAAAATAACGTAATAACAGAAATTATTTGAGAGACGGCAAATTGAGTACCTTTATAAACCCGACGTTTTTAATTAATAACTTCGTTAATTAAAATGATAGAAATTTCTAATTACCTGAAATCTCTTCCTTGAAGTATTCGGCATACATTGATACCTTCGCAAGGAGATGCGGTAGCAGACAAAAATAAATAAATAAATAAAATAAAAAAAATGACGCCAGTGAGAAACTTTTTTTTTCTTTTTAATATATAGAGAAAACTGGAAAAAAAAAAAAAAAAAAAGATACTGACTTTTAAGACAATTATTCATTTTTTTGGCAGAACAATGACCTTTTAATATCTATGGAACTAGGTAAAACTGGGTAGAACTAATTCGAATATAAATTTAGATATTTTAATTTTAATTTAAACTTAGAAATTAGATTTATTAAATTGCTGTTTCATTATTTTGAATTTGTTAGGAATGTTTGTATCGATAATTTGTGACGATTTTATTGAAGTTTTTTTTAGTAAAAACTGATAAAAAAAATCGATGCAGACTTTTAGGAAAATTATTCATTTTTTGTCCTAACAGTGACCTTTTAATAAGGAGTTTAATTTTTTTTTTTTTTTTCAATATAAGCTCAAAAATTATATTTATTGAATTTTTATTGTAATACAAATGTAGGTAATTACATACTGTTAATCCGTTGTGGATTGATTGAAAATTTTCTAGATTAAAATCTTATAAAACAACGGATGAAGTATTTTCGATAAACTGATATTTTTTGGAAGCATACTAGACTTCCTCAATATATAGGGGAGGGAGAGTCGGGAGGGATGGGACACCTAAAATTATTCTTAAAATAAACATTGCTTTTAATTTTTGACACTTCCACCAGGTGAAGTAACTACAGCCCCATATTTGTTGCTATGTATTATTTTAGTGTGAGAACTCTGTAAGTTTATGTAACAAAAAAACTATTTTATAACGCCAAAAGTAAACAATTGCTTAATTTTCAAGACAAGTTTTCAACGTCACTCACTGATGTTAGCATAATTACTTTTCAAATTTTATGTACCTAATAATATAACTTTTATGAATTAGTAGCTAAATTAAGCCTAAAAGTAGCATGTGTTTAATAATATATATATATATATAATGAAAAGGGAAGGATGGGACAGAGCAGCTCAGGGAGGGATGGAACATGTAAGAAAAGGAAGAAGATGAAGATTCTGATACTCCTTAAACATAAAATATCAAGTGGCAAATGAATGAATAGGTGGAAAAAAAATGCTCGAAACAAATTCAAAATCGTGGAAAATAATTGGTGTGGCATTCACACGACTTTTGTTTATCCTTTTAACTTTTAAAAATACATTTACCATACATAGATTAATTACCATACATGGAATTTACCATACATGGAATTAATTTTCATTCCTGAGCAGTTTTCCTGTACATGGTAAAATATGCAAAAGAAATTACATTCTCCAATTACAGTCAAGTAATTGGAGGATTTCTTGGTAATATTTGTTCTTGAGATATGCTGATAACACACACAGACTAGCCACTAAAAACCTTATTAATATTCAGGAAACCACAAAACATGTAAATATAAAAAAACTTAATTTTGAATATTTGAACTAAAAAACAGTACTTTCTCTGCTAGAAGTAAAAAAAAAAAAAAAAGAAAAAAAGATGAACTGATTGAGCATTTGAAAATTTTTATTTAAGAGGTACATTATACTCTAATGTTGGATAAAATAGATGTTATTAGTAATTAATTAACCTTACATACATCGTGTCCCACTATTTTTGTCATTTTTTATAGTATGTCCGTATATTATGCATTTACTTTAACTTTATAAACATGTCCCATCCCTCCCTCATATAAGGGAGGGATGGGACATTTTAATGACTATGTTAATTGGCTTATAAAATTAATATTTTAAATAATTACCATCAATTTTACATTTTTAAAAGATGTTAAAATGCTTAAATTTGTTTCTCTGAAACTTACAGTGTTGTACCAGTAAAAGTAAATTTGTAAAAAATATTTCTGTCAAAATTGTCCCATCCCTCCCTACTCTCCCCTACTATTACAAATAATAATTAAAAAATTCAATACTACTTTTGCATAAATTACTTAAATAAAATTTATAAACTTTCTATATTAAGGTGAGAGCGAACATTACAAATATTTCTAGTAAATTACCGCCTTAAAATTATGAACTTTTCACAATGCATGTGTTTTGAAATATATAATTATTAAATACAGTGACTTTAAAAAGTTAAGGTATAACTTGTTTTCTTGTTTTATTCTTTTGCGCATAATTTTGAAACAAACCAGCATATGAATGCAAAATTTGAATGGCATACTTGTTTTCAAATCATTAATAAAATTTTATATAACTTTAACATAAGTATAAGTAATAATTTTTAAACTGGTATAATTTCAATTTTGCTTAAAAGTAAACTTTGGAAGAAAAGCAAAATTTAAACAATTTTAGCTAAGAAAACTAAATGAGAAGTGGTGTCAAAGATGGATATTTATTTCAAAATTATGCTCAAAAGAAAAAATGAGAAAACAGGCTGTATCTTAACTTTTGGAGGCCAGTGTATGTATTAAAATTTCTTGAAAACAATTAAAAAAAGAAGTAAATTTCAAAAATTTAGTTGTTTTTGGATTTTTTTTTTTTACTTTCCGAACACTATAGTGAGGAAAGTATTGTAATCATGTCAAAAATCCGAATTCGAGATTTTGATGTTTCTATACGTTTTGAGGTCCCCTGAGTCCGTTTTCACTATTTTTACGATGATGTATGTATGTGTGTGTGTATGTGTGTATGTGTGTATGTGTGTATGTGTGTATGTCTGTGGGTGAACACGCTAGCGTCTAAACGCTTCGTTCGATTAAACTGAAAGTTGGTACGCATATTGTAAGTCACCATAGTACGAACCCTATAGATTTTGGTGAATCTAGCACTTATAGTTTTTTTACAGGGACACAAAGAAAAATTCTTTATCATTATGGCCTATGGGAGCAAAATCTTAAAAGTGCGATAGCATCTAAACGCCTTATTCAATTGAGCAAAAATTTTATATACATATTATAGATCACAAATACTCAATCTGTATAGATTTTGGAGAATCTAGCACTTATAGTTTTTTTACAGGGACACAAAGAAAAATTCTTTATCATTATGCCTATGGGGCCAAATTTTTAAAAATGTGATAGTGTCTAAACGCCTTATTAATCCGAGCAAAAAAATTGTACACATGTTATAGATCACAGTTGAACTAACTGTATAGATTTTGGTGAATCTAGCACTTACAGTTTTTTTACAGAGACACAAAGAAAAATTCTTTATCATTATGGCCTATGGGACTAAATTTTTAAAAGTACGATAGCATCTAAACGCCTTATTGAATTCAGCTGAAAATTTATATGAGTATTATAAATCACTGTTGCACTAACTATAAGCATTTTGGTGAATCTAACATTTAAAGGTTTTTACAGGGACACAACGAAAATTTCTTTGTCATTATGATCTATGGGCTCAAAGTTCAGTAGCGTTAAATAAAACAACGTGTAATAGATGGAGAAAAATACTCAAACACTCTATTGTGGTTTTCTCTCTTTTGTTTGTTTAACAACTACTCTTTCTTTACTTTATCTACAAAACTGTTAATTACTCAATGTTGGGAAAGTCGAGTGGAGTCACTCCAGATTTTTTTTTTTTTTTTTTGTTACTGCAAGAACACTAAAAAAGCAGAGACTTGCAAGATAGAGACTTGATCTTTATATTTTGTGGCAAATTTTTAGTATTTTCTCTATATTTCTGATAATAATTGTTCAAATATATATTCTGAACACATTTGTGTATTACTTGCATGTTCATTGATTAAATTAAAACGGAAACTAAAATGGAGGCATGGATTTATTTAAATATCTATATGGAAATTTCACTATAATATTTTAAGGATTTAATAATTAGTAATTTTGTCGCAAGGTTCATTTTAAGGAATGAAATTCTGAAAAATATTCATTTTGAGAAAAATCTATTTAAAAACTATTTTCAAACTTATCTGTAAAAATTATTCTTTCAGAGCTATAAAATTTTCACTTTATTTAATTCATTGCAGTTTACACACAATTTTCTGAAGCATTAACATATTCTATAGGTTGATATTTTGATAATTTTTAAATCCATTATCTCTTTAAAACAATACTTTAATTTATATTTCGTGAAAACTGAATTATTTCTGCAGTGCATAATACTTCAAAGCACAGTCAGAAAATATAAGTTGATGAAAAATCTATAAAGAATTTAAGTGATTTTAATTTAAAAAACACACATACACACATAATTCCCTTTTTAATATTAATTATAAAATATATATAATATAATATGAACAAAAAATATACATATATATTTTTTAATATTCTCTATATCAATTAAACTATTTCAGTAGCACCTAAATCGATTAATCGTTTCTAAACTTTTAATCATTTCTTTTTACTAATGTTCGTTTGGCAACCTGTTTATTTCTACTATCTCCGTAAGTAACGTTTAACATGTGGATTGCTTAAATTACTTATTCCTTGTTTAAATTTTGGTTTGTGTTATTGATTTAATTTCCTTTTTTATTTAATTTAATTTAATTTTAATATTTTTTAAATTTTTGTTTTGTTACAAGATAGAGACTTGAGCTGTATATTTGCTGGAATTAGCTATACAGTTTTACGAAATCTTGCATATGCTGATAGAAATGCAAATTTCCTGATGAGTACATTTCTATTTTTCAGCATTTAAAATTCCAATTTTCAATTCATGAATTCCATTTTTTCCCCTTTTAACGGAACTCTTTGGTGATTTTATCCTTTCTCTTTTCTCTCAAATGTTGACTGTTACTAATAATTCATAGTTTTTGAAAATTCTCTCATCGTTAGGCTTATGTGTTAATGTTAATGTCATTTCTCTTCTGCGTAAGTACTTTAACTTGCTTTTACTAATCATGTGTACTCAAATTAATTTAATACCGTGACTAATTTTAATCGAAATAAATCTCAATTAAAATTTATTTTATGTTGGTATCTTGATCTATCTTTTTTCTTCTGAGTGTTACAATGGTACTAAATAATTCAAATTATATATATATGTATATATATATATATATATATATATATATATATATATATATATATATTAAATATTGTTTCAATAAAAATACAGTTTTGTAGGGATGAATGTATTCCACGATCTTTTTTTTTTTTTTTTTTAAATAAATAAATAAACAAACAAATAAAAAGAAGAAGAAGAAGCAATTTTTGAATTAAAAAGAAAATAAGAATAAAAAGAAATGAACAAAGCTATAAAGTTCTTTAAAAAAAAAGTTTAAATTCTATCGTAAAATAAATGTTATTATAACATGACTTATTGAAATAACAATAATAAAAATGTTATTTTAACTTCTGAATTTATTTCATATTAAGGATTATTCCCTTATTATGTGATATCTTACTAGTTTAGACATGGCCAAAAATTTACCTTTTGAAAAAAAATTATTTAATCAGTTATGTTAGTTTTCTGTTATTGGTTGAAATTAGATCTTTTTACAATCTGAATTTTATGTATAACAATAAAAATTAAATTTTATTTTAATATAAAACATGAAAATTAGTTTTATTGAATTATTAACTTTATAAGTATTACATTTATTTAAATGAAACTCACAAAAGCAACAATTATAAAACAGCTAAAATAATTTACTGTGGTAAATAATTCATTTACTGTTATTCTGAATTTAAATTCGTATAAATTTTTTTGAAAAGCATTAATAATAATAATAATATGTATTGTTGATTTTTTTGTTTTTAAATCCGACAGAAATTCTTTTTTAAAATAAGTGATCTCTAAGTATTATACTTTAAAACAAATAAAAATCAATATAAACATCTAAATAATATTTTATTGAAAAATGATGTTTCGGAATTTTATCACTAGTAATAATGATATTATATTTATTTTACTTTTTATATTGGTGTATTGCATTTCTCAATTTAAGTTTTTTTTTTTATTATTGAATAGAAAATTTTTGTTGATCATAAATGTATAAAAAAACTAAAAACAACTGATTAAGTTTTATTTGGATTTTTATCCATTCAGTGTAAATTTTAGATATTTACTTTAAAAATGCGTTAGTTCTTTAACCAAATTTTATTCATACAATTACCGAAATAATAATAATAATAATAATAATAATAATAAAGTTAACTGAGGAATGAAAGAAAACGAAATGTATTAAATAAGTTTATTTTGTTTTATTTAATTCACGTTTTAAATTTCTCTTTTCAAAAGCTGATTTAGATGTAACAAATTGCAAGCTGTGTACTTTACTGTTTTGTTGTTATGTCAAATTTAAATATCATAAATGTAAGATATGTGTAATGAAATATGTTCTTTAAAAGAAAAAATAAATCAAAATTCATTTTCTCATGCAAGTTGTTTAACACAATAAAATAATAAACAAAAACAGTACTTTTATTTAATTGAATTAAATATTGCTTCACAACACTGCATTCCATTTTAAAAGTCGATATTATTTTTATTTTTTCCTAATAGAATTATTTAAAGCATATAGTATTTGCATGTAAACTAAACTTCTTCCCTTTTCATTCTCAAACAATGTTATATGTTCAAAATATTGAATTACCTCCAATTCTGATTTCAGAAGTTTCACTGTTTCCAAATCCAGGAAATAAAGATACATCAATTTGTAAATTACTTTTCAGCATTACAACATTCTTCTAAATAATTGCTTATTATTTTTATTTTTTTTAACTTTAGGAACATTTATCAATTGATGATGAAAAAAAAAAAAAAAAAAAAAAAAAAAAAGAGAATGAAAAAGAAACAAAAAATAAATCCATGTGCTTAAGACCGCTCGACCAAAGTAAGATCTTCCATCGTGATACATATAACAGAAGCAGTCTTTTATATTGTTCATATATTCTAATCGAACTATAAAGTGTAATCAAATTTCGTTAAAAAAAAATAATAAACAAAAAGAAGAGAAAGAAAAAGGCAACTAATACGAAAACACCACAGAACTGGCGTTTTAAAGTATTAAGTACAAAACTTTGAATAATCACCGTGAAATACAATAAACTCGCAACAGTTTTGTTTCGGGTCGAAAGAACACACGACCCTTCGTCAGGCGTACAAAGTAATCACAAGTGCTGTAATCAAAGCGGCAAAACACAAATCCATTTTAAGTGAAGAGCAAAAATATAAAAAGACCAATGTAAATACTATAAATACTGGTGTGATCAGAATTGTGAAACGAAATAAAAAAATAAATAAATAAGATTAAAAATATAACAAAATCAAAAAACTTTAAAATATCTAAATTAAACTAAAATCGAAGCTATGTCAGTAATTTATTGCATTTCATGGTGTATATTCAAATTTTTGTTCTTATTATTGCTATTGATAGTTTATAATGTATCTGAATTTTTTGTGTGAGCTTTCAAAGAAAATATTATTATTTTTTCTAGATTTAAGAGACCTTCTTTAGAATCCAATTAAATGTTTGTTTGCTTGAAAAACAGCTAGTTTACTAGTTTTATTGCACACACACACACGCAAAAAAATAAATAAATAAATAAAAATAAAAAAGCCTGACACTACAACGCGTAATGTTATTTTAATAAAAGATGGCATGAATTCACTCGGAAGGAGGAAGTGCGTGCAGTACGCCTAAAGAAGATTTGACTACAGTTATTCTTATACTTGTATTACACTTTTTGAAAAATTGTACAATTAAATTACTGTAGATGCCATTATTTGTCGATTAGTAATTAAATAAAATCCTTATAGTCATATACATATATTATTTTTTAATGTAAATGAAAACGATTTTATTTAATTTGAGAATATAAACAATAATTATATTAAATAAAATCCATGTAATATATCTGTACTGATAAGTATAAAGGATTTAAGTCCAAAAATGCCGATTTTGAGTTAAGTACATAGTCAAACCCAGAAAAAAATTCTCTATAGATTGGTATAAAGGATTTAAATCCATGTCATTTAGTCTTTGAGAAAATCCATTGGTAAAAAAAGATTCAAATCAGAAATTTAGCATTAAACTTTGTATAAAATATTTAATTAATTTTTTTCCCTTTATTAAATGAAGGTTGACAATCACTAAACGTTATAAAGGGTATAAATCAACATAATCCTTTTTTTCCTAATCGATTCTTCTGATTAGTTTTTAGTTAGTTTAACTTTATTTTTCGCCTCCTGAAAAATCAAGAATATGGACTTAAATCCTTTATACTTATCAGTATAGATATATTATACTTCTCTAGTTAGACAATGAACTATCAAACTATCAGCTGTATATATATATATATATATATATAAATATTAAATAAAAAACATGACATCAGCATATGACTGATGTTTGATGAGTAATATTTTCTTTTTATAAACTTTAATTTTTAAATATTACTATTCACGTGTAAATAAATATATTTCTTTTTATGGTAGAAAAAAAAAAAAAAAAAAGAAAAAAGAAAGAAAAAATGGCCATTATTTCATTTATTAATTTATTTGCATAAATAAATGTAACGCTAATTTTGTGCAAGAAAAATACCTGGTGGTTAAATATTTTAGAAGCCCTTTATGTGATTAATCTACATTATGAAAGAAACAAAAATGTATTTTAAATATATTTTTCGACTTATTTAATATGAATTTTTAAATATATAAAAAAATAAAAGTTATGAACTTCGCTAATCGTATTAATTAATAACGGCTTAATAAGATGGTACTTTAGTTTTTAGTGCATCATTCGTACACTAAGGTCTAAAAAATATCTGGACTTTGAAAAACAATGTAAAAATATAATTATTACTTTGTTTATATATTTAATAGACGAAAGTATTGATTCGTAGAAAATTGCGGTTTTCGATAGATTTATATGTTTTGAGAGATCCTTAATACGATTTAACCATTTTTAGAAAATGTCTTTCTGTCCGTTCATCTATCTGTCTACCTGCCTGTGTGTGCGACAAAAAATTTGTGCAATTGTATCTGAGAAAACACTGCACATATTTTTCTTCTTTTCCCCATTTCAAGTAAAAGTCCAAAAGCGATTACTTCCCATGAGCGACCCAGTAGAGTTCAGCGACATTAAAATAGTCAGCATTAGGGATGTGTTTTCTCAAAAATGTGACATAACAAGGTATGATTAAAATACACCGTGACCAATAAGTTCTCATACAACTTTTGAAGCACGTTAAAAAGTTATACATATGTCTTGCTGTAGTCCCAAATATTTTGCAGGCAATTTAGTGTAAGTTATAAAGCTATTCCAAGTGTATATGACGTAGTAATTATAATTTTTCTTTAATTAGGTAGAATGAAGAAATTGAGAGAAATTGTGATAAATAAATTCGTCAAAGAAGAGCAGCCGGTGAAATTTTCAGAGACTTCAAAACCCTGGGGGTGAAGAGAGATTTCATTTACAGAACTATCAGAAGGTATAATAAGACGTTCTATGTCGATGACAGAAAAAGATCTGGCAGGCCGAGGTCCGTTCGGACAAAAAAGGCTGCGAAAAGGGTCAGGGAAAGGATACGACGAAACGGATAAAGATCTGCTAGAAGATTAGCACGAGAGCTCAAAATATCGAATGAGTCAATGCTAAACATTCTGAAAAAGGACCTTGGGTGCAAGGTTTATAGAAAACTTAAAATTCACGGAGTTTTAGAGTCTGCTAAGATGAAATGGAAGCAAAAGGTGGAAGAAATTCTTGCTTGGCACGCTGGGGATGAATTTGTCTTTTCAGACGAGAAACTATTCAGTTTACAGCAAAGTCTCAACCCCGAAAATGACAGAGTATGATCAGTTTCTATTGATAACATCCCTGAGAACCAACATTACGTTCCGCGTTATCAAAATGCTTCGTCTGTGATGGTTTGGACCGCTATTTCCAAAAGAGGAAAACTCCCGTTAGTCTTCGTTGATAAGGGGTTAAAAATCAATGCCTAATATTATAAAACTGAGGTTTTGGAAAACGTTTTACTCCCAAATGTCCAGAGAATGTATGGGGCGGAATATTTCTGCTTCAAACAAGATGGTACCCCTTCTCATACCGCACGTGTGGTTCAGGAGTGGTGCAGTCAAAATTTAGCTGACTTTTTGCCAAAGAATGAATGGCTCCCCAACTCCCCCGATATCAACCCCCTTCATTATTTTGCGTGGTCATATTTGCTCTCCTAACTGAATAACTATAAAATCACTGATTTGAGCAAATTTAAAAATGTAATTCAAAAGATATAGTAGGAAATGTCAATGGAAGCCGTGCGTGCCGCATGTGATCGATTTCAAAAAAGACTTAAGCTCGTTAAGAAACTAAAAGTCGGAATTATTCCAAAGGATTTATTGTAAAGATACTTAATGATTGTTACTTTAATTTGATACAAAAAGTTTTTGTATGATTTATTTTGTGTTCTTGTAATAAAAATTTGAAAGTGTATGAGAACTTATTGGTCACGGTGTACATGTGGAACAAAGAAAGCAACTTCTCTGTGGAGCAAAGAAAGCAGTCAAGAGAAAAATTGTATCAATATATGCATTTATAATGTACTAGCAGGCAACGCCCGCTTCGCTGGTCCCTATTTTTAAATGAATCACTATAATGAATTCTCAAAATTGCATTAATTTTTATCACGTGAAAAAAAAGAGAAACAAAATCTGAGTAGGAAAAATGTCGCACCGGGTTCTCACTGCCTTCGGAAAAAATTCCCAAAATGCTCTAACCCTTATTTCTATTATTTTCCCACTTCGCCCCCCCCCCCGTCCTGTCTATCCTAATAATTTTACAAATTTGAAAATATCTGCAATCGATTTGTAAGTATCAAAAACCTCTATGCACCAGTTTTGAACGATATATCTCTATTTTTATTTTTTTGCCGCTCTACTCCCCCCCCCTTCCCGCCCTCCCAATAATTTTAAAAATTCGAAAATATCCGCAATCGATTTGTAGGTATTGGAAACCTCTATGTACCAATTTTGAATGATCTAACTCTATTTTCTTTTTTTTTGCCCCTCTGCCCCCCTTCCCGGCCCTCCTAATAACTTTACACTTTCGAAAATATCCCCATTCGACTTGCAGGCCTCTAAAACCTATCTGTACCAATTTTGAACGGCCTAACTGTATTTCTATTTGTTTTTTATCATAGCCCCCCCTTCCTGCCCCCCCTTCCCGCCCCACCTAATAATTTTAAAAATTCGAAAATATCCGCAATCGATTTGTAAGTATCGAAAACATCTATACACCAATTTTGAACGATCTAACTCTATTTTTATTTTTTTGCCCCCCCCTCTCCCGGCCCTCCTAATAACTTTACACTTTTGAAAATATCCCCATTCGACTTGCAGGCATCTAAAACCTATCTGTACCAATTTTGAACGGCCTAACTGTATTTCTATTTGTTTTTGCCCCATAGCCCCCCCTTCCCGCCCCTCCTAATAAATTTACAAATTCGAAAATATCCGAAATCGATTTGTAAGTATCGAAAACATCTATACACCAATTTTGAACGATCTAACTCTATTTTTATTTTTTTGCCCCCCCTCTCCCCTCCCCCTTTCCCGGCCCTTCTAATAACTTTACACATTCGAAAATATCCCCATTCGACTTGCAGGCCTCTTAAACCTATTTGTACCAATTTTTAATGGCCTAACTGCATTTCTATTTGTTTTTGCCCCATAGCCACCCCCTTACCGCCCCTCCTAATAATTTTACAAATTCAAAAATATCCGCAATCGATTTGTAAGTATCGAAAACCTCTATGTACTGATTTTGAATGATCTAACTCTATTTTATTTTTTTTGCCCCTCCGCCCCCTCCCTTCCCGGCTCTCCTAATAACTTTACACTTTCGAAAATATCCCCAATCGACTTGCAGGCCTCTAAAACCTATCTGTACCAATTTTGAACGGCCTAACTGTATTTCTATAAGTTTTTGCCCCGTAGCCCCCCCCCTTCCCGCTCCTCCTAATAATTTTACATATTCGAAAATATCCGCAATCGATTTGTAAGTATCGAAAACCTCTATATACCAATTTTGAACGATCTAACTCTATTTTTGTTTTTTTGCCCCCTCCCCCTCTCTTTATCCCCTTCACGCCCCTCCTAATAACTTAACACTTTCGAAAATATCCCCATTCGACTTGCAGACCTTTAAAACCTATCTGTACCAATTTTGAACGGCCTAACTGTATTTCTATTTGTTTTTGCCCATAGCCCCCCCCTTACCACCCCACCATCCTTCCCGCCCCTCCTAATAATTTTAAAAATTCGAAAATATCCGCAATCGATTTGTAAGTATCGATAACCTCTATATACCAATTTTGAACGATAACACTATTTTTATTTTTTTGCCCCCCCCTCTCCCCTCCCCCCCTTCACGCCCCTCCTGATAACTTAACACTTTTTAAAATATCCCCATTCGACTTGCAGGCCTTTAAAACCTGTCTGTACCAATTTTGAACGGCCTAACTGTATTTCCATTTGTTTTTGCCCCATAGCCCCCCCCCCCCTTGTTGCCCCACCTGGGGGCTGAATTTCTAAAATTCCAGAAATTATTTTTTAGATATTTTTATTAGCTATATTTTCGAGCAAAAATTTCACGTGTATCTATTTTTTTTGTTTGAGATATATAGGATTATGCAAAATCACGTTTTACGCATGTGAAATCACGTTTTGCCCGCTCGTCCCCCTTGGGGACCGAATTTTGAAAATTCCAGAAATTGGTTTTTAGACATATGTGTTAGCTATATTTTAAAGCAAAAATTTTACGGATATCTGTTTTTTTGTTTGAGATTATGTAGGATTATGCAAAATCACGTTTTAAGCGTGTGAAATCACGTCCCCCCCCCCCCCGCCTCCTTGGGGATCGAATTTTGAAAATTCCAGAAATTGATTTCTAGACATTTGTGTTAGCTATATTTTAGAGCAAAAATTTCACGTGTATCTATTTTTTTGTTTGAGATATATAGGATTATGCAAAATCACATTTTACGCATGTGAAATCACGTTTTGCCCGCTCGTCCCCCTTGGGGACCGAATTTTGAAATTTTCAGAAATTGGTTTTTAGACATTTGTGTTAGCTCTATTTTAAAGCAAAAATTTTACGGATATCTGTTTTTTTGTTTCAGATATATAGGATTATGCGAAATCACGTTTTATGCGTGTGAAATCACGTTTTGCCCCCCCGCCCCCCTCGGGGACCGAATTTTGAGAATTCCAGAAATTGATTTTTAGACATTTGTGTTAGCTATATTTTAAAGCAAAAATTTTACGGATATCTGTTTTTTTTGTTTGAGATATGAAGGATTTTGTGAAATCACGTTTTGCCCCCCCTCCCCCCCTTGGGGGGCGAATTTTGTAAAATTGCTTCTTAGTGGATGCCTACGTCATAGAACGAACATTGTCACAAAATTTCATGCTTCTAGGTCTAGGGGTTTGGTCTGGGCGTTGATAGATCACCCCCTCACTCAGGAAGTCTTCTTTTATATATATAGATAAAAGATAAAACACAACAAAATTAACATAAAATATTAGGCCATACAAAATGATGTTTAAACTTATTAGTGGTGTATTTTAAGTTCCTTTATTTATTTATTTATTTATTTATTTATTTATTTTTGTTAAAATTTCCTATTAAGGAAAAAGAAATTACTGCATTTTTAAGAAAATTGTCACAAATAGCACGAAATGACGGGTAAATACAAGTCGCGCGTGTTTTATAACCTATGGATATTATTATATATTTGCTTAGGCTATATAATAAATACACTTACAAAATACTATGCACATTTTTTTTTCTTTTTTAATAGAAGTTTTTGAAGATGATGCACTTTTGCAACTTTGCTTTCAAATATGTAGAAAGGTCCACCCCCCCCCCCCTCCCTTCCTCCACTACATCTCAAAATCCTTTTTCTGAACATTGGGCAATACAACAGAATTTTGCCATAGAAGAAGTGAACCCCCTCTCTGGTTTATTAATCCCTTAACCCTCGCTGCGAGGACGCAAAATTTAAGATCCAGCTGCAAAAGTTCATCCCGGAAATTTTTTAGCAAAAGTTTACGTTTATAACATAGCAGAAACCGGTTTTTTTTTAACCTGAAAATTTAAAATTTCTTTTAGTTTAATTTAGTTCATGAATTCCGGTGGCAGTATAATTTAAATAATCTGAATTGTCTTGCGCCGCAAAGGGTTAAAAATTAAAAACATTCAATATCTATAAAATCACTAATGAAAGCATATTGCTTCGTCATCAAAAGGATACACAAAGAAAGTAAAGATTATTTCTTAAACTTTAGTTCTTAAAAGTTTATTTCTTAAATGAATCCGAAAGAAATAATACTTAAGGTTTGTAATGCATGACTGTAGATATAAACGCGACAGATTAGTGAGGGTTCTAAAATGTTAACTTTTATGAATTGTGATAAATTTTTAATAATCCAAAAAAAAAAAAAAAAAAAAAAAATTGTTGTAGAAGTGAGTACCCTTCTCTGGTTTATTAAAAAATAAAAAATATTCAATACATGTAAAATCACTAATGAATGCATAATGCTTCGTCATCAAAAGGATATACAAAGAAAGTAAAGGTCGAAATTTTTTATTTACAAATATCAAAGTATTCTGAACTAAAGTTTATTTCATAAAATTTAGCTCATAAAAGTTTATTTCTTAAATAAATCCCAAAGAAATAATACTTAAGGTTTGTAATGCATGATTGTATATATAAACGCGATAGATTAAAGAGGGTTCTGAAATGTTAACCTTGATGAATTATGATAAATTCTAAAGTCTAAGAGGGTAAAAGAAGGAATGAATAGTTTGATCACTAATTTAAAAAAAAAATTTGAAAAAGAAAAAGGCGCTCTAAATAAATTGAAGATTTTAGAAAATTATAATAAGTTTCTACGTACATACCGGTGACTTACAGAAAATGATATACTTTTGTTGAATATCTAACACAACAGATGTTCTGGAAAAGAAAGATCTATGATAAATTCTAAGATCTAAGAGGGTAAATGTAACCGTGAATCGTTTGATCACTAATCTGAAAGATGTTGGGGAAAGAAAAAGGCGCTCTAAATAAATTGAAGATTTTAGAAAATTGTAATAAGCTTTTTATGTCCATACCGATGAATTAGGGAGAATGATATACTTTTTGTATATCGAACACAATAGATGATCCGGAAAAGAAAGTTCAGAGATGAAATATATTCAGAAATCAAGAAAATACATATACACATGTAAATATATGCCCATATTTATACTTATATAAGAATCAAATAGAAAAATATGTAACCAAAAGAAAATTATGTTGCTAATATAAATCCAAATATTACATATATATAAATATACTGGGAGTCTACTCTGTACTTCACACTATCCTACAGTCTCATAATATTAAAATTTTAAGTAAACAGAGTCTATCTAGAGTAAAAATCTGTTATGAAACTGTATCGTTATCTTTGAAAATACAGGGATCTCTCGTTTTTCTGCCCTATGTCCCTTACCCTCTGTCCCTTGTGCTGCGGAGGCACAAGAAAAAACGCGCATAAGTGAAAAACGTGTATAAATGAAAAACCACAAACGAAAGCTTAAAAGTGAAACATCAGCTCAGTGTACATAGTAATTGTTAATTAATCCTATGTACATGCAGTATTATTGAAAAATGTAAATGAGATTATGTAGTTTGAAAATACAAAATGTACAAGTTGCATGTATAGCTTCCGTTAATTATTTTTTTGTAAACACACAAACACACACAAAGGAAATGCTTTTTTTTTCTTAAATTTTCTTTTATTCCTATGTATTTTTTTATAAAATAACTTACAATCAAAGATAATTTGAGAGTTTTCAAAGAGTTTCTTCAAGTTCATGAAGGCATGAAAAAATTCATTCAGTTCCGAAATTGAACTAAAATAGTCCCGCTAAGTTTCGAACGCTTCCAATGCTTTTGTGGGAGTTGGGGGAACTTTTTCCATATCTTCTTCATCATCTTCGTCGTCTCCTTTAGTTTTGTCCTTAACATTTATTTCTATACAGCTAAGTCACCCATTTCTCGCAATTCAGCTGTGATTAAACTTTCATCGTCAGGAACTTATAATTTAAATTAAAAAAATTCCGGTGAAAAAAAAAAAAAATTGCATAAGTGAAAGGTGTTTTTTTAGTTCCGTGCATAATTGAATAAGAGTTATCATTGTTTTCCTAAATCCCTGGCCCAGACCACGAAAAAAAAAAAAAAAAAAAAAAAACGTGCATAAGCGAAAAACGCGTATAAGTGAGAGATCACTCTAATAACAACAATAATAATAAATAAGGTAATTATACGAACATTGTCAAATATATTATAGCGAATTATGGAAATTTACTAAAGGGATTTTAGCAAGAGAGAATATTATTAACAAGAGCTATAACGCTATGCAGTCATCTACATTGTAAAAAAATTCTTCAAAATTTACTGGAATGTTTATATCCAGAGTCTCTGTAAAGTTACAACAATTCTTTGTTAAAAGTGAATAATTGAGATTCTCAATCTTTATTATGTATTTTTATTTACTTTTATTATTTAATTTATGAATAAAAATTAAAAATGAGTGTTTCTACTTTAGAAAAAGCATTCTAAGTCACAAATATACACTACCTACCAATAAGTATTTGGACACTTTCGAATTTAGACGTTTTGTCAAATATCTAGAAAAGTTCTTTAGGAATCCTCTTGAAACTTTGGTACAGTAAAGAACACGTTATACCTCATATATTTCAGCAAAAGATGTGTCCTGAAAAAGGAAAAGGGACCAGTAAAAAATTAAAGAAAAATCAAAATGTTTTGGATCACCCTGTAAAAAGTAATGCTTGAAATGCATTTTGGCTGTAGCACGTGATTAAGAGGAATTTTCTCATTATCTGTATAAATTTTTAAGAGGCTACCACATAGATTCTTGGAGATATAACGGTTTTTTTAAAACATTGCAAAGAAAATTTCCAGTTTTTTAGTTATAACACGTAGGGTATTTGACCTAGAGCAAAGACATTTTCAGAAAATTTGACATACTTCATTAGACATAGCCTAATGCAATTAGGATGCAAAAATGTTAAATATCTTACGAAATATGAGCCTTTTTATTAAATAATTTTTATCTACGCATGCGCTAGCTTTTAAAAATTTCATTTGCATAATTTAATAGCCAAATGCATTGAAAAACTTATGGATAAACCTCAAACAAATATAGTGTAAATTAAAAAAGCAATGAGAGATAGAATAAACAGAATTTCAGTTCTTCTAAAAAAAAATAAATAAATAAATAAATAAATAAATAAATAAATAAATAAAAATAAATAAATAAAATAAATAAATAAAAATAAAATAAAGAAAGAAAGAAAAGGAAGATAATAGGGGTTTTTATCAATATTTATTTATGATCAGCGAACACTATATTGCCATAGGGCATTCACTGAATCAAAATAAAAAGGTGAGTAAAACACTTTACAGTTTAGTTTTCATTTTATGAGAACAGAAATTCTGTTTATTCTATCTCTCATCAATCTTTAAATTTACAAGATTATTTGTTTGAGGTTTTCATATAAGTTCCTCAATACATTTGGTTATTAAATTATTTACATGACATTTTTTAAAAGTTAGCGCATGCGTAGTATTTTTTTTTTTTTTTTTTTTTTAGTAAAATGCTCATATTTCGTATGATATATAACATTTTTACATTCAGATTGCAGTATGCTGTGTCTAATGAAGTATCTCAAATTTTCTGAAAATATCTTTGCTCTGGGTTTAATACCGTACGTGTTATATTAATTTAAAAAATCTGGAGTGACTCCACTCGACTTTCCGAACATTGAGTAATTAACAGTTTTGTAGATAAAGTAAAGAAAGAGGAGTTGTTAAACAAACAAAAGGGAGAAAACCATAATAGAGTATTTGAGTATTTTTTTATTACACGATGTTTATTATTTAACGCTACTGATCTTTGAGCCCATAGATCATAATGATAAAGAATTTTTCGTTGTGTCCCTGTAAAAACCTATAAATGCTAGATTCACCAAAATGCTTATAGTTAGTGCAACAGTGATTTATAATATTCACATAAATTTTCAGCTGAATTGAATCAGGCGTTTAGATGCTATCGCACTTTTAAAAATTTGGTCCCATAGGCCATAATGATAAAGATTTTTTCTTTGTGTCCCTGTAAAAAAACTGTAAGTGCTAGATTCACCAAAATCTATACAGTGTGTGCAACTGTGACCTATAACATGTGTACAAATTTTTTGTTTATATTAATAAGGCGTTTAGACGCTATCGCACTTTTCAGATTTTGGTCCCATAGGCCGTAATGATAAAGAATTTTTCTTTGTGTCCCTGTAAAAAAACTATAAGTGCTAGATTCACCAAAATCTATAGGGTTCGTACTATGGTGATTTACAATATACGTACCAACTATCAGCTTATTCGAACAAAGCGTTTAGACGCTAGCGTGTTCTCTCACAGACATACACACATACATACACACATACATACACACATACATACATATATCATCACAAAAACAGTGAAAACGGACTCATTGGACCTTGAAACGTATAGAAACATCAAAATATCAAATTCGGATTTTTGACATGATTACAATACTTTCCTCATTTTTTTTTTTTTTTTCTCTTGCAATGTTTTAAAAAAAACAATTATAGCTCCATGACTATGTGTGGTAGCCTCTTAAAAATTAATACAGATAATGAGAAAAATGTTCTTAATCACATGCTACAGCCAAAATAATTTCAAGCATTACTTTTTACAGGGTAATCCAAAACATTTTGATTTTTCTTTAAATTTTTATTGGTCCCCTTTTTTTTTTCAGAACACAACTTTTGCTGAAATATATGTGGTACACTGTTAAAAATTTTAACAGTAAACTCTGTGTAATCTATTACCTTAAGTCTTACGTAAAATTACAGAGAAAAATAAACGGAGATGATAAAAAACTTATTTTATACATTCATTTTAATAACTAATATTAATTTAATTAATTATTGTTGAGAATATATTTCGGACTAAAGTTTTTAAAGTAAAAACAGTCATTTTTAATTTTTAATTAAAAAAATTAGATAATGAAATTAGGTAAAAATACAGAATAAATATTGAGAAACTCGATTATTCACTTTTAACTAAGAATTATTGTAAATTTACAGAGACTCTGGATAAATATTTACATTAAATTTACAGAAATTTTTAACAGTGTATAACGTGTTCTTTACGGTGTTAAAGTTTCAAGATGATTCGAAAAGAACTTTTCTAGATATTTGACAAAATGCCTAAATTCGAAAGTGTCTAAATACCTATTATAGTAGGTAGTATATTCTCGCCAATAATTGATTAAATGAACATTAAGTCATTAAAATGGATATATAAAACAGTTTTTTTAACATCTCCATTTATTTTTCTCTGGGATTTTACATAAGACTTTAATGATTACGAGTAGTTTTCTGTTGAAATTTTTAAGAGTGCAAGCCACTTTAAACAAAAATTACAAATAAAATAAATTATTTAAGAAACAAAAATTCAGTAACGTTTTTCAGACAGAAATATTTACATGCATTTTTTGTGCATAAAATATTTGGCATTTAAAAATTATGCATAGTGTTTTTTTCTTTTTTAATTCACATAAACTAGGCTGAAACAGAAGTGCCGAGATATTACAGGTTGTCTATAAGCTTCATATAGTAAATTTTTCTATAGTACTTTTTTTTTTTTTTTAAGTAATTATCAGCGATTATATAAGAAGAAAATTACTATTTCTAAATTGTGGTATAAAATTCATTTTTCGTTCGTAGTAACTTTTCGCCTCTGGGTTAAAACGTTTTCCAGTACCATATTCTTAGAATATACACCAAAAAATACTTGTTTGGGTCAAAGTCCTGATGCACTCAATACCCCCAACATAAATCCTTTGAAAGCTTTACTTTTTGTTGGGAAGGTTTGGAGGAATTGATGCAGAATAAAAAGTTTCTACTTAGGGTCTGTTATGTCAACACTTTGATATCAGCTTACACAGGTCACTATACTACCTTGACCGGACTCAGGTCCAATAAACTTGACCGAGAGAGCATATGAAAGTACATATGTAAAACGGCTGTCTAGAAATAAGTAGATAGTAAAGGGTTTTGGGTGTCATGAAAGGGTACAGCTGCATTAAAAAAAAAAGGCTTGGCTACTGGTACATCGGGAAAGGTTACTGTACAGAAAAACTAAAGGTGTCTTGCACTAATAAGCATAGTAATATAATTTTAGTTTATCTGGTTTATTTAAGGAGGTATAATTAATGATCAAAATTTGTAATTTTTAATATTAACAAAATTGAATTGAAAATTGAAATTTTAAGTTATTCTTATATGACCAGTAGATCCTTTAAATTTACTGGCCATATCACAAAATTATCAGCTAATTAACAAAATTAATAATTTTCCTGTTTATCTTTTCAAGTTTATTTATTTATTTATTTTTAGGACTGAGGACTATTAGTCTCAATCTGGGATTTTTGCGGTGTCATTTTTCGATAGTTGGACATTTATCGAAATCTAAAATTTATCGAAAATATAACTGAATAATTTGAAAGCGCGATGTTATAATTTGAAAAAAAAAAAAAAAAAAAAAAAAAACTAATAGTCCTCCATCCTAAACTTGCCAGAATTTCATCCTTTTTTTTTTTTTTAGAAAAATAAAATAAAATTAATAATAATAAGTATCGAAACAAACACTATCGAAAAAGTTTTTTGAATTAAGAAATAATAAATGCGCGTACAAAATAAAATAAAAATAAGTAAAAAAAAAAATGAATTTAGGGATTTAATTTTTATATAAAACATGATCGCGTGCTACCTTAAAAAGTAGATGTAAAATTTAAAGTTTATGTGGTGCGTGTGGCATCTATAAAAATTGTTTTAAGAAATATAATAGAATAAAGAAAGCAGCGATGTTGGTTGCATTTTGTGATATAGTTTGAATTTTTGAATTTTATAGATGTAATATCTACCGTAGGAATAATTTCTTATGTTAAAACTATAGGGAATTGTTATACGAGCACAAGCGATGCTACTTTTTTTTTTTTTTTTTTTTTTTCGACATTATTTTAATTCTATAGTCAACTGCTAACATTTTTTTTTTTTTTTTTTTTTTTGTGTCCATTTCAAAATCACCGATTTTTATGAAATGTTCATTTCAATTTTGCTGATTTTGTGACGGGTCCTTTTAAGATCGTCGATTTTTGTTAAAGGTCAGTTTTCGAACCCAAATTTTTTTACTAAACATCAGTGTTTTCAACTTGTAGGGACTTTTATATTCACTATCTATCAGATATACATATATATATATTAATGTTTGTCTAATTGTATATTTATCTAATCGATTATCATTATATCAAACATTATTCTTCGACATGAGCGGTAATTATTAAAGAAAAAAGCCCTTGCAAGTTGGCAACACTATTAGGCAACACTCCAGAAAAGGATATTTTTTCACAGCCAGTTCATGAAATTTGCTTGTTTTTATCGTTTATGCACAAAACTCGATATTTTTGCTGTCGACTGTCGAAATGTGGTGCTATATCGCCAATTATTAAAAAAAAAAAAAAAAAAAAAAAAAAAAAAAAGGTTAAAGTAGAATATTGGCATCTAAAAATTTTCATAACAGTATCATAAATGGTATTTTAAAATTGGTTCGATTTACTTACTATGAAAATAATCCTTATAATGCACGTATCTGCGAAATTTGTTCTTATTCTACCACGTTAAATAAAAAGTAAATTTCGAAAAACTTAAGAAGTTTTCAAATTAGAATGTTCAGAGGGAATGTTGTTCCTGACACTATCATAAGCAATATCTTAAAACTGGTTCGACATCTTTACGATATAAGAATAATATTAATAATGCATGTTTATGCGAAATTTTGTCCTATTCTCCCATGTTAAAAGGTACCATCACCTACTTTGATCAGCAGTCTACCCCTTGTCATTCTATAGAGAAATGTATTTTGTAAATTACTCATTGCCTAATGTATTTTTTAAAATTCCGTTTTCACATTTACAGGGCTGCCACTGGCGATAATTTTTATATTCTTTCCGCGCTACTATTTTCATAAAATAAAATTTATAATATATTTATGCAGGTAAAATGTAGATTTTCCCGCATAAATATATTATAAATTTTATTGTATGGATATAATGCTATGAAAATAACAATAATAGTAATGATAATAATAATAATAATAATAATAAAATAGTTGACAGTGGCAACCCTGCATTTAGAAAATTCACAACCTTTAAAATATTTCAAGTTTTCCAAAAGTTAATTTCTGAAATTTTTAATATACCATTTTGAAGCTATATGCGCAAAAAATGCTCAGTTATTTTTTTGCACTTTACATTCATATAGTTTATCCATTTCATTACATTTAACTTACTCTTATTTTTTATGTAACTTTTTGTTTTAGACTTGACCAATACTATTTACCAAGCAATTCTAACCAACGGTGGTTAGCCTATCCCCACCTCGTCTGTTTTCGCCTATTGATTATTAATTTGTCATTTTTAATAACAGTCGATTTATTTGAGTTTGTTAATCTTTTAAAAACATAAAAAAATAATTACAAAATACTGTTTAAAATAACACTTTAAGCTCTCTAATTTGGTTGATTATTAGGCCATTTCATACACGATTGGAATACCCCATCAAAGCCTTCCTTCTCTTTGCTACATTTAGCTTACTGTCTTTTCTGTGCAATTTTATTGGTATTAGTTCTTTTTTCCCGCTGGTCATCTTGCATTTTTTTCGTGCTACTTCTAAGCTGCTTTTCAGAATTTTAGTCTTAAAATATCGTTTCCTGACTATTATAAGGTAAACGTAATTCATTTTTGCAACCAACTTCGTATAAGAGGTGAATGCCCCTTTTTCATATCTTTTGGTACCCTAAAGGTCTTACTGCTGACCCCCTAAAAATATTCTACAAATTTCCTTCTTTATTCAGTACAATAAAAAGAAGTCTAGTGCATTTCAGGGGGCACCTTTTCATAAACTTTGCTGGTAATCTGGGGTCAGTGGTCCGTCTTGACCCACCTCAAAATGGTCGATGAACTTCATAGACCCTACCCTCACCTGTTGTGGTCATTTTTGATCGAAGTCCAGTTTGACCTATGTGAGAAAAATGGACTGAGAATAACAAATTGATTTGAGGTATTAGAAGTTTTTACAATAGATGTTTGCAGGAAGTTTGTAGAAAGTTTAATAGGTAGATGAGGAGCGTATAAGGAAACTAATATAAAAAGATTTTATTTTTAGGTTCTAGATATGAAAGGATTAGAGAGAAAACTGCAGTTACTTGGATACGAATAGGTTCATATAATGCAGCAAGAGCTTCCGTTTAATTGTTGTATGAATTAGTAGTGATCTTCAGACGGAAGTTATGTTATGAAACAGATGTTCTTATTGGAAGAAAACAACTTTTTGCCATTTTTTAAAAAGTAGTTTATTAAAAAAAATCTAACAATTAATTGAACAAGTATAATTTAATAAAACAAAATAATTTCCTTAGCAGTTCATTAAATTTTTAATACTTTATGGAAAATTATTGAAACAAATAATTTGACAAATATAGTTTAGTAAAACATTTAATTTATTTTTCAAGACATCTTCCGTATATTAAAAATAATATTGTTTACTTAAAAATCCATAGTATAAAAATCCATTTCACTAGTAGCTTAGTAGTTTAATTTTTATTTTTGAAATCATATTAGGAAATTTAAGCTACATATGTGCGTTATATTAGAGAACTAATATATAATAATATATTAGTAGTTTAATAATAGTTTAATAATAGCTTAATAATATATTAATAATAGCTTAATAATAGTTTATTAATAATAGTTTAATAATAGCTTAATAATAGTTATTAATAATAGTTTAATAATAGCTTAATAATAGCTTAATAATATATTAGTAGTGAACGAATGACCAATGTTGCCTATTACGTGCGGGTAATATTGGTGGTTTTTTTCACCACATACTGCGAATTTCCAGCCCTTTTAATAGTGCTGTAAATTGTTTTTGTGCACACATTTAGCCCTATTTTCTTAATTAGATATGTACTTTTCCCGTGTAAGCAAATCGCAAAACTCTTTTCATCTCTCGAAAATAAAGGCTTGATCTATCTCCGGAGTTTCTTTTGCCGCATTTACTTCTACTGTCGTAGAAATATTATAAATAATGTAAAAATAAAGAAATATAAATTTCTCTTGTTTCCTTACTATTATTAAATTTCAATAATTGATATTGACATTTTTTTATGACCAAGTTTTTGGTTTAATTTAAATTCATTTTTAAACAATAAAATAAATAAAATTATAAACTTTGCAACGACAACAATAATAATAACTGTTCTATTCCAATTCTTTCTTTTCTTTGTTTATTTATTTAATTTGATAATATCTTTTATAATTTCATTTCTTCTTTTACTTTACTTTTCTTGCTGTAATAGTTGGAAATAATATAAAACAAAAACACGATAGCAAATTAAAGAACATTTAAAAATTAGATTTGTTTTAATTCATTTAAAATAATTTTTAAAACAGTTGCAAATTTTTCCCATTTAGTTAAACACAGCAGTAAGTAAAATGAAGCCAAAATAATGCAGGAAACATAAATTATTATTATTATTATTATTATTATTATTATTGTTTTATCTTAAGTATAATCACCAAAATAACTCATGGTAATAATTGGATTAAATCAATGCTTAGATACTATTAAATAATAAACAAACAAAACTGCTTCAATAAATAAATAAATAATAAAAAAAAGTAGAAAATGACACCCACATTTATTATTTTGCGACCTTGGTAGTAAGTATGGTTTCAAAGTTATAAATGTGTTAGTTAAATTTTCTTTCAGTTTTTTTTTTTTTTTTTTTTTTTTTTTTTGTACATGGAGCATTTTCCTTTTTAAACGTCCTTTCTTTCTAGTCAGTCAGTTACATTTTGTAATAAGTAGTCTTCATGAACTTCTTTATATATCTCCGAGCTCATTTTTATTGAAATGAAAGCCATAGATCTCCATTGACAGAAATGTACCCCATGTCATAACAGATACCCACGAAATTGATGTCTGGGATATTTTTTTTTCTTTGATTATGCCAATAATATCTCCAACAATTAGGGCCATCTAAAACCCATTCTTTTTCGTCAGATGAAACTACTTGGAGCCAGTGATATGAACGAATGACCAATGTTGCCTATTACGTGCGGGTAATATTGGTGGTTTTTTTCACCACATACTGCGAATTTCCAGCCCTTTTAATAGTGCTGTAAATTGTTTTTGTGCACACATTTAGCCCTATTTTCTTAATTAGATATGTACTTTTCCCGTGTAAGCAAATTGCAAAACTCTTTTCATCTCTCGAAAATAAAGGCTTTTGATCTATCTCCGGGGTTTCTTTTGCCGCATGTCATTCCCAAATGTCTATTTACAACAGTTTTCGCTCTTTTAAGCGTTATATGTGAGATAAATAATGGTATTGCGTTGGGGTTAAGGGACCTAGGCTAGGACCCTATTATAGACTACTATTATTTATTATTGACTACACTAGGATCCTAGGCTTGGGTGATATGGCCTCCGTGGAGATCTCTGGTAAGGGATCCTAGACTATATTTTTGCGAGTTTCGGAGGAAATAACAGAAATCTCCGAATGACTAGGCCGACGTCACGAACCGGAGTCGAACCCAATACTTTATGTCCTGCAGGTCAGAGAGCAGAACCTATAGGCCACTTTTAGGAAATTTAACATTTTGCAGTAAACACAATATAATGCTAACAGAAAATAAATAAATAATTAATTAATTAGTAAATATCTGATGGAATCTGAACATTTAAAAAAAAAATAATTTTAAACTGTCCATGTGCAAGCATTGGGATCTTACCCAAATTTTAATATAGAATAAGTTGATTGTAAATAAATATTGATAAACTCCCTATTTGTTCCCACCTTTTCTTTTTGAGGTAAAAACAGGAATTCAGTGCATTCCACCGACAATAACTTTTTGAATTTCCACGATATTTATTTGAGATATTCAAATACATCTAGCTAATAAATTATGCAAAATAATTTTGTTAATGCTTGCGCATGTGCAGTGAAAAATTACTTGGTAGAAATGCTCATACTACTTTATCAGAAATTAAATATATTTTTATTTCAATTGCAGCATGTTGTCTATAATATAACATGTTAAATTTTCTAAAAATGGCATAATATTCGGTTGAATATCCTGCATATTAACTTAGAACAACAACAACAACAATAATAATAAACGGGCGTATTTTAAAAATTAATTTCTTAAAAAAAAAAAAAAATAATAATAAAAAAAAAAAAAATAAAAAAAAAAACTTTATTTCATGAATATACGAGTTATTCAAGCATTACTTTACACAGGATGACCCCAAATATTTTGTGATTTGTTTAATTTGTTACTGATCCCCATTTTGTCTTCAGGGAAAAAAACTTTTTCTGAAATATACGAAGTATAATAAGCTTTTTACACGCCGGATGTTTCCGAATAATTCGTCAAATATTTTTCTAGATAATGACGTAATGTCTAAAATCCAGCGTCTGGTCATTTATGGTAAGATAGTGTAATGATATATATGGATTTTTCAATTGCATTTAATATAATATTGTGCGGTGAAATTAGTGTGACTGAAATGCGAACACAACAACTTTCGACTTTAAACATAATAAATATCAATATTTTTGAATGGCTGCGCAAAACAAACATAAATGGTATCAGTAAAATATTCTGTCAGAAGCAAATTCTTATGAACTAACATACATACGTTTAGAGAGTAAGAATCAACATATTACCATTAAAAAGGATTTCATTTTTTCAGCTTTTATAAGAAAGTTTTTTTTACAATAATAATAAATGCTACATGTATGATTTTCTGTAAAGTACATGCTGTAGAGTTTATTCTAGTCTCTTATTTGCTCCCGCTAGTGGACGAGAAGTTCTGCTCTCTGAAAGGTAGTAGACGGGAGGTGTCGAATTCGAATTTTGGACAGGATCACCGAACGAGTTGTTTTAAATACCTCCCCCCCAAAAAAAATAAATAAATAAATAAATAAATAAAATAAAAAATAAAAAAATAAAATAAAATAAAATAAAATAAAAAATAAAAATAAAAAATGAATAAATAAATAAAAAAATAAATAAAATAAAATAAAAAATTGCTTGGACACAGCTTGAAAGATCTTTAAGAAAGACTCGTACTTCTAGGAATCTTTGTTCGCAGTTCTTTAAGGCTTTTACCGAAACTCATGTAAATAAGAACTAATACCCCTTAAGAGCAGATAATACCTATTCTCGCTGACCACCGTGGCAATGTTATTCTATGGGAAAATTCGTTTCCAAAATTACTCATTACGTTATGAATGTTTTTCAGTTCCATTTTTACATTCAAAAAATTCATAGTCATTAAATTAGTACTCATTTTTCAAAAATTGATTTTTTAAATTTTTAGTATTTCATTTTGGGCTAAAAATGAGAAAAATGGATTTAGTCAAAATTTGCCATTTTTGAACTCAAAATTAAAATGTAAAAATTAAAATAAACCAATTTTTCAAATATGAATACTAATTTAACTGTCATGGATTTTCTGATGTGAAAACAGAATTTAAAAATTTGCATCAGGTAATGAATAATTATGAGAACAAATTTTCCCGTAGAGTAACATCTACGGCTGTCTGTCTGTGGGATTAGGTATCGTCCCGTATGCTCCACGGAGAGAGCATTTCACACACAGGCCTAGGACAAAGACCTCGAGTAGTTAATCAGTCTTTATCCATACACTACCATAATTTTTTATGTTAACAAAATCCATACATAGTTTTGAGAGTCAATGCTTAAGATTAATATTTTTATGTTTCATTTTTTTTTCTTGCTTTTTAAAGTATGTAATTTTCATTAAAAAAGAAAAAAAAGAAAGAAAGAAAGAAATAATTGCAACAAAGAAATAGGATAAATGCAAAACACAATGGCAATTTTTCTGGTTTTGGTGCTGCCATCTATATTAGGAAAAATAAGTTATAATATTTTCCATACAATATTAAAATAAATAATACATTTAAACCAATCTTCATTTCAGGTGAAAATAATCAACAAAAGAACAAAAGTAAATAAATAAATAAAAATCCCAATCTGAGTACATAAGTAAGGCATATTAATATACAACGCGAAGAAACTTCAATTGAAATTGAAATATTTAACTACGGATAAATTAAAATTCTAGAGTAATTAAATTGGAAGACTTCTGTTTGTGTAACATATAAAATCATTAAAATAGTTGGAAAATAACAGATTTATAAAAGGAATGTTCTAGAGAATACCAGGCAGGCCATGAATGTTTGTTCAAGTCATCATACATGCATAGGTTAAACTATGTACGTATTTGAAATAAAAATGTTAAAATAATTGTAATGTTGAATATTAAAAAAGAGGTAAAAAGAAAAAAAAAACTGGTCTTCGAAATATAGCAGAAACCCAACTTTCATGAAAAAAAAAAAAAAAAAAAAAAATCAACAAAATCGATAAATGATAAGGACAGTTTTTAATTAAAAATACGAACTATTTCTTATTTCATTGGATAAGGCATTTAAAACGGATATCAATATACCAAATTTGATAGTTATTTAAAAGAGCGTTGTATCATATTACACCTCACACTATTCTTATATGTTGATGGTAAAAACATATCATAAATTGGAAAGATGCATAAAACAGAATCATAATTTCATGCAATCTATTAAAAATTTCCCGGAATCCTGTTTCAAGAGTTAATTTTTATAGACGTTCTTTAAAAAAAAAAAAAAAAAAAAAAAAAATGTCCCAGTGAGTAAAATTTACCCCATACGCTAAACTAATAAAAAGTCATAATAATAATTTTTTTTTTTTTTTTTTTAGCATTTTGCTTTAAAATGTCCGAGAATTGTTCTAAACAAAATTGTTGAAGAATTAATTACAAATTAAAATATAATTAAGTGTATCTGCGGTATCCATGTCTTCATTTTTTATTTTTATATGAATTCCTGCAGGATTTTGTTTCTGGAGAGAATGTATGTTAAGGCATTAGAAAATGATAGGAATTAAGGCCAAGGTCAAGGTTTTTCGATGATCCTATATATATGTGCATATATTCATAAAATAAATAAATAAATAAGGTAAATAAATATAAGAAAAATCAAAACTCTAAAATGAGTTTATGTGCTTTGAATATAAAATGTAAAATTCTAAACACAACTGAAATATAAATTTTGTTTGGCATATATATATATATACACACACACACACATGCAGTTTTTTTTTTTTTTTTGTCATAGTTTAGCGAAAAAAATACGCGTGCTTTTAATAAAAAAGTTACATGTGTTTACAAATAAATATGCGTTTAAAATGACCAGGAAGCTGTTCCTTTCGAATATAGGTAAACCTAAACTAAAATTGCAGCAGTTTCCGTCTTTTCATTAGGATTCTTATTAGATATATTTCTGGAGGTTTCTTGGAATATGAGCGAGGAGGCTTTAGTAAGACTTGCAACGGACGGTAATCTCCTCAGGCCATGTTCCTTTGATAGATGATCGGCTTCAACCCTATAAATAAATCATATTTCTTACATATTTTTATACGTATTATCTTTTTATTTTATTTTATTTATTTATTTATAATTTTACTCCAACAATATTTCAAGTTTATGACTACAACTTAAAATGTTAAAGCTTTCATTGCAACTGCCCATTCTAACTTGAAAAGTTTTCGTTATTAATTTTTTTAAATTGCCATGCGAACATATTTTGCTAATTTCTTCAGTAAAGCTTGATTACGGTATACAACTGTTTTTCAGCAGAATAAGCTATAAGTAAGCTAAAATAAAAATGGATTAAATTAAAGATAGATAAAAGAACATTAAGAAAGTACCACAGAATTGGTGTTTTAAAATAAAGAGTAAAAACTTTGAATAAACATATATATATATCTATAATAGTAAAATTATAATTTTACTAACTCAATAAATAATTGCTCAGTGAAATTTATCGTTAATGAAAATGCCCAAACGTTAATTCTTTATCTATTAATCGTTGATTGCAATGCTTTTATTCTTAATTTTATTAATTTGTTGGCATCTTCCTATTCTCCAGTCTTTTTAAAAGTTTTACATTTGGCTACTCTGCTTTTTTCTAGTTATCTCTCTAGATTCTTTGATGATTTGATTTAATATTTGATTTAATTTCTTATTCAAAATGGTTTTACTGCCTCGATCGGGCTGAAACGATATAAATTGCTATGATTAACAATATTATTTTACGAAATCGATGCAGCTTTCACAGATTTATGAAGTACATGCCCCCGATACTTCAAATTTTAAGTATTTTTTTTCCAATTATTATTTCTGTGGTCCTTTATTTATTTTCTCCGACATTAAGTTTAATGGTTATTTTTCATTATTATTATTCATATCAGCGTAAGTAATTTAAATTGTTTTCGTCTCTTATTGATTCTTAATCTGTATCGCAACATTTTTGTGTCAGTCTTACCTATATGTTACAATCAGTTCTATTTTTGTTGTGTTGATATTGTTTTGTATCTATTAACTGCTAAATTTTAAGGTTAAATTTTATTACGATATCTTTCATTTAGTATATATATATATATTTAATATATTGCAATTTATGGTGTTTATAAAAGAATAAGTTGTTTGGTGCTGCCCTCTACTGAGAAGCAACAAAACAAAATTTTAAAGTAATAACTTAATTATCAAAATATTATAGTAACTACGCGTTTAAAAATGTTTAAATGTTAAATCAGTGGATAAATCGGTAAATAAGCTAAAAATAAAAGTATTACAAGGGGGTTGAGAATTTCCCCCTAAATTTGTATATTTAAAATTTGCACAATGGACGTAATATATCCAAATTCTTTTTTGCATCCCTATAAAACAAGTTCGAAAGATAAATATGGAATTTCCCGAATTGATCAAGCTGTGTCAAAAAACGTAATCAAATCAAATTCTGCTAATCATACCATATTCTATACAAAGTACTTTTTTTTCCCTTGTGGAAATGAATAATCAATATCAATTTTATTCTGATTTGTGCAAAACAAAACAATTAAAATATGGTTAAATAGAAATATCTCTCCTAGAAAGCAATGCTTTGGAATTCTTTCAAGTGTCTCTGTACACAAACCGGTGATGGTATGTACTCCATTTTAAATAGGGAACATACCGTATGAATTTGAAAAATATATATCGGTTTCTTCGAGTGAGGACAGACAAACAAACCGAAGCCATAAACACTTTTACAACTTTGTTAGAAATTATTAAAAAGAAATTATAGAACTTCTATTGAAGACGCAAGCATATAATATTTTTAAAATGAAAGTGCATATTGCGGTAAATGCTCGGTCGTAAGAATATCATATGCTTTAAATGCATTTTCTCTTTGTAACTAATAGTTTTAAAGTCGTAATAGTATTACTATGACGAGTAATGGCAGAGACCCAACAAATCAGAAGTGAATTTTAAATTACATACATCAATGATTTTTCTTTGAATATGTACATGTTTAGAAATAAGAATATAATACATGTTTAAAATAAACACACAGATTAAAATGAAACAAAATTACTATTATTATTATTTTGAAGAAGATTATGTAACAAATTATTGAAGCAAAAGACATTTTCTTATTTTTAATTGTTTTATTTAGAGTTCATCTTCTTCTACCAAATAGAATTAAGTGTAAACTTTTGTACAGGAAAAGTTTTTCTTAAGATTTACACATATGTTTACAGTTAAATATGTAACACTGTCAAATGAAAACAAAAATTAAAATGGTACAAAATTAATTTTTAGAGAAAAATATACAATACATTAATTATTAAAGTAAAAAGTTTTTTTCTTGAAACGTTTAACTTTAATTTGAGGCTCTTTTTTCTTGCTGGTACACATAAATAATAAATTCATGAGGTGGCCGTGAACGTCCAAGAAAGATATACCCAACCATAAGCCTATGTATCCTCCAATAACACTGAAGACGGTTATTCCCTAAAAAATCAAGCAAAAAAAAAAAAAAAAAAAAAAAAAAAAAAGCATTTGTAATATGTGTACTACAAAATAAAACTGCATCTAATTTAAATGAATATATCTCTATTTCAAGGGAAATCTATCATAAATACTGAGATTATATCAAACTGATATTCATATTTAAATTACTAATATTTGTTTAATTCAGCTGCAACATTACTGATCATAATAACTTTTACATCTTTATGAGAATGCTCTATTCGAAATACTTCGAGAATACTTCAGATAGAGAATAATGTTCATATGTACAATATACACAGAAAACTAAAAAAGGACGAAAATCGTGATCAAATCTAGTATTATATAAACAATATCTGTAAATTGGAACTGTGTAACTGTTAATCTATTTTGCATCCAGTATTTACCTTCAGTAGATCATTTGACTGGTATAAACACACACATATATATATAATTTAATTAAAGAGGTATTATGAAAAAATAACAGTGGAATATAAGAACATAATATAAACAGTGCACTGTTAAAAATTTCAAACCACTATATGGAATAAAGTTATAAGCAATACCATAATATGGTTCAACCTCCCTTTTTAGTTTTCTACACATATATTCTATACGTTTTGTCAACGTAACTTTTCCATAATTTACGACATTTTTCTCAAATTACAGAAAATTTCTAGCAGCAAAATTGCATTTTTTTAACAGGGTACTCCTTGCGATTGAATTTAAGTTGCACCAAAGCTTTCGGTCTACCACACATCCATTCATAAGGGAAGTGTTTCGGCGTACATGCAATTGTAATTTCCTTTGTATTCAGGAGATGACGCCACTAGCGAGCTGAAAAGAGAGTGTATGTTTTCGCTGGCTGTAAGCTGGAGAGTGAAAATAAAGTCTCTGAAGTGAGATTGCGTTTGATTATGTCATTCAAAACCAACATTCATCACAAAGAAAAAAAAAAAAAAAAAAAAAAAAAAAATCTTTATTCAATTCTAACCAGGTGTTACTGTAAGAAAGTTTACTAAAGTATATCCTTTTAAGAAGTGAGAAAAATCGGTTATATAATCCAGGATGTATGAATCAGTAAAATTCTTTTTGAAACCAAACCAACTTAAATTAAAGAGTGTGGTCGAAAACATAGGGTAAAGTGCAAATTTTGTGCAACAATTCACCCATGGGTCCCGATAAAACCCTAGAAAATTTAGCCCGTTTTATCAAAATCAACAAAACAGAATTAGCAAGGCAAGAAAGTGTATCACAGTACCAGAGAGTTAGACTTGAGGCGAGACAGTTCAATCCCCGCCATGGTTGAGTTTTTTTTTTTTTAAATTAATTTAAAACATAATATCAATATTTGGTTCAACATAAAATTACCAAATCATGATAAAAGGTTAAACCATCGGGTGGTTGCAGCTACACCAAGTTTTGGTTCAAACTAACACCACATTTTTAACAGCGTGTTCAAAAACAAGATAAAAATTGTTAACTTATGCCAAAAATTCAATAAATGCAGTCTTTATCAACAGGCAAAAATGCTGCAAACTGGAAAAAAAAAAAAAAAAAAAAAAATCTGTTTTTGACAGGTTTTAGAAGATATGTCAAGCTAGCATACTTCAGAGAGTACTCAAAAATTTAAAAAGGATAGTATAAGTTTAAACAAATCAAACGTATTGTATTAATCAGATATACTAAAAATTATACATTTATGTTTTTTAAATTACTTGTATAGATAATTATTCAATCTCTAATTTAAAACTTGATTTTCGTATGTACACTGTAAAAAATATGTCTTATTTGCTGCCAGAAATTCTCTGTAATTTGAGAAAATACGTTCTGATTGTTGTGATATTTAATCTCAGAACTTTCTTTTATTAACTTTCTCTTTTTGTTTTTTACTTCCCGCCAACTGATTGTTTTTGTGCACCTGCCGTATCACGTGACGATATGTCGCGTCTCTCTACAAGTACATTGTAATACTTTTTTTTCAATCATGTAATTTTCGTTATTCGGAACTGACGTTCCATTTTTTATTCTATTTAATCATAATTTTTTCTTTTTGTCTAAGATGAATAAATTAAAGTAAAAAACATCTAGGCTTTCTTTCATTACGCCGCAACGAGTGTATTATCCTAAATAACAATTGATCTACATATTATGTAAGAATTTCTCAGTCTAATCAAGATTCATTATAGGAAAAGTAGTTGCTGGTATTTAATACAGAAGTCATATTAAGGAAATTTACTTACTCTTCACCAATGGAATATTCGATTACCTGTGACAACCCAGGTAAGCTAAACTTTATTTAATTATGTGACTGTTATTTTAGCAAAGAATTATTAGTAAGAAATATTTGTTATAAATATATTTAAATAACTAATTTGAGGAAACTCCGAACTCATGCACTTATTTATAAAGTATTTTTCTATTAGATTATGATTCTGTTATTTTGAATTGAAAATTTAGATTTATTCTTGACAAAAGTTCAAAAGTTTTTTTTCATTGCACATTGGAAGAGATTGCTACATTTAAAATAAGAAATGAAAATGTAAGCGAAAATATTTGTTTTTGTTTCTTCAAAACCGAAGTGACACTAAATCGAAAGTATTGAAAAGTGCTTATTTTCATGAAAACTATTTAATTTTATTTTCTTCTTCAAGTACTATTTATCCTAACTGTGTTGATTTAAAATATTAAATGAATATTTACGAATTGAACAAATATTAACAAAACTATTACAAAAATTTTGTTTAAGTATGTCAGCAACAAAAGATATACAAATTGAACCGCTGAACTCCACAAATTATAATGTGTGGAAGTTTCGTATTGAGATGTACTTGCAAAAAGAGGATCTTTTTACAGTCATTACTGACGATCATCCCAACCCAATAACCGATCAGTGGCGTTCAAAAAATAGAAAAGCGAGAGCTTTAATTAATTTACTTATTGATAACGAACAAATCGTGTATGTTATGAATCTAGATACAGCACGAGAGTGCTGGAATGCTCTGCGCCAAGTCCACGAAAGATCATCGCTTACGAGTAAGCTTTTCTTACTTAGGAAACTTTATTCCATAAAATTAATGGAAGGTGGTGATGTAAACCAACATATAGCTGATATATATAAAACACGCGACAGACTCACTGCTATAGGTGAAGTCATAGACGAATCGCACCTAGCTGCATTAATGCTATGCTCACTCCCTCCTTCGTATGACGTTCTCATAACAAGTCTCGAATCGAAAGACGAAGCGCAATTGACACCTGAGTATATACGAAACAAATTAGCTGATGAATATGCCAAAAGGCTTGAAAACAAAACAATTCAAAATTCAGCGTTAAAAGTCCAATACCATAACAAATCGGAGAAATTCTGCAAATACTGCAGGAAAAGCAATCATAATATAGAAGATTGTTATAAGTTAAAAAATAAAAATAATTCTGCTGTTAAAAGTCACAGTAAAAATTTCAACAAAAAACCCAACTTCAGATCCAACATATGCTCTCAGAACAATGAGAAGCCAGATAGCGCTCAAATTGCAGAGGGGAGCAATAAACCAAAAGCTGATAAATTGTATTCTTTTTATGTTGGAGATAAAACTGTAAATTGGGTGGTTGATTCAGGGTCGTCTTCACATATCTGCAATGATAAACTAAAATTTCGCGATCTTAAAAATAACGTTTCTAACGTCACTATCGCGAACGGCACGCAGCTAAAATCTTTGGGTTCCGGTACTGTGGATTTGTATACCGTAAATTCCGAAAACACACAGAACAAAATAACACTTAAAAATGTTCTTTATGTCCCTGAAATAGAAACTAATTTAATTTCTATAAAAAGAGCAACAGAGAATGGCTGTATCGCTGTATTTGATGATAAAACCTGTAAAATTGTAAATCAGGGTAATACATGCATTGAGGGATATGTGAAAAATAACTTATATGAATGTCAATTAAATTATTCTGAAAACAAACACACAGCGAACATTGTACTACAAACTTGTGATAACGAAAATTGCATAAACAAGTGGCATGTGAAACTTGGCCACAGAAATACTAACCACATTAAAGATTTAGTTAACAAGGACATGGCTGTGGGTATAAAATTAAATGATTGCAAACATAATACTGAATGTAAAACATGCATAATGTCAAAATTAACTGATTCACCTTACCCCAAAGCTGCACAATTTAGAGCCTCCGTACCACTCGAACTGGTCCACACAGACTTATGTGGCCCTATGAAAACCCCCACTGTAGGTGGAAAATATTACTTTCTTACATTTATAGACGACTACAGTCGTTATACTATTATATATTTGCTAAGAAATAAGTTTGAGGTATTTTCTAAGTTAAAGGAATATGTGGCTATGACCGCAAACAAATTTGGCCGAAAAGTGCAAGCAATTCGCTCCGATAACGGGGGTGAATACACTAGTATGGAAGTAAATGAATTTTTGAATAAAGAAGGAATTGAGCATCAGTTTACCGTTCCTTACTCTAGTGCTCAGAACGGCGTGGCAGAACGTAAAAATCGTACGCTGACCGAAATGGCTCGCTGTCTGCTTAAAGACAGTAATTTACCGAATTCCTTTTGGGGGGAAGCCGTAAATACTGCAAATTACATACAAAATAGGCTCCCGACCTCCTCATGCGACTCAACTCCTTACGAAAAATGGACCGGCCGTAAACCCGATTTATCAAATATAAAAACATTCGGATGTCGCGCATACGCATATGTACATAAAATACATAGGGGAAAACTGGATAGCACCGCTCAAGAAGGAATTTTTGTGGGATATGATAATCGTAGCAAAGGCTACAGAATTTGCACAAATAATAAAAATGTAATAATTAGCAGAACAGTAAAATTTTTGGAGGATGAAAATAGAGAATCCCACAATAATGAAACATCACAAATCAAGAATGAAAATTCAAATGATGAAATTCCGGTGTCCAAATTACCAATATTAGATACTGATATAAATATAGATATAGTGGGCGATAACGATAGTCCGGATGACACGCAAACTCTGCCGCGACGATCACAACGATTAAATAAAGGTGTTCCGCCCGACAGATTTGCATTTGCAGTAAATGACAAAAGAATTGATGAGCCTAAGTGTTTTGATGATATACTAAAAATTCAAAAACCAGCTGAAAAAGAAAATTGGCTGAATGCCACACTCGACGAAATGAATTCACTCAGACAAAACAATACTTGGGAACTTGTTGACGCTCAACCAGGGACCAAAGTAGTAGGGTGTAAGTGGGCGTTCAAGGCCAAATACAATAGCCAAGGACAAGTCGAGAAATATAAAGCCAGGCTTGTTGCCAAGGGTTTTTCTCAAAAATACGGGGTGGACTATGACGAAACTTTTGCACCAGTTGCATCGCATACCACTCTAAGAAGTTTCTTGACCATGTCACTATATAAAAATTTGAATCTAAGGCATGTAGATATAAAAACTGCTTTCCTACATGGAAATTTGCAAGAAGATGTATACATGCATCAACCCGAGGGTTATGTTATCCAGGGCGAAGAAAATAAAATATGTAAGTTAAAGAAAGCGATATATGGCTTGAAACAAGCTGCTAGAGCGTGGAATTTGAAAATTAATGAATCATTGTGTAAATTAGGATTTAAACAAAGTCAACACGACAAGTGTTTATATATACGTAACAAAGATAACACAGAAACTTACATTCTTGTGTATGTTGATGATCTACTTGTAGCTGGTAAAAATCACGATATTGACATACTAATTAATCAACTTAGGGAAGAATATCCACTAACCGACCTTGGGGAAGCCAAATATTAC
The DNA here is from genome assembly GCA_963930645.1 of Salticus scenicus. Classification (NCBI taxonomy): domain Eukaryota; kingdom Metazoa; phylum Arthropoda; class Arachnida; order Araneae; family Salticidae; genus Salticus; species Salticus scenicus. The sequence continues at coordinate 316,322,386 of OZ005652.1, read as the reverse complement.
CTCGGCATAAATATAGAAAGACCTTGTAAAGGGGTAATTACGCTTGATCAAAATAATAAAATTCGAGACATTGTAACCAAATTTGGGCTAGATAACGCACGGCCCTCTGACACACCAATGGAACCAGGGTATATAAAATTAACTGATAATGACAATCTCTTACCAAACAACACAATGTACAGACAGGCTATAGGCGCGTTACTTTACATTTCTACAGTATCGCGACCTGATATAAGTGTTGCCGTTGGCATCTTAAGCCGTAGAAACGAAAATCCTAGAGCGAAAGACTGGGAGGCAGTTAAAAGGGTTATTAGATATTTGAAAAATACCCAAGATATTAAATTAAAACTTTGTAACTCTGGTGAACCTGTTCTTAGAGCATATTCGGATTCGGATTGGGCCAATGATCCAAGTGATAGAAAGTCTATATCTGGAAATTTATTTAAGATAGGAAAAAATCCAATATTTTGGACTTCGAAGAAACAGTCCTGTGTGTCCATGTCTTCAGCAGAGGCTGAGTACGTCGCAGCTGCGAGTGCTGCACTTGAAATACAGTGGCTCAACAAACTACTGGATGATTTAAATTTGCCGCAAGAATGTCCTATAGTGTTGTACCAGGACAACCAATCTACCATCAAGATTGCTGAAAATGAAAAATTCCAGTCCAAAACAAAACACTTACAGCTGAGATATCATCTTCTGCGAAACCTAATACAAGAAGGCCTAATCAAGCTTCAATACAAACCTACCAAAGAAATGACCGCCGATACCCTCACAAAAGCTCTGCCAAAAACTGATTTTAATAGACATAGAAATGCATTAATGAACAATTGAAAAATTTCTGAGCTTAAGAGGGGGTGTTGTGATATTTAATCTCAGAACTTTCTTTTATTAACTTTCTCTTTTTGTTTTTTACTTCCCGCCAACTGATTGTTTTTGTGCACCTGCCGTATCACGTGACGATATGTCGCGTCTCTCTACAAGTACATTGTAATACTTTTTTTTCAATCATGTAATTTTCGTTATTCGGAACTGACGTTCCATTTTTTATTCTATTTAATCATAATTTTTTCTTTTTGTCTAAGATGAATAAATTAAAGTAAAAAACATCTAGGCTTTCTTTCATTACGCCGCAACGAGTGTATTATCCTAAATAACAATTGATCTACATATTATGTAAGAATTTCTCAGTCTAATCAAGATTCATTATAGGAAAAGTAGTTGCTGGTATTTAATACAGAAGTCATATTAAGGAAATTTACTTACTCTTCACCAATGGAATATTCGATTACCTGTGACAACCCAGGTAAGCTAAACTTTATTTAATTATGTGACTGTTATTTTAGCAAAGAATTATTAGTAAGAAATATTTGTTATAAATATATTTAAATAACTAATTTGAGGAAACTCCGAACTCATGCACTTATTTATAAAGTATTTTTCTATTACTGATAACGTAATTTTTTCGTAAATTACACGTATTTTATCAAATTACAGGGAATTTCTGGCAGCAAATAGAACATATTTATTTTTTTCATGGAGGAAAATGTGATATTACACAAAAAACAATAGTTGAAAATAGAACTTAAAATATTTATGTATATATATATATATATTTCGCATGAAAAATTATTTGTATGAAAATTAATTTATATGAAAAAGGAATTTTCCGTCATGATAGCAGTGTCCGTGGACATAGTAAAATGTAGCAAAAGCACTTCCATGAATTACATTCAAGAGAAAAGAACGTTTAGCAAAATTTTGGGTATCCCTGTATATTGTGTATAAACTATATGTACATCAGATTGTGTGCTTAAATTTAGCCTTATATGAAAAATACCTAACACAAAATTAAAAGCACTTCAAGCGGTTTCCAAGCATAGCCCCAACATATCCAAATACTCTGGGTAGCCCTGTAAATGAATGACGAATGATTTCCTACAGATCTACAGAAAACATGTTTTTATGTATATAAAAAATCTGTTCATTCCATTGTGTTTAGGAAAGCCTACAGAAATAACACCGTACATAACATAAATTTCCTTAATAGACGTATTGTATTTGAATTCTCTTAGATGCACCTGTACACGAATCATTTGCTTGATTTTAACGAAAATTTTAGTGTAGCATCACTATATGATACAGATTTTGAATACTGAGTTTAGACTTTCTGCTACTATTTGATATATGCTAATAACAGATACACAGACAGAAAAATAGACACACACACAGAGAATTAAAAACATTATTTTCGGATTGAAGGAACCTCAAAACATGTAAATATAACAAACTCAATTTCGAAAATTTGCCGCAAAAAACAATACTTTCTTTACCATAAATATGGATATGAGAGAGTAATAAAAAATTCTATATTGCCTTCATATAGAACGAATAGGTAATCATTTTCTGAATCTCTAAACTAGAAATATAGATTTCCGAGTTATGCGTATAAGGTAAACAAATAAACTGAATAGACGAAAAGATCGAGAATTTCTAATTTGTACTTTTCTAGATAATATATTATATTTATAAACGATATATTATATTTTGAATCCTTTGCATTACTAGAAATTTACACTTTGATTTCTAAAATTGATTCATAAGCAAGAATTATAGTTACTAAAATTCGCTTCTTGTGTCTGCATTTATTTGGAGAAATTTTTAAAGAGATTTGACCACGATGATATAGATGTACGCTCTAGAATTTTAATAAGGATGTCTAAAACTAGCTAGTAAAAGCTAGTAGTCTAGAATTTGCTGGAATTTATAAAGATGACATGGAACTATTTTTACTAGAGCCACAATGTATTTTCTAGATGCCAGTCGCAGAAACATTTTCAGTGTATTTTTTTATGATAGTTTTTTCTATAAAAGCTTGTCCAATGTTGTCCTATTCCTTAAAAAATAATTGTATAATTTTATGGCATAAATTTATTGAGATATAAAATAATTAACATACAAAAAACGATATTGAAATTTCATTCAAAATTTTAGCCATAAATCTGAATTTTGTTTTTAAAAATGGTTTCATTATAAAGAGCGAAATCTTTATAACGGTGCTTTTTAAGACGAAATCTAAGTGCTAGGCTACTATTACAGGGCAATTTAAAAAAAATCACATGCGCGCGACAAAGAGGATTTTTTAACTTTTAGAAAAAAAAAAAAAAAAAAAAAAAAAATCACAAAAAATATTAAGAAACCATATGTTCCAAAGGAAAAAACGTTTTTAGGAGGAGAAGAAAACGGACTGTTCGATTTCAAAGAAAAGTTTGATCTATATTTTTCCTAATGATAGGAATTCAGTTTGTTTTCCTTCATCTCGTTAGATAGATTTCGAATTGCAACGATTTTACATTGAAAATTAACATTTATTTAATATCTCTAAAACTAATAAAAATTTATATGTTTTTTCATACAGTTCACTTTCAAACTTTCTATTTCCCTGCTGCTAATTTATTATACAATTACACAGACTTTTTCATTTATTATTATAGATGATCTTCGTTATTAAAAAACTAGTACGATGTGGCCGTCACAAAACTTTCTTCTATATTTTCCTATATAAATTCACTCAGTACAAATTATTTATTATTATTTTTTCCATTATGAATACAAACTTATTTCATCTCAGAGAGGTATTACACGAAATGTCAGACGGAAGTGAATTTTTATTGCGCAGATGACACCCTTCCCGTTTTCAGGAAATTTCGCATTATCAGCCGATATGCACCCAAATTCAATCAACATGAGTCATAATGGTCCTTTCACACATCAAGTTTTGTTTGATTATACGCTATAGAACCTGAAATACAGCCTGCCCTTAAATTGCGAAAATCGCTGTATAACAGTGCCACCTTGTAAGCGATTGACAACAAAAGTTAATAGGCACTAAATTATGTTAAGGTAAAATCTACATATAAATTTATATGCCATTCTGTGCATTAGTTCTTGAGATATAGCCTTCCCTGAGATTTCGGAAATCGCTGTATAGAGGCACCACCTGTTGAAATATTGGCACCAAATGTTGATAGGCACTGATTTATGTCAAGATGCATTTACAAATAAATGTGCAATAGTTCCTGAGATAAAGCCTTTCCTGAAATTGCGGAAACCTCTGCATAGCAACGCTACCTGTTGAGCGGTTAACACTAAAGATTGATAGGTACTAATTTATATCAAGGTACAACTGCGTATAAATTTAGGTGTAATTCTGAGCAGTAGTTCCTGAATTACATTTGGAACAATCTTTTGTTCACTCACTCACTCACACGCGCACAAACACATACATACATTTTTTAAAAATGGTCAAATCATGTTCTGGACGTCTCAAAACGTGTGAATGCATCGAAAACCAGAAATCGAAATTTTTTACGAATCCAATACTTTTTTCTATTGTATACAGAAAAAAGAAACAAAAAAAAATTTTTTTGGAATCATGTAATTTTAAATTATGAGTATTATTAAAAAAAAAAAAAAAAAAAAACATAACTTAGTGAAAGGATACATGTGGTCTTGGCTGTCTATAAATAAGGTTATGGTAATTTATGGTATTAAAGATATAAAATAATTTCTGAAAGTATGGTCTCATTGCTGAACGTTCACTGAGCGAAATATATTTTCAGAGAAACAACAAGACTGTTATAGTTGTATTGTAAAATGACAATGACATATTTTAAAATAGCATGATGCCACTGTCTTTATGTTTAATCAAATAGTTTAATTGCGATTTCTGGGTTGTTAATAGATAATTTATCACAAAGTTATTTTAAATTGCTTACTTACACTGTATTTTGGTTTGTGGCTGTAAATTTCAGAGTCAGCTGATGAAAAGTACACTCTCAGGCAAATTGAATTTTCTCTAAAAATACGCAAAAAAAAAAAAAAAAAAAAAAAAAAAAAGTTAAAATATTAGAAATAAACATGAAAAACAATTAAAAATTTTAAGTAATCAAATAAAAACAGCAAAAATAAAACAGAAATATTATATATTTTGAATATAAATATGTGCATAACATGAAAAATAAAAATTTTGTTTCCTAATAAAGTAATTATATTTATTAACGTAAATCATACAATGGTTTAAAATCATTTTATTTTTCTTCTAAAATGATGGTTTCTTATATTCTTTATTTATCTTATTGATTGACATTCTTCATCAATTAGTATATCAACGAATATTTTCTCCTAATTTGTCATATTCTAGAATTACTGAAAAATAATATGTTTTGGATTAGTTAAAAATAAAATATAGATAAATTGCCTTTTTATTTTCTGCACTTGAGTCGGTTTTGCTCGCCTGAGTCGTGCAATCTTTCGAACCAAAACAAGTGCTGCAAGCTTTTTTTTTTTTTTTTTTTCAATTTATGGTGTTTATACAAAGTTATTTTATTTATCTTTTTTGAACACCAATCGTCCGGTGAACTTTTTACAGTTATTTTAATTTATGGAAATAAAAAATAAAATCTTTAAAATCTTAATAATTATTTAATGTTTTCCAACGATATTAAGTTATTATCGCTTAAAGATATATTTTGTATATAATTATTCATTACATTGCGCATTCATTGACAAATTAGTTTTTTATGTCTATTTGTTATGTATGAATTTCTAATTAAATATCGAAATTAAGACAGAAACTAAAATGGATATACAGATTACTTAAAAGTTTGGTCATGAACCCTAAATTTATTTGGGTCCCCTGTGTATAAGAAATAATAATGAGATATAAAGCATTATCATGTAGAAGTTTACTTTGAAATACTATAATAATTAATACATATTTTAAATAAAATAATGCTGAATAAACCCACGAAACCTTAAATTCATAATTTATTCTTACATATACACATGCATAAAATAATTCATTAAAAAAAATTAAATTAAGTTACTTATTATATTATAAAATTCTGTATAATCTTACAACTTCTTAATTTGTTAAAACAGTATTGTTACTCAAAAACATTTTGCATTGTATCTTAGATAAATAAAACTTACCTATCTCTTTTAGACAAAGTGCGGTTGTACATATCTTCAGAATAACAAGCTCCCTAGGAAAAAAAAAAAAAAAAAAAAAAGTAAAGCAGTTAAAAGCAAAAAGGGGAAAAAATTGAAACTTTATGATTTTTCAAAATGTATGTATATATTTATAGGTATATACACTGAGCATCAAAAGTTATGGTACAATCTATTTTCTCGTTTTATTCTTTTGCACATAACTTCAAAACAAATGAGCATATAAATATAAAATTTCTATGGCAAATTCGTTATCAAATTAATCGAATTTTATATAACTTTAACACAAGTAATAATTTTTATACTGATATAACTTCAATTTTTCTCAAAAGTAAGCACTAGAAGAAATGAAAAATTTAAACAATTTTAGCTAAAGAAAATTAAATGAGAAAGGGTGTTAAAGATATAGATAGGTATAGATAGATAAAGGTACACGTGTATCCAAATGTTAGATTAAAACCAGATTTGTTTTTTCTGTATTCCCTTTTCTGTGCTTTTTTTTTTTTTTTTTCTTTTTCTTTTTTAAGTATGTGAATAACTTAAATAAAATAAAATTAAATAAAATTAAAATTAAATAGACAAATATTTGAACATGAAAACTGGATGAGCTGTTCATTTTAAAATTGTTTTTTAGCATTTTTATTATTTTGACGATGCTCAACGCTTACAAATGAATAATTATATTTTTCCAAAAAGTTCCTTATGGACGAAAAAGAAATGGGAATGTGAGGAAAGATACGATTTTAATTTAATATTTTGAGACATACGTACTTTCAACTATCCGTACCGCATCTCAAACACCATTCCTCATTTAGTTTTCTTTGCTAAAATTGTTTAAATTTTTCATTTTTTCCAATGCTTACTTAAAAAATAATAATAATAATAATAAATAAATAAAAAATAAATAAATAAATAAAATAAATAAATAAATAAATTATGGCAGTTTAAAAATTATTACTTGTGTTAAAGTTTTATAAAATTTTATTAATAATTTGATAATGAATGTGCCATCCAAATTTTATATTTATATGCTCATTTACTTCAAATATAGGCGCAAAAGAAGAAAACGAGAAAATAGATTGTACATTGACTTTTGATAGCTCAGTGTATATTTATACAATACATATTTGTGTGTGTGAGATCAACTTAAAATAATTATAAATTATATGTGTGTACTTTGTATGTACTATGTATGTGTATTGCTATTAAAATGCATGTATCTTAAAATATAATTGTGTGTCTATATATTACTTGAAATCTGTGTTTCATATTATATTTCAGTCATTTTCCTCTAAAATGACAATTATTTATTTCTACAAAATTTTGCAAAAACTTTCATTATCTATGCAAAATACATAATTTTAATTTCTTGCTTTATTATTACATTTTTTTTTTCTTTTTTCAAATTTTTTTAAAAATAGCATCCAGTTTTTCATCCTTTGACTCACATCCGATTTTATTAAATATTTATATCACGTAACAGCAGAAAGCGTTCAATAATTTATGAGTGGTACATGGTTTTTCTTTCTTGTTTATTAAATAACATTCACTCAATAATTCTCTGATCCAATCTCACTTTTATTATATCAATACCCATTAATATGAGAGAGTATATCATAATTTATGAGCGATGCAAAATTTTATTTTGTTTTGACTATAATACGGATTCGTATCATAGTATCGCGTGTAAATGGACACTACATGCACGTGAAAATGCACATAATTAAATTAAATTTTTCGTTTTTACTTTCAGGAATTGCAACGATAATAATATCGTGTATTGTAGACACGGAGTATAAAGACAGGAGAAGAAGGTAACGCTGAAATTTTGTGATGTTGTTTTCTAATGTTTATAGAGGGCACCAGCGTGCAATACTTCCTTCTCTCCAGCTTCTGCAATGTTATTCAATGAGGAAATGTCTCGTTTTAATTATTTTTTTAAAAATAATATCAAGCTGAAAAAAGTTCGATTGAAAGCAGATTTCATTAAATAGAGTATTATAACCAACATGTTTTTTTAAGAGCCATTTTATACTAATTTTACTTTGAAAGAGAGCTTTTAAAAAATGACGATCCTTATGAACCAAAGCTAGCTAAAACAGACAATTGGAAAAAGGAGAATGGATGAAATTTTGTAAAGAAAAAAAATAAACTTACTTTAGGTGCAGAAAACACGAACTCGGACATTATTTCTCTCTTGGCGCTCTTTTTTTTCTTTTCTTATCACTATCATAGCCTGTTTTACAACTAGGAACGAAGCATTTATTTGAAACATCTGAATTATGCAGTTTTAAGAACTTACAACAAAATTAAATTGCTTAAAATAAAAAATTTAAAGTGTACTCCAGCAAAATTCTATTGAAAACAACACTATATCCGCGCCCAGATAGGAAGTAATGACAATGGCGCCCTCAATATTTACCAAAAATTTACATCACAGTTTTGTAGCTTTCTCCCATTGGACCTTCAACTCCTATTAATATTACTTCGTGATTGTGGAGAATTGTACCATCATTACTTATCAATTATGTATGATTTTGCAGATATTTTATACATTTTTTAATAACAACGATTTATCCATAAGTTCAAAGAAATATCCTCTGTGTGGGCTAAAAATTATTTTCTTGTCCCTTAAAAAAAAAAAAAAAAGATAAGATGTCTATTAACACGTACTAAAAATCTGAAATCCATTAGCGCATTTCCGATAAAGTTATAAGTGAAAAAGAAGAATAAAAAAATAAAAATAAAAATAAAAATAAATCAAATTCAACAGATTTTAAAAAGCTTTTAACAAAGATTTTTTTTTTTAAGAAAAGAAAATGCATTTTTACCACCAAATATTGAATAAAAATTTTTGCTAGAATTCTCATCTAATGGAATTTCCATCTCTTAAAAAATTAACTTATAGTACTTAAATTTCTACACATTAACGAAAATGTTAAGAAGGAACCTCTTATAAAAGTATATTAGAACAAATTATGGTAACTTCTTTCATAATTAGTAATACAAAAGTGAAAACATTCCATGCAGAAAAATAAGGTTATGAATCTTTATATTTTTAACACTTTCCAAGAAAGTTGAAAGATTTTATAACTTCAGTTTGTCTATCTGTTCGTCTGTCCGCTCTCTAAATCCCGTAAGAATTCACGTAAAATCTTGAAACTAATATATATTATTTATCACTATGGGATGTTCTTTACTGTAAATGGAGTAAATACCATTAATAGTTTTTGTGTACAGGGACACCCGAAATATTATTGCGTTGTATGTGACGTATTTCTATGAACCATATTTTAATACCTTTAATTTGCACAAATCATATGAAATCAATAATTATCATTCATATGCACAATTTTTTTTTCTATAAAATATCGTATGTGTAGCATTAAGATTTACAAGGCTACACAAGAGTATTGAGATACATTAAGAGCTATGGTTGAAAATTTCTAGAATTGCATTTTCGTTTTTATTAAGAATTTTCAACACTTTCTAAAAATGTTTAAGAGTGATTATGATTTGAATTAGTCAACCTGCATGTCTTTCTGACCATTTGTTCACCTCAAGCGTCCATAAACACTTTCAGAATGTCTCCAAAATGTTATTTCTTATAGAAGTTCAATATGACATGTTCTCAATTGAAAATAGAATATATAGCACAACTGATTTGGGAAAAGGGACATCCAAAAGAATGTAAATGCGTTACGTTTTATGAGAGGCATTTTTATAAATCATATTAAAGTAACTTTGTACTGGACAATAATAATGCAATCGACATTTATTATTCATCTGCTAAAAAAAAAAAAAAAAAAAAAATGCTTCCTATAGAATGTGGTATGTTTAGCGCTGATATCTGAAGAGCTACACTTAAACATTCTGATACATTAAGGTTTACAATCGGAAATTGCTGAATTGCACTTCCGTTTGCGTTAAATGTTTTTAACTCCACTTTCTAGCAATGTTTAAGAGTGATAAGGAATTCATTAAGTCTGTCTGTCTGTCCGTTGTATGACCACGTAGGCAAGTTATATTGAAGGTTAAATAATGTCATGAGTACATGCAGTTGGAAAGTGTTAGTAATCTATGAGGAATGCATGATTTTTCGTTCCTGATTTTACTATTTCGAAAATTCGTGAGTATGTACAACTTAAGGAGGATATTTAAGGTAAAAGAGAGAAATAAATAAAAATAAAAATAAATAAAATATAAAAGGAATAAAAATAAAATAAATAAATAAATACAAATTAAATTAAATAAAAAATGCACGCATTTTTTTTTTTTTTTTTTGTATGTGTGTCCTTAAACTACTGAAAGACATTAGGTAACACTAAAGATAATATTTAAAGTAAATTCGAATGTGTTACCATTACTTCGAACTCTCTTTGTTTTTCTCTTTGCACAATCGTTATATTATGTTTTTTTTTTTTTTTTTAAATCTATTTATTTGATTTATAACAGAACTAATTAATAACAAGTTGGCATTGTTACATTCTTTTTAATCACTTTTTTATTTATTCACATAAATTTCTCTTGCTGGTCATACTAATATCTTTAGCTTATATTAAACGAGTTAATCACGTGACTTGTTACATCACACGTATATGTCTTGGACATCTCGGAAATGACAGTAACGGATTTGATGAAAGTTTGGGGTTAAGGTTCTTTCGGGGTGGAAAATGGATTGGACTTGTCCTCATCTATAGGAAAACGCGCGTTCTTTGTTTGGTTGCAACTTGAATTTACTGGGAAATTGAGTTTACTGGGAAATAGGTTTAATGATTTTAATAAAAACATAGGGTTACACATTTTTGAGATGACAAACTCATCGATCTTATCCTCATCTTAAGGAAAATTTGTGTTCGCTGTTAACACTTATTCCACCGGTTGCAATGTGTGGTGGACTTTGAGTTTACACGGAAATGGATTTAACGACTTTATTCTGGTAAAAACTTAGGATTAAGGGATTCTTGAGATGGCAAACTCATCTAAATTATCCTCATAGTCAGAAAAATTAGCATTCATAGTTAACCCTCACTTCACCCGTTGGAAAATATGGATGAAACATGGTTTTTGAAACTGGTTCGAACAATTTTGATAAAATCTTATGAATTAATGTTTTTTGAGACGATAAACCTACCCGACTTATTTTCATGTTCCGAAAAGCAATCGTTCTCTGTTACTATTGCATTGACGGTTGCAACATATGGAAGATATTTGGTTTATACAGAAATTGATCTAACAATATTGACATAAAATTATAATTCATTATTTTATGAAAAGACAAACACATGTGGCTTATACTCATTTTAACGAAAATTAGTTTTCACTGTTAACATTCACTTCATCAATTGTGAAATATGATAAAAACTCGCTTTCCTTGGAAATGAATTGAACGATTTTTATAAAAATTTACGGTTAAGGATTTTGTCGAAATGAGAAACCCATCTGATTTATCGTCATCTGCAGGAAAACTGCGTTAGTGGAAAATATGGGAGGAACCTGATTTTCTTGGAAACTGCTCGAATGATTTTGATAACGGTTTAAGATTTTAGGTTTTTTTAGACAGTTCGTCTTGAATTATCTTCATCTACAGTGAAGTTAATGTTCAGAGTTAACCCTCACTCTGCTCATGTAACTATGGCAGAAAGTTTTTTTTTTTTTTTTTTTTTTGTTTTTTTTTTTTGAAATGGATCTAACGATTTTGATAAAATCTTAGTGTTAAATGTTTATTCAGATGATAAACCATTGTACTTATTCCCATCTTCACAAAAATTCGCGTTCACTGTTAACCCTCACTTTGCCCATGGCAGAGTAGTATTTGTAAAGCTACTTAAATGACTTCGATAAAAAATTAGATTTAGGGATTTTTTGAATTTACAATTCAATATGAATTGCCCTCCTTTTTAAAACAGTAAGCGTTTACCGGTAACCCGCACTTTGCAAGAAGAGAGAGAGAGAGAGAGAGAGAGAGAGAGAGAGAGAGAGAGAGAGAGAGAGAGAGAGAGAGAGAGAGAGAGAGAGAGAGAGAGAGAGAGAGAGAGAGAGAGAGAGAGAGAGAGAGAGAATGGCCGAAACTTTTTCTTTTTTTTGAAAGTGTTCGAATGATTTTGATAAAAATCTAGCGTTAGTATGTTTTGACAAGACAGTTTGATCTGAAATGCCGCCATTATTAAAATAAATAGCGCTTACTGGTAACCCGTACTTCACGGCAGAAAATACGGTAGAAACTAGGGCTTCTTGGAAATCGGTGAAACGATTTATATATATATATATATATATATATAAAGGTTATAGTTTTTTTTTTTTTTAGATAAAAAACCAGTTTGACATATCTTTTTTTTTTTTTTTTTTTTTTTAACCAGGAAAATTAGATATTAGTGGTAACGCTTACTTTTTCTCGAAATAATAATAATAATAATAATAATAATAAAGCCAGCAGAAATATGGTTTTCTAAGAAACTGATTGAACGCATTTGATAACAAAAATATATTAAGAGGTTTGAGATTATAATTCGATGTGAATTTTCTTTACCTTCAGGAAAGTTAGCTTTCATTGGTAATTCTTTGCTAAAGAGACAATTCTTCTATTTTTGAGCATTTTTTAACTTTTGAATTAAATTTATATTGTTCCTTTTTTTTATGTTAAAGATTTTTTTTATAGATAGATATTCTTATTGATTGTCGATTGAATACGAATTATTATGGTTCATTATATTGTGAACATTGTGAAACTTTTTACATCTTTCATTAAGTTATTCCTAGACATTTTTATTTTTGGTTTTTGTGGATGATTTTTGGCAGCTGACCATCTGATTTTCTTGCATTTTTCAATCTTACACCATTATATATATAACTGCGAAATTGTGTATTGCGCTAAAAAACGATGTATTTAAAAAGACGAATATTTGTTTTATATGATCATAGCCAATGTGTATTTGAAAGATCTAAAAATGTCAAAAATAAATTATTTTTGAATAGTGTCTAGTGTTATTTTCTGTTATTCATGAAAGTATATTTTCCCAACATAGTAAAAATTCTATATTATAGAAGTTCTTTTGTTATAATAATAATAATAGTAATAATAATAATAATTATAATTAATAATAATAATAATAATAATAATAATTAATAATAATAATAATAATAATAATTATAATTATCAGTATTATTATTAGTAGTAGATGATTGACGTATCAAAAATATTATGTTAATTAACAATTAGATATTATCTGATTTGAATGTAATACAGTGTCATCAGATAAAACCTGAATTACTCTTAAAAAATAACTGTATTAAGTTTTATATATAAATATATTATTTTATTTATTATTTATTAGGTAACGTGAACATTATAGTTTAAGAGAAAAATGTTTTTTGAATTTATTAAAATTTTCTATAATCTACATAAATAAAGAGAAGTATCTGTGTGTGTGTCTGTTTGCCTGCGCTCTGGTTCTGAACAACTGAGCGCAGAGCTACAAAACTTGGCAAATGGATACCTGGAACCCTATAGGTCTGAACCTTATCGAGATTTTTTTCGAATTTGAATTTTTTTTTTAATTTTTTTTTTTTTTTTTTTTTTTCAGTTTTAAATATTGGTTTTTATGTTTCATTTTTCTAAAATTTATTCTTTCATTTCAATCGCCTGCGCGTATCTTAGCAACAGCTTTACGCTATTTATTTTTTATTTATTTAATTCCTTCTCCTGAAGCTGCAATCTTTTTTTTTTTTCCTTTTTCTTTCTTTTTACAATTTATTATATTTATTGAAAATCAAATGGTAATGCATTGGAAAAATATAATAATATTAAATTTTAAATTTAAAAACGTATTTATAACAGTTATGTTTATGTACCTAATAACCTTTATTGTATAACAACTTTTTATTTTTCATTTTTTAAATTAATTTCCTTTAAAAGAAAAATATTTTTTTCGATTTATTTATAATATTTATCAGGAAAATGGTAGTATAGAAAGGATTAAACTGATTAAAATTTCAATTTAATTAAAATTTGTTTTTTATTTATTTAATTCCTTTTTAAAGGAAATTTAATTTAATTTAATTTATTATATTGGTCGGAATCAAATCGTAATATAATGTAAAGAGCGGGGGCTATAAAATGCATTGTTCAAAAACTTAAATATTTAGCAGATGATGAGATGCAGTCATCTTTAAAATCGTAGTTCTTAAATAATAGCAGATGCACCTGTCGTCGATAAATACACAAAATGAAGTGCCCGGGAAAGATTTTTTTGCAGGCAGTGGGAACCTGGACCTGATGCAGAGCGGGCGAAAAAAGAGCTGCCGTAGGCAGCGGGTACCCCAAGCGAGGTTTAAAAGAATTTCAATGTAAGTAATTTTTTTTTAGTTTTTATTTATAATGTGATATAAAAAATAAATAGTGATTCAATTCATTTGAAATATCATTTAAATACAGTGATTAGCGAAGCGAGCGTAGCCTGCTAGTACTTAATATTTTATACTTACTTGTTGCAATTCAAATGAGTCAACAGATATGTAGCTGAAGGTTATTTTACTAGAAAAAGAGAAAAGTTCGTAGTTATTTATACAATTTCTATAATATTAATTAAAAATTATAAGAGAGAATTATATTAGACAGAGATTTTACTGCTCTTTAACTTATAAAACCTTTATTGATAATTTATTTTTTTCTACATGTGTATGCAGGAATGCTTTTAATATTAGTTCTGAAAATAAATAAGCTTAAAACATGTGTCGAAAAAGTCCTATTTTTTAAAATGCGTTTTATTATTTTGTCACACTTATTTTAAAATAGTAATAAAAAACATTCTGGATTTTTTTTTTTTTTTTTTTTTTTAATAATATTAAAAAAATAATACTTTTGAAATTCTAAAAATTAAAAAATTTGTATAATGGATTTTATAGCTACTTACTTGTTTCACAAATTTCTCTGCCCTCCGTCTCTCTCTCTCTCTGTCTCTCTGTCTCTCTCCCTCTCTCCATTTATCTATCCATTAATATATATATATATATATATATATATATATATATATATATATATATATAAATTGTACGAGCTAACTTCTTAAATTTAAAAAACAAGGAAAAATTATTTCGAGTCGAAAATGCACGAACTTTTATCAGGTAAAAATAAATAAGCGTGTGTTTGACAAGACATTTCGAACAAATATTTCGTCCACCAGCGGCCGAGCGGTTCTGCTCTCAAAGCTTGTAGATGTGAGGTGCCGAGTTTGATCCCAGGTCGGCCTAGTCGTTCTGAGTTTTCCATGTTTTTTTTTTCCGAAACTTGCGTAAATACGGGCTAAGACCCCCCCCCCCCCCCGCACGGAGGCACTTTCCAGGCCTAGGATCCTAGAGCAGTCAATTGGCCTTTCTCCCCAATCCAATCCGAACAAGTATTTTACATTTATTTATACTTATACTTTTAAATTCCGCTACTAGATGGCAGCATTAAACATTCGCAATGAATATATTTACAAAGCTACGAAAATTTGATGCTAACAATTTCAATTAGGTTAATTTAATTTTTTCTTTTTTGTATATTGTTTTATCCTAATACAAAAATATTTTTAGGTAATTAAAATTTTACAGTTAATTGTGAAACATAAATTTCTTCAGAAGTGTAAATATCTGTTGCCTAATTCTTAAGTAATAATAATAATTATAGTTATAATCAGAACTTTAATAATGATAAATAACTATTATAAAATCCAAATTAGGATTTATTTATTAAAGTGTTGTTATATTATTACATTAGAAGGCTGTTATTTTGCTTTTATTGCACTGAAATTTTTTTCCAATTATTATTATTATTTTTTTTACTTTTCGAACTTATATTAAAACTAGCAACCATGTAAATATCCGACTGTGAGATTTTGGTATATCTATATGTTTTGAGGTTTCCTGAATTCTTGCTATCTATATGTACTGTGATGCATGTATCTGCGTGCGTATGAGAATACAATAGCACCTAAATGCAGTATTCGTTTGACTAACACACTGAAAAAAAAAAAAAAAAAAAATCTGACTGACATCTGAAAACTAAATTGTGGCTCTATTAAAAATAGTTCCATGTCATCCTTATAAATTCCCTTTGGTAGCGAGTTCTAAAACTCCTTAGAATGTAAGAATTCTAGAGTATTTTCCTATATTATAGTGGTCAATCTCATTTAAAAATCTCTGAAAGTAAGATGGCGAGTTTTAGTAACTATAATTTTGTTTTATGACCCAATCCTAGAAAATCAAGCTAGAATTTCTCGCAAAACAAAAGATTTATACTATTCATATAGGCCGTGGGCCATAGGTTGATATCGTTCAAGTCCGTTTCAATCAGCCCACCAGTGGCCGAGCGGTTCTGCGCTCAAAGCTGGTAGATGGGAGGTGCCGGGTTCGATCCCAGGTCGCGCTCATCGACCTAGCCGTTCGGAGTTTTCCGTGGATTCCTCCGAAACTCGCGTAAATACGGGCTAGGACCCCTTAGAAAGACCCCCACGGAGGGCATTCCCCCCCCCTAGGCCTAGGACACATCAGGAGTCAATCGGCCTTAAATCCTACAACCAACCGTTTCAATCATTGAGGGGCAATTTCAAATTAATGTTAAAATTAAAAGAATATTCTATTATCTACGAATTCGCAATGTTCTGGTCTGAAGATGTGCACATTATTTTAAAATTAATTGAATTAATTCTACAAATTTGACATTTCTGCGGTCCTGCTATACTACTTACACTTAGAGATAGTCAAATTCTCTGCTCATTCATTCGCTTATCCTCCAATCAAAACAGTAATTTCCTTTTCGCTGTTATTTTTAGCCCAATGACAGCTGCTGTTACGACGCGCGCTAGCATTTGATAAGTTTTGTTTACGTTTATTTATGTTTACATTATCTTGAGTATTGTTGACATTTTCATCCGATACTATTATTGCTTTCTTTTCGTGTATTTTTAAGTAATCTTTACATTTCACATAATGTGAGAATAAAATGACATATTGTTTATATATCGGGAATGACGTAAATTAAAAAATGTAGTATTTATTTTTCTCAAATAAGATGTGAAGTTTCTCTCGACATCATTATCTTGCGTATTATTAACATTTTGATCGAATTCTTTTATTACTCTTTTATTCCCTTTATTTTTAAGTAGAATTATTACAGGTAATATAATATCAGAAGAAATTACTTATTATTTGTACATCGGAGATGAGATACATTCAAAGGTGACGTGTTTTCCTCAAATAAGCTGGGATGAAGTGAGATTGTTTGCTGATCAGTGGAAAGTTTTAAATGTTTGTGAAAGAAAAATATCTACCGATTTGCTTCTTCTTCAAATTAATGAACTTTCCAAACTAAGTTTTACTCTGACGCGTAGCTAAATTATTACCGAAGCGTCAGTGGAGGCCTCCATATCCCTTTCCGACCGAAAGCGTACATTTGTATGGGTTAGATATCCACGACATCCACTCACATTTTTGGGTACAACTATAGTATTTCCCCACAGCTGAATTTGGCGATTTTTCATTGGCGCCGATTTGAACGATAATGATGTCGTTCTGGGCTGTTTGCGATATAATATGGCAGCCTGCATGCTATTTATTAGCTTATGATTTTTTGATTTATGATTTAACCATAATCGCCAAAAATAAATCACCAAATTCAGCTGTGGGGAAATACTATAGTTGTTCCCATTTTTGCATCTGGAACAGTCGTATGTAATAAAATCAGGAAAAAAAAAAACGATCGAGCTAATTAGCAGAAAGTGTAAATTACAATCTTCAATCAACAAATGTTGGTTATAGTCCATATTATTCTTTCAGTTTGCAAAAAAAGAAGAATGTAATGCTTTAAAGTAAAAATGTTCCCGGTCTTAAAGGGATATGGAAACTCAAAAAATTTTTGGGTTCTGTTTGTGTGTCTATTTCTCGCGTGATAGCGGCCGCAAAAATCACGCTATTGGCTTGCAATTTGGTACACATGCTCATGAACCACGCGGAACGAGTATAGTTTAAGTGTGCATTCCATTTCTTGTTCGTGTACAGGGACACTCCAAATTTTTTTTTATCATTACGGCCTATGGACAGAATTTGTACCGCGATAGCGGCCGCAAAAATCCCTGATTGACTTGCAAATTGGTTCAAATGTTCAGACTCTGTATAAAAATAGTTGTGTAATATTTTTATGTTTAGATTATTCATGGATCGTGTAGAGGGATACAAAAATTTTCTTACCATTATGGCCTGTGGGGTGAATTTCGTTTAAGCGAATTTTGTCTTCCTTAATCCGTATTCAACGAAATTAAATTAGCGTACATTATTGAGATGCTTAAATTTATGATTTCTGTAGAAAATATGTGTATTTAGGCTTTATAATTAATGTACAAGACCTTACAAAAGTATTTCGACAATGTCATGTAATCATCCATTTTTTTTTTTTTTTTTAAATTTCGAACAATTATTTTTGAAGAACATAGAATAAGTTGAAATTCTTTTACTGCCGTTCTTTTACAGAAAAACGCAAAATAATTTCATAACATTAGAATCTATCGGCAATTTTTTACCTAAGCGCATTTTAACGTGTTTATGCTGCATTTAGTGGAATTAACATATATTATAAACATATTTAAAAGCATGTTTTCTCACCCTAAAAAAAAAAAAAAAAAAAAAAAAAAAGTTATGTATAAGCTAAAATTATTTACAGGACCACACAAAAGAATTCCGATGATATTCTGTAATATCATCATTCAAATGATGTCAAATTAGGTTGAAATATAAGTGAGTTATAATTAGTTAGGTGTATCATTAGTGGTGCATATAATAACGGTGACTCCTTTTGAGCAACACGCAAAAGAATATTGTACCATTATGGTCTATTGATGGTATGTATTAAAAATATATTTTAACATGGTTACACTAAATATAATGAAATGTTATTAGAATTTTTTTAAGCCTGTTTTTTTCTGAAAAATTTTGCGATAGAACTGATAATTAGTTTAGAGAGTTATACAAAATAATTCCGATATGTTATGTAGTCTTTTTGCAGGAAATTTGGTACAAGTTTTTATTACTTACAAGGAATTAATAGAAGGCTGTTTCTAGGAAAATATATAAATATACATATGTAGAGATATAGATGTAGACAGAGGTATACAGCGGAAAGTTGAAGGCGAGTGGTAACCCCCGTCAGAAATGTATCTGTTTATGTAGCGAGTCGTCATATATATTATACATATATATAATAAAGAGAGAGAGATGCATGTTAGGGCTCACCCGAAGAGACAGAAAACGAAACATTTGTATTAGATTAGGGAGCAAACCAATGTTACTGATGTTATTTCTAGAATTAAGTTAAAATGGAGCTGGACTGAGCACTTTCAGAAGAAATGATGATATATTGACCACCACTCCTATTTTGGATACCGAGATAAAACAAAAGACCGAGAAAGAGACCAGTGTGTTATTGAAGAAATAAAATTGTGAAGTTTGGAAGAGAGAATAGAGAATAATTGCAGAAAACAGGGCAGATTGGAATCACCTAGAAGGGGCATTTATCCTGCAGTGGATTGATAAAGGTTAAAATTCATGATGATAATGATAGATATAAATTTAGAATTAATAAAAACTATCAATGATCTAATGAGTGATGAAAATAGGACGTTGAGGTTCCTGATCTGCAGATCCACTAAATATTAATATTTTTCCTTTTTTAGTACTTTTTTCTCAGGAGTATGATTTTAGCACTTGTGTGCAAGATATTTTAAAATTTATTCAACGAATCACAGCATTATCAGAAATATATTACACACTGCTTTAAACCAGCATTCTAAATGTAAACTCAATTCCTTCAAATTGAAATCGATTTTCCAAATTTATGTGCAAAGTTTACTTCCAGAACATTTGATATTTTCATTACCTATTTTTAAAAGAATATATTAGCAAAATTTTCAGGTTGCCCCCGAAAAGTTGAAACGAACTTGTTTTTAAATGACATTTTTAGCTTATGGCCCACGGTCTAATAATATTGTTTCACCATCTAGAAAAGTGTCGACTAAGACTAGAAATTCACGATCATTTCTTCTATTCAGGTAATTTGTTTACCTTATACGTATAACTAAGAAATTTATATTTCTAGTTAGGATTCAGAGAATGACTATTTAGTCGTTCTAGATGAAGGCGGTATATTTTTTTTCTCTGTGTATGGTACTAGGTTACTATAGGACGAAAAGTATAAATTTTCATGAATGTAGGACTACCATAATTATTTTACAGCGATACAAAGAAGAAAGCTTTGCCATCAACATCTATGGAAACAAAATATTTATAATGTTAGCGCCTAAACTCTACATCAGATTGATTGGGTAGGCATGTTCTAAGTCATAGTACCAAGAATAATATAGATTTTCTTGATTGTAGGACTTAAGCGAAGCATTGGATTAGTTAAATAAAAAAAAAAAAAAAAAAAAAAAAAAAAAAAAAAAAAAAATGAAAAACTAAAACATTTTACATTGTTTTCTAAAATATTATTACGAGTTTGTAAATAATTGTAATTATTTTTATGTAAATTCATTCAAAGAGGCTTAGTCAGGTAATAAAATGTCAATTTTCTGCATTTCTAGCTCTTTTTCGCGTTAAAATAGCTAATTTTTCCTTAAAAACACATTAAAAAGCTCCAATAAAGCAGGTAATGGATTTGGCGCCAAATTTATCAAATTTTACCCTCCTTGGCGACTTTTTTGGTGACCTTGGCAAGAAAATCCTTATTATCGATATACCAAATATGGAAGCTGTAGTCTCATTGGCTGAGCAGTTTCTGGGATTTTCTACATTTTTCTACGCGGGTATTTAAGGAGTTCATTACGCCAAATTAGTCAGTCTCGGTTGAGTTTCGCAAAGAAATTGATGAATGCTTAAAGAGCACCGAGCCTCTTTGGATTACAACTTTTGCTGTGTGATAGAGTTTGTACTTTGAATTTGCTGTTGACAGCTGTTATTTAAGCTGTGCTTACTGGTGAAACTGAAGTTGATACTTAGTTTATAGACCTGTATTTTTCTAGAATTTTCTGTAAATAAAGTTTCCAGCCTCTGCAAGATTCACTTTTCATTCTTGGACAAACCACGAACCCCCAAGTACGCAACAATAGGACCATTATGGAAAAACATGTGCGAATTATGTGTAGTTATCTTATAGTGGAGCATAAAAGAATTCACACACATTTCGTCCTTAAGGACTAATTATTAAATTTGCATTTATATCTTTAAAAGAGAATGTAACTGGTATATGTTATAGAATTTTGCTACAATATTGATTGTTACTGGAAATTGTGAACTTATCAAACACATCTGGGTGGATTGCCCTCTGTGGAGGTCTTTATAAAGAGTCCTAGCCCGTAAGTACACGAACTTCGGAGAAAACCGCGGAAAACTCCGAATGGCTAGGCCAACGAGCGGAATATGCTATAAAACATGATACTTCTCGTTAACTAGCTTCGAGAGAAGACCTCCCGGGAATTTGAGTTTACTCTTTTACAGGGAGGTATAAAAGAATTCGGATTCATTATGGTCCATTGTTCAAACATACAAACTTAGAGAAAAATACTCAAATACCCCATTATACTTCTTACTTTTGTTTATTTGCCTATTTGTTTGATGATTAACCTGCGATAACGCGCATCGGGTATCTCGTACCCGAGACCTTATTCAAAAAAATATAAGATTAAAAAAATTCGAAAAAAATATGTGAGAAAAATATTTTATTTTTATTTAAAATATACCCGAGACCTTATTCAAAAAAACATATGATTAAAAAAATTCGAAAAAAAATATGTGAGAAAAATATTTTATTTTTATTTAAATTATGTTCATATTATTAAATTTGTCTCACAATTTAGTTTTATTTATGACACTAGTACATATCTGCATGTATAACCCTTTAATGCGACAAATAGTTGTCGGGTATCACATACCCGGCGCGCCTGCTCGCGTTCGTTTGTTCGGCGGGCGTTCTCCAGGGTTAAATTTATTTAAAACCTCATTAATTACTAAATGTTTGGAAGGTAGTGCGGGGTGAACCCGTATTTTTATTTTAGTTTTGTAAAGTCTATGTGGAAAATTACTGTACTGACAGCCTTAATTTTCTTTTTTTAGTTATTAATGTCCTAATAAGAGGAATAAATGGAATAGGATTATAATTAGCAAAGCTTAAAAACTGTGTTTTACTGAATTAAATAAAAAATTTATATTTACCTAATTACAAAACTTTTTTTTCTTCCTAATTTCAAAGTATGAATAAACATCATATGGAAATCCAATTCCACATCTATTCGAGCATTCCAATTTTTTTGTTTAAAAATTTCATAAGTTTAAAGTATCAGCTTATGATACATAAATAAAATTTAAATAAATGAAAATGTTCTAAAAATCAGTCTAAAATAACTATATCCTTTTTACTCTACATAAAATAAGATCAGATGTCACAATCTTTTATATTGCAAACAACATACATACATTTTTTAAATATATACCTATAAAACTTGAATATTTATGCTGATATATTTCAGTATCTGGTTTCAATTAATTACCCAAAATATCATAAAAGAGTACTTTAATTACTATTTAAAAGATTTTTTTTTTTTTTTTTTTTTTTTTTTTTTTTAAATCATTAACTATTTTTTTAATTAAAATTTGTTTTTGTAATGTGTTGAAATACATTTTCATACTAATATATTAATTGGTTCTAATAATTAGTTAAACGATTAATAAAAATAAAACGTAGGAATTTAATATCAATATTATCGTCTTTCAAATCAAATAAAACCAGATTCGTAAAACGATGTAATTTACTGAAAAATTTTAAGATTGGTGTTATGGTTTTATGTGTTAAGGCCGATTGATTACGCTAGGGTCATAGGCCTAGGCGGTCCCTGCGTGTATGGTGGGGGTCTTGCTAAGGGATCCTAGCAGATATTCATTCGAGTTTCACAGAAAATCACGGAAAACTCCAAATAGCTAAGATGACGAGAGTGACCCCGGGATCTAATGCAGCACCTCCCATACAACTTTCAGAACAGAACATACTGGCCACGGGTGAAGCTCAAGATTAAAAAATAACTATGAAAATTTTTCTTTATACAAATCTCTTTTTCTTGTTCGGTAACTTGAAATAAATTCTTTCTGAAATTGCAATACATCAATTAATAACTCTAGATATTATAGTGAATAATGCATTCTTTTGTAACTCATACATTTGTTGCAGCATTAAAGAAGGAAAAAAAAAGATAGAAAGAAGAATGACGTTCGTTATGATAAATTTCTTTGGCGACCACATGAGATCTATAGAGACTGAGATACTTGAAGAAAAGTAATGAAAGGTCGTAAGTATTTCATACTATTTAATTTAAAGCCATGGGTTGTAGAATATTTCTACACTGAAGTGGTTACTGAAAATAATTTGGAATAAGATTTTTTACCAGTTCAGCTTATTCGAGAACTTCAGACATTACAAAAAAGGTTCCCTCCTCATATTATTAGGATCTGCAGAATTTCTGAAATACAGACATCAGTTTCAAAAGTGTTAAATCGACATTTCCACATGATATCAGTCACCGACATACATGATCTGTCCCGAAAGTAATGCGCCTATATTTATTTTAAGAAATTTATTGAACCGATTGGTACACTCACTCAATATTCTTCGAAATACATCCCTCCTGCTTCAACACACTTGTTCTGACGCGATTTCCATGCTTTATATACGTCCTGGCTGTCCGTCACAGAGATGTCCTTTAGTAACCTCGTCGTAGCCACCTTGATGTTCTCCAGGGTCCCCAAATGCTGTTCTTTGAGGACTTTTTTAATCTTCGGGAATGAAAAGAAGTCGGACGGGAACAAATCAGGACTGTAAGGCTGCTGGAGGAGCGTTGAGACACTGGGAGCATTGTCATGGTGCAGCTTCCAGGAATTCTTGATCTCGCGCCTGACGCGATTGACCCGTTGCTTTAGCCTTTTCAGTAATTCGACGTAAAATTTGGCGTAGACTGGTTGGTCAGGTGAAACAAATTCAAAATGGACCACTCCCTTGGATTCGAAAAAAAAATAAAACAATGAGCATCGCTTTGCCCTACGATTTGCTCATTCTTGCCTTTTTTGGGCGTGGAGATGACGTCGTGTGCCACTCTGCGCTCTGTCTTTTTGTTTCTGGGTCGTACAAGAAGGTAAAAGATTCGTCATCAGTTATCACATTGTCCAAAACAGTCGGATCGTCCTCACAACACTGCAACAATTCTGCTCGAGAGTTTTTTCCATCTTGATTTCGACCGAGCACTCACACAAGGGTTCACTGAAACAGGTACTGTGACTCTGCAGGAGCTCCGAGCCGACTGACGATGGTGGCACTGTGTTCCCAAGACTCCACCCACTCTTCCGTGCAAGCGGCAACCCTGTGCGACCGACAATCCTGTCAGAAGAAAAAGAAGCGCATTACTTTCGGGACAGACCGTGTAAGTGAAGGCTCACTTTCGAATCTAGACGTTTTCGTCGAATATCTAAAGAAATATTTTCTTCATAACATGCAGGATTTTAAAACTAAAGCAGTGCTACTTTAAGAAAACTTTACATACTACATTACACACAAAATAACGCAATCAGATTACAAAAATATTGATTATCTCATGAAATATGAGTATTTTTACTAAATAATTTTTAACTGCGCATATGCAACACTTAGCAAAATTTTTTTAACATAATTCATTAGCCAAATGTATAGACTAAATCTAATAAATTCCCCAAGCAAATATCATTAAAACTCAGAAAGGTATTATTGATGGAAAAGCTGATTTTCAAGTACTTTCAAAAACATGCAAAACGCTAAGGGGGTTTTACACATATTTTCATTTGGATCGACGAACAGTCATGAACATAAGTGAAGGCACACTATGCATTTTCTGAAAAAATGGGGAAAATTTGAGAATCATTATTGTTAATAAAACAGTTTTTTTTTTAAATATAAAGTGTACCTTCACTTATGTCGGCGACTGTATAAATACATACACAGTATGTATTAAATGTATCGGAAATACGAAACTCAATACACATATATGAGAAATTATGTTTGATTGACGGTCATGGAGTTTGCTTAAAACTAAGCAAACTCCATGACCGTAAGGACATCTTTTCAAGCGAGCTTACCCTAGAGGAACTGGATGATGCAATTAACAGCCTTGACCCCCGTAAATCACCAGTTATCGACCTCGTCTTTGGTCATATGATTAAGCATCTTGGAGCTCACGCAAAGCTCACTCTTCTCCGAATCTTCAACCTGTCCTGGAGTACAGGAAAGCTACCTACCTCATGGAAGAAGTCAATAATCGTTCCGATTCTAAAGTCAAACAAAGATGCTACCAACTGCAAGAGCTACCGGCCTATCTCACTTACCAGCTCCCTCTGTAAGTTTATGGAAAGGATTATCCACACAAGAATTACGACTTGGCTTATTGAAAACAAAGTGCTCCATTTCTACCAAACGGCTTACCGAGCTCAGCACAGTACCGTCGACCAACTTTTCTTCCTGGTTCGGTGTATCGTCGACGGCCTTCATGAAAAGCCACTCAAAAAGACAACTGCTGTCTTTCTGGATCTCTCTGCGGCCTTCGACCGTGTTTGGAGACAGAAACTCAGTGAGATCATTCACCGTGCTGGCATAACTGGAAATTCTCTGCTCTGGATTAACGACTTCCTCAGAGATAGAAAGTTTGTAGTGAAGGTCAATGGAAACTACTCAAAGACACACCGCACCTGGGCAGGAGTCCCCTAGGGCTCAGTCCTAAGTCCCTTGCTGTTCCTCCTCTACATGAATACCATCCATGAACACATTAATGGAGAGGCCAAGATAGCCTGCTATGCAGATGACATTGCCATCTGGAATACAAATTCTGATCTGTCTGCTTCAGAAGCTATCCTAAACACCAACCTGACGAACATTGAAACCTGGGCCACAAACCTTAAGCTCTTGATTAACGCAGAAAAATCTAATCTCTGCGTCTTCACCACAGACACAAAAAACAGGAAATCATTCCGTCCTAGCATCAAAATCTTCAACTCGACCATCAATCAAATTTCTAACCCCAAATATCTTAGTCTCACATTGGACACCGAGCTAAGATTCACCAAGCACATTGAAACCACTTCACTCAGAGCATTAAAAAAGCTCAATATTCTCAGAAAATTATGTGGCTCAACATGGGGTTCTAAACCGAAGACTCTCCTCAACACCTACACTGTACTCATCAGACCTGTTCTTGAATATGCAGCACCTATATGGGCTCTAGCATCCTCCTCATCAAAAGAGAAGTTGATAGTGTCCAATACAGAGCTTCAAAAATCATCATTGGTGCAGTTTCCTCAACCAACAACCTGAGTGCTGAGATTGAATGCGGTCTCACACCACTTGAAAGCAGGCGAAAACTGGCCACTGTTAAATTTACCAATAAGATCAGGAGCTGCAGCGCGGAACACATCTCAAACGTTACTTTTCGGGCCTGGACCAACAGAGAAAGGTTAAAGAGATCCTCCACGCTCCAATACGACAAAGCTATCAGAAATTACATCAATCTGAACCACTCATGCCTTGACATTATTGAAGAACCATATTTTGCTGTCAAACCACCGTCTACTGTTAAGATCAGTTTAGACCTGCTGGAACCGTGTTCGAAAAAAGAACCATAAGAAACCATTAAGAGGAAGGGCATGGAAACTATAGCCAAGCTTTCTAAACCTGACCTTGTAACCGCTTACACCGACGGATCTTCCAACTCAGAATGTGACAGAGGAGGTTCTGGCATCTTCCTTCGCCTTCCAGATCAAACATCCCTCAAACATCGGGTCGCAGCCGGAAAAATCGCCTCCAACTTCACTAGTGAACTGATCGCCATAAAAGCCGCTCTTGCCCTTTACTACTTTAGTGTGAATTTTGGGGTTCAGCTCGAGGGAACCACACAGTCAGTTCCCTCGAATGGCATCATCATTTTCGCTGACTGCAAATCTGCTCTGGAGGCCATTAAAGGAGGTAAAACGAGACTCGCCCAAGATATCAACGCGTTTCTGTCCACCATTGTAGCCAGGGAACAAACCTGCACCATCCAATGGGTCCCCGCTCATGTCAACATCGAGGGGAATGAACAAGCGGACTCCCTCGCCAAGGAGGATAGGAATATAAATACCCCTCTCATGCAAACCACTTACTTTGATGCAAATGTCGTCGCAAAACATCAGCTCTGCGGCGGACCTTGGAAGAAATGGTGCCTTCCGGAGCTTAATCTTGACCGTGCAATCACCACTACCATCAGCAGATTACGGACGGGGCACATGAGAGGTATGAAGATCATGACCGACGGCTCTAGAACCTACACAGAATGCAGGCACTGCCCAGGAACTCAGCTGGATCCGAGGCATCTCTTCAATTGCATCTCTGTTACCTCGATCCTCTTCAACATCGACCTCAACTGCTGCCATGACACCCTTTACACCGAAAAAGTCGGAGATGTGGCCAAGGCCATGCCTTTGGTCCCATTTGACTTACCTATACACTTTTTTTTTTCTGCACTTGTCACACGACAACAACACAACAACAATGTTTGATTTCTCAAAAATTTCTTTTCAATTCTTTTTCTTTTAAAACCCTTCATGTTATGAAGAAAAAAATGTAAAAATAAATGAGTGGATGTCATTATTTTGAAATGCTTGTAGCAGCATTTGTTTCAGTAAAATCGTATCGGAGAATTATTTATTCATTTCATTATATATTAATCTTAGACATGCGTAACTAATCACATTGATACCTAAAAAGTTGTAAAAAGAAATATAAAATTAATTAGAAGCTTAGAAGATTTAATTTCGAGAATTACTAATGTAAGTTTAAACTTTTATACGTCCTTCTCTTCATCCCCCAGCCCACCAGCGGCTGAGCGGTTCTGCGCTCAAAGCTGGTAGACATGAGGTGCCGAATTCGATCCCAGGTCGCGCTCGTCGGCCTATCCGTTCGGAGTATTCCGCGATTTTCCCCGAAACTTGCGTAAATACAGGCTAGGTCTTCTTAGAAAGACCTCCACGGAAGGCACTCTCCCTCAGGCTTAGGACCCTAGAGTAGTCAACCGGCCTTATTTCCAAAACACCAAACACCCCACATCCGCCCCCCCCCCCACTAAAAAAAAAATTAAAAAATTAAAATAAAAACACTGGATAGATAAAATGTATCCTATACTCTCATCAAGTAAGGAATGTACAAAATGTCAGCATTATATCATTCAAAGTTGTAGATATATGTTTACACAAAGTTGATAAGAAATTAGTTACAGATTAAAATGTAATGTCATTTATCTACATTATCAATACTTACCTTCTTATGTGTATGGATTTGATTTGTGTATGACTCATTAACTGTGATCTACATTCCCCCCACCCCCTTAAATTGGAGAATTTATGTCAGAGCAATAAAAAAGGGTTTAAGCAGCATTTTTTTTTTTTTTTTTTTTTTTTGTGTCTGGTCATATCTCTAGAAGTTTTAAGATGCATTGCTGTAAATTTGTATATTACCACATGAACATATGGAAAACATTTTATTTATTGGAAATTTTTTTGTTCAGGAGGTTCCATGAAGATTTTAATTTTGTAATTTTCTTGAAGTTGAATTTATTAAAATTTTTAACTGGTTTTATAAAATTCTTTACCTTTTTAGGCGCAAATTTTAAATTCATGGCATATATCTAAGACCAACGTATAAGGAGTTAAAACTGTCGTATATATATATATATATATAGTCAAAGTTTTTTTTTTTAACATATAAAATACTTTGTGAATATATGTTACTAACTGATAATTCATTATTCACTTTCAAACAAAACTAATAAATTTTTAAATTGTTTACGTAGAAAATAATTGAAAGTTGCATTTTAGTATCTAAAGCAAAATTATAGATTTATAAACGTAGCAAAAGTTTAGACTTCTAAACATCAGCATAAGCTTGAAAGTAAATTTAAAAATAATGCACTGATGTACACAGAAATTGCATCTAAAAAATAAAATGACAGAAATGATTACTTACGAGCAGGGCATACCGCACTGTGGATAACATTGGTTTTTTATGAGTTCCTCATTATTTTTCAAGCATTGTTCTGTAATAAAAATTCTCTGTCAAATGTAAACAAAGGTTTTTTTTAAATAAATGAGCACGGTTAAACAAATTAACATAAAAAGGATAAAATAATGCACAGTATTTAATGATTTTATATCAAAGTTAAAATTGCACTTTAATTCATCAGATTACAACAGAAACAAACTAGTATGTTGTGGCCACCACATGACTTTCTTCTATCTTTTCCTATACAAATTCACTCAGTAACAATAATTAAAAAAAAAAAAAAAAAAAAAAAAGTGGGACTTTGACAAAATTTTGGGTAAAATGTGAAAATTATTCTAAGTTTGTCAAAACACGGAAACCGTGGGACTTTGACAAAATTGGGGGGAAAATGCAAAAATTTGTTTAAGTTTGTCAGAACACGGAAACCGTAGGACTGACAAAATTAGGGAAAAAAGCAAAAATTAGTTTAAGTTTGTCAGAACACGGAAACCGTGGGAGTTTGATAGAATTAAGGGAAGAGAAAAAAAAAAAAGTGTGACTTTAACAAATTTTCACATTTTACCCAAAATTTTGTCAAAGTCCCACTTTTTTTCCCCCCTCTCCTTTTAATTCTATCAAACTCCCACGGTTTCCGTGTTCTGACAAACTTAAACAAATTTTTGCATTTTCCCCCCAATTTTGTCAAAGTCCCACGGTTTCCGTGTTTTGTGACAAACTTAGAATAATTTTCACATTTTACCCAAAATTTTGTTAAAGTTTGTCAAGACACGGAAACCGTAGGACTTTGACAAAATTAGGGGAAAAAAGCAAAAATTAGTTTAAGTTTGTCAGAACACGGAAACCGTGGGAGTTTGATAAAATTAAGGGGAGAGAAAAAAAAAAAAAAAAAAAAAAAAAAAAAAAGATTTTTTCTAAGTTTTTTTTCGTAAAAAGTAAAAAAAATCGATAACTTTGT
The DNA here is from genome assembly GCA_963930645.1 of Salticus scenicus. Taxonomy (NCBI): domain Eukaryota; kingdom Metazoa; phylum Arthropoda; class Arachnida; order Araneae; family Salticidae; genus Salticus; species Salticus scenicus. The sequence continues at coordinate 316,292,297 of OZ005652.1, read as the reverse complement.
TTTAAATTATCACAGATTTATAGTTCAACCATTCGTTTTAAAGGTACTGACGAGACCTTTCGAAAGATACCCATCTTGAAAATTTTTGCCCTATATCAACCCTGTTAAAAATTTAGAAAAAGCGGGATGGCAACGCAACCTGTAAGACGATTTTTACCAAAAGTTGATAGGCACTAATTTATGTCAAGGTGCAACTACATACCAATTTGTATGAAATTCTGTGCAGTAGTTCCAGAGATACAGTTGCCACAAAATTTTGTCACACACACACAGACAGACAGACAGACAGACAGACAGACAGACATTTTCTAAAAATGGTAAAATCGTGTTCTACATCTCTCAAAACGTGTAAATCCATCAAAAACCCGAAATCGAAAATTTTTACGAATCCAATACTTTCTTCTATTGAAGATAGAAGAAAGTAATAATAACAATTTTTCTTATTGCCATTAGTGTTATCAGTCTTATTATTATCGTCCTCATTTATATATACATTAGAATCCCGGTTACCTGAAAAGCTCGGGATCGAAGCAATTTCGGTTAATCAATATTGAATTAAAATTTTCGGATAACCGGGAAGCAATTATTTCGTGCAAAGAGAAACTCACGAAGAAGGTACAACTGGCATCAAAAGGAATTCAAGCACTGAATTATTCCATTGTCTCACATATTCATGCTACAAAAATTTCAGATGAAGCACATACTGAAGCACAAGATGGTGCCCTAAATTCAAAAGACTTTTTATTTGAAAGTTGGCGTGACAAGGCTGCTTTAAAGCGATCCTAAAATCATTAAAAAAGAAAGAAATCCCTGTTTTATTAAATAACCAGAAAACTTTGTAAACAAATTAAATAAATTTACACAGTTACCTTACGTAATGTCCTTATTTCTTTTTTGCACAATACGTATTTCAAGTGCGTCCGCACTCATCTTCAGGTGCTAAGTGACCTCTTCATCTGCATCTGTCTCTATTGTCGATCGTCGTCGGTTCGTTAGTTCTCCTCGCTTTACTTCAGTTAAATTTAGTATTGACTGCCATTCTTTCGGTATTATTGCGTGTTCTCTTTCGTTAATTGCGTAGGGGTTAGTCAGAATTTCGAGGGCCTCGCGTTTTAGGGTATAACTGTGATTATTATATGGAGCAAGTTTTTTAGTAGTAATTGAGTTAATGTTGATAGAATTATTTTGGTGGACAGAGGAGAGCGTTATAACAACATTAACTCAATTACTACTAAAAAACTTGCTCCATATAATAATCACAGTTATGCCCTAAAACGCGAGGCCCTCGAAATTCTGACTAACCCCTACGCAATTAACGAAAGAGAACACGCAATAATACCGAAAGAATGGCAGCCAATACTAAATTTAACTGAAGTGAAGCGAGGAGATCTAACGAAACGACGACGATCAACAATAGAGACAGATGAAGATGAAGAGGTCACTTAGCACCTGAAGATGAGTGCGGACGCACTTGAAATACGTATTCTGCAAAAAAGAAATAAGGACATTATGTAAGGTAACTTGTGTAAATTTATTTAATGAATTTATCGTCCTTCAAGTAAAATTAAGTGATTAATATTTGTAAACAAATTTTGTTTATACACACACATATATATATATATATATATATATATATATAGTAATATAATTATCAGTGCAAAAATTTGAAATTAAAAGATGATTTAATTTCAGTATTCAAATAATTATTCTGATCAAAAACGAAGACCACCCAAATCAAACCAAAAAAAGAAATAAATTAAAATCTAAATGAATTATAGCAAATTGGAATGAGAAAAAATCATTATTTGCATTCTAACGTTTTCAAGGGCCTGGTAGAATGCAAATATGCTAAAAAAATGGATATTTTTCTGTCACAAAGAAAGCAAAAACTAAGAATTTCTTTGTTCACAGGCCCGAAACACCCATAGTAAAACCAGAAAAAAACGAAGATCAAAATAAAACACCTCACTAAAAACAGTAATCTACAGTATCTACAGTAATGTTATGAAAATAATGGAAAAATTAAATAAAAAATAATGAATAAATAAAATAAAATAAAATGAATAAATAATAAAATAAAAAGAAATAAAATACATATAATGTCTGTACAAAATGGCCATGAAGCATGGAACAAAGTAAAAGAAAACAAAAACCTATCCAAGCAATTTTTTTTTTTTTTTTTTTTTTTTTTTTTTTTTGTTCAGGATTCAAATAATCAATGTAGATAATTGAATAGTGCTGCCATCTACGATTGTAATTTGCCACGAAGGTTGAAAGATAATGGGAATACAAACTAACCATAAAATAATACCTAATGTTTTTAGACCTAAATTTAAATCGGAATAAAAATTGAGAGAAAAAAAATAATTAAAACAATATTTTAATTAAGTGTTTGGGATATCCATTAATTAATGCTAAATTTTTAAAGAATCGAAATCGTACTTTTTGATGTTTATCAGACACTAAATATTTGATCCGTAGATTAAAATTAAGAAGAATATTGACAAAAACAGATTTATGTAAACATGTTTTAAAATTAGCAAAAAAATTTACTTTAAAGGGGAAATCTTTCCGTTTATCATATAAGTCAAATTCTAATTGGCTATTACTATTAAGAATAATTTTTAAATCTAAGAAACTAATAACACTAGATTCCAAATCAGTACTACTAAGAGACAGATTTTCAGGATAATTAACAAGTAAGTCTAGATTGGTGTTATGTTTGTTTATCCAAATATAATATAATTATATCATCTATGTATCGTAGTAATTTAAAATTAGTACACTCAATGTCACGCTCATAATAATATAAGTATAGATCAGCTAACATACTAGAAGCAATGCGACCTTGTGGCAACCCTAAACGTTGTTTACATAAAGAATTATTGAATAAAATATAGTTATGGTATAGGATAAACCTAGTCAGAGTTTTAAAGGCTGAAGGAGTTATATATATATATATATATATATATATATATATATATATATATATTACTTCTTTGCAATTTCCTGTTTATGTTTACATCATATACTTTGGGTTAGATTCTGAATTATATGTGCATAGCGTAATAATGTTTCTCGCGTCTAGGTTTGAGGACGATACTATAGGCTTGGAGGGGTGCCAAATTGACCGGCAGTTTGGGATTTGGTAAGCATCCAGTCATTCGGCGTTCCCTTATTAATATTTTCTTTCAACCGCAAGGGTTATCACCCCTGTCTTAACACAGGACTCGTTGAGTCAGCATTTGCCTAGAAGCTTCCATAGTCACACAAAATGTGATTAAAGACTACCTAGTTTGCGTCATTCAGAGTCATGTAGTTTATCATGTAGGTAAAGTTTCAAATATTAATTTCAATACTAAAATATACAAGAGAGAGGACATTCTGTTAAACTGATAATTTTTGGAGGCCGAAATGAGACCTTTCGGTTTAATGTTCATTTTTTACGAAAACTTTAATAATATTTAACATTTGGGCATTACTGTAATGCACGAACTTAATAATACAATCTATTGAACAAAACAGCTATAATCTGAGAAAATGACCTGAGTAGAATTGCGGACAAGAAACAGTAACGTAGATACAAATTAAATAGCTAAAGCTATATTTATTTTGATAATTGTATAGATCTGATTTATTGACTCTATCGTTAGGTTGTTCCTAAATATGATTAAAGTGTCTCTTTAGGTAAAATGAGGTAACGAAAATTTCAATATTTATTGCATCTATAGGTAACTTGCATTCGGTAAAAGTGTTTTTTGAATTACTAATTCAGCGAAATATTTGCAAATTTTTCGTTGAATCTTTTACATACACACATATGCACAGATTTTAAAACTGATTACCATATGAAATTTCAGTTCATTTTTTCAGGTTGAGAAAATTTCACCTTATGATTAATTTATGTGCAGTCTCTTCAACAGAATAAATCTTCTCTTCTATGGTTATAAAAAGGATATTAATTAAAAAAAAAAATACTATAAAGGAATCTCAATTTCCCTTTAATACTACATTATTAAATCTTCGATAAACTTTTTAAATAAAAATTTCGTATTTTTTTTTTTATGTGTATACAAAATAGAACTTATCCTTAGAGACTGAGCATTAATGAAACATTCATTGTTTATTCAAAATTTTTTAGGATCGTAAAAGCAGGTGTTTTAGTTTTCGACGCAATAGGGATATAAATAGCAAGCATAACATATAACTACTATTATGCATTATGAAGGCTCTTTGTTTAAATACAATTACGATGCATATGCCTAATATTAGGAAATCACTGGCGAGCGCTATTTTACGTATATTTTAATTATATTTTTTTATGAATACCAGTTTTTCATTAATTATGCAAGCATCTTTGTTGGTTGATAAAAGCTTTGTGATGAAACAAGTGGAGTAAAAGTTAATTTTCATATTTGTACTTAAAGTTAATAAGATTTTACACAGAGTAATATTTTTCTAGGGCAGGGGAGTTTTGATATAACTAAAACATCTAAATATTTTTGATATTCATAATTAAAATTTACCTTATTCAACCATTAAAAAAAAAAAAAAAAAAAAAAAAAAAAAAAACTGAAATGCAAAGAGCTATTATATCAGCAGCAAAATCATTATTGAATGATAAATATTAAAATAAATCAAAATCTATGAATTATTCTTATAGAACAACTAAACTGATATAAAGAAAAAAAATATTGAAGCAATTAGAAGTTAAAATCGAAATCCTACCTATAATAAGTAACAGTTTCTTTCTTAGAAGTATGGAAAAGTCTTTTATAATTTACGAGTGACGCACGATTTTACTGCGTGCGTGCATGATTTTTCATTTTCGTGTGTCCGTACGAATACATGCTTGCTAGTGCGTGGGTGTGTAGTTGCGCCCGTGTGTGATCAGTTGTAATCTATCCTATAAGATGTGAAAATGTTTCATTCTATGTTATTATGCTAGGTTTTGTTGGGATTTTATGTCACATTGAAAAAAAAAATTGTGGGCAAAAAGCATAAAAAAAAAAAAAAAAAAAAAAAGTTATTTCTTATTATAATTATTTTAAATCTTCATGTGAAATAAAGTTTATACTTCAGAAAATGTTTACGATTTGATAACTTCTATATTTGATTTGATAATTTGATTTGTTAATTTCTGAAATACTGTGTAGTACTTATCCAGGATACTTTTAAGGTAAGTCCAGTGCAGTAGACTTATCTTAGAGATATACATTGGATAAGTTCGTTGCTCAATTTGACCCGCCATCTTGTTTTAAAATGACTATATACATTCATAAATACAAAGATATGAGCACTGAGAAAAAATATATACAGTTTTCATCTAGAATGAATAAGTAGTCATATTCTAAATTCCATATAACTAGAACTGCCTTACGCGTATTCCTTCCGAGCTATGCTCATAAGGTACGCCAATAAACTGAATAGAAGAAATGATCAAAAATTTCTAGTCTACACATTTCTAGATGGTGAAACAATATTCTGAATATTCTGAATCTTTTGTATTGCGAGAAATTCTCGCTTGATTTTCTAGAATTGGGTAATAAACCAAGATTATAGTTGCTGAAAACTGCCTCTTGTATTCTCATTTATTTGCAGAGATTTTTAAAAAACTTTGTCCTCGAGAACATAATCAAACGCTCTAGAATTCTAATAAGGGTTTTTAGAACTCGCTTTCAAAAGGGACTAGAATTTATAAAGATGACATGGAATTATTTTTTCTAGAGCCACAATTCTAGATGTCAGTTCTTCTAGATGTCAGTTGTAGAATTTTTTCTCAGTGAGATAGATGGATAGATAGACAGACAAATTAAGTGAACGCAAGAAGTCTGTTTTTAAAAGAATTAATTTAAAAATAAAATGCTAAGAAGTGCTATGAATTACGTTCTTCGAATTTCCAACAAGTTCTTAAATCGTATATCAAGGAAAGCCGATGAACAGTGCATCCACATTTATCCACATGAGAATAAGCGCAGCAATCTGACATGCAATCCTTTGTAGACAAAAAGAGGAACATGGAAAAAAGAAAAAAAAATGTCAATAAAACATATCATATAAATAAATAAATCTGATATATACAGTCGGCAGCATAATTTTTCGAGCACTAGCCAATAATTCCTATATTAAAAAAGTACACTTAAGACTGTTTTGTTAAATAAATCCGTGTCGAATCATGTTCTTAGACTGACTAAGAACATGACTCGATAAGGATTTATTTAACAAAGCAGTATTAAGTGTATTTTTTTTAGACAGGGATTATTGCTAGTGCTCGAATAATTTTGCAGCCGACTGTATATATATTTTAATAGATAATTAATTTGAATAATAAAATGTTATATGATGAAATGTGAACTTCGTTAAAATAGTGATCTACATTTTTTCAAGTACTTCAAAGTTAAAGGATATATACAGCAAATATTAATACAAGAACGTTAAAAAAACTTTTTGAATTCCATCATTATATATATTCGTATATATATATATATATATATATATATTTGATATAAGAAATGAATACATACATAAGAACTGAAAACTATATACAGATGTTGGGTAAAATAATGGAAGCACTTTCATTTTTTTAGGTTTTGTCGAATATATCAAAAAATACTTAATGTATTGTTCTTGAATATTGGGAATGAAGAAAACATGTCTTTCCTCATATTTTCCAGTAAAAATTTTGTTACGAACGCCTTTAGGAGGCGAACAACAAATCCAATAAAATAAAAAAGATACTTGTGATTACCCTGTGTCTGGAAGGGCGTCCATTCATCTGCAGATTTTTGATGTGGTTATAAATGTTATATTTTATACGTGCGTAGATTTTTGTGAGGGTAGCTTGAATATTTAAATAATTATAAATATTTTGTTAAAAAATGCAAAATTTTTTCGCAACATTTTACTTTAGAACTTTGAAAGTTTTTTTTAAACAAATTTCACGAAACTTTCAAAAAACATGACAACATATGCCTAAATTATTATACCACGGTTTAAAACAAATACATTTAATGATCAAAGATATAGGGACAGTTGTAGTAAATAATTTATTACTACGTACACGCAGACTTCAGCAAAAAAACTTTGACATCGTTTAATACTCAACTGTCTAGAGCACCTTGTAAAAAAAAAAAAAAAAAAAAAATCCAGTTGAATATTACAAAAATTCGTAGAGATATCAGTGATTAAATGAGCTGTTTTTCAGCTGTTTTTTAAAAAGACTTTTACGATAAAGGGTCATTCACAAATGAAAATTTGTATCAGAAAAGAACTATGTTACACAATGACACTGAAAACACATCTGTGCTTCTTTTTCTTTTTTTTTTTTTTATCTACATTCCTATTTAACAAAAAAAAAAAAAAAAAAAAAAAAAAAAAGAAAAAAGAAAAATTAATTGTTTGAAAAGAAAAATGAAACGTTTTTTATGATATAAATTTTCATTTATGAATGACTCCTTATCGTAAAGACCTTTTTATAAAGCAGCTGAAAACAGTTCATTTAATCACTGATACCTCTATGAATTTTCCTGATATTCAGTTGAGCTTTTTTATAAGGTACTCTATATACAGTTGAGTATTAAACTATGTCAAAGTTTTTTTGTTTTGTTACAGTCTTCTCATGCGCAGTTATAAGTTATTTACTACAACTGTCTATATCTCTTTGAATATTAAATGAATTTGTTTTAATTTGTAGTATAATGATTTAGGCATATGTTGTCATGATTTCTCAAAGTTTAAGGAAATTTAAAAAAGGACCCTTCAGAGTTATAAAGTAAAAACTCGCGAAAATTTTTTTACATTTTTTAATAAAATATTTATAACTCTTTAAGTATTCAAGTTAGCCTTACAAAACTCTACACACGTATAAAAAATAACATTTATAACCACATCTAAAATTTTCAGACGAATGGACTCATTTCATGATACATGACAATCACAAATATTTTTTACTTTATTGGATTTGTTACTCGCCCCCTAAAGACGTTCGTGACGAAATCATTGCTGGAAAATATCAGGAAAGGCATGTTTTCTTTATTCCCAAAATTCAAGAATAACACATTAAGTATTTTTTGTGATAATCGTCGAAACCTAAAAAAATGAAAGTGTCCAGCACCTGTATATATACAGGGTTCGAAATTAACTGGTTCGTTGGTATGTAACCATGAAAATATTCAATGGACGAAATATAATCTTTAGTGGTCCATTGGGCTTGACATCCTTTCAAATTTTTACTTTTTTACTTTTCTCTAAAACTGCTCACAAATCTGTCACAAAATAGTATATAACAATTATAAAAATAGTAAGTGTACTTCATTATAATTGTCATTATCACATATTCTCTGTAATTATTCAATCAATTTCAGTTTAATAGTATTATTATTATTTTACTTTTAATTCTTAATGGTATAATTATGTGACATTTAGTTCATTTATGAAAGCATAAGTTTTTTATTTACCAATTTTTCCGGCGTATAATCCTCAGGTCTTTTATATCTGTTTTACATCGGAAATTTTAATTAACCAACAAAGCTATTTTGTCTCTTACAATCGTAACCTTGTTTGTAAATTAAAATTTTTTGTGTAAAACTGGTCTATGTGCATTGTGCATTATAGGCTGGAAAATACGGTATATACGAGGTCATTTGTATTTTTTAATTTACAAAAAATTATCATATTTGTGATGTAAATTTATAAAACAAATAAACAAAGTTTAAGAAAAACTGAGTTTTATAAAATTTAAAATATTTAAAAAAATATGGGTGAACGGACTAGTCAAAGTCTGAAACAGTTAAATCTTAAATTTGCTGGTCCGCTGGACCAGTGTCTTAATTTTCTGAATTTGTACCCCAGTATATATATACATATAATATTATATATAGATCTGAATAGAAATACAATGATACGTATACTAACGCTAATCAAATAAATTCTCAAAACGCATAAAAATTGTTCAAAGAAAAAGAAAAGTATCTATAATAGTATCATTCCTTAGTGAACTTGACTAACATACATCATTTTAAAGAAATTCTAAAATTATTTACAGACACTAAAGGCGAACTGACGGATAGGTAGACAGACGAACTGACAAACAGATAGATACTCTAATTCAAATCATATTTACACTTAAAATTTATTAGAAAGTGTGAAAAACGTTTAATATTAACGAAAATGATATTCCAGCAAATTTCCAATAGAGCTTATTGTAACTGAATATTTTCGTGTGGACCTGTAAATCTTAATGCTATTCATATTACATTCTATAAAAAGTATTCTTCTGTGCATATAAATAACATATTTCAATTTCATTAAGATTTTCGCAAAGTAAAGTTGTTAAAATATGAATTATAGCAATACCTCTCATGAACCCAATTGGGCTCTATGATAAATTTAATCCAATCAAATGAGTTTAATTGGGTTCGCGAAATTATTCCAAAGCATTAATGTTTTGGAATACTTCCGGGTATCCTTGTATACAAACAAGTCGTGGTATTTACTTCAATGTCAATAGGGAACATCCAACAGTGTACTTGACTAGCATAGATTAGTTTCAAGAAATTCCAAGAATATTTACTAGAGCGCAGAAAGATAAGCTGAAGTCACTAACTCTTTTCAACCTTTCTGGAAAGTGTTAAATATCAGTGAAACTTTCTTTCCTTTTAATTATAAACTCTTACTCGTATTCTCAATTGACCGAATCAAAAAAACAAAAACAAAGAGTGGCTGTTTATAGATATAGAAGAGATTTGCATTAATTGATAGTTAAAATTATATTTCAAGCATATATAAATATGTATTTGAAATCTAAAATGTAATATGTAAAAGATTTCCAGGGCTAACACAGGTGAATTTTCAATACCAATAAATATTTACTTACAGTATTCTTCAACTTACTTGTTACTTTCTTGACTTACAGTTTCTTTAATTTTAATCGTAGCAAATACATCTATCTATCTATCTGTCTATCTATCTTTCTCTCTATATATAACGCAATATCAGTATGTGTGGTCCCTATAGACACGAAAACTGCTGGACCGATTTACGTGCGGTTTCTTGTAAAATGACCTGTGTGTTTCGTGGAAGGTTTAAGAGCAGTCAATCGGCATTATTCCCAAAACATAAACACTCATGGAAGGTTTAAAGCTATTTAAATATTCAAGCTCGATCTGAAAAATAAAATGGAATTTTGAAGCGTTATAAAATAATGTTTCATCGAGCCATCTACATTAAATTAATACAATTACTATTGATATTAATAGTATTACAATTACTTATTAATTTTCATGGCCCTTAATCGTGAATGTTCACGTATAATTAACATTACAAAAAGGTGAGAAATAATCCAAGGAATTAGAATTGAATACTTAAATTAAAATATTCCAATTAGTTAAAACGAATCCAAAACTTCATAATAGCTTTAGAAATTTTAAACATTTTTTATAAAGCTATTGTTAATAATAATAATAATAATAATAATAATAAAATATTTGTATGTTGAAATATACTCATTTATTCTTGCAATAAAACTGAAATAAAGCTGAATTAAAACTTTATTTAAAATTAAAATTGTTAAAAATGTCTATTATATATAAAACGCAATGTTTGTGTGCATGTTGGTTGTAGAAACAAAAAATGATGAATTATTTAAATTTAAAACATAAACGAACATTTCAGTTACTTGGTATATAATACATATTGAATTATACATTATTACACATTATAATTATTACACATTAAGTCATACATTATTAAAATTTGTTATTTAATTACTTATAAATAGGATTTTAAATACTTAAAAAAAATTTCGCGAAAAAAATTTTACCTATATAATTTACTTAACATCCCATTGCAGCAAGAGAAAGGATCTATATATTAATACGCAAACATGAAAATTATAGTACACTTTTAACATATTAATTATGAAAGTAGGTGATTGAAAGCCGTACCGATAAATATTATTCTTGTATGATATCAAGGAGGTATTTAAGAGTACTATGTACGCTTTGGTTTTATACACATATTCTTTTCTATTAAAAATTCCTAAAAGAAAGTTGTTAAGACTGGCAATTTCTTGAAAATTCAAATAAAACCACAGACACTGCAATTTGTAGATATGTAGCATCACTATACTCGGCTACAGTTTCGAAATTTTATACTACTATTAAACGTCAAGCAAATTAAAAAAGGATTTACTTTATGAAAGTCCTTCCCCCCCCCCTCCCCCCCCGATTTATTTGTGATCTGATTTCTATTTTTGCAATTTACGTCAGCTCTGATTTGAAGAAATATTTTCTAGGGAAAATATAATGCATTTCAATTAAATGAAATTGACTAATTATTTTAAAAAGAGTGGATTTATTACTATATCCTCTGCATATATAAGAAAAATGTATAACATTCAGAATTTTTTCTTTTATTTCTGATTTTCGATGAATTTACACGTTTTGAGATCTCCTGAACAGGATTTGACCATTTTTTGAAAATGACCTTCTTTTAGAGTAAGCAAAATTTTGCGAACACTGTACCTCATAAACCAATGTACTTAATTTGACCGAACTTGTAATTTGGTTGGACCTTAGGTTGTTTAAATGCGTACTTAAAAAAATTGGCTGAGTTTTGACCACTGTGCGATACTCGTTCCATTAAAACCACAGAATGTGTTTCGTTGAGATTATTTCTTTATTTTCAATGAAATTTCATTAGAAAACACAAGATACATTGTGAATAAACTTACGAAAATTTATCAACATTTCTTCGTATTTGCTTACATTAACAAAATATTTTGTTTATCTTTACTATAAATTTTGTATATTTGTAAGTAAAAAGCAATTTTTTGTAAGAAAACAAAATTTTTTTTTAGAATTGAAATAAAAAAAAAAAATATATTTTGTTAATTTAATCCAAATTTCTGTTGAAACACATTTAAACTTAAATTTTTGTTATTTAAGCAATGTTATGTAATAAATATTGTTGAAAATTATACAACTATTCAAAATATTTTTGATTTAAATTTTTCAGCAATAATCTTTTAAATACTTCAAAAAATTTTTGATGTATATTAGTTATATCGTCGTATTAGTTAATAATGTTGAAAAATTCTAAATTTCTTAAAAAAAAAAAAAAAAAAAAAAAAAAAAAAAAAAAGATTTAAATTATACAACAATATTTTTTTTTTATAAGAATAACGTACTCACTTCCTGAGTTAATGTTGCATTAGTTCTGCGTTCCTTTAATCCTGTGTAATTCTTGCAGTGTGTTTCATAAGGGCTTGGAAGAACGTTTACTATATTCTAAATGAAAAAGAATGATTCACATTTCAGAATATTACTGCTAAAAGACAAAAGTTAGAGTGAAATATCATTAGTGAAGTATTTGTGAAGATAAGTATCATGAGACAATTTTGATCATAATGTCTGTCGTTAAAGAAGAAATATCTAAAAGAGACATGAACAAATTAAAAAGGTATCCGGATGATAGAGTTTCACTCGGAATTAATGTAAGAATCATTTTTAGAACGAACAGCAACGAAAATTCATGCGGTTCGAATAAGTTATTAATACTTTCCAACTGTGCGTACTCTTTACTTCATTTAACTTTCGGTGTACTCAGCCTACGTGATGACACAACGAACGGACTGATGGACTGAAATACAGACATATATACAAAATGAATTTATAATCATAACAACAACAATCATAACGGCAATCTTAAACATTGAAGTAAAGTGTTAAATAGGCTTAGCTAAAACGGAAATACAATTACAACAATTTCTAATTCAACCTTTAATGTATCTGAATACTTTTTGTATAACCCTGAAAATGTTAACGCTAAACATACCATATTATATAGAAAACATACGAACAATGGATGTGAATTTCATTATGATTTATAAGAAATAAACGTATTAAAATTTGATTTATAGAAATAACTCTCATAGAACGGAATGCTTTGGAATTTTCCCGGGTGTCACTCTATATAAACTCTTTATACAGCGGTAGTATTTATCCTATTTTCAATAGGGAACATTTCATAGTAATCTTGAATAACATATATCAGTTTCAAAAAATTCCATGAATATTTGCGGAAGTTAGAGCGCGGTCAGACAGACGAAAGGAAAGACAGACAGACAGACGAATTGAAATCATTAGCACTCTAAACATCGTTAGAAAGTGTTAAAATCGACTAATGCAAATGAAACGCAAATTCCAATTATAGCCATTAATGTAACTGAATGTTTTTGTGTGACCCTGTAAGTCTTAATAATAATCATATTATATTCTATAGAAAGCATTTTCTTATGCATATGTATTATTAATATCAGTTATATTGCGATTTGCTCAAAATAAAACTATTAAAATATGATTTATAGAAATACCTCCTCACAGAACGTAATACTTTAGTATTTTTTCAGGTGTCCATGTTGACAAACCATTGGTGGTATTTATCCTATTTTCAATAGGAAATATCCCATAGTAAATTCGAATAACATATATCAGTTTAAAAAAAAAATCCTGAATATTTACGCGAATTAGAAGGCAGACAGACGGACAGACAGACAAACCGAAGTCATGAACGCTTTTCTATTTTGTTGGAAAGTGTTAAAAAATAGGGGGATTTGCTTTCGGAAATTATCATTATAAGGTATTTCTTTACTATTTGAATATTTCAGATTATGTTGGGGTGCCCGTCGCTAGTTTTCATAGATTTTGACTTTTGATTTTTCTATTTTTCTGTGCAATATTTAGAGAATTTCTAATGAATGTATCGTAAAGCTTAATTCTTTGTCTACAAAATAATGTAAATACCATCAAATAAACACTTGTTTAAGCGACCCCTAAAACACTTTTCCTAAGAGCTTGTAACTCTGCCATTAAAAGTATATTATATTTTAATACCTTTTTGCACAAATTGCAACGATATTGAAATTTGTTGTTTAAGTTTGCTATCGGACGTTCCAATTGAATATGGAGTAAACAACTCCACTAGTTTGTGAACAAGGACGCTCGAAAGTATTCCAAAGCATTTTGCGTTCTACGAGCACTGGAAAAAAAAAAAAAAAACTTCCTCAAAAAGGAGCAAAATTGCGTCAAAATAGCTCCGAAACAAATATACTCAAATTTAAAAATCCCATGTACTCATTTTTGAGTATATTGACATGGCTCAAAAATGGGGTTGACCATCGTGAATCCCAATACCTTAATCATAGATTCTGATTGCTAATGTATTCTTCCGAATACCAGTATTTATTTACAAAATTTTGTATCAATATTTCAATAATTAAAATTTCAATAATTAAAAATTTTCAATTTTTTTAATTGGAAAATAAATTTTTTGTAAGACTGAATTTTATTTTCGTATTGTATTGAAATATTTATATAAACTTTTGTATAATTATATTATTACTAGAAGATCAGCCCGTGCAAAGCACGGTGGTAGTTTCGTTATAAAAATTTCTTTCAAATTTTTAAAAATCTCATTGAACACTTTCACATTGAACACTTTCACGAAGTTACAATATTTCATTACAAAATTTTCTAAGTTCACATTTATATTACAAATGGATATACATTATAATTATATTCTTCCCAATCAAATTATTTATATCCATATTGTTGCGAGTTTGTAAATAATTGTATTCATTCTTGAAGAAATTCTTTCAAAGAGGCTTAGTAAATCGTTAGAATGTTAATTTTCGACATTTCTAGTTGTTTTAGCGTTAAAATAATGCATATTATATTATAAAAAGAATAATTATATTATAAAAAGAATAAGAAAGCGTAATTTTCCCTTAAAAACGCATTAGAAATCTCCAATAAGGCAGGTAATGGATTTGGCACCAAATTTGGCGACTTTTTCCCTAATTGTTGATTTTTTTGGTGACCTTGGCGAGAAAATCCTTATTAGTGATATACCAAATATGGATGCTGAAATATGATTGGCTCAGGAGATACAGAAATTTCTGGAACATTCCACACTTTTCTACAGGGGTATATAAGGGCTGCGTTTTTCGCCAAGGCAGTCAGTTCAGTTCAGTCTGAAATCAGAGTCAGGCAGTTTCGCTAATGCTTGCATTGCATTTCAAGGAGTTCTAAGCCTCTTTGAATGAGTCTTGCTTCATGTGCTATTGCTATACAGTTAGTACTGTGGATTTACAGTTGACAGTTGTTAATTAAGCTGTGTTTACTGATTGAATTGAAGCTGATACTTAATTTACAGACCTGTATTTTTCCGGAACTTTCTGTGAATAAATTACTGAATTTTTGCAAGCCTCGCCTTTCATTCTCGGACAACTTACGAACCCCCGAGTACGCAACAATATTACATTTGACTGTACAAATTTGAATACTGGGTATATTCTTCAGAAATAAGTAACATAAAAACCCTGAAAGAAACGCCCACTGGTAGAGTTACAGATATCAAAAATGACGTGAATCTACGTCAGCGGTCGCAAAAGTGTTAAGATATATATGAAATACCGATAAAAGAAATATATATAAATATATGTATAAAATAAAGTTTAAGCATTTAACTATTAATTAAATAACTTCAAATGAAATGGGTTGTGAAAAAGTACTTAAGATGTTTAGCCGGAGCAAATCATGGTGGTAATTTTACAATTATAAATATTGTAAAAAAAAAAAACAATTATTGTGGATATATAAGAGTAAATAATTTCAAATAATTATAAAACTTCTCTGAAAACGACATTTCTTGTAAAAAAGTTTCTGCAGTTTCCAATCTGTCCTTGTGCGTCTGTTGGCTGAATATGAAATTTAATGTTATTTTGATTTCGTGATCGGGATAAGGCAACATATAGTTGTCCATGAGAGAAAACTGTTTCATCAAGATAAATTCCTACATGCTGAAATGTCTGACCTTGAGATTTGTTTATTGTCATTGCATAGGCAGGAATGACAGGAAATTGGCGACGTTTTAGGATGAATGGAAGAGTGACATCACTTGGACACAAATCAACTCGTGGCAAGAAAACTGTTTCACCATGATGACACTGAGATAAAATTTTCGCAGAAATGAAATTTTCATGCATTTCAAGTATTGATAAGCGAGTCCCATTGCAAAGACCCTGATTTGGATTAAGATTTCTTAGCAACATGACTATTATACCTTTTTTTAAAATTAGCTGATGAGTTGGCATGCCAGAAGGAGTTTGCTCATGTAAAAACTCTGTTGGATAATTTAATATATCATTATTGTCTTCAGAAACAATAGAATCTACACTGTAATACACATGTGGGTCTCCTTCAATTCTTGATATTATTTTCATGTTAATTTCCAGAGTTTTCCTATTTGTTGGAGCTAAAATAACTCTGTTTCCCAATTCTTCAACCTGCATGGTGGCTAATTGACTGTAAATTGCTTCGATGATGTTATTTTCAATCATGTGTTCAGGGATTTCTATGGAATCGGTGGGTAATTCGGGGACGCTAGGAAGAGTTCCTTCTCCTACATTTAAGAGCCAAATATTGTGTTGTTCTTGTCCGGCACTTCTCATGTTTGAGATGAGTGGAAGGTGGGTGAAGTATCTCCATAAAGGTGTAGATTTGATACAGGCTTCTATGATATTTGCTGTAGATCCTCTTGGCACAACTGGAAGTGTCTGTCTGAAGTCTCCTCCAATAACGATAACTTTCCCTCCGAAAGGCTTATCACTGCTCATGATTTCTTTCAGAAGGGAATCGATACATCGAAGACCATCTTTTGTCAGCATCGTTATTTCATCTATAACGATGAGCTGAGCTTTGCGAAGGTTTTCTGCTTCTGAAGTATTTGTCCTCATTGAGGAAACTGATGTGTCAAGAATAGGAATAGGTAACTTGAAACCGCTGTGAACTGTTCGCCCACCTTCGAGAAGTGTTGCTGCAACGCCAGTAGTTGCAAATGGAAGTGCTATTTGTTCTTTTCCCCGAATATAGTGCAACAGGGTTGAGTACAAATAAGTTTTTCCTGAACCCCCAGGACCATCAATGAAAAAATACCTGTCCATTTTATTTATGTCTTCGATAGCTTTGATGATTTTTCTGAAGGCTTCTAACTGTTGTGGATTAAGCGATGCAATCTGAATTTCTGCCAGTTCTCTTTGTTCGACTGGGTTGTAAAGCTGTATTTCAATAGGATTTCCTATTGGCATTGGAAGTTCAAAAGATTCGCATGTCATTCCGTGTTGCTTGAGAGTTGCATTGATATCATGTAGAGCCAGATTAAAAGAACTTTCATTTTTGTTACACTGAAAATCCATAGCCATATCAGAACAATAATTATTCCATAGTTCAAGTGCGTTAGTAGGATTGCATAAAATCAGTATGAAGGCAAAAGTCTGTCTCAGTTGTTTTGGCATCTGGTAAACAGCAGCTTCCCTCAAACAGTGATTCCATTCTTCATCAGAATCAAGTAAATGTCTGTGAAATGCTGCTTCTTTGAAGGTATCATAAACAATACCATCAACAGCTTTTAAAAATTCAAAACTTGTAGCACCGGGTACGTGAAGAAGCAACATCCGTAGATAGAATCGTTCTTCTTCTTTAGCACTAACAACATACATTCTTGGCACTATCTTATTTCCACCTCTTTGTCTTTTTTGCCATTTGTTCTTTTTGTATACGTAACTGTAGGGAATATCTGAATACAATATTGTTTCAGTATCCGGGTTGGTTTGATTTAATTCGAACCATGCCTCAAGTTTAGTTTTCCCTGTTCTTGCAGCCTGTAAGGCTTCTTCTTCTTCACCTTCTGTAAAGATTATGTGCTGCTGATTTGGCAGGTGTACTGGCAATCTCATAACTGCATGTGACCTGTCATGCATTTTAAACTGGAGCAATCGCCACATGGCTTCTGGTGCACTGACATACCTCGCATGAATGTAATTTGCAATTTCATTGTTTTGAATCTCCCCAGCACTGACAATTATATTCGCACAGTCAAAACCTTTATAGATGTATTTGTAAATATATTTCACTGCTCTCATAGATGTACAAACTTCGACATTAATATGTGCATCATATTTCAGAAGCAGATAGGCATTGTAAGGAACAACGAATCTGTTGTCCATTGTGGTTCCACGTACAACAACTGTAGAATTCATGCATCTCTTATACTTAGGATAGCCATCAGCACTCAATAAAGTTTCTGTTTGAAAATCTTTTGGGAAACCTTTTCTACACTTTCTAGCTTCCATGCAAGGAGCTCGAGGATTGTTTGAACCGCAAAGGCCATGAATCATACAGCGCGTGACGATTTCATGCAGGCGTCGATTTAAACCAGGATCAGGAATCTCAGCACTAATTAAACGATCAATATGTTCTACCGATGAAAATTTATCTTCTGCACGCAAGACAATTAAAATATGGACATGTGGAAGACCTCTCTTTTGAAATTCTATTGTGTAAACATGAGCCGTTGAAATTCCTAAAACACCATGCACTATCAAATCTTCAAGAATGGATTTTAGCTTTAAGTTATAAAATCGTGAAACCAAATCAGGACGGTCACTTGGCTCTTCACCTTTTCTCAAATTTTCTGTAATTTCACGCCACTTAGGATTGGCTGTGAAAGTTACGAAAAGATCTGGCGGACCAAATTTTGCAAATATTGACATAGCATCAGCACACCTCTCACGCATGTTTCTTGGTGATCCTTCAAATGATGAGGGAAGAATGACTGGAATCCCAGCTGCTTGTGCATTATTGACTCTATTTTCAATGTGATCTGCTAGTCCTTGGCAGAATTCTGTTCGCAGCTTCTGCTGGTGTGTTTTAATGTAGTTCAAATTATTGGCTTCAACTTGCAAGTAAGAATCCACTATGAACTGCTGTGTCAGTCGTCCCGCACTAATAACTGGATTGAAGTGTTCTCTTACGGCCAACAAAGCTGCTTTGTACTGCAGCATAGTAACATTATTTCTCGTTCTATTTGTCTGTGCACCCTCATAAGCCTCGCAAGTCCAGTTAGGTTGCCAACCTGGTTCGCCATACGGGAATAAAATGGGATAAACCATTGGGTCCAAGTTAGGGCTGAGAATGTTGATATTGACAAACTGCTGTCCTGGATTTTCTGGGTTTACTGGATAAATTCTAATGTCTCTGTCAAAAGGAGGCTCACCATGATCATTAACAAAAACCATTGCAATTTCATTTGCTGTAGGTGCATTATACCTTCTCTGATCAGTATGACGATCTCGTCGAAATACCAGATTCACTATGGGAATATCTTGTCCTGCTTCATTCGCTTCATCGATCGCTTGAGCTTCAACGTCCCTTAGCATACGGTAAGTGTGACAAAATCGATTTGTCATTCTGAATAGCCTGTCCAACTGGTCCAGAAGACGGGGAATGCATTGTTGATTAGCAGGATTAAGAACTCTGCATTCTGTTGCCTGAGTGCTATCTATGACATACAGTTGGGCATACTGTCGAGATTGTTCACTGCGTGGTTCTAGATGGCTGGTCCTGTGACATATTTGACCATGAACTTTAAACACGCAAGGTCCTCTTCCACTGAAATTTAATACTTTGGCTCCCATTGATGCAAAAGATAAAGCACTGTTATAAGAGCGAATGTTATCTCTAAAATTCTTGTAATCAGGGTTCTCATGATTCATCAACAAATCTTGAAGAACTGGTGGAAAATCAACTGATTTCCTTGAGAATCCGTTGGTTTAATCAAAGAAACTGTCCCTTTCCGGCAACAACTGCTGAATATTTTGTCTAGAGGTCGTTCAGCGGCGAAATTCTTCGAACCACAGAATTCACAAACATCGATCATTGGTCCACAGTAATGTAATTCATCATTCTCATTGGTAAATACTTCTTGAACTCTACGACTATTTCTTTCATTTCTTTGATCATGGGATTCAACATCAGCTTGCCTTCGCATTTGTGCTGCAAACTCAGATTCTCGTTTCCTCCGTCGCCTTTGAATATCAGCATTATTTTGTCGAATTCTTGCCAATGACTCTGGACTTTGTCTTTGTAACCATCTTCTTTTCCTCTCATTTTCCAAACGACGCCGTTTTTCAATGAGTGTTTCAGACAGATCCATTCGGAAAAAAATTAAAATCTCACATTAAAAAAAAAAAATGTTCAGTTTTGAAAGATTTTTCTAATGATGTAAGGTTTATGTAGATTAATTTAGAAGAAATACACAGCATTTCTTTAAAAAGAAAATCGCTGCCAAAAGTTGAAAAATGATCATTTCATTTTATTTATTTCTCACTTCAATTAATTCATTTGCTAGTAAGACCGTGCGAAAATTTCACGCTCTATTTATCTCTTCGACAACTTTAAAATTTAAAATTATTATTATTATTATTTAATAGATGTCATTTTCTCATATGCATGAGCTAATTTAATATTTTAATATTTTTATTTATTTATCTTATTTTATTTATTTATTTATTTAATTTGTCCGTAAAAGCATATTCAATTTTATGCTGGAAAAAAAAAAAAAAAAAAAAAAATGAAGTTTGATAAAAATAATTAAAGGCTTTAAATATGTTTCTACAAATATTTTAAGAGTTTTAAGGCTTTAATATGTTTCTGAAATATTTTAAGAGTTTTTTTTTAAAATAAAACGGTCAAAGAGTCATTCATTCGGGATTAAAGAGTCATCCACTTGGAATTTGTATTTTCTGAATGGCAACCGTTTTGGTTTGTTTTTATCAGGAATTGTGTTGTTTATAATAGCCAGTGATCCGTTATATGTAATTTATATACCTTTAAACATTCCAATTGAATAGTTTTTCAAGGTATTAAAGGAAATAAGAATAGGTGTGATAAAAAATATATTATATGTATGTTTTCGTAAGTTGAGCAAACAGAAAAAAAATAAAATAAATAATAATAATAATAATGGCTTCCAAAAGTTTCAGTTTTGAAGCGGTACTAACCGGATTCGTTCATGACAGATGACAGATGAGGATCATTATATATATTAATTATTTATTTACAAACTTTTGCATCAATGTTTCAATATTTAAAATTTCAATTATTGAAAGTTTTCAATTTTCTTAATTGGTATATAAATATTTTGTTAAATTAAAAAAAAAGAGAAAAAAAAATCTGAATAAGTGACTCCACTCGACTTTCCGAACTTTAAGTAATTAATGGTTGTTTAAACAAGTGGATCTCCAGATCAGGAGCCTCAACATCCTAATTTCATCACTCGTTACTGAGCAGATAATTTTTAATTTATTCCATACTGCAGTTAAAGCATCGATTATTCGTGTCTTGTTTATACGTGTTTTACATTTATACATCCCTCGATCTGTCATAATTTTGCGTACAAAATAAGACGTAAAATGCTATCAATTTTGATGTGAGTTTGAACTGTGATACCGATATCATGGAATTCGGAATTATTCACAGTAGGTGGACTAATTGAAAACAAATTAGCTGATGCTAATTTAAGCGACGTTGATGTAGAATAAGAAGGAGTTATTCCACATTTCTTTTAAAGAGGCGATCGACTGCACTGAAAACCTTCGATCTTATTTTGTTTATAAAAAAAAAAAAAAATAAATAATAATAATAAAAATTCAATCTATCTATCTATCTATCTATCTATCTATCTATCTATCTATCTATATATATATATAGTAACACACATGCATATATATGATTAACTCGCTTCATAACCAGATAGTTTCTGAGGGGGGCAGCTTTGTATTAGTTGCTTGAAACTCAAAATACTTATATCAAATATCATAACAAATGATTTTATAACATATCGGAATTATTTAGCATAGTCCTGTAAACTAATTACCAATTCCATACCTACCATTTTCTACTGAGACCATGGTTTTAAAAATTTTAATAACATATATTTATTTCACTTTATGTAATGGAGTGTAATCATGCCAAAATGCACTTATGAGAAATACCGTTTATAGGCCGTATTGGCACAAAATTGTTTTATACCACTACACGAGTTACAAATGTTATATACACTAATAAAAAATATACAACTATTTCTTTTAAATTCATTAATATTTGAATCATATTTGATATCATTTGGGCGATTACAGAATGCCATCGAAATTCGTTTGTGCAGTTCTGTAAATAAATTATTTAGTCTATACACTTATTTTTTTCTGTCATGCTTTTAACACTCTTAATAATATAAGTCAATTAAATTATGTTAAATGCAGCATAAACACTTTAAATGCATTTAAATACAAATCTCTCCATAGACTCTAATGTTATGAAATTCTTTTTTGTGTGCATGTAAGCCAGCAATAAATATTATATACGTCAGTAAAAATGGTACAACTTATTCTATGTGGCTAAAGAATTATTGTTTGAATTATTGTTCGAAATTTGCCATAATTTGTAGGATTACGTAACATTATCGGAACATTTTTGTAAGGTCCTGTACATTAATTATTTTATATAGGTACACATTTTTCTTCCAAAAACGCAAACACGTTTCAATAATGTATATTTATATCATTTTCATGAATACATTGTAACCATGTTAAAAAACGTTTAAAACAAATTCTGCCCATGAGTCGTAATGATAAAAAATACTTTGGCGTGTTCCTGTACACGAGCCATAAACAACATAAACATAAAAAATTCAGAACTAAATTTCTATTGCGCCTGAAGATGTATACGAATTTACAAATCAAATGGGGGTAATTTTTGCAGCCTCTATCTTCATACATACAATTTCTGTTAATAAGACACAATGACCAGAAAAACTTTGGTGTGTCCCTGTACAAGAATTACACACAGAATGCACACCCAAAATTATACATTTGATTCATTAGAGCTGTACCTCATGAACACCTGCAACAATTTGCAATTCAATCCGGTAATGTTTGCTGGTACTTTCGCGGTGTACACATACAAAAAGATAGACAGGCACACAAAAGCCAAAAACTTTTTGAGCTTTCACATGCAGGTCTGCACTGACGTTTCGGAAATAAATTAACGTAAGAGAAGTCTGAAATCAATCAGTTCAATAAAAAAAGGCGTTTAACAGTTTTGCCTTTCAAAAAAGTTTATCCCATAATGATAAAGAATATTACGTTGCGTCCTTGTAAAAATTTATGAATGCCAAATTAACCAAAATCAATACAGTTCGTGCAATGGTGACCTATAACTTGTACAAAAATTTTCAGCTTAATCGGATAACGCATCTAGACACTATCGGATTTTAAATAATTTCAGCCCATACGCTATAATGATAAAGAATTTTTTATTGTGTAAAAAAAATTATAAGTGCTAGATTCACCAAAATAAATAGGGTTCATGCTACAGTGACATATATCATACGTATCAACTTTCAGTTCATTTGAACAAAGCGTTTAGACGCTATCGTGTTCACTCACATACATACACACACATATATACATCATGAAAATTCGTGTAAAATCGTAGATATCTCTGAAAGGGGAGCTTGTATTAAAACCAAAGTTTGAGGTGTAGTACTATACATCATGATAGTCCTAAATATATACTACTGGCCATTAAAATTGCTACACCAAGAAGGAATAATAATAACAGAATGAAATTTGTTCAGAGAGAGGTTTCTTATTTTGCTTATACTGAATAAATATTGAGTATTTTTTATGGTACACAACAGTTATAAATTATTCGCTCAAAAGTTAAATCGGTAAAAAAATATACACTGCTCGACATTGAAAATGCAACACCAAGAAGGAATGATAATAATGGAATGAAATTTGTTGGACACATACAGTCGGAAACAAAAGTGTCCGAACACTAGCAAAAATTCCTATGTAAGAAAAGTACACTTAATACGGTTTTGTTAAATAAATCCTTATCGAATCATGTTCTTACACTGACTAAGAACAGGATTTGACAAGGATTTATTTAACAAAACCGTATGAAGTGTACTTTTTTTACATAGGAATTTTTGCTAGTGTTCGGACACTTTTGTTACCGACTGTACATTATAGTAGGAAGAACAAATGATTAAAATTTCAGGAAATTTGGAGTAATATGTACTGAGAAAACAGTACCTAAAGCAGCGACCTCTGTGAGCAATAACAGCACAAATCTGCCTAGGCATTGAATCGAACAGCGATTGGATGACATGTACGGGTAGAGAACTTCATGAAGTTTTAACACGATGCCACAATTCATCGATCGAAGTTACTGGTGAGTGGTGGGGGGCCAGTCGCTTTTCAACGATTAAACAGTCATTTTCATTGGTGCGAGATCAGGAGAACGCGTTGGCCAGAGCGACAGTCGAACACATTCGGCATCAATGAAGGTCCAGACAATATGGACAACTTGCGGTCGTGCATTGTCCTGCTTAATTGTTGCGCTTCGGAGGCCTTGAACATAGGGCAGAGTTATGGGCCTTAACTCGTCAGAAATGTAATGGCTGGTATTCAGAGTGGCGGGAATGAAAACAAGAGGTGACCGGGACGTGTATCTAATGGTACAGCATATCGTCAATCCAGGTGGTGACTCAGTATGCGGCTACCAAAATTCTGATTATCCTCAAAACTGCATCACTGATATGGGCGCCATTAATGTTTGATCAACGATGAAACTGGACGCAGGAATGGCGTGAAGTGACTTTTCAGACAAATCACAATCCTGTTTACAGCATCAAGATTGCCTTATCCGTATTTAACGGCATTATGAATAATGCACATTGCCAGCTGGGATTCGACATCATTATACTGTCCATCATGCCGGCCAGGTGGTTCGGTCGGTAGGCCGCTGCCTTCCGAATCCAATGGTCCCAGGTTCGAATCCTGGTGCGGGCATGGATGTTTGTGATGTCTTATGTCTTCAAAAATATTGTACTTGTGTGTTTCTTGTAATAAAACTTGTAAACCCTTGTGGTGTGGATTTTTCGAGATATAAGCGGCCCTAGAGGCAAGCAATAAATCTCAGTACTCATCGAACCGAACCGAACCGAACTGTCCATCATTCCCAATGATGTTATGGGTTCCCATTGGATACACGTCTCGATTACTTCTTGTTCATATTCCTGGCACTCTGAACAGCGGCCAATAAATTTCTGATGGGTTAAGGCCCGCCCCTCTGCCCTGTATTCGAAGCCTCCGTAGCGCAAAAGTTAAGCAAGATAATGCAAGACCGCAAGTTGTTTGTATTGTTCGAACCTTCTTTGATACAGAATGTTATCGACTGTTGCTCTGGCAAGCGCGTTCTCCTGATCTCGCACCAATGAAAATGACTGTTTAATCATTGAAAAGCGACAAGCCCCCCACCACTCACCAGTAACTTCGATCGATGAATTGTGGCATCGTGTTAAAACATCACGAAGTGCTCTATCCGTACATGTCATCCAATCGCTGTATGATTCAGTGCCTATGCAAATAAGTGTTATTATTACTCACAGAGGTCGTTGCTTTATGTACAGTTTTCTCAGTACATATTACTCTACATTTCCTGAAATTTTAATCAATTGCTCCTCCTACTATAATGTATGTGTCCAACAAATTTCATTTCATTATAATTATTCCTTCTTGGTGTAGCAATTTTAATGGTCAGTAGTGTATATTTGTAACATTCTGCGACTATTCATTTTAAAGCTGCAAAATCCATTTCACAAATCATGACTGCAATACTTTCCTTATGTATAATGTTAGGAATATATATATATATATATATATATTTGTATTGTACTAAAATATTGATACAAACACTTGTACAGTTATATTATTATTATTTATTTACAAACTTTTGTATCAATGTTTCAAAAATTAAAATTTCAATTATTAAAAATTTTGAATTTTCTCAATTGAAAAATAAATATTTTCTTAAACTGAAAAGAAAATTTTTTGTTTGTTTGTATTGTATTGAAATATTGATACAAACCTCTGTATAATTATATTATCTATACAGGGTGAGTTTGACATAATCTGCCAAACGAAAGGATGTGATAGAACAGCCCATGGGGAGCATAAAACACCATAGAACCCTGTTCTATCTCTAACCGTTTCCGAGTTATGGTAGATAGAAGAAAAATCTGTTTTTTCCCTCCCGTCTGAAAAAACCCACATTTGTGAGCTTTTTGAATGACTTACACACAAAATAAGTCCATATTTGGAAAGATCAGAAAAAATCCATTTACATCAGGACACCATTTACATCAGGATACCATAATTTGATGGCGAGCTACAAGCACTAAAACATTGGCGAAGTTTAAAATCGAGTTGTCGCGAAATTCTTTAACCGGCAATTCCGCAAACACCGTTCAAGCTACAATCGGTCAAATTTACCAAAAACTTCTCCATTCCACAAACTTTAGAATGAGCCCACAATAAACCATATCAGTGTTCCAGTTCAGGAGAAATTTAGCATTTTGTTTGCAATACATCACTGAAAACGGCGTTCGCCGAAATTCGCAAACGAAACGATGGTGAGTAAATGGAACGTATGCAAATTCGTAACTATCTGCATATGGACTGTTTGTGATATACAGATGTATTCCAACCTTCCTGCGCGTGCATCCCACTCGCGGGTACAAAAAGCGAGCCAATCTGTAACAGCTCATTAGCTCGTCAGCTTCTACGTTTTATACTGCTTTTTGCTTTAGCATTTTCTGGAATTTGCCTGAGCTCGGCCGATTCTTTTCACGCTGCTGTCACGTCTACTTGCTCTCTCTTAGTTCATACTTAGTATGTTTTCCTACATTGGTACGAATTAACCAAGTTGGTTATTATTCTGTTGCACTTTTTTTCTTCTACTTTTGTAAATTAATATTGAAATTTTATCCCTTTTTGTTTACCCTCTGACTTTTATTTTCAATTAAAGTCATCACAGGGATCAAATTGTCATACTTTCCAACCTGTAAGATATGCCTAGTTTTATAAATTAAGAGTACGCGGATTTTGTATATGGATTTTGCGATGGTAACTGTCGGAGAGCCGAAGAAGAGTACCGTCTACGATATCCACATCATTGTGCGCCCAACCGTGCTGTATTTGCCGCAATTCATCGAAGGCTTAGGGAGAGTGGGTCGTTCGGTAGGGTGTACGAAAGGGGCCATGGTCGCCGCTCCGCCACCACTGAGGAGTCCGTACTCGACCGAGTGGAGGAAAATCCAAATATGAGTTCACGCATATTTGCGAGAGAAGGTAGAATCTTCCAAAATAAAGTGATGAATGTTTTGCACAGAAACCAGTAGATCCATACCACTTCACACCAGTACAAGAATTACGCCGCTCAGATTTCCTAAAGCAGGTAACATTCTGCCGCTGGCTATTGGAGCGAGATATTGAGGAACACCATTTCCTTAGAACGATACTGTGGACAGATGAGTCATTTTTCACTCTGGTTGGCATGTTAAATTTACATAACTGGCATCATTACGCTCAACAAAATCCATTTGTAACACGAAACTCATCGTTCGAGGAGCGAATTAGCTTAAATGTTTGGCTTTGAGTGGTTGTCGATCGCTTTATAGGTCCACATGTGTTCCAAGGTCATCTGACAAGCAATACATATTTGGAGTTTCTGGAACATCATCTTCCAGGATTACTTGATGTCATTCCTGTACCCCAACGAGCGGAAATCATTTTTCAACACGATGGGGCCCCTGCACATTCTTCCAATGCTGTTCGGGACCTCTTGACTCAGCAGTATCCGCGATGGATTGGACATAATGTACCAATCCCTTGGTCACCTAGATCGCCAGATCTCACTCAATTGGACATCTACGTTTGGGGTTTCCTGAAGCAAGAAGTTTATCACACAGAAGTGCCCAGTTTGCAAGATTTAAGCAGCCGGCTCGATGATGCAATAATAAAACTGAGGGATGAGCTTTCGCTAAGCGCTACTGTGGTTCCCGTTCGTAAGTGGGCAAAAACATGTATCAGGTGTGTGTGTGTGTGGGGGGGGGGGGTGACCAATTTCAGCAGCGGCATTAAATTTCACACATCCTTTCAAATGCATAGGTGCTTTAATCATAAACGTGAGATACGACATTTTTTTTTTTTTTTCTTTTTTGCATATTCCTTTGTGAAAGACGTGAGAAACATCATACTTCTTTTGTTTCCATTACATTGTGTTTGTAAACTGCTACTTTTCTTGTTTGTCTTTAAAACTTCCTTTTTTTCATGTGACAAAACAGCAGGCTGAAGGCGGACATGAAATCAGGAACGACCATGGCACCCTGTGAGTCTCCTTCTCGACGAACGTTGAGTTCAGTGATGAATGTTTTTCAAACAAAAGGCTAAATTTCTCTTGAACTAGAACACCGATATGGTTTATTGTGAGCTCATTCCAAAGCTTGTGGAATGGAGAAGTTTTTGGTAAATTTCACCGATTGCAGCTTGAACGGTGTTTGCAGAATCACCGGTTAAAGAATTTGGCGACAACTCGATTTTAAACTTCGCCAATGTTTTAGCGCTTGTAGCTCGCCGTCAAATTAAGGTATCCTGATGTAAATGGTGTCACCCGATAGAATTTTTTCTGCTCTTTTCAAATATTTGCTTATGTTGCGTGTAAGTCTTTCAGAAGCTCACAAATTTGGGTTTTTTCAAACGGGATAGAAAAAAAAAACAGATTTTTCTTCTATCTACCATAATTCGAAAACGGTTAGAGACAGGACAGGGATTCTATGGTGTTTTATGCTCCCCATGTGCTGTTCTATCACCTCCTTTTGTTTGGCAGATTATGTCAAACACACCCTGTATATTAATTTGAAACGTGTTTTTGTCTGTCTCCACTAAATTGAGAGAACGGCTAAGTGTAAAAATTTGGTTGAGGTGTCTAAAAAAAGGTCTTGGTCTGTAGATGTGTCATGAAAAGAGAAAAATAAAAATAGTCGAACGGTCCCCCCCCCCTGGTGGGGCAGGGGTTAAAAACACGTTTGCGAGCTTAACGTAGCTCCAAATTACTTCACGGTGAAGAAATTGTACATGATGGGAATAGAGTCAAATACTAAAAAATCACTTTCGGCGAATTTGGAATTTTCGATTTTGAAGGGGGGAAAAGGAGAAAAAATAGATTTGGAGCGGGAAAGGGGGGAAATTAGTTTTAGATGGAAATCCGTTCTAGACCCACACATGTAGCCCCTCATTTTAAAGGTCTTGAAATTTCATGTCGATTGGGGATATTTGCATACAATATAGTGCGCTCCCTGGTTGTGAAAAATGTAACTAGGTGATTTTGTAGTAGACCGTATCATGTTACACCTTATTTTAAAGGTCTTGGTATTTCCTGACCGTTAGTGATGTTCGTACCGAACACACAGTGCCTCCTGGTGGTGGAAAGTGCAACTGAAGGATTTTGAAGTTGACACCATCGCGTGACACCTTATTTGAAAGGTCTTGGAAATTCAAGACGATTGGTGATAAAGGTCTTAAAATTTCATGTTGATTGGGGATGTTTGTATACAATATAGTGCGCCCCTGGTGGTGAAAAATGGAACTAGGTGATTTTGCAGTAGACCCTATCATGTTACAACATATTTTAATTTCTTGATTTTTCCTGACAGTTGGTGTTGTTCGTATAGAACACGCTGTGCCCCCTGGCATTGGAAAGTGTAACTAAAGGATTTCGCAGTTGACACCACCATGTGACACCTTATTTGAAAGGTCTTGGAAATTCAAGGCGATTGGTAATGTTCGTATACAACATACTGCACTTCCTGGTGGAGGAAAGTGGATTCTGCAGCGCATGCGTAGCATGCCTGCTATACGGTGCCCCAGCCACAGGCAGCGGTAACACGAGTCAGAGGTTCGTTCGGTTCAAGGTTAATTTTTGAGAATTTTTTCATGTTATTAGCGGCCTGCATATACGTGCTGCAGGCACTGGGTCACGAACCCGAGTTCCGTTCTGTTTGAGGTAATTTTTTTTTGTGATGTTTTCATTTAAAAATAGAAATTCAAACAAAAGTCAAGTTAAAGATATAAAACCATACAAATTTAAGGTGCATTTAAGGTTATTATCATGGGCCCGGGCATCGCCGGACGGGTCAGCTAACATATAGTCGTAGTATTAAATGAAATAGAAAATAAAAGATAGCATCTGTTTATTTGGAGTCAGTTTGATGTCACATTGACAGTACTTTGTAAAAAGTGATGTCATACACAGAATTTCTATTTATAAGCATTTTTCCGACTTTCTTTTTTTAAGTGAAATGTCGTAAATTATATTAGATGTTTTAACATGAAATACATTTAAATAATGATGCGACGATTTTTAAAACATTACGGTCAATAAATTGATCGTCGAATTCAACGGGTTCCAGCTAGTTATTATTTATTTACAAACTTTTGTATCAATATTTCAATAATTAAAATTTCAGTTATTGAAAATTTTCACTTTTCTTAATTGAAAAATAATTTTTTTTTGTTAAATGGAAAAAAATAAAATAAAATAAATAAATAAATAAATAAAAATAAAAATAAATAAATAAATAAATAAATCTATTTATATAATTTGCAAGAGAAGTAACGATTCCGGTACGTACTCATCTATACAGCAAGTTGCGACCTAATTTTCATACTTTAGTTAATTTTAAAAAATCTAATTGTCCGATCGATAAGCTGTTTAGTTCGACGGATTAAAAAAAAAATCGTCCCTTTCATTTGCTACCTTATTTGTAACGAAGTTTTGATTAGAGTTTGAAAATTAATTAAAATATGAAAATAATATCCTGATAATAATTTCAAAATTGGACATTTAAATTTATAATTGTTGCCAAAAAATTTACCAATTAATTATTATTATTATCATTATTTTTTAGCATAAAATGAAATATGCTTTCACGCGAAAAATAAAAATTATTAAATTTGTTCATGCATACGAAAAATGAAAATATGAAAATGAAGTAAAAAAATAACAATAACCCTTTTTAATATACATCAATTTTAGATTTTATTTTTTGGTTTAAATAGTATGTTTTTGGCACGGATGAATCGCGCGTTGCATGAGAGTTAATTCATTGATAATTCTGAGGAATATTTTGAAATTTTGATGGTGAAATAAATCGGACATTTTTTGCCAAGGGCTCTAATTTTTGTGAAAGCCACTTTAAGCCAAGTAAAGCATAAAAAATATAAATAAATTATACAGTATTGAAAAACAGAAAAGAAAGAAACAGAAAAAATAATCTCATAAATTATGTACAGTCGGTAACAAAAGTGTCCGAACACTAGCAAAAATTCCTATGTAAAAAAATTACACTTCATACGGTTTTGTTAAATAAATCCTTATCGAATCATGTTCTTACACTGACTAAGAATAGGATTCGAAAAGGATTTATTTAACAAAACGGTATGAAGTGTACTTTTTTTACATAGGAATTTTTGCTAGTGTTCGGACACTTTTGTTACCGACTGTATTTTTGTCTAAAATGGCGATAAAAATTCAAAAGTCGACAAGGGGAGCTATATTAAGGCTGTACCATATTTAATTAATTAATTATTTATTTTTCGATATACCAACTACTATTAATAACTCAATTACTATTATAACCACAAAAAATTGTCTCATTCGATAGATGTAGCCGATCATAGCATATTGTAATATTATATTTGGCGAGAAATTGTTGTCATTTTATAAT
This sequence comes from Salticus scenicus, assembly GCA_963930645.1. NCBI lineage: Eukaryota > Metazoa > Arthropoda > Arachnida > Araneae > Salticidae > Salticus > Salticus scenicus. Next base: position 316,260,764 of record OZ005652.1, on the reverse strand, counting down.
TGATCGAATAAATCAAATAAATATAGAAAATAACGTGCAAGAAAATATTATATACACCACGTATAGTGTTATTCATATGTAACTGGGTTTAAAATATAAAATTGTTACTTCAATTTTTTCGATACTGTCCGTTTCGAAAGTGTCATCTGATAAGCACCCAAATGGAAGCCCACTGGTAAGCTACTGTCACAGGCAAAAGGGACAGACACCCGAGAGTCTGCGAATGAGTGGGTCGCTGCCGAAGGCAGCGGGGAACCAAAGCGGGCTTTAAAGCAATTTCATGATTTCTTTAAATTTTATTTTTGTTTGTAAAGCGATGTAGAAAATAGTTTCCTTTAAATATAGGGACCAGCGAAGCAGGCAAATCCTTCTTTGATTCACTACCGCGATTGATTTCACATTCCGTCATTTTTGACGGGGTTATATACTAGTAAATAAATAACTTTTTTGCTTCTATATTCTTATATTGAAATTTTGATACAAACTTTTGTATAATATATTATCATTAAACATGCATGCTACATATATGATATATCACATGTTTTCAAATTGATAGCTGTTTAATTCATAATTAACTTTAAATATGTCGAACTAAAAGAAATTTTATAATTTCTACATATTTAAGAGTTCAAAAACAGTAAGAGTTCAAAAACAAATTTTATTTCCTTAAATCTTCAGAACTTCCACTTCGTAGAAGTCTTATACTGGTGTACGGAAGAATACACTACCAATCAGAATATATGATTAAGATATTTGGATTCACGATAGTCAACCTCAATTTTGAGCCATGTCAATATAGTCAAAAATGAGTATATGGGATTTTCAAGTTTGAATATATTTGTTTCGGAGCTATTTTGACACAATTTTCCTCATTTTTGGGAATTGCATTTTCATTTTTATTAAAATTTAAAAAATTTCTAACAATGTTTAAGAGTGAATATCATTTCAATTAGTCTGCCTATCTGACTGTCTGTCTAATATTTTCAGAATTTCTTCAAAACGATGCATGTTATTGAAGTTCACTATAAAATGTTTCCTATTTAAAATAGCATGTGTACAGGGGCACCGCAAAAAATGACGATACATTGCGTTTTATGAGAAACAATTTTATAAGTAACAGTCAAAAAGCTTTTTATTGCAAAAATCACGAAATTGACATTTATCGATATGCTAACATAATGTTTTGTATAAAATATGATAAGTTTAGTGTTCATATTTACAGGGCTGCACTAAAATATTCAGATACATTAAATGTTATAATTAGAAATTGTTGGAACTGCATTTCTATTTGAGTTAAGCATATTTAACACTTTCCAATAATGTTTAAGAGTGGTTATCAACTATATTAGTCTATCTTTCTATCTTTCTATCTTTCTGTCCGTTGTGTGATAACGAAGCCAAAGAAAATTGATGGTTAAACGATGCAGTAAATATGTACAGTCGGAAAGTGTTAGTAATTAATGCGAACAGCCTGATTTTTCGTCCTTGTCTATTTCTTTTTATTATTTTTTTCATTAAATTATCATAGATATATTGAAATTTTGATTGTTTTTTAGACGCTAATGTTTTTCGTATTTTACAAATTTGTTCATATTCTACTTTTTTCTGTTTTATATGTACACAATTCAAATTTTGTAAAAATATAAATCTCTTTTCTAGACTAACACTTAAAATTTAAACGTTGCTATTCTCTTTAAAAACTTTTTTTCGTATCATCTTTACATAATTTCAATTTCAGTTCTATACATTTTCGCTTGTAAATCTCAAAATCAAGGGATTCGATGCCCATCCTGCAAATCCCATTTTCCTTGTGTCACATTTTATAAAACAATTCAAGCTTTCAACTTGCAATTTCACCCTTTTCCTATTCACATTATTGATAAAAGTAGTTTTCCAGTAACGTCTGAAGCTTTGACTTTTTAAAGAGAAATACGAAACACAATTACGTGCCCAGTTCAGTTCATTTAATTTTTTCCCTCTTTTTTCTATATTTATACGAAAAAAGCATTGTATTTGCAAAAAATTTTGACTCCAGATTTCGATAGATTTATGTGTTTTAAAAGATTCAGAGCATAATTTAACCGCTTTGGAAAATGTTTGTTTGTCTCTTTCTCTCTCTCTCTGCGTGTGCGTGTGTCTTTGTGTGTGCGTGAGTTACAAACAATTGCGGCGGCTTTAAATAAAAAAACTAACGCATAAAATTTCATAAAAAATATATATTTAGTTTCATTTTAACGCAAATTGATGTCTAATATTTTTTTTTTCATGTATATCGTTCAACTTGGGGTACTCTCGTTCCGTTTAACGTAGCATAAGACAATATTTTGTATAAATGTACCCAGTGAGAAATCAATTTTTGTAAAAAAAAAAAAAAAAAAATAGTATTTATAATATTAATAGTCAACCAAGGTATATTATATGTAGGAGTAACGCTTCGAATTCCAGGGAAGAGTACTTCCTCCGGAATGTAAATTTACAATACATTTATTTTTCAGAATTTGCCAATACCTTTAACACTTTGACTACCAAGCCAAAATTACAAATGTTCACCACGAGGCCAAAAACGTTTTTTGTGTAATTTGTATTTTTTTTTCAACATAAAACTACATAAAAAAACATTATTTTTCAATCTGACTCATTTTGCAACATATGGGGAGATTTACATCCTGGAGACCAAAAATGATATCTAAAGCACCCCACGAAAGTTAGTGTAAATTCTTCCATTTCTATCTTATTTGACAGGCAGCTAAATTTTCAATTTATCACTAAAATTATTTATTTAGATTTATGTTTATATAATTAAATTGGAAAAAAATTAAATATATGAAAGAATGAGCTTGGGAGATTATAGTTTTAGTTTTTCTTTTCTATTATTTTTTCTATTATATACAACAGTATTTATACTTCTTAATTTTCATAAACTATAAATATTTGTCACATACTGTATATACATTTATCACATTCTCTCAATATATATACAATATATACATTTTTTTTGTTGCAAGTTACAAATATTTCATTATCCACAAAACTTAGCTTATAGAATCAGCACATATATAAATTTGCACAAACCACGTATACCTAACACATCGTAGGGAGCTCAAGAATCAAACTCCAATATGATTTTCATGTAACTGACATCGTTTTTGGTTGCCAAGGCCTGAAGTGTTGCCAAGGTGTGTGCGCCCAAGTGAAGCCAAGGCCTGTGAAAACACCATGGCTGTCATATCTGATAGCCAGTATCCCAACGGAAACATCACTGGCTATCACATATGATAGCCAAGGCAGTAAAAGTGTTAAAACGACTAATTGAACATTATATCTGTGGGAAAAAAGAAGAAAATTCATAAAAATGCATTTTGTAAGTTGTCTTCTGTAGGGCACAAAACTGTTTTTTCCCCCACATTTAAGGTTAAACTTTATTGATGTAAAAAACCGTTTGCGATCACCATGGAAAATGACTTTGCTGAGCGATAATTTTAATAAATAATTTGCGCTGCTTGAATTTGTAAAGAAAAAATATAGAATTTGGAGAAATGTTTATTTTATCAAAAGCTGCTCCGTTGTATAGTTAATTTGGTAAATATAATAATTTAAAATACTGTATCTTAAAATTTCCCTAAATGTTTTTGGGAATTCTTAATCTTTAAATATTTTTACCATCAGAACATAATATGTTTTTAAACATATATTTTTTTATACATATGCAATGTGAACAGATTTATTTTTATTCTGAATATGAACAGTGAAATTAAATGAAATTCAAATATGCACAAGAGTTTCTTATTTTGCTTATACTGAATAAATACTGAATATTTTTGATACTACACAGCAGTTATAAATTATTCGCTCAAAATTTAAATCGGTAAAATAATATATTTACATACGATTTCATGATCAAAATATACAGCCGGTAACAAAAGTGCCCGAACACTAGCAAAAATTCCTATGTAAAAAAAGTACACTTCATACGGTTTTGTTAAATAAATCCTTGTCGAATCCCGTTCTTAGTCAGTGTAAGAATATGATTCGACAAGGATTTATTTACTAAAACAGTAATGAGTGTACTTTTTTTACATAGGAATTTTTGCTAGTGTTCGGACACTTTTGTTACCGACTGTACATAGAATTTCTTAAAAAAAAAAAAAAAAAAAAAAAAAAAAACTAAATTCAAAGTTGAATAAATAAAAATTGTGTAAACATTCAAATACAAGTTTTACACCTGAATGTAAAGTATGTCTGTAAAGAAATATAATAGTATGTATGTAAATAGTATGTAAGTATGTAATGTAATAGTATGTATGTAAATAGTAGTATGTCTGTATATAAAGAATGTCTGTAAAGGATTCTTTGTGCTAACCTGTGCCTTTTCAAAATAAACAGACTTAAAAAATTGTGACCGGTTTTACGAATCTCTGAGAGATGTTATGCTTTTTTTCTTTCTTCTGTATTCAATAGAAGAAACTACTGGATTCGGTTTTTGATGGATTTACACGTTTTGAGAGCTGTAGAATACGATTTGACCAATTTTTAGAAAATGTCTGTCTGTCTGTGTGTGATAAAATTTTGGGGCAACTGTATCTCAAGAACTTCTGCACAGAATTTCATACAAATTGGTATGAAGTTACACCTTGACACACTCGTAAATTAGTGCCTATCAACGTTTGGTAAAAATTGTCTTACATGTTGCGTTGTCATCCCGCTTTTTCTAAATTTTTAACATGGTGGTACAGGACAAAATTTTGTATATATGTGCACGAAGAGAATTATTTTTTAATAATCATTATGAAATTTACAAGAATTATTTATAATAGAGATAGTCAACTGGGATTTTTTTTTTTTTTGTATAGAAGCATCGTCTCCCCCCTCAGGGAGGGGGAGACCCCTCGAGGGGAATAAATTTTCATGATGGGTATCTTTCAAAGGAGCTTGCTGTCTAAAAATGGAAAGGGAAAAATCACTCAAATTGAGTCATTTTTCACCTAATCGACATGTTGAAAGGCAACTTCTCACATTGAGTGAAATCCACTCAAAACATTGAGCCGTTCTAAGCAGCTCAAATTTGAGCTGATTGAAACAAATCATTTTTGAGTGGAATTGGATATTTTTTGAAATTATTTCAACAATTTCAAATGCTTTCCTCTGGGCTCAGATTTGAGTGGAATTAGATCTTTCTGAAAAGATTTCAACAATTTCAAGTGTTTCCTGTTCGGAACTTCGGAACAGATTTGAGTGGAATTAGATCTTTTTGAAAAGATTTCTACAATTTAAGGGGACTCTACTTATTGTCTCAATCCGAAACCAATGTTATTCTACGGGGAATTTTGCCCTGTTGTAACTCATAAGCGCTTTTTCTAAATTTTTAACATGGTGGTACAGGACAAAATTTTGTATATATGTGCACGAAGAGAATTATTTTTCAATAATCATTATGAAATTTACAAGAATTATTTATAATAGAGATAGTCAACTGGGATTTTTTTTTTGTATAGAAGCATCGTCTCCCCCCTCAGGGAGGGGGAGACCCCTCGAGGGGAATAAATTTTCATGATGGGTATCTTTCAAAGGAGCTTGCTGTCTAAAAATGGAAAGGGAAAAATCACTCAAATTGAGTCATTTTTCACCTAATCGACATGTTGAAAGGCAACTTCTCACATTGAGTGAAATCCACTCAAAACATTGAGCCGTTCTAAGCAGCTCAAATTTGAGCTGATTGAAACAAATCATTTTTGAGTGGAATTGGATATTTTTTGAAATTATTTCAACAATTTCAAATGCTTTCCTCTGGGCTCAGATTTGAGTGGAATTAGATCTTTCTGAAAAGATTTCAACAATTTCAAGTGTTTCCTGTTCGGAACTTCGGAACAGATTTGAGTGGAATTAGATCTTTTTGAAAAGATTTCTACAATTTAAGGGGACGCTACTTATTGTCTCCGAAATCCGAAACCAATGTTATTCTACGGGGAATTTTGCCCTGTTGTAACTCATAAGCGAATACATATTTTTAAATTCCGTTTTCACATTTGGAAAATTCCCAATTGCTAAAAATTTAATCACGCCAATACCTTTAAAATGAATGGTCGAATCATCGATCTGCTATAATATAAAATAAAGTTATTGATTTTTTTTTTCGTTTTTAACACACACACACACACACACACACACAAATGTAATATCGAGAATAAAACTTTTTTTCGATATTTAGTGTTATACTACTTTTCTAATATAGAAATCGTACTGCATTATCATGGAAGATAATTTTATTAAATAATGATTTTAATAAACTTGATTTTAATGATTTTAATAATGATTTTAATAAATTATTTTATTTTTACTGGGTGAATTTTCATAGGAATATATAGAAGAAAGTCATATGGTGGCCCCAAATTCTAGTTTTAAATAATAATCTTAGTATAAAAATTTTATATGTTTTTTCAATAAAACTGATTTTAAAAATATTAAGTTTTTGCTATTCTTTTTTAAGGATTTTATAAGAATAATTATTATAATTAAAATATATATATATATCCTTAATGAAATTTCACATTTTGTTTTCATATATAAATAAATAAATAAATATAATGTCTATACATCTCTAAATAGTTTATAATTTTGTAGTTTAAAAATTTGTATAGTATATTTTACACATAAATAAAAGAAAAGCCTGCATCAATGGACAACTGTATAAATTTTTGTAAATGTAACCAATTTAAAAATATTCAACCATGAATTTTTCCCCTCTGCTTTTTAAATTCGTATTAAAAAAAATCAACCTAAAAAAAATAAGTAAATATGTTTTATTTTAATTTTTCTTCATCAGTATTTAAATTAGCCATTGGGGCATAAAATATGCTAAACATATATCCTCGAAATTCGAGGACAGCTCGTTCTCTTGAAATTGTTTCAGTTTTAAGAAACTGTTGCAAGGATATTGTTTATCATACTTATTATCTTTCTGGTCTTCATTAACTTAGAATACAAAAATACCTGCGAATTTGGATAAATATAAACGTTTTTTACGATGTTTCATCATAAAGGTACTCTGATATGGTGACCATAGCACATAAACAGTTAATTGAATTCTAATGTCTGTTATAATTTTTTTTAAACTCCTTAGAAATGTATAAATTAAAAATTTAAATACCAAATGTTAAGCTATTAACAGACAAACTAAAGGACTAAAGACACACAATGACTAATTGAACTCATTTTCACTCTTATTCGTTGTTAGAAAGTGTTAAAACCCTTATTAATACGTTGAGCGCCAAGCGAATTCTTAAGAAAATCCTCGTCAGGCCACACACGCTGCTTAGAAGGGCATTATGTTTACCGTGTTTCCATAAAATCCATTTAAATGCGTTAATGATATAATCCTGTAATAAATAAAAATTAAGTAAATTTTAAATAGATTTTCAATAATTACTTAAAACAATGTAAATTTTTTAGTTTTATAACATATTTTACACTGCCAGTCACCGGTGTTGACGCGTCATTATATCATATTGTACACTGTCAGAAACCGGTGGTTGACGCGGCCTAAACGGAAATTTCTGTGACAGCCACCGATGACTGATATGGTACTCAACATGTTAAAAATGAAAGCCAATTCCAGCAATTTCCAATTGTATGTCGTAATATATCTGAATATTTTAGTGTAGTCCTGTAAATTTTAACGCTAAACATACTATATTCAATAGAAAATATTTTTTCGTGCATGAATAACAAAATTTGTTTTCATTATGATTTGTGCAAAATAAAAGTGCACTAAAATAATGGTTTGTAGAAATACTTCTCATTGAACGCAATATTTTGAATTTCTTTCAGGTGTCAGGTGTCACTGTACACAAACTAGAGGCGGTATTTACCCTAGTTTGAATAGGAACATCCTGTTGTGAGTTTGAATAACATATATTAGTTTCAAGGAATTACATGAATAGTTACGGGAGTTGGAGTGCGGACAGACGCATAGACAAACACACAAACCGAAGTCATAAGCACTTTGCAACTTTGTTGAGAAATGTTAAAAATAATGTAATAAATTTTCGTTACACGCTGTTTGGCTTAGTTTTCTTAGACGAGTCTCCCTATTCTTTTGAAATTTTAAAATTTTTCCTTTAGATCTCTATTAAAATTCTTAAATTTTATCTATAAATCGCTTTATGGACTTTAAGTGTTTTGGAAAGAAACATAAATATTTCTTTCAGTGTCATATATTATACTAATTTAAATATAACTGTAGTAAAAAAATTCTCCATATAACCTTAAAATATCGAAGTATTCCTATGTCCCTTTTTGCTAACATATTGATCCACTGTACGTCGTGGCAGCAATGTCCTCCCTTTTTCCATCTAAATTATACCTCTGGGGGGTTGGGTCACTGAAGGGGAGAAGACATCCCCTCCGTATCATCTAAATTGTGATAGCATGCCTCTGGACCATCCTTAGATGTGAGTTGAAGAGCATTGCCCATTTTTATATTGTAGCACTAATGCGACGTAAAATTAACTCAACCTTCTTTTCTTTCTTTATTATTTTTTCTCTAATTTCACTTCTTACTTTCTTTATATTTTAATTGGCTATTTTTCTTATAACTTTTTCTTTATGATATTTTTACAACTCTTCCGAAGGGATAATACTTTGAACAATACTCTTGCATACTCGGGGGATCGTGAGTTGTCTCTGAATGAAAGGCGAAACTTGAAGAAGCTCAAAATTTATTTACAGAAAATTCGAGAAGATTACAGGTCTATAAACCAAGTATCAACTTCAATTTCACTAGTAAACACTGCTTAAATAACATCTGACAACAGCAAATTCACAGTAAAACTTTGCTACAGCATTAACACACACAGCAATGTGCTGCAAGCAAGAGACTAGTCCGAAGCTCTTTGTCGCAAGGCAGTTGGTGAGAAACTGATTGCTTGGCTGTATTGAGCTTTCTTTCGTACCCTTCTATAAAACCCAGAATGTTCTGGTTACTCGCAGAATATTCAAGTTAGAACTTAGATATTTGGCATATCGATAATAAATATTTTCTCGCCAAGGTCACCAGAAAGTCGCCAAATTTGGCGCCAAGGCCATTACCTGCCTTGATGAAGCTTTTTAATGTGTTTTTAACGAGAAATGAACTATTTTAATGCGAAAATAAACTAGAAATGCAGAAAAAATAACGTAACATTTTTTATCCTGACTAAGCTTCTTTGAATGAATTTACATAAAAGTAACTAAGATTATTTACAAATTCATAACAATACTGTCTGACTCCTTTCTCTAATTCTTATTTTAGTGGCGTTTTATTCAGCTTAGAATTCTCTTGAAAAAAAAAAACTAAAATATCCTTTCAGGACCTCATAATATGAAGCTTTTGAAAATCTTGATATAGTTTAGTGCCCATACAGCGCAGCTGTAGTGCGATGTTAAATCAACCTCAACTTGAACCAAAACGTCATTCTCAAAACTCAATTGTCTCTCTACCGTATTCTCGGATAAGTAATAATCAAAATCTTGTGTGGAAACCTCATATAAATGTATCTGTATCCGTTTGGCACAGTACTCATTCTCCCCGTCAAAATAAAATGATCAAGTAGCCAGGGTTATTCATGACTGGCACTGATGACATATCCTTTACCAACCGTAGATGCTCATAAAAATATTACATGCTTTTACAAAATAAATGCTTTCTAATAAATGAATTCTGAATACTTTTTCCAAACATATAAAAGCAAAGTATACAAGAACACTTCTCAAAATAAGCACATATACAGAAGAAACAAAATTTTACTCATCTCATTTAAAAATACAAGAAATAACTATGAAATGGCAAAATATTCTGACGATATGATTAAAATTGATTTCTAAAATAAGTAAACGGCTTGAAATCATTGTACTTGAAGACATTTTTAGTAGGGGATTCTGTGTACTGAATGCAAGCTGAATTTGTACACGATTTTTAAGATTATTTTTAGTGTTTAAACTTACAAATGTCTACCGTTAGTACACTTACCTTTACTAGATTTTATGCAATTTTAACTGATTAAATGATTTATTTATTAATTTCTTTTACATTCAATAGAAGAAAGTATTGGATTCGTAAAAAATTTTCGACTTTACGTTTTCGACTGATTTACACGTTTTGAGAGATCTAGAACACGATTTGACAATTTTTAGAAACTGTCTGTCTGTCCATCTGTCTGTCTGCCCGTGTGTGTGTGAGAGAGACAAAACTTTTGTGGCGACATTATTTCCGGAACCACTGCTCATAATTGTATATAAATTTATATGTCGATGCACTTTGACCTATATTAGTGACTATCAACTTTTGGTGACAACCGCTCAACAGGTGGCGCTGCTATACGGTAATTTCCGTATTTTGAGGGGAGGCTATATCTCAAGTTTTATTGCGTATAATCAAACAAAGCTTGATATGTGAGAAGGTCATTATGAGACATTAATTATGCTGATTTAATTTGAATACTTATCGGCCAACAGGTGGCGCTGCTATACAGCGATTTCTGAAGTTCAATGGAAGGCTATATCTCAGGAACTACTGCACACAATTGCATATAAATTTATATGTAGATGCAGCTTGACATATATTAATCCCTATCAACTTTTGGTGTCAACTGCTGAGCAGGTGGTACTGCTACACAGCGATTTCCGCAATTTAAGGGAAGGCTATATATCAGATTCTATTGCGTATCATCAAACAAAAGTTGATACGTGAGAAAGCCATTATGAGACATTATTCCGATTCATTTTGGATGCTTATCGGCCAATAGGTGACTCTGCTATACTGCAATTTTTCTCGATAAAGGGAAGACTACATCTCAACTTCCATGGCATATAACTGTACGAAACCTGATATGTGCGATAATCATTATAAAAATGCATTTTTAAGGTGCTATTTGTAGACAATAAAACTGTCTTTCTTTGGATATTTAGCGTTAGTTTTCTCTAAGATGAAAATCGTTTGCCTTCATCCTGTTAGGTAATTTTAATAAATAATAGTTTTAATAAATTATTTGCACTTAGTGAATTAATATTAGAAAATATAGAAGAAAGTCTTGTGGTGACCACAACATACTATTATTTCATTGTATTAATGAAAATTTTGTTTTGATTTATATTGGAAAAATATGTCACATGGATGGCATAGTAATTGAGATATTTTCAATAGCATCGACATGTATTCGATATTTTTTCTAACCAGATTTATGCAAAATACCTTTCTGACTCCATAATTATAGGTTCGTCCAGGCTGTAAGCTCACTCCATCGTATTGAGGATTCGGAACAATATCTGCAACATGAATGGTCATTCGAGCTCTTACAACAGGATTCATTGGAGTATATTCGTCTCTATCCACGTTTAGCATCAGAGTGAGCTCTAAAAGAAAGGTTTAAAAATTATTTACGAAACTTGCATAGAAATATGACTAAAATAATTTTTTAATGAAAAGAAAGCACGAAGACATAACAGTGCATATATTGCAATAGCTATAAAATAATGGCATTTACTGTGCTAAAAGATGCTACAAAGATTATTTATGAAAACTGCATGTAATATAATTAATACAATTTTTAAAGAAAGGTAAAATCCATATCAGTGCATACATCGCTGTAGCTTTGAAATAGCGCCATTTGCAGCGTTAAAAAATGGTTTAAAAATTATTTACGAAACTAGCGATAAGTACACTAACTTTCCATAAATGACTAGACACTTTCGATTTTAGACATTTTCATAAATATCTTAAACATCACTAGACGAATCCTCTTAAAACTTAATGAAATAAGAGCATTTTTACTAAATAATTTTTAAATACGCATACTGCATCTTTTAATGAAATCTTATTCGCATAATATAATAACCAATAGTATTGAGTTACTTATATGTAAACCCCTAACAAATATCATGTAAATTCAAAAAGTTGTACGCGATAGAATGAATTGAATTTCTGTTCTTCTAAAAAAAATAAGGAGAATGATAAGCGGGTTTTCTCGATTTTTATTTACAAACAACGAACATTATATTACCACTGACTCAATAAAAATAAAAATGTGAGTGTAGCCCTTATGTTAGCTGTTTTTCGGAAAGGAACTGAGTGACAGTTCATTCTATCACGTACAACTTTTTGAATTTATACGACACTTGTTTGGGGTTTTTAAATAAATAGCTTAATACATTTGGCTATTAAATAATGCAAATGCTATTTTGCTAAAGCTTGCGTATGCACAGTTAAAAATTATTTAGTAAAAATGCTTATACTTCATTATATATTCAATATTTTTGCCTTAGAGGTGGGAAATCAACCCAAATCGTTAGACATATAAGTCAGTGAGCGATTGTTCAAAACAGCCTCGACATCAAATAGAATAGTAAGTAAATCTTCATAAGTCACTACAGACTTTCCCAATATCCGAAGAAGTAAATATTTTGTGGAGCGAATTAAGCGCTCCCACCAACCGCCCCACCATGCAGCAGTGAGCGGAATGAATTTCCACTCTATCGAATGTAGTCAATCATAACTGATTTTCTCCCACTTAAGTTTTCTTAAAACTGTAGCAGTTCCAGTGAAATTAGTACCATTATTACAGTATAATATGGAAGGACGACCTCTTCGAGCTATAAACCGACGCAATCCTTGAATAAAAGATTAAGAACTCATGGACGATAACAGTTCCAGGTGCACTGCACGATATACGGCGCAGTTAAAAAGTACTACCCAAGTTTTTGTCCTATTTCTCAAAAACAGTGCTCCACAGATATCGATACCAGTAACCACGCATCTGTTACTCTGTTTTCTGACAAATGCGTAGGAGCTATTGCTGCGGCTTTACTCATAAACCGTCTGCACACAGCGCATTTTCTAATTACTGACTTTACAGTTCTTCTTGCAGATATTATTCAAAACTCGTCTCTGAGTATACTCAATAGTGTTTTCACACCAGCATGTGAATTGTTGGTATGTAATCTCGTATCAGGCATTATACGACGTGTTGCTTAGGTGGTAGTAAATCGAAAACTTGAATTCTTAAGTGTCTTCTCTTTCAATTATCTTGGTTTTTACTCTAATAAGCTTATTTTCATCGACTGTGATAAGACCCTTAATGGTCTCTCCAGTCATCGGAAAACTCTCCTCTTGAATAAGCAAAAAAAGTTTTAATTTTGATTTTTGGAACTCTGAAGCAAACAGGCATGGTTGCCTATTCAGTATTTTCCCCTGACAGTTCTGAATGAATCTCATTTCCCAACCTAAAACTCGCACCACTTTAGAAAATTTAGAAAAGTTTTTATACCCTTTATCATCAACCTTTATTGGGACATTAAGATTTGCATTCAAGTCATTAACTCTTTTTTCTTTTTAATTTCTGCCGCAACTGATTCCTCGTCTGGAAAAAATTCAGAGTCAGGCCATGTTTCCGGAGGATGGGCCGCGGTAGCCTAGTCGGCAGAGCGCTGGCTTCGTAATTAGAAGATTGCGGGTTCGGTACTCGAGCCGGCCAAAGACCGTCGTGTACACTAATGGTGGCTAGTGCACGTAAAATCTGTCGGGGCCGCAATGTCCTCCATGTCCCCATCAAAAAATATACCTCTGGGGGTCACCGAAGCGGCAGAGCCATCCCTTCCATGGAGGATCAAAATTGTGATGGCATGTCTCTGGACCACCTATAGGGGTGTGTCACAGTCGCCAATTGCCCATCTGCGCAGCACTAGTGAGACGTAAAACCCAACCATCCATTCAGGAGGAAATCTCAGAAATTCCGGTCCCTCCCACCAACATAACGTAACAGATGTTTAGGCACGGGAGCCTAAGTCAGCGGGATTAAATTCGCCTGGTATATGTCGCCAGCATTCTGTTTTCGACAAACTTAAGATCTCTTTTACTCTGTTATTCACAAATACGCCCCAACTCTCCTCTCGTTGCATCCAACAAAGTGCCACAGTGGCATCTGTACAGTAAAAGGTTGGAACGTCAGTCAAGAACAGGGCTGCACTTACATATTTTGCCAAACGTGTGCCCAAAACACAAGCTAATAATTTTAATCGCGGTATTGTTATCCTTTTCAATGGACATGCGTGTTTTTGCTGTGACAAATTTCACAAATACATTTTCATCACTTTTACTTCTCAAATAAATAACCGATGCCCTTTGGCTGGCATCGCAAAAAACGTGCAATGACCATGGATTTTTGTTCTCATAACCTGTTCGACGAGGTAATTTAAGATGAGAAATATCAGACAGTTCTCTATACCATTTTAAGAATCAAAAAAGGCTCTTTAAAAACATATATATATATTCTCAATGATAATAAACATTTTATTTAAACTTAATTCCTTATTTAAACTCGAGAGAATGTTTTCAAGTAACTAGAGAATATCCAAATAAAAGGTGTTTTACCTTGACGATGCCGGCTTCCTTTTATTAAAGACAGGCAAACTCAATAAAATTACCATCTTGACATTTTATAAAGTTTTTATCTTGTCACACACACAAATTCTACTTACATCAATTATATACTTAAGTTAAAATAACAAATTTTCTTTAGGACACATTTGGTCCTTATTTCTCTAAAAACTACATAATATAAACTCAACTTCACATCTAAACTAGTATGCTGTGGTCACTACATGAATTTCTTCTATATTTTCCTATACAGATTCACTCAGTAATATAAATTTATTTAAATTATTATTTAAAAAAAATATTTTCCTTGATAATGCAGACGATTTCCATATTAGAGAAGTAGTATAACTCTAAATATCCAAAAAAGTCAATTTTATTCTCAATATTAATTTTTTTTTCTTTTTGTTAAAAATGAAAAATTTGCTAACCATTTTAAATTATCGCAGATCGATGGTTCAGCCATTCGTTTTAAAGGTATTGAAGAGCTCTTTTGAAAAATACCCATCATGAAAATTTACTCCCCTCGAAGGGGGAGGCGAGGCTCCTACATACACATTTTTTTTTTCCCAGTTGACTATCTCTATTACAAATAATTCTTTTCAATTTCATAATGATTACTAAAAAATAATTCTCTTTATGCACATTTATACAAAATTTTGTCCTTTACCACCATGTTAAAAATTTAGAAAAAGCAGGATAACAACGGACTGGCAACTATTGGACAATTTTTACCTACAGTTCATAGGTAATAATTTATGTCAATGTGTAACTACATACCAATTTGTATGAAATTCTGTGCAGTAGTACCTGAGATACAGTTGCCACAAAATTTTGTCACACACACACACAGACAGACAGACATTTTCTGAAAATGGTCAAATCATATTCTACACCTCTCAAAACGTGTAAATCCATCAAAAACCCGAGGCCGAAAATTTTTCCGAATCCAGTACTTTCTTTTATTGTATACTAGCAGGCTACACCCGCTTCGCTGGTCACTATTTTTAAATGAATCACAATAATTAATGAATTCTCAAAATTGCATTAATTTGTATCATGTGATAAAAAAAGAGAAAAAAAAATTCTGATCGGGAAAAATGTCGCACCGGGTCCCCACTGCCTTCGGCAGCGTAGACCCGTGCGCTGCGCGCACGTATTCCTTCACTATCCTTATGACTTCTCAAAATTCAATGTTATTACTCATAAACTTTCATTCTCAAGAAAAAGAATTAAAAAATATATCATTTAGCATCGGGTAAAAACTCACACCGGGACGCCACTGCCTTCGGCAGCGCAGACCCATGCGCGCTGCGCGCGCACGCTTGAGGATATACGTGCGCTGTACACGCATATTCCTTCTCAACTCAAACTTTTATTATTAAGAAAAAAAAATTTAAAAAAAAAAAATCTTTTATCATCGGGTAAAAACTCGCACCGGGTCCCAAACCCATGCGCGCTGCGCGCCTATTCCTTCCCCACCGTTCGAGCCCCTCCTAATTAACTTGCATATACCAATTTTGAACGGTCTTACTCAATTAGCTGATATGCAAAAGAAAACCTGATCAGGACACTTTAAATTGTAAAAGGTGAAATCTCGAATTCCACTTTCGATAATGTAAAAGAACTTTAAAATATCTTTCGAATGATGTATTAGAAATAATTTAATCATAATTAGAATATGAAATATTGAAATTTAAAAATATTACAGCGCCATCTGGCGGTAGAAATTTCTGTAATCTATTGTTCCATTCCAGTTACTTATTCTTACTCAATTAGCTGAGATGCAAAAGAAAACCTGATCAGGACACTTTAAATTGTAAGTCAGGTGAAATCTCGAATTCCACTTTCGATAGTGTAAAAAAACTTTAAAATATCTTTCGAATGATGTATTAGAAATAATTTAATCACAATTAGAATATTAGATCAATATTACAGCGCCATCTGGTGGTAGAAATTTCTGTAATCTATTGTTCCATTCCAGTTACTTATTCTTACTCAATTAGCTGAGATGCAAAAGAAAACCTGATCAGGAAACTTTAAATTGTAAATCAGGTGAAATCTCGAATTCCACTTTCGATAATGTAAAAGAACTTTAAAATATCTTTCGAATGATGTATTAGAAATAATTTAATCATAATTAGAATATGAAATATTGAAATTTAAAAATATTACAGCGCCATCTGGTGGTAGAAATTTCTGTAATCTATTGTTCCATTCCAGATCAACAAAGCTTACAAATGATGTATTACTCATGAAATTATTTTAATTAGTAGATGAGATACAAAAGAAAACCTAATCAGGACACCTCAAAACGTGTAAATCGGGTGAAATCTCGAATTCCATTTTTCGATAATGTAAAAGCACTTTAAAATGTGTATCAACTAAAATAAGCTTTCAAATGATGTATTACTTATGAACTTTTTTAATTAATAACTGAGATACAAAAAAAAAAAAAAAAAAACTGATTCAGGACACCTCAAAACGTGTAAATCTGGTGAAAACTTTCGATAATTTAAAAGAGCTTTAAAATATCTTTCGAATGATGTATTACAAATAATTTAATTATAATTAAAAATTGAAATTTTGAAATTTTAAAATATTACAGCGCCATCTGGCGGTACAAATTTCTGTATTCCACTGTTCGATTCCAAATCAAAAAAGCTTTCTATTGATGTATTACTTATGAAATTATTTTAATTAGTAGCTGAGATACAAAAGAAAACTGATTCAGGACACCTCAAAACGTGTAAATCTGGTGAAAACTTTCGATACTTTAAAAGAACTTTAAAATATCTTTCGAATGATGTATTAAAAATAATTTAATCATAATTAGAAATTGAAATATTGAAATTTTAAAATATTACAGCGCCATCTGGCGGTACAAATTTCTGTATTCCACTGTTCGATTCCTAATCAAAAAAGCTTTCTAATGATGTACTACTTACGAAATTATTTTAATTAGTAGCTGAGATACAAAAGAAAACTAATTCAGGAGACCTCAAAACGTGTAAATCTGGTGAAAACTGTCGATAATATAAAAGAACTTTAAAATATCTTTCGAATGATGCATTAAAAATAATTTAATCATAATTAAAAATTGAAATTTTGAAATTTTAAAATATTACAGCGCCATCTGGCGGTACAAATTTCTGTATTCCACTGTTCGATTCCAAATCTAAAAAAGCTTTCTAATGATGTATTACTCATGAAATTATTTTAATTAGTAGCTGAGATACAAAAGAAAACTGATTTAGGAGACCTCAAAGCGTGTAAATCTGGTGAAAACTTTCGATAATTTAAAAGATCTACTGTTCAATTCCAAATCAACAAAGCTTTCAAATAATGTGTTACTTATGAAATTATTTTAATTAGTAGCTGTGATACAAAAGAAAACCTAATCAGGACAGTCTAAAACATGTAAATCACGTGAAATCTTTAATTCCATTATCTACGGTAGTTTTATTAATGGAAGTAAAAAGAAAAATAAATATTTTTTATTTCGCCAAAACCTATATATATATATACCACGGTAGTCGGGTAATGGAAGTAAAAAAAAAAAAAGAAAAAGTATTTTTTAGTTCCTTCAAATGTATTTTGTTGCTATGGAAACTCCTATCGTCTATTGAAAGATAGATTACGTGTTAGAATAAGATTTAATTAGCAATTAAAATGTAACTGTTTTGTTTATTAATGAAATTTGATGAAATTTTAACTGCAGGTTGGTTTTGTGCTGAATAGGTTGTATATTAAGTGTTGTGTACGAAAAAGAAAATTTGAAGCACTTTGAAATTTGCAATTTTTAACCCCAGTTAAAGATCATGTGACATTAATGACTTGCACATGTTTTTTTGCCGTTAGAGACAGCCGTTTAAATCGTCTGTTGAATGCTGATAGAATCCTCTTTTTAAGCAATAAGGATTCTTGGTCATTTTCGCGATCGATATGGGTCAGCATTTTAATTAATATCTCCGAAACTAATTAAGATTTTTAAATTCTGTTTCGAGGAAAACATCGGAAAGGCTCCAGAGCATCCGTATGTCAATTCTTGTACTTCAAACCTTTCCATTTATTATTATAGGTAAAAGAAAGTAAAAACTGAACTCTACTCAACTGAAGAAACTCAACTCAGCTCTCTTGTCTTTAAAGAAACAACAACAAAAATATTTTTACTCGTGGACTACAAGCGCCTTCTATTGGACTGAATATTCACTAAAATGTTACTAAAAGAATTAAAAATACAAAATATAAATGAGTAATAATAATAATTAAAAAAAAAAAAAAAAAAAAACACATAAACGTTAAACAAATCTGTAAAATATTAAGTTAAATATAAAAGAAATAATAAACTAAAATAATAATTAAGAAGGTGCTTCAATAGAATAATTAAATTGTAGGTATTTGTCATTAATCAGAAAACCAATTCACAAATGTTATAGGCAATTGTGTGGTGCTGCCATCTGTCGTTTATTTTAGGGAACAATTTCCCTTTACTTAACAATCGCATCATTTCGCGAACAGCAGAATCCTCGGTAGCATTTTTAGGAACGCTCAACCGCGCAGAGCATTGGCGAAAACCATGAAGGTAGAGGTCATGGCGAAAACTTATGTAGCCAAACGCGCTTTTGCCAGAAATGTGTCTTCGGTAAGCATGAGTTTAGGAATACGTTGAAGGAAAGGCAAGATAATGTTTTTACTCTGAGAATTTTTTCGTTTTCATTTTCTGTGATATTTAGGAACACATAATGCTTATTTAATACCAATTTCTCAAAAAAAAAAAAAAAAAAAACTTTTTAACACAGCTTTGAAAAATTGAAAAATCTATATTTTGATCATGTCTCAAAACGAAATTCATTTCGAAATAAATTTTCATTTCTTTAAAGCTTTGTCAAATTAAGTTTCTTTTTTTTTTTTTTTTCTTTACTTTCATTAATATTTTTAATTTTGTTTTAGTAAATACAAAAAAAAAAAAAAAAAAAAAAAAAAAAAAATTGGTACAAAGTGTATGAATTTTAAAATTGAATGACATATATAGTAAAAATGACAAACATAATTATAGTTTTCTGCAAAACAGACGTGTAATGATAAATGCAGCAGGTGTATGAGCTTAGCTAAGAGGATACACTAGACTATTCCCCCACCTTCCTAAAGGACAGAAAAGAGAATTTACATTTAATGAAGAGAAGACTTTGAAAATAGGCAGAAGATTAATTTCCTTTAGTAAATCTTGATTTTAAAAAGTCCCTTAAAGATTTTAAAGTAAGTCAAATAATAAAATGTAAATTATACACAGTATTAACTACAGCAATAAATATTTTTAAATTTTTGTTAGTTTGATTAAATGAAAATTTTGGAGCTTTTAAAATTCAGAGTAAAGACAAATTCTATTTGGTTGTTTTTTAAAGATTTTGAAAAACAACACTTCATCTTATTTATTTTATTTTTTTCATTATGCATAGTCATTATTTTAATTATCACTCTACGTTTTAGATTTGTTGATAGTAGTCAATGACATAGCATTAACACTTTTACTTTAAACTAATAAAAGAAATTACGAAGGAAAAAAATCAATGTAACCTGTGTAATTAATGTAATATAATGTAAATATATTTATCACAAAAAATTTTATATTCCGATTTCTAGTTCTATCAGGTAGAAAAAATTAATGGATCAAACAAACTGTTGAAAACGAAAAATATTAAATTTCATTATTTTTCATATAGTTCTAAAATACTTTTAGAAGAAATTTCTTATAAAATACATTACATATATATATATATATGACAGTAACATGTAATTTAATAACATGAAAATAATATGTAATTTTCTTTAAATCAATTTTTTAACAATTCATTTTCCAAAGTCTATTATTTAAGAATTTAAATTATGTATTAAGTTTTAGCTTCTGTTTTTATATGTCAATATTTAAAAATATTTTTTTTTTTAAATTTTGATAATGAAACAAAATTAAGCTATCTGAAATTAATACATAAGGAATACATATAACATATACAGTACTTGTAAAAAATATTTAATTAATATAATTCTGTACTGATAAGTATAAAGGATTTAAGTCCATATTCTTGATTTTTCAGGAGACGAAAAATAAAGTTAAACTAACTACAAAGTAATGAGCAGAATCGATTAGGAAAAAGGGATTATGTTGGTTTATATGCTTTATACTATTCAGTGATTGTCAATCTTCATTTAACAAAGGGAAAAATTGAATTAAATATTTTATACCAAAGATTAATACTAAATTTCTGACTTGAATCTTTTTTTACCAATGGATTTTCTCAAAGACTAAATGACATGGATTTAAATCCTTTATACCAATCGATAGAGAATTTTTTCTGAGTCTGACTATGTACTTAACTCAAAATCGACATTTTTGGACTTAAATCCTTTATACTTATCAGTACAGAATTTTTCAGTAAAGTTTTATTTTCTGTAGATCATAAATTGCAGAAAGAAAACATTTTAAAAATGTATTGAAAATGTTAATACCATATTTTAATGTAACAAAAAACATCCTCTCTCATACACAAATTTACCGACAGACCTACCTACTGTTATCATTAGTATCAATAATAACTATTATGCTTTTATCACAAACATTAATTTTTCTTTACAAATTCGAATCGAAAAAATTTCGGAGGAGGAGGGGGAGGGGGGGGGGGAAAGTGAGGTTAAAGCTTTATTACATGCTATTGAGTGTTAAAAATGATTTATAACTCAAAACAATTCCCCAAATTTGCATATTTCGGAAAGGGGGAGGGGGACTTCCAAAACCTCCCGTTGGCTATGACTTTACCAATTTTGCAATTCGTCATAAAAGCAACACCCACAAGCAGAAAAGAGTTTCATGAATTGTACTCAAAACATAAAAAGTTATATATAAATCCTCTAAATTATGATAAGTTTGAATTGATTTCGAATTAGAGAATTAAATTGAACCAAGAAAGTAAAATTAATTATATACTTATTATTATTATTTAATTTTAGTACGATGATTTTATTAATTTTTCTCGTCGTAATTAATTTTATTTTTATTTATTTATTTATTTATTATTATTTTTTTTATGTTAACGCTATGACGTTAACTGCTGTCAAAAAATTAAGACTTAGAAAAATAGTTAAGATGATGGATATTCAGACAAAATTAATTATGTACATATATAATGAGATGGTGTTATTCAATATTTACAGAAAACATCCAAATAGAATTGATCTTACTTTGTGTTTTAAAATCTTTACCAAAATTTTCAATGTAATTTTAATCAAATTTGAACATTATTTCTGAAATTATTATTATTATTATCATTATTATTATTAAATCTACATTTTATTATTTGACTTTCTTTTAAACCTTATGGGAGTTCTCAAGATTTACAAAAAGAAATTAATCATTTCTGTACTTTCTAAGCCTGGTCTTCAAGGATAATTTTCTTTTCTGTCATTTATAAATGTAGGAGAGGAGTCTAGTGTACCTCATGGGCTCATACACCTACTGCATTGTATCATTATGCGTTAGTTTAAATGCAGAACACTCTAGTTATTTTTATCATTCTTACTATATATGCCAATTAGTCTTAAAAATTCCGCACTTTGTATCAATTCATTTTGTATTTATTAAATAAAATGTACTAAAACAAAATTAGAAATAAAATTATACAGACACGACATTATTTCATTATTTAAAACATGAAAATCTGACATTGACAGATTTTAATTTAGTGCCAGAGGCCTACTGCTAAACTTGTTAATATCGACAAATTCTTCTTTAGTTAATTCGTGACGATCTAAATTCCATGATAAAGTTTTCATTAAATCAAACCAATGTGTTTCAGCTGCAGATATTGTAACAAATAACGTTGGAAGTCCAAACTGTCTTATAGCCGCAAAACAACGTTTTTTCTCTTTTTCCCAATGAGGGGGAGGTGTGCCTTGGAAGGGACTCATGTCAAAAGTGTGCCTTGGGGGGGGACTCATGTCAAAGTTGTACCTTGGGGGGGACTCATGTCAAAGTTGGGCCTTGGGGGGACTCATGTCAAAGTTGGGCCTGGGGGGAACTCATGTCAAAGTTGGGCCTTGGGGGGACTCATGTCAAAGTTGTACCTTGGGGGGGACTCATGTCAAAGTTGGGCCTGGGGGGGGGACTCATGTCAAAGTTGTGCCTTGGGGGGACTTCATTCAATAAATCCCCATTCAATAAACCGACTGAAATAGGCCCTTAGCACTATTAAGAGTGACGTATAAAAATTCGACAACGCTGTACCGACTGAAATAGGGGTACCTTGGGGGGGGACTCATGTCAAAGTTGGGCCTGGGGGGGGGACTCATGTCAAAGTTGTGCCTTGGGGGGACTTCATTCAATAAATCCCCATTCAATAAACCGACTGAAATAGGCCCTTAGCACTAATTAAGAGTGTATTATAAAAATTCGACAACTGTACCGACTGAAATAGGCCTCTAGCACTAAAAATAAGGAAAGTTTAAAAAAAAAAAAAAAAAGATAAATTTAAAAAAGCAATTAAACTTTATTTTGTGACATGATCAAAATAAAGATCTTTGAAAGCTATATTAAAATGTTGTTTTTTGAAGAAATGGATATATATATATATATATATATATAAAGCATTCTGTGTGCCTAAATACCACAGCAAATGAAAACGAAATAACTATGTTTGAAAAATCTCATAGTAAAATCTCAAAGAAATCTCATAATAATCTTTCTTGCCTTTCCTTCAACGCGTTTCCACACTAAGGCTTACGGAAGACATATTTCTGGCGAAAGCGCGTTTGGCTACATAGGTTTTCGTCAATGCTCTGCGCGGTGGAGTGTTTCTAAATTTGCTCCCCGGCATCATGAGAGGTATCAACGGGTGCCGAATACTCCAAGGAAGATTTTTCATTTAGTTAGAAATTTCTGTCACCTTAATTAACGAAGTTATTAATTTAAAATATTGGTTTAATAAAGGTATTCGCAAAAGTTTCTCCAAATAATCATTTTTTCAGTCTTATGACGTCATTTTCCACAGGAAAATTAAATTGTGATCAATGGTGTAAAAAATAAAATAAAACAAAATAAATGCCAATGTTGCTGTTAGTAACAAAGAAGTTGATCGTCTACAAATACATAAAATGAGTTATGTTAGATATTTTTAATGAAAAAAATGAATTTAGAATTCTAATTTGTCGTCTACAGATATATTTTTTTCTACATTTAGAAAACCAAATATAAGATGAAAGAAAGAAAAAAAGAAAGAAAAAGAATTTGAAAAAATGGAATCTTCGAGCTTGAGAGAAGGAAAAAAAACATTTAGAGTACTAAAAACATTTAAAAATAATAGATATATTTAAAATATTAAGCAAAAATTTAATTCAAATGAAATTAGTTTATATTTTATTAATTTTATTTTAACGTCAGGCGAAAAAGGTTTAGTAATGACTATCATGATTACGTTATACAACTTTCGTTATAGAGTTTTAAGTTAAGCCCAGAAATTTTTAAAATGAAATTTAAGGACAACTTACATTAGCTTATATAAAGATTTAGTTTTCAACTTAAAACATATTTAAACGATTGACTAAATAGGATCTTCTTTAGTATGAGCAATTTAGCGATTTTTAAAATTTAGAGAAGAAGTAGCTCGGATGTTTTACACCAAGGAATTCATTTCCGCAACCACGATAGCCATTTTAACTCTAGCCATGCCTTAAACATACACTTTAAAAAGTTACATTTTTAATGCTGCAAGCAATAATTAAAAACATTTGAAATAAATAAAGAGCATTGCATATTGTCTTAAATTAGTTTAAAAAAAAATAGGCATTAGACAAAATAAGTTCATAATTTCTTTATATAAGCAATTATATAAAGAAGACATTGTAAAAGATATAGGGGAGAGTGGGGTACAATGGACAGCTGCCTACAAATTATTTATTTATTTATTTTTATGGTTCGTATTTTGGTACATAGATAGCAGCACTGCAATGATGAAATTTAGCCAGCAACTTCATGCTTAACTAACAGTTTAGTCATTTTTTTTTTCGTGAAGTTTAGTTTACGGTAGCCAAAAGTAAATATTTTTAGTTAAACATTTTTTTCTTTTCGTCTTTCAGAAATAATGATCTGGAACAGCCTATTTAGCACAATAAAGAGCTAAGGTCATCTATCATTATGTTTAATCTCATTAAAATATTTTTTAAGAGGATTATTATTATTTTTTTTAACCATTTGCTGTCAGTGGTCCAGACGGGGTACAATGAACACTAAGAAACGGGGTACAATGGGCCATGGTCCATTTACCTCAGTTCTCTGTCATAATAAACTGATTTACGAAATCTGCATTTTTGAAGTGTTAGCTAAAAATTATACATAAAAATTTCAGAGTTAACCTTAATTAGATCTATTATGCCTTCAAAGATGAATAAGAAAGCAATTTACTTTGAGCTTTCTTCTTATTTATTTTTAAGAACTATTCAGTTACTTTTGTATTCTTATATTTTTACAAATATCATACAGCTATAACAAACTAAAATAAATAATTCAATTAAAAAATAATAATACAAATAAATTTGACGAAAAAAAGTTTTACATTTTGTTGGTTTAATCACAGAAATAAAAGATTTCTATAAATAGAATCTGTTCTATAAAAAGAATTTCTTTTAAAGAATCTGTTTTTGCGAGATTCACGCAACGAAAACTTAATTAAGATCTCTAAATTTTTTTCCTGAGAGTGTTGCTATATCGCTTGTAAATTTTCAAGCTATTGTAATGGTGAGTTTTCCAGACCCTACAACTCCCCCCTCCCCCCCCCCCCCCCCCAAAAAAAAAAAAAAAAAAAAAAAAAACAGCAGATTTTTAGCGACACAAAGTTGTTTGGTGTATCATTTTCTAATTTTAATGTTCATTAATTCAGATTATTTGTATGAATCAAAGACATAAATAAACCAATATAATATATTCTATATTTTATACTATTAAAAAACATACTACATTAGAATGCTTTTTAATTTTGACCTGTAGTCCATAGCACCTCAAGTCATGGACCATTGTATCCCGCGGTCGGGGTACAATGGTCCATTTTGTCAGTTGTTATTAAAAAAAAAGTAAACGTAATTATTGCTTTTGATTTAGTGCCACATAAGACTCAATACATAGGTAATATGCACACATATTTTCAATAGCAAGAAATTATTACGAGTAAACACCTAACACCTAAAATTTCCAAAATTGGTCCATTGTACCCCACTCTCCTCTAATATTAAGTTTTGTGTATTTCAATGCGATATCAAATTTGGGAACGTTTATAATATTGTTCTCATTTTGTCTTGTGTTATGCATTATTCATATTCCTATTCAATGAGAGGCAAAGCTACAAATAGGCGGGTAGTATATTTTTTTCTACTTATAGAAAATTAATTTTCTTACTGGCAATTTCTTATGCAGTTTGTAATTTTTTTTTACGTGTTCAATTTTTCTTTTGTGAATAATTAAATAATGTCTTGTCTTATACAGACAAGACTGCATTTCTTTAAAGTATATTTATCTTATTTATTTAAAAATACTCAAGATATATTTTGGCATTAAAAAATATTTTATAGTCAAATTCAAACTCCTTTATAAATGACAGCTTTTCTAATTTCGCATTGATAATTTTTTTAAATTACAGAATTAGACATTTCTATGATACATTACCTATTTCTGATTATGACAAGGGAAAAAAAAAAGCAAATAATAAAAATAAAAAAATAAATAAATCATCACCTAAACTCTTATATAGAGAATCGAGTACATTTTATCCTTTGCTATTTTAAGAAGTAGGTAGGAGAGAACTAAAAGCTGAAGCTGTAGGAGATTTTTCCAAATTAAAACAACAACAACAACAACAACAACAATAATAATAATAATAAACCTTTTTTCTTCTTTTCAGTTTTTTTCGAATGTGTAAAATTATTACCTAGCAGTAGTGTAAAAAGGACAGTTCTGCAACACGGTGGTGGCGTAGTGGCGTATTGTGGCGTAGGGTGGAGGCGCGCCTCCACCCTGACACCACTACGCCACCACCCAGTCGCAGAACGTGTCCTTTTTACACTACTTAGTCATCATCTTGGACGAGGGGGTGTTGCCACCGGAAGAATAGAAACTGTGTGTTGCCACCGGAAGTCTAGAAACTTTAACTATCATCTTGGATGAGGTTTGGTGGTGTCATCTATCGGGGAGAAAGGGGAATTTTGAGGAGTTAGATTTATTTTCCTAAATTTCGGGACTTAGTATTTTTTTCACAATTTTGAGGACTTCAAAATTTTTTCGAATTTTTGCAGGGGTTAGATTCGAACCGAAGGTAAAATAGTTTCACGGCTTGATAAGTGGATAAGAGTTTTATTTATCAAGCCATGAAGCTATGCTTGTGAGTGCACTTATAAGGTATATAAAGAGAGGCGTTGCACTAGTGAGTCATTGTAAAACGTATCTTCGTACGAGGATGTTCGAGGATGGAAAGTACGTATGATGCACTTTCGTGTGAATGTGAGTCATAATAAAATTTTGTGTTGTAACCATGGAGATGTATCAGAACCCAAGTCACGCAGGAAGTTTTGGTGGTGTAAATGCCTTATTTCGTGCTGCCAAAGGCAAAATCTCGAAGAAGAAGATTCAGGACTCGCTGAGCGGATTCGATGCATACACGTTGCACAAACCTGTTCGAAGAAAGTTCCCGACCAATCGAGTGATAGTGTATTCCATCGATCAACAGTGGCAGACCGACTTAGTGGATCTCGGCAGTTTGCAAAAGTTCAATCAAGGGTACCGCTACATCCTGACTTGTATAGACGACATTCTGTCTAAATTTGCGTGGGCGGTCCCTTTGAAACAAAAACGAGGTGAAGATATTGTAAAGGCGTTCCGGTCTATTTTCGCGACGAGGAAACCCAAGCCCCTGCAATCGGATGACGGAAAAGAGTATCAAAACAGACTTTTTCAAAAATTTTTGAAAGAAGAAGGCGTGCGGTTTTTTACGACGAATAACAATACGAAAGCATCGGTCGTGGAGCGATTTAACCGAACTTTGAAAACGAAAATGTGGAAATATTTTACCCATAATCATACCTACCGCTATTTAGACGTGTTGGATCAGTTGTTACACAGTTATAATCATACTTACCATTCAAGTATCAAGAGAGCTCCAGTCGAAGTAACCGCTGAAAATGAAAGCGATGTATGGGGTACTTTATACGGTGACATGCAAAATGCAAAAAGAAAAACCTGCGTGTTTCAACCGGGAGATGTTGTACGAGTTTCCAAGCAGAAATTAACCTTTGAAAAAGGATATGAAACGAACTGGACGGAAGAAGTGTTTGTGGTGACTGAATGTGTGAGAAGAGACCCTCCCGTCTACCGAATCAAGGACCTGTTAGAAGAACCCATTAAAGGAACCTTTTACCCTCAAGAACTTCAGAAAGTGAAACCAAAAGAGAATTATACGATTGAAAAGATTTTAGATAAGCGGATACGGAAAAAGCGTGTGGAATACAAAGTGAAATTTAAAGGTTATCCCAGCAAATTTGACCAATGGATTCCATCCTCTGATTTATTCGCCTTATAAAACAAGTGTTTGGATTGTTGAAAGATCATTTGAAAGCATGTCGTTCTACGTGACGTTACCTTCGGACAGTTCCCGGAATTATTTTCCTGAGAATAAAATTTCTCATTTTATTACGCGATTACCCGCCCCCGTTGAATTGAAAGGGGAATGGGAAGTAGGCCTTGTCGAATTTATTTACCCTCACACCTGGTATAATGTGAACCAAAATAATAATTTATTTGGTTTCGATTTGAATGACCAGAAATCTCCGTTTGGTAGAAGAATTCCCCCTGGCTTTTACGAATCGGTTGATGACATTTTAAAAGCGATGTCTATTGAAGAGATTAAAAATAAAATTTCTTTCACTTATGATCCGCACACGAAAAAGGTGTGTATTAACGTGAAAGATAAAACAAAACTGATATTGCATGAGGGGATAGCGCAGATGTTAGGATTCGAACCAGGTGAAATCGCCTCACCGGATATAAATATCGAGCAAACTATTTTTAGTACCTATGTCGCAGATCCCTGTGCGCATTATAGAGTGTTGCTGGTTTATTCGGATATTGTCGAACCGCAAATTATCGGAGATGTGTTAGCACCCCTTTTACGAATTGTCAATGTGAGAGGAAAAGATGGAGAAATGATTTGTGAGACATTCGACCGAGCGCACTATTTACCTGTCAGCCGAAAATCGTTCGACTCTTTGGAAATCGTTATAAGGAACCACCTCGGCGAACTCACGCCATTTGAACGTGGGCGCTCGTACGTGAAGCTTCACTTTCGTCAAAAATACCTATCGTGATGTTTGTTCCTTACCAGTGTTGTGCGAAATCTTTTGAAGATTACTATTCCCATCAGTCAGGTAGTGGTCTAAATTATTATCAAGGCACTACTTTACAAAAGGGATATGGATTCGGTGGACTGTTTCGATCCCTTTTTCGTGCAGCAGTACCCCTCTTCAAATCGGGTGCGAAAGCGGTCGGCAAGCAGTTGTTTCATTCAGGCGTGAACGTGTTAAGTGACCTGTCTCGCGGAGAAGACATTAAAATGGCCGCCAAGCGAAGATTAAAAGAAGCTGGACAGACGTTAACCGACAAAGCCGCTACTAAAGTGAAGACGATGATTGGATCGGGCCGCCGGTATAAAAAGAGGAAGCGTTCTACCAAAGCTGTCATTCGACGTAAAGCCAAGAAAGTGAAGGTACAAGATATTTTCGCTTAAAGATGTCTGGACTCATCCATAAAGATTCTGCTGCCTGTGCGAAATCCGAATTGGATTTATTTTTGATCCCACCCACGCAAACGGCTATTGAAAAAGGATACTTTGTTGAATACCACCCTCTTGCGAATATTCGAAACGGAGGACCTGTGGAATTTAATATTTCCGGAAATGGTGAAGACTATATTGATTTATCAGCTTTCTACCTGTATGTGAAAGTGAAAATTACCAAGTTTGATGGATCACCCTTAGCGGAAACAGATGCAGTTGCCCCCGTGAATTTATTTTTACACGCCTTGTTTTCTCAAGTGGATATTAGCCTGAACGAAAGAGTGATCTCCTCGTCGAGTAACACCTACCCCTACCGCGCCTATATTGAAACGCTGTTGAATTATGGAGAAGATGCCAAGAAAAGTTTATTGACCTGCGAATGTTTTTACAAAGATGAGAATTTAGCTGCTACAGATCCTGCTGGAGACAACCCCGGATTAAAGATACGTTACGCACTCACGAATAAAAGCAAAACGTTAGATATGATTGGACCTTTGCATTGTGATATTTTTCAACAAAATCGATTGCTATTGAATATGGTTGACTTGAAAATTAAGATGACCCGAAGCAAGCCCGAATTTTCCTTAATGTGTAAAATCGATGCGGCGAAACCCATTCCCAACTACAAAGTGATTTTGGAACATGCTTCTATTTTCATACGTAAAGTGAAAGTGAGCCCCGGTGTATTACTGGGTCATGCCAAGGCTTTAGAGAAAAGTACAGCAAAGTATCCCATCGATCGAGTGTTATGCAAGACCTATTCGATCTCAACCGGAAGTAAATCCTTTATGCAAGACAATGTGTTTTTAGGAGCCATGCCGAAAAGAATTATTATTGGACTTTTAGAAAATAGTGCCTACACTGGTTAATATGATTTAAATCCCTTTTATTTCTATCATCACAAGGTCAACTTTTTAAGTGTTTACGTGGATGGACAACCCGTACCCAGCAAACCCTTGGAATTGGATTTCGAAGAAAATAACTATATAAGAGCGTATCATCGTTTGTTTTCGGGATTTAACCGGGATACCGGCATTTATCTAACCCGAGAGGAATTTGCGAACGGGCATACTTTGTATGCTTTCGACTTGAGCCCTGACATGTGTGACGGACCCCATCTGAATCTACAGCAACAAGGAAATTCACGAATTGAAATCAAGTTTGCAGACTCCTTAGAAAGAACCACGACTGTATTGGTGTATGCGGAATTTGAAAACATTATAGAAATTAGTAAAACACGACATGTGTTGTGTGACTTCCCCAACTGAAAATGAATTCTATAGAAATCGAGACTATTTTATCCCACGATCCAGTGACCAAGAAATACTTTTCCGGTGTTTTCCCCAGTGATCAATTACCCAAGAAGATCGAGCGTTATCCTGCATGTTTTGTATGCAACGTGGACAAGTCTACAGAAGCCGGAAGCCACTGGGTGGCATTCTACCTATCCTCCCCTACAGAAGCGGAATTCTTTGATTCCTATGGAAACAAGCCAAAATTTTTTAAAGGACCTATATCGAACTATGTATCTGAATTTTCACGAGTGGTGTTTAATCCACTTCCTCTGCAAAGTCCCGTGACAGCTGTTTGTGGTCAATTTTGTGTGTATTATATTTATTGCCGATGTCGTGGCAAAACTTTGAAAGATTTTTTAAAGCAGTTTGTAACTGAGAATATATGTAACGACCATCGAGTCTATAATTTTGTATCCAAACGATTTCGCACACGTGCTCCTTTTTATCAATAAAAAACTATTTATAATGTAAACCTATGTGTCTGTGTTTATTTAGAATGGAGTTTCCACGCTTTCAACACCCTTTTACAATGCTCTTAGCAGGCCCCACGCGGGTCGGTAAGAGTTGGTTTCTGCGGGATTTACTGGCAGAACGACGGCGTATGTTTAACCCTCCACCCGATAAAGTCGTTTGGTTTTACGGCATCTCTCAAAAGCTTTACGAGGAAATTCCCGACGTGACGTTCGTGGAAGGGTTTCCTTCTAATTATCGGGAATATTTAGGTACCCATTCTTTAATGATTTTAGATGATTTGATGGTGGAATGTGGGGGTGATAAACGATTAACCCACCTCTTTACCAAAGGAAGTCACCATTTAAATTTAAGTATTATTTTTATTACTCAAAACCTTTTTCATAAAGGTAAAGAAATGAGAGGTATTTCCTTAAACAGTCAGTACTTAGTACTTTTTAAAAATCGTCGGGACATGAGTCAAATTACGCACTTGGGTAGACAATTATACCCGAGATCAACTCAGTTTTTCCAAGAAGTGTTCGAGGATGCTACCAAACAACCCTTCTCTTATTTGTTGGTGGATTTAAGGAATGAAACCCCCGAAGGTATGCGACTCAGAACGCGTATATTACCGGGGGAAACCCAATTTGTGTACGAGCCCAAAAAAGGTTTAAAAGGAAAGCCCTACCGATTTTAATTCAGTTGTGATCATGACGTTAACGAGGAAACAACTTCGAGATTTGGAGCTTATAAAGTCTTGTCCTCAAACCTTACGCAAGCATTTGTTAAAAAAATTACCGACTCGATCTGTAAAGGCTATTTGCGAATGCACCCTGAACGTATTAAAAGGAAACGTACCTCTCTCCTCTCATCAGAAAAGGTCTTTAAGGAAATATAAGACGACTCTTCGAAAAATTGGTACCAAGAAAGGAAGTTTATTCAACAAGAAAAAATTGATTGTTCAACACGGCGGATTTTTAAATATTTTAATCCCGGCTGCATTGTCTGTTTTAACCGGCATCATCAACGGAATTCGCAGCTAAGTATGCGTTGGTACCGGAAGAAGAATTTTCTAAGCATACACCTTCTAAAAAGCAAATGACGGAATTTTGATTTAGCTATGGCTAAAATATTAAATAGTTCTCTACCGGATCACGAAAAAATTCAGCACTACTACGAACTCTTAAAAAGAAAAATGGATTTGCAAGAATATAATTTGCCTTGGATGTCTAAACAACCCGAAGAAGAACCTGAAAAAGTGGAACCTAAACAAGTGGAGTCTATAAAACAAGAACCCCAAGAAGACTATGAAACCTTTGTGTTATCATCTGTAGCTAAACCCATGAAGAAACAAGCCGAAGCCTTATTAAATTTTCTCAAGTCTCATTCAAACAAGTTTAAGTAGAACCCGAAAGGAGAGATTACTTACAACGAAAGGACCATGGAACATTCTAATTTAGCGGAACTCTTTCATTTCATCTTTTATGTAAATAAAAAACCACCTATTACAGGACAAAGTGAATTTTTGCATGCCTTGAAAGATATTACCCCAAAGTATTATTAAGAATCGATATTTGTCTTCAAGAAAAAAACATTGTCAAACCGAAAAAGAAACTTATTGTAAAAAAACCTGTTGTTAAACTCAACCCTGTAACCTGGGAAACATACTAAATAAAATGAATTTGTATCTATCCATACGTGTGATTATTTATAGAATAAAAAAAACTTACCTGAAAAAAAGTCCTACTCCAACGGCTACCTTGAGAGAAATGAATGATAAGGAGATTTCTTATCAGCGACGCGAGGTCACGTGATTAGGGTGACATCACGAGTGATGTGATTGGCTATGCTCAGTCACGTGGTGAGTGACGTCACGAGTTATCTGATTGGCTACCTCTGGTCACGTGACGAGAGTCTTATCTTATCAGAGATTGCTTATCAGCGATCACGGCTTAGTCTACCATTTGATTTCGTGTGTGTTGGTTGTCTCGTCATGTCTGCAGTGAGTTTCACGGAAAACGGACTAAATGTCCAGTATGTTTCAAACTTCATCGAAAAGGAACAAGCAGATCGGTATTTTGCCGAGTTAAAAACTTTACCTTTCTACACGCCAACCTTTAGAATTCATGGAAAAAGTTTTAAGCCTAAAAGACAAGTTCTGGGATACGGCGATTCAACTTTGAGTTATGCCTTCAGCGGAACTCATGTGCCTGCTAACCCTTGGACACGTCTGATATTGGAGCTGCGGGACCGAGTGGAAAAATGGACGGCTTCTACCTTCAACTATGTTCTGCGAAACCTCTACAGCAATGGATACAGCTACATACCTCAACATAAAGACAACGAAAGTGGATTAGATGCAACTTTCCCCATCGCAGTCCTCAGCTTTGGTGCCGAACGAACAATTGAATTCAAGAAGCCTAAAACACCTTCTACTTTGATTTCATTAGAACATGGTTCTCTCTACAGTATGTTAAAACCAACGAACGAACTGTTTACCCACGGTATTGCACCGAATCCTATCATCAAAGATATGAGAATCAGCCTGACTTTTCGTCACTTAATACCTAACCCTATCATTGCACCTTTAAAGAAACCAAGACTTGATATAAGTGATGCTTCGTCCAGTGCATGCGATACTTTGAAAAACTCTGATTGTGATACTTCGAAAAACTCTCATTGTGATACTTCTGTTAAAAACTGTTCTCAAGACATGTGTGAAGAATTGAATGTGAATGATTGGTTAAACCAATGGGTACGTGAACAATCTTGGGATCCTATACGAGGTGAATTTAATTTAAACTTTAGCAGTTTTTTACAAATTGTAATAGAAAAGAATTTTAATGTGAGAATCCACATTCGTAATTTTAAAGAATTACATACAGGTCAATGGATACCTACTAAAGAAGGCGTTGTAATGACAGCTCAGACATGGTATTATTTTCAAAGTAAGATTGAAAATTTTAATTTTGAATCAGTAAATGATAGTTTTATTTCTAACAATCAATTAATAATGGCTTACATAGATGAGGATTATTGTACTTTACAGCAAATGTTTTCTTTAAATCCTTCTGGCTTTTATTTAAAACCGAATGTCATTAAATTGTCCAAGGATCAAATTTTTAGGCTTAGAGAACTCAAAATGAGAATAACTCATTTTATTATTGATGCAATATTCACCGTTCAACTTCCTATGTTAATTCTAAATAAACCCCTTGTGTGTATTTCTCATGAAAATGAGCAAAGTGCTAAGGAAATCTTACTCGATTTTATCGTGTATGAAATTCAGTTAGGAATTGAAAATTTATTTCAATGTGACGGGTGTGTTTTTAATTCAGACGATCAAAATTCACACGAGTGTTTAATGAAATCTATGTTTGAAAAATATCAATTATATCGTGAAGAAATACTTTTAAAATTAAATATGCATGCTATTGTTAAAAAAATTAATTGTTCCTGTCATTACAATGACGATTTCTTTAAACAATTGAATATGACCTTGTATGAAAAATATATTGAAGATACTTTATCCAAAAAGTAATGTGTGTTTATGAAAACGACTTCTTTAAACAATTGTATCCAAAAAGTAATGTGTGTATATATTTTATGGATTTTCAATAAATAGATTGAAACTGAATATCTGTGTCTGTTTGTCTTATTTTGAAATATTTTATTTCTTAAAAGATTTACTTAGAAATATTTTATTTCATAAAAGATTCTATGAATTTATAAGTTTGAAATGACTATTTCATTTCTTAAAACAATTTATTTTTATGAGATTCACTGTCTAGGGATGTAATAATTTAAAAAATATATTTCTTAAAACATATAAGTTTGAAATGACTATTTCTTAAAACAATTTATTTTTAAGAAATATATTTTCAGATATTCAGTTTCAATCTATTTATTGAAAATCCATAAAATATATACACACATTACTTTTTGGATACAATTGTTTAAAGAAGTCGTTTTCATAAACACACATTACTTTTTGGATAAAGTATCTTCAATATATTTTTCATACAAGGTCATATTCAATTGTTTAAAGAAATCGTCATTGTAATGACAGGAACAATTAATTTTTTTAACAATAGCATGCATATTTAATTTTAAAAGTATTTCTTCACGATATAATTGATATTTTTCAAACATAGATTTCATTAAACACTCGTGTGAATTTTGATCGTCTGAATTAAAAACACACCCGTCACATTGAAATAAATTTTCAATTCCTAATTGAATTTCATACACGATAAAATCGAGTAAGATTTCCTTAGCACTTTGCTCATTTTCATGAGAAATACACACAAGGGGTTTATTTAGAATTAACATAGGAAGTTGAACGGTGAATATTGCATCAATAATAAAATGAGTTATTCTCATTTTGAGTTCT
The DNA here is from genome assembly GCA_963930645.1 of Salticus scenicus. Taxonomy (NCBI): domain Eukaryota; kingdom Metazoa; phylum Arthropoda; class Arachnida; order Araneae; family Salticidae; genus Salticus; species Salticus scenicus. The sequence goes on along the minus strand of OZ005652.1, from coordinate 316,225,361 downwards.
CTAAGCCTAAAAATTTGATCCTTGGACAATTTAATGACATTCGGTTTTAAATAAAAGCCAGAAGGATTTAAAGAAAACATTTGCTGTAAAGTACAATAATCCTCATCTATGTAAGCCATTATTAATTGATTGTTAGAAATAAAACTATCATTTACTGATTCAAAATTAAAATTTTCAATCTTACTTTGAAAATAATACCATGTCTGAGCTGTCATTACAACGCCTTCTTTAGTAGGTATCCATTGACCTGTATGTAATTCTTTAAACTTACGAATGTGGATTCTCACATTAAAATTCTTTTCTATTACAATTTGTAAAAAACTGCTAAAGTTTAAATTAAATTCACCTCGTATAGGATCCCAAGATTGTTCACGTACCCATTGGTTTAACCAATCATTCACATTCAATTCTTCACACATGTCTTGAGAACAGTTTTTAACAGAAGTATCACAATGAGAGTTTTTCGAAGTATCACAATCAGAGTTTTTCAAAGTATCGCATGCACTGGACGAAGCATCACTTATATCAAGTCTTGGTTTCTTTAAAGGTAGCATGATAGGGTTAGGTACTAAGTGACGAAAAGTCAGGCTGATTCTCATATCTTTGATGATAGGATTCGGTGCAATACCGTGGGTAAACAGTTCGTTCGTAGGTTTTAACATACTGTAGAGAGAACCATGTTCTAATGAAATCAAAGTAGAAGGTGTTTTAGGCTTCTTGAATTCAATTGTTCGTTCGGCACCAAAGCTGAGGACTGCGATGGGGAAAGTTGCATCTAATCCACTTTCGTTGTCTTTATGTTGAGGTATGTATCTGTATCCATTGCTGTAGAGGTTTAGCAGAACATAGTTGAAGGAAGAAGCCGTCCATTTTTCCACTCGGTCCCGCAGCTCCAATATCAGACGTGTCCAAGGGTTAGCAGGCACATGAGTTCCGCTGAAGGCATAACTCAAAGTTGAATCGCCGTATCCCAGAACTTGTCTTTTAGGCTTAAAACTTTTTCCATGAATTCTAAAGGTTGGCGTGTAGAAAGGTAAAGTTTTTAACTCGGCAAAATACCGATCTGCTTGTTCCTTTTCGATGAAGTTTGAAACATACTGGACATTTAGTCCGTTTTCCGTGAAACTCACTGCAGACATGACGAGACAACCAACACACACGAAATCAAATGGTAGACTGAGCCGTGATCGCTGATAAGCAATCTCTGATAAGATAAGACTCTCGTCACATGACCAGAGGTAGCCAATCAGATAACTCGTGACGTCACTCACCACGTGACTGAGCATAGCCAATCACATCACTCGTGATGTCACCCTAATCACGTGACCTCGCGTCGCTGATAAGAAGTCTCCTTATCATTCATTTCTCTCAAGGTAGCCGTTGGAGTAGGACGTGTTTTCAGGTAAGTGTATTTTATTCTATAAATAATCACACGTATGGATAGATACAAATTCATTTTATTTAGTATGTTTCCCAGGTTACAGGGTTGAGTTTAACAACAGGTTTTTTTACAATAAGTTTCTTTTTCGGTTTGACAATGTTTTTTCTTGAAGACAAATATCGATTCTTAATAATACTTTGGGGTACACCAATATCTTTCAAGGCATGCAAAAATTCACTTTGTCCTGTAATAGGTGGTTTTTTATTAACTGAAAAGATGAAATGAAAGAGTTCCGCGAAATTAGAATGTTCCATGGCCCTTCCGTTGTAAGTAATCTCTCCTTTCGGGTTCCACTTAAACTTGTTTGAATGAGACTTGAGAAAATTTAATAAGGCTTCGGCTTGTTTCTTCATGGGTTTAGCTACAGATGATAACACAAAGGTTTCATAGTCTTCTTGGGGTTCTTGTTTTATAGACTCCACTTGTTTAGGTTCCACTTTTTCAGGTTCTTCTTCGGGTTGTTTAGACATCCAAGGCAAATTATATTCTTGCAAATCCATTTTTCTTTTTAAGAGTTCGTAGTAGTGCTGAATTTTTTCGTGATCCGGTAGAGAACTATTTAATATTTTAGCCATAGATAAGATAAGCCATAATTTTAAAGACCTTTTCTAAATCAAATTCCGTCATTTGCTTTTTAGAAGGTGTATGCTTAGAAAATTCTTCTTCCGGTACCAACGCATACTTAGCTGCGAATTCCATTGATGATGCCGGTTAAAACAGACAATGCAGCCGGGATTAAAATATTTAAAAATCCGCCGTGTTGAACAATCAATTTTTTCTTGTTGAATAAACTTCCTTTCTTGGTACCAATTTTTCGAAGAGTCGTCTTATATTTCCTTAAAGACCTTTTCTGATGAGAGGAGAGAGGTACGTTTCCTTTTAATACGTTCAGGGTGCATTCGCAAATAGCCTTTACAGATCGAGTCGGTAATTTTTTTAACAAATGCTTGCGTAAGGTTTGAGGACAAGACTTTATAAGCTCCAAATCTCGAAGTTGTTTCCTCGTTAACGTCATGTTCACAACTGAATTATAATCGGTAGGGCTTTCCTTTTAAACCTTTTTTGGGCTCGTACACAAATTGGGTTTCCCCCGGTAATATACGCGTTCTGAGTCGCATACCTTCGGGGGTTTCATTCCTTAAATCCACCAACAAATAAGAGAAGGGTTGTTTGGTAGCATCCTCGAACACTTCTTGGAAAAACTGAGTTGATCTCGGGTATAATTGTCTACCCAAGTGCGTAATTTGACTCATGTCCCGACGATTTTTAAAAAGTACTAAGTACTGACTGTTTAAGGAAATACCTCTCATTTCTTTACCTTTATGAAAAAGGTTTTGAGTAATAAAAATAATACTTAAATTTAAATGGTGACTTCCTTTGGTAAAGAGGTGGGTTAATCGTTTATCACCCCCACATTCCACCATCAAATCATCTAAAATCATTAAAGAATGGGTACCTAAATATTCCCGATAATTAGAAGGAAACCCTTCCACGAACGTCACGTCGGGAATTTCCTCGTAAAGCTTTTGAGAGATGCCGTAAAACCAAACGACTTTATCGGGTGGAGGGTTAAACATACGCCGTCGTTCTGCCAGTAAATCCCGCAGAAACCAACTCTTACCGACCCGCGTGGGGCCTGCTAAGAGCATTGTAAAAGGGTGTTGAAAGCGTGGAAACTCCATTCTAAATAAACACAGACACATAGGTTTACATTATGAATAGTTTTTTATTGATAAAAAGGAGCACGTGTGCGAAATCGTTTGGATACAAAATTATAGACTCGATGGTCGTTACATATATTCTCAGTTACAAACTGCTTTAAAAAATCTTTCAAAGTTTTGCCACGACATCGGCAATAAATATAATACACACAAAATTGACCACAAACAGCTGTCACGGGACTTTGCAGAGGAAGTGGATTAAACACCACTCGTGAAAATTGAGATACATAGTTCGATATAGGTCCTTTAAAAAAGTTTGGCTTGTTTCCATAGGAATCAAAGAATTCCGCTTCTGTAGGGGAGGATAGGTAGAATGCCACCCAGTGGCTTCCGGCTTCTGTAGACTTGTCCACGTTGCATACAAAACATGCAGGATAACGCTCGATCTTCTTGGGTAATTGATCACTGGGGAAAACACCGGAAAAGTATTTCTTGGTCACTGGATCGTGGGATAAAATAGTCTCGATTTCTATAGAATTCATTTTCAGTTGGGGAAGTCACACAACACATGTCGTGTTTTACTAATTTCTATAATGTTTTCAAATTCCGCATACACCAATACAGTCGTGGTTCTTTCTAAGGAGTCTGCAAACTTGATTTCAATTCGTAAATTTCCTTGTTGCTGTAGATTCAGATGGGGTCCGTCACACATGTCAGGGCTCAAGTCGAAAGCATACAAAGTATGCCCGTTCGCAAAGTCCTCTCGGGTTAGATAAATGCCGGTATCCCGGTTAAATCCCGAAAACAAACGATGATACGCTCTTATATAGTTATTTTCTTCGAAATCCAATTCCAAGGGTTTGCTGGGTACGGGTTGTCCATCCACGTAAACACTTAAAAAGTTGACCTTGTGATGATAGAAATAAAAGGGATTTAAATCATATTAACCAGTGTAGGCACTATTTTCTAAAAGTCCAATAATAATTCTTTTCGGCATGGCTCCTAAAAACACATTGTCTTGCATAAAGGATTTACTTCCGGTTGAGATCGAATAGGTCTTGCATAACACTCGATCGATGGGATACTTTGCTGTACTTTTCTCTAAAGCCTTGGCATGACCCAGTAATACACCGGGGCTCACTTTCACTTTACGTATGAAAATAGAAGCATGTTCCAAAATCACTTTGTAGTTGGGAATGGGTTTCGCCGCATCGATTTTACACATTAAGGAAAATTCGGGCTTGCTTCGGGTCATCTTAATTTTCAAGTCAACCATATTCAATAGCAATCGATTTTGTTGAAAAATATCACAATGCAAAGGTCCAATCATATCTAACGTTTTGCTTTTATTCGTGAGTGCGTAACGTATCTTTAATCCGGGGTTGTCTCCAGCAGGATCTGTAGCAGCTAAATTCTCATCTTTGTAAAAACATTCGCAGGTCAATAAACTTTTCTTGGCATCTTCTCCATAATTCAACAGCGTTTCAATATAGGCGCGGTAGGGGTAGGTGTTACTCGACGAGGAGATCACTCTTTCGTTCAGGCTAATATCCACTTGAGAAAACAATGCGTGTAAAAATAAATTCACGGGGGCAACTGCATCTGTTTCCGCTAAGGGTGATCCATCAAACTTGGTAATTTTCACTTTCACATACAGGTAGGAAGCTGATAAATCAATATAGTCTTCACCATTTCCGGAAATATTAAATTCCACAGGTCCTCCGTCTCGAATATTCGCAAGAGGGTGGTATTCAACAAAGTATCCTTTTTCAATAGCCGTTTGCGTGGGTGGGATCAAAAATAAATCCAATTCGGATTTCGCACAGGCAGCAGAATCTTTATGGATGAGTCCAGACATCTTTAAGCGAAAATATCTTGTACCTTCACTTTCTTGGCTTTACGTCGAATGACAGCTTTGGTAGAACGCTTCCTCTTTTTATACCGGCGGCCCGATCCAATCATCGTCTTCACTTTAGTAGCGGCTTTGTCGGTTAACGTCTGTCCAGCTTCTTTTAATCTTCGCTTGGCGGCCATTTTAATGTCTTCTCCGCGAGACAGGTCACTTAACACGTTCACGCCTGAATGAAACAATTGCTTGCCGACCGCTTTCGCACCCGATTTGAAGAGGGGTACTGCTGCACGAAAAAGGGATCGAAACAGTCCACCGAATCCATATCCCTTTTGTAAAGTAGTGCCTTGATTATAATTTAGACCACTACCTGACTGATGGGAATAGTAATCTTCAAAAGATTTCGCACAACACTGGTAAGGAACAAACATCACGATAGGTATTTTTGACGAAAGTGAAGCTTCACGTACGAGCGCCCACGTTCAAATGGCGTGAGTTCGCCGAGGTGGTTCCTTATAACGATTTCCAAAGAGTCGAACGATTTTCGGCTGACAGGTAAATAGTGCGCTCGGTCGAATGTCTCACAAATCATTTCTCCATCTTTTCCTCTCACATTGACAATTCGTAAAAGGGGTGCTAACACATCTCCGATAATTTGCGGTTCGACAATATCCGAATAAACCAGCAACACTCTATAATGCGCACAGGGATCTGCGACATAGGTACTAAAAATAGTTTGCTCGATATTTATATCCGGTGAGGCGATTTCACCTGGTTCGAATCCTAACATCTGCGCTATCCCCTCATGCAATATCAGTTTTGTTTTATCTTTCACGTTAATACACACCTTTTTCGTGTGCGGATCATAAGTGAAAGAAATTTTATTTTTAATCTCTTCAATAGACATCGCTTTTAAAATGTCATCAACCGATTCGTAAAAGCCAGGGGAATTCTTCTACCAAACGGAGATTTCATTCAAATCGAAACCAAATAAATTATTATTTTGGTTCACATTATACCAGGTGTGAGAGTAAATAAATTCGACAAGGCCTACTTCCCATTCCCCTTTCAATTCAACGGGGGCGGGTAATCGCGTAATAAAATGAGAAATTTTATTCTCAGGAAAATAATTCCGGGAACTGTCCGAAGGTAACGTCACGTAGAACATTCAGTCACCACAAACACTTCTTCCGTCCAGTTCGTTTCATATCCTTTTTCAAAGGTTAATTTCTGCTTGGAAACTCGTACAACATCTCCCGGTTGAAACACGCAGGTTTTTCTTTTTGCATTTTGCATGTCACCGTATAAAGTATCCCATACATCGCTTTCATTTTCAGCGGTTACTTCGACTGGAGCTCTCTTGATACTTGAATGGTAAGTATGATTATAACTGTGTAACAACTGATCCAACACGTCTAAATAGCGGTAGGTATGATTATGGGTAAAATATTTCCACATTTTCGTTTTCAAAGTTCGGTTAAATCGCTCCACGACCGATGCTTTCGTATTGTTATTCGTCGTAAAAAACCGCACGCCTTCTTCTTTCAAAAATTTTTGAAAAAGTCTGTTTTGATACTCTTTTCCGTCATCCGATTGCAGGGACTTGGGTTTCCTCGTCGCGAAAATAGACCGGAACGCCTTTACAATATCTTCACCTCGTTTTTGTTTCAAAGGGACCGCCCACGCAAATTTAGACAGAATGTCTATACAAGTCAGGATGTAGCGGTACCCTTGATTGAACTTTTGCAAACTGCCGAGATCCACTAAGTCGGTCTGCCACTGTTGATCGATGGAATACACTATCACTCGATTGGTCGGGAACTTTCTTCGAACAGGTTTGTGCAACGTGTATGCATCGACTGCGCTCAGCCAGTCCTGAATCTTCTTCTTCGAGATTTTGCCTTTGGCAGCACGAAATAAGGCATTTACACCACCAAAACTTCCTGCGTGACTTGGGTTCTGATACATCTCCATGGTTACAACACAAAATTTTATTATGACTCACATTCACACGAAAGCGCATCATACCTTCCTCGTACGAAGATACGTTTTACAATGACTCACTAGTGCAACGCCTCTCTTTATATACCTTATAAGTGCACTCACAAGCATAGCTTCATGGCTTGACAAAATAAAACTCTTATCCACTTATCAAGCCGTGAAACTATTTTACCTTCGGTTCGAATCTAACCCCTGCAAAAATTTGAAAAAATTTTGAAGTCCTCAAAATTGTGAAAAAAATACTGAGTCCCGAAATTTAGGAAAATAAATCTAACTCCTCAAAATTCCCCTTTCTCCCCGATAGATGACACCACCAAACCTCATCCAAGATGATAGTTAAAGTTTCTAGACTTCCGGTGGCAACACACAGTTTCTATTCTTCCGGTGGCAACACCCCCTCGTCCAAGATGATGACTAAGTAGTGTAAGAAGGACACGTTCTGCGACTGGGTGGTGGCGTAGTGGTGTCAGGGTGGAGGCGCGCCTCCACCCTACGCCACAATACGCCACTACGCCACCACCGTGTTGCAGAACTGTCCTTTTACACTACTCTTAGCTGTACATTAGAAATATATATAGAGTGTTATTTACTGCCATAAATTAACTAAAAAATTCAATAGTAAAAAGTGTAGGCATTAGAAATAGGCATTATTATTATTATTATTTTTAAACAAGTAATTATACCAAAAAATTCATCGCTAAATAGTGATAAAAATTTAAAAGTTGCCAGCGGGGTCATACGCTAAAGATGTAATACAAAATAGTCTAGATATTACGAATTTCTTTCTATTCTGAAAAAAAATTACTGATTTTTAGCATAAAATTTCATTTAAAAAATGTGGTATTAAATATTATTTATTTCAATTCGACATTGAATATGGGAGTATCTATAAAATGTTTCTGCTTTTATCGTGTGTTAAGCACTATTAATAGTCTTATTTAGTGAAATACAAAGCAGCAAATAGGCAGGCAGAGCTCTGTAGGAGTTAATAAGTGAAGCGAGTCGGAGATTGGTGTGCGGAGCGAGTAGGGGGCAGAGTCCCCTAGTTCAGTAAAAAAAAATTGTTGGCGATACGTTGTCGGTATTAGGACAGTGTCTAATTGTTAGATTTTAACAATCATCAAAACGATATTTGGCAATACATACATATATATATATATATATATATATATATATTTGAGCAAGAAGGAAATGCAACTTTGTAATAAAATGTTTCATGAGTCAAAAAATTTATGGAACAAAATGACAAATCCTTTTACCAGTAGACTTTTTTCTTTCTAAAATTTATAATTAAGACAGAAGATCCCATTTTTATTAGTCATTTGAGACCTACCGCACTGAGAAAAAAAATATACCGCCTTTCTCTAGAATGAATGGGTGGCCATTTTCTAAATCCTTTAACTAGAAATATAGATTTCCGATCTATGCACATAAGGCACGCCAATAAACTAAATAGACGAAATTATCGAGAATTTCCAGTGTACACATTTCTGGATGGTGAAACAATATCCTGAATACTCTAAATATTCTGAATCATTTATATTGCGAGAAATTCTCGCTTGATTTTCTAGAATTTGGTAATAAACTAAGATTATAGTTGCAGAAACCCGCCTCTTGTAGTCTCATTTAGTTGCAGAGATTTTTAAATAACTTTGCCCTCGAGAATATAGGCAAACGCTCTAGAATTCTAATAGGGACTTCTAGAACTCGCTTTCCAAGGGGACTAGAATTTATAAGGATGACATGGAACTATTTTTTCTAGAGTCACAATTTAGATTCTAGATTTCATTACAGAATTTTTTCTCAGTGCGATATTGGCTTGCGTTTTGCTCCAAAGTTCTTTTATGTTCCGTATTTTTCCCGTGTTGTCATGAGATTTTTTAGAAATTAGAATTTATTCTGAGAACTTATGAGACCTATCTACCATCGTTTACGGGAGTATTAACTTTTAACAATAAAATTTCTCATCAATAATAGTGTCCTTTTTGCTATTTGTCAATTTACATAGACTTACTGTATGTATGTATTAAATTTTATCGCAGTTTTTTCACTGCAACGTGATAGCAAAACACATTAAATTTAGTGGAATCTGTACAATTGAAAATGATTGAATGAAGTTGGTTCTATAAAATTTTAGCTTGTTTAAAATGCTAAATCCTTGCAGCAAAAAATATTTTGCTACCATTAAAAATTATCGATTAACGTTAATTATCAAAACTGCTTGGTAAAATTTCAAAAAGATTTAATATAAACTTTCCTATCAAGATTTAAAAAAAAAAAGTCCAATTTATTTAGGAGAGTATTCCATTTTTAGAAAAAGTCATGCAAACTAATTATTTTTATAAATTTATAAGAAGAAAATTTAAAGAGAAAGATTCACGTATATAAAAGTAATCATTTGAAATTTTTATATTTGTTATTCAAATGTAGAACATTTTACTACATAACACACTCTATAATTTTCAGTGAATATATATGATATAAAATACAACTTATTTGTACTTATCAAATAGTAAAAAAACACATGAAAAATATTGTATTTTATTAAAAATGGGAACATTTATTTAAAAAGGAAAAAGTGTTGTGAATGATTATTAAAAATATCTTTTTTCTATTTAGTAATTTTTTATTGTTAAATGAATTTACTTTTAATATATATATATATTGCCGGATAAAAAGTTTTTTAAACATTCAATTTGTTGTTTTCGGGATTGATAATTTGCTAAATTATAGATTTTCATCGCTTTTACAAACACATAACCCTATTTGAGTTACTAAAAATATGTTTCAAAATAAATAATAATTACCGTGTAAATTTATCATTTTTCTGAATTAAAAATTTACAACAAGTGAATAAAGAAGTAAATAATAAATAAATAAATAAATAAAAATAAAATATTGAAAATGAAATTCGTGTACCTGATGATCTTCCACTTCGTGGTCTGAACATTGTAGAATTAAGAGTTCCATTGTTTCCTTTAGCCCATTTGGCATTAACAGTAAAACAATTTGTGTACTCGTAGTTGAAATATTGTGAAATTCTGAAAAAGAAAAAAAAATATATATACAGTGTGTCCCATAAGTCTGTAGACATTTCAAAAATTCATAACTGTTGAAATGAATTGATAGAATTGAACGCGTTTTGCGGAAAAATCATTCTCTGGAAGGATAATTTCTTTTTTTGTAAAGAAAAAAATGGATCCAAAAAATAATCAAGCTATATGTCGATAGCGTTGTGCGTGACCAGATCCCACATTTTCATGAAAAACTGTACTTATTCGCATGCAAATGTTTACAGGCATATAAATCCTATTCTATGTGTCCGTCGTCACAACAAATACAAGTTTGCAAACGAATTATAACATCGGTAACTGCAGCTTTTCACTCGGCGGTTCTTACCTGAGGGAAAAGATCTTCACCAGTAACGCTTTATCCACCAAGTCAGCATCGCAATTAAAACTTCATATATGCACAAGTAGGAGGCAAAAGAAGAAATAAACCGTTCTAATCACAAAATTGTGCAATTTACAGGACTTTCATTTGCATAGTTTTCTTTCACATCCGTGCGAAATATTTAACTATTTGTCTAACTATCTTTGACAAAAAATTTAACTATATTTTTTTTTCTTTACCAAAAAATTACCCCTTCACGAGAATGATTTTTTCGAAACTCGCGTTCAATTCTACCAATTCATTTAATAGTTACGAATTTTTTAAATGTCTACAGACTTATGGGACACGCTGTATATATATATATATATATATATATATATATATATATATATATATATAATTTAAAATTTTCGTGCGAAATGTCTAACTAACGTTGACAAAAAACTAACTATATTTTTTTCTTTACCAACCCCTCCCCTCCCCCCCCCCACACACACTTCACGAGAATGATTTTTTAGCAAACCGCGTTCAATTCTGTCAATTCATTCAATAGTTATGAATTTTTAAAATGCCTACAGACTTATGGGACACCCTGCATAGTAAAAAATACGCAAAGTATTCTCTGTATAAAAGAGTGTTCTCTCCATGTTTAAAAATGTGATAAATTTCTTATTTTGTGTTATCCAGGTTTTTTTTTTTTCCCCGCATTATTTCAATAGATCATCTTTAAATGATATAGTTAAGTTACTCTTAATATCGTAAATATTTTGCCAAAACAAAAATTTCAGTCTACATATTTATGCTATTATGCATAAGTGTTTTATATATTAAGTTTGGAGCAATTTAATACAGTACTTCCTGAAATCTAATTATTTCCCAAAGCATGAAAGCAGGCAATTCAGGGGGTCATTGTTCGATGATTTACAACAGAAGTTTAATCAATATTAAATGACATCAGGATATAATTAAATGTAAAGCTCTCGGAAATGTAATTTTGGAGCTTCAATACCCATAAATTATAATAAAATTTAGATGGTAATTTCTATTACTCATAGTATAGTGACATTCAGATAAAAAATTATATAACAGTGTATAATTAAATTGTATTTAAGACATTCTAAAATGTGTAAATCTTTTTTTTTTTTTTTTTTTAAACAAAAATATAATAAAAAGTTCACATATTCAATATTTACTTTTATTAATATTCATAAAATCTTTAAAAATCTTAAAACATTAGTTTGCTTTAGTTTTAAATATAACTATTTGAACAACTAACTATAACTATTTGAACAAATATAACTATTTCATTTGTAAAAAAGATCAATTTTAAATCCATTCTCTGACTAAAACCACAATTTACTGAATAGTTTTTCACTTAGAAGTCATAATTGTAATAGAGATTTCAAATCAGTTATTCAAAGGGCAATGTGAATGATGTTATACGTAAAAAATTAGAGGGTAAATGTTTATAAAAAGATTAGAATATGATGAAAACGACATGAGAATTTAGAATTGAAGAAAAATTCGATTTATTGTCAATTTTTTATGTAATATTTATTTGAAAAATAAAGTTTCATTTCAAAAAAATAAAAGAAAGAGGTTAACAAAATTCTTATATTTGAAGTTTCGCTACAAAATTTTACATTCATCATGTAATCATTTGTTCGGAAAAAGATATTGATAAAATTTAGAGTTTAGCAAAGTTAAGAAAAAAAAAAATATTAATACTTAACTTTTGCAATACATGTTTTTTAGAGACAGGAATGAAAAAATTTAAAAAAAAAAAAATTCGGTTTGATAAATTTATTAATACTGTTACCAAAACGCTGAATTATTAGTTTGAAAAAATCATTATTTTAGAGAAGTATATTTGGAAAACACATGACCATTTATTAATAGTATTCAGATTACCCAAAGTTCGTGTTATGATATGGATAACTTTTATTATTCTGATTAACAATATTATGTAACGAACGATATGAATTTTGTAACCGAACAAGATTATAGAACCGAAAGATTATGTAACCGAATGATATCCGGCAATATATATATATTCATGAGCAATATTGAGCAAAGTTTTGTCCTAAATTTTGAATGGCTTGTGAGGTATAGCAATATTAGCGTAACGCTACAAATGAAATTCGCACTTTACGGATAACACGTGAATGTGCAGAATTTAGGATTCAGTTGATTAATAGAGTTAGTTCCTATGACAAATGATAAACGAAACTGTAATTCACATTATGCTAATATTTTGTAAAGTAAATTATATAAAAGGAGAAGGAAGATTGTTTTTGGGAGTTAGTTGGAAGTTAGTGAGAGTTAGTTGGAGAGTTAGCTGTTAGCGGCTAGAGGTTAGTAGGTAGCTGCTTGGAAGGAAGTTAGTTGCTAGCGGCTATAGTAGGAGATAGTAAGTCGAGTAGTATAGCGGGTAAGGGAATCCTCCCGCTATCGAAAGATTACTAAGTCATGAGAGTTAACGCAGTTAAATAAAGTAGTTGAGATCATTTGTGGTTAATTAAGTAAAGTTAAAAGTATTTATGAAGGCTGCCCCTTAAGTTTATAAAGATATTAAATGTGATATAGACCAACGCCCACCTTTTCATTTAAGCTCAAAATAAAAGCTCTATATTTATTTTATAAATCTGACTTTGTCGTTATTTCATTATCTAATTCAGTAAAGTCAAATAAGCATAACTCAAGTCTCGTGCTCACTTCATAAAGTAATTAAGCTAAAATCCTAAGTTAAAGGAACATGACGACCTTCCGTTCGTCACAGGCTAAGCTCCCTTATCACACACACACATTCTCTGTCTCTCTCTCTCTCTCTCTCTCATATATATATATATATATATATATATATATAGTCGGCAGCATAATTTTTCGAGCACTAGCCAATAATTCCTATATTAAGAAAGTACACTTAAGACTGTTTTGTTAAATAAATCCTTGTCGAATCTTGTTCTTAGACTGACTAAGAACATGACGCGATAAGGATTTATTTAACAAAGCAGTATTAAGTGTACTTTTTTTAGACAGGGATTATTGCTAGTGCTCGAATAATTTTGCAGCCGACTGTACATATATATATACATATATATATATATACATACATACATATATATATTTAAATATACATACACACACACATATATATATATATACATACATATATATATATATATATATACATACACACACACATATATATATATATATATACATAAATACATAGTACAAATTTTGATTAAATTTGTTGCTGAAACTATTGTAATACGCAAAAAAATTAACTCCTTTTTCGGCCAGCGTACACAGCGAACTAATAAAAATTAACAACTGCTTTCGAATTATTACGTTTACCTTTATCAATTGTATGTGAAAATAGAATTTTTGTTCATTTTGTAGAAACTATTCGATTTCCGAATTATATCAACTAATGGGATCGCTCGAACGAAACTAAAAGACTAAATAATAGACTAATAAAATGAAAAATAGAGATGGTATCAAAGAAATAGAAAAAAAAAATCTAATGCACGAAAGAGTTGACTAACGGTAGAAAAAAAAAAAAAAAAAAAAAAAAAAAAACACTAACAAAATGATTTTATATCAATGAGAAATTCGACAGATTAAAAAAAATAAATTCCAAAAATCTAACACAAAGGTAATATGAAAATCACCATTTTATGAAAATTGAAAAGTGACATTTTCACTGTATTAAATCGACTATTTCTGATTTTATTAAACTTATATAACTATTTATCTGTTACACTTTGTGATTTTTTTTTTTTAATCTAACAATTCTTTATTTATTTTAGAGCTGTTTACTGGAATGCACTATAATTAATTCATTTGTCTACTTACAGATGTGAGCAATTCTTGTCTTCGAACATACATGATCTAATAAATTCTTGCTTTTGAACTCCCATCTTTATTCTGAAAGATCTGTTTACATATTTGAAGTCATTTTGCAGTTTTGTTATGTACGCTTGAGCCTGTTAAATAACACATAATTACTATATAAATAAATAAAAAAAATGATAACAAGCATTCTTTTTTTGTGAAGGGAATTGCTTGCTACCATTCTTACATTTATGTAATTTTATGTAACTAAATATTTCTTTAACCTTACATCTTTCTTTATGTTCTATTTTACTTATTCTCTTAAAATGAAATGCAGAAAATAACTCAACGTGTGTGAATTTTCACTCATCTGCCAAGAAGAAACGCGCCCTCTCATCCTCTGTTAAATTCGCTGAATTGGATGAGGTAAAATAATGCACTCAAACTTGAGTTAGTTATTTGAGTTAACTTAAACTTGGTAACTGAAAATCCCAATTATAATTTCTGAAAAAATAGATCAGTTTACAAGGGCGTTGTCCGATGCACGTGCAGTGCATGGAACTGAAGAAATGCCACGCTCGTCGACCTAGCTGGTCGGAGTTTTCGATGGTTTTCTCCAAAACTCGGCTGAATACGGGTAAGGACCATTTAGGAAGATTCCCCTTGGAGGGCAGTCTATCCTGGCTTAGGTCTCTAGTGCAGACAATTGACCTTAATTCTAATACCAACACCAACACAGGCATATGTATCAAGCAAAAAAATACTAAAAATTATATTTTCTACCATCGATTTAATTTTTGATAGTTCTTAAAAATTAATAAATAAATAAAACAAATAAAAAATAAAATAAAGCAAAGATAAAAGATATGAAACAGTTCACAACTACTGTTAGTTTAAGCAAAGAGAGACTTGCCTCTTGCAAATCTTTCGGCTTTGAATCACATGCTTTTCCATAATAATGACACCAAGCAGATTTCTTGACTCTAATAATTAAAAAGTAAACATCGTAATCGAAAATGATAAATACTTATATTAAAATGTTTTATCACATTTCAAACATAAAATAAATGTTTTAGTTAAAAAAAAAAAAAAAAAAAAAAAAAAAAAAAAACAGACAATTATTTTATTTTTAAAATGCTCTTTAACATGCACATAATTAACAAATATTTCGTAAAGGTGAAAAGATATATAAAATGCATTTTATTAGTTGTTATAAATAAAATAAATTCCAGTTTCAGAAATAATAGTTGTCAAACGATATTATTATTATTTAAAATTTTATTTCAACCTTTAGATATCAAGGTACCTTTTTTTTTTTTTTTTTAATAAAAAAAAAAAAAAAAGGTAAGCATTCGCAAATATAAAAATTTTAAAATTATTGGACAAAATATAGGGCATTTTAGAGTTCAATTAAAATTCAAGACAAAACTTGAAATTGTCTCAAATAGATGCAATTTCCCCTAATTTCTTAAATTCGTTGTTTTATGTTTATAATACCATAATCAGTTTTATTTCTAGAAAAAATATGAAGTTTTAATTTTCCGAACGTATGTTTTGAAAATATGCTACCAAAGGCATAGAGTATTATCTAAATTGTTTATTGCGCGCCTAGCTCTTTACACAATACAAATCTTATTTACGTTTACTCATGGAATTTGTGTGATAATGTAGCAATAAACACATAGATTTAACAATTTATTCAACAATATAGATATTTTAAAACAAGAAAGTTAATTATGTAGTATGCATTGATTATTAACATTTCCCAACTGTACGTACTCGTATCATATCACCTTCAATGTTCTTTGCCTACGTTATCATACAACAGACAGAAGGAGAGCAAGGCATGCAGTTAGACTAATTGAATTCATTATCAATCTTAAACATTGTTGAAAAGTGTTAAAAATGCTTAACACAAACAAAAAATTCAGCCGTTATTTTATCTGAACATTTTAGTGTAGCCTTGCATTTCTGAACGCTAAATATATAATATTTTATTGTTAATATGCAAAAATATTATTTTAGCATATTAACAATAAATGTCAACTTCTTTATGATTTCTGCAGTACAAAGTTATTTTAAAGTGATTTATAAAAATATTTCTCCTAAGCAACAATGCGCTATCATTTTTTGTGTGCCCCTGTACACATACTAGTTGTAAAGGACCTATTAAAGCCATTTTAAATAGGAAACATTTTATAGTGAATTTGAATAACATATATAATAATAATAATAAAAAAATACAAATATATGCGGACGCTGCAGATGGGCAGATAGACATTCGGACAGACAAATACACTAATTTATAACATAATCACATTTAAAAATTGTTAGAAAGTGTTGAAAATGAGTAATGGAAATGGAAATGTAATTCCAGCAAATTTCCAATACCAGCAAATTTCCTTTATGTAGTTGTTAATTTTTTGCATGGCCCTATAAATCTTATTGCTAATCATACTACCTTTTATAGAAAATATTATTTTGTGCATATGAATAACAATTTCATTAAGATTTGTACAAAGTAAAGTTATTAAAACATGGTTTATAGAAATATCTCTCATAGAACGCAATATTTTGGAATACTTTCAGTTGTTCCTGTACACAAAGCATGGTGGTATTTACTTCATTTTCAATTGAAAACTTTCGATAATGAAATTGAATAACATATTTCAATTTCATTAAGATTTGTGTAAAATAAAGTTATTAAAATATGGTTTTTAGAAATACGCAATGCTTTTGAATACTTTCGGTTGTCCTTGTACACAAACCACTTGTGGTATTTACGCAGTTTTCAATGGGAAACATCCGATAGTGAATTTTAATAACATATATCAATTTTAAGAAATTCTACGAATATTTACGAAAGTAAGAGCGCTGACAGACAGACGGACAGACAGACAAACCGAACTCATTAATAATTTTCAACTTTGTTGCCAAAAATGAGGGAAAAAAGGAAAAAAAAAATGTAGAATGTTTAATCATATGTACAAATACAACTGTAGATATTTTAGCTGTCATTTTTTTCCCAACGACATTTATTTGAATTTTACATTTTATATATTTACATATTACTAATTAACAAGAATAGTAAAATTATGCTTGTTGTTATGAATTTTTGTATTGTGTCTGTACGCAGTTTTTGTGCTAACACCGAAGTGAATAGACTCATTTGCTTAGTAAATGCAAGCATTAAAAAAAAAAAAAAAAAAAAAAAAAAAAAGAAAAGAAAGAAAGAAAAGAAAAGAAAAGAAAATCTGAAAAAGAGGAAAACCAAAGTCATTTGAGAATACTTTCAGAATGCGATAAATGTCAGTGAATTAATTCAAAAATGTAAGTTTAATGTATATTCATGCAGTATATATTCCTTACTTTTTGTGATGCAATATCGAATTTAGCCAAAATGTGTTTTAGCCAAAATGTGTTTTTAGCCAAAATGTGTGCCAAAATTTAGCGAAAATTGTTTTTTTTTGTCATTATAAAAATGTCTGCCATTCCCGGTTGTGGGCACCTTCATGCAACCAGATGAGGGCACTTTTTTTTTTTTTTTTTTTTTTTTTTTTTTTCATTTAAACCGTGTTTTGGAATTACAAATTGTCAAATAGGGTCGTTTATGTCAACATATTTTATTTGTGTTTTTATGTATGTTTAGGCATTTTTAGCCATGTCAACCCCGAAAAAGTCAACCAATTAAAAAAAAAAAAAAATGGATTTTAATGAGCTGGTTAAAGCTATTTAGGATTGCTCAGTAAATAAGAAATCCATAAAATTGACTGCCCAAGAATATGGACTTCCTCGCAGCATCTGTGTCTCTCTAGAAGAAGCCTGGAAAAAGTAAGACAATTTCATTTGATAAATTGCTGGCCATGCGCGCTAAAATTGGGAACATCCCCCAATCTGATAATAATGTCAGCTTCTGCATCATCTGTTTGGAGTACCTGCTACCATGCCTCACAATAGCCAACTCAACCAAATGGAACGAATGTGATCGTCTGGTGCATTTGAAGTGGGCCAATATACATGCAAATTATATTTTACTCGTGAGCACTGCACTTCTGATTAGGAGAACAAAGAAGATGACGAATAAAATGGGGAAAATGCCTTTTTCTCTTGTTATTTTGGCCACTGAATTCTTACAAAATGAATTAATTTTGTAATTTTCTGTATTTATGGTGGTTTTTGTTATTATATTTCTACTTTTTGCATATTTTTTAAGTGTACCCACAACCAGATACACATTTTTTTTTGGCCAAAAATGACTACTTCACAAAATTTGGTGATAAAATTTTTCTGGTTGACGGAATCGACGTAGTTACTTTATCAAACGTTAACTAAGGGTTCTAGCTTTCTATTGGTATTCATACGTTTGTGTAATATTTACTCTATAAAAAGTTATAAGCCAAAATAAAAACCGTGCCCACAATCGGAGACATTTCCCTATATATACATAATAGATCAGGTTTCAATTTCAGATACGTATGAGAAGCAACTTTTGTTTGAACTGTAAAATAGGTTAAAAATTAATTGTAGGGTAATTAAAATTATAGAAATATTTAATTAATATGATTTAGTTGATGCCTGTTTAGTAACTCAGATTAATTAATCCATATTATCATAATAATTTTATCAATTAACATATTATAAAACTCATGTAAATCAGTCTGCTGGTGTAACAGATGGTGCATAAATACCTTCTTCCTTTTTTATTGTGGGGAGGAGGGGGGGGGGGTATGTCTGTAAAACTGTCCAAAGAAAATATTTACGAAGTGCTGCTGTATGTCTATTTTAGATTTCTTTTGGATCGCCTTACATTAGATGCTTTCAGATTTTATTTTAATCTCTAATTTATTACATATTATTTTTAGACACAGATGCACATTGGTCAATGAATTAGAAACCTTAGACTAATACACTACTACATAATCTTACCTCTTTTTAAAAATTGAGATTCCTTTTGCCCAGATAGCGGCTGGTATTCGTGAGGACATCGATTCTACAAGTTTCTGGAGAGAATTTACCCCCAGAGAATACCATGCATTCGTTACATTGACTTGAAGTTCCTGTAAATTGGATAAAAGAGGATATCGCTGTCGGATGAACCTTTCCAGCATGTCTCAAACATTTTCTGTTGGATTAAGATCCGGGCTTTGCGACGACCATGGGAGTTCTTGGAAGTCATATTGGTACTTGTTGGACCAATCTGCACATGTATAGTTGTATTATCATCCATGAAGTATCTATCACCTTCGGATTAAGAACGTATCGTTGCAGAATGCACTTGTTCTGCTAACGTACCCAATGGATCCAGGTATTGCATGGCTTTTTGTTACGCTCTAATAACACCAGTAGACCAGTTACATATTACATAACATTCTCCACACCATGTTAACAGGTTTTGCATACTTACGCCACGAGCAAGCCTTTGTGCAATGTCACAGGTTTCAAATTCCCTACAGGCTAATTAAAATTGAATTTTTAAAAAAATTAATATGATTTAGTTGATACATGCTTGTGTGTATGTGTATGTGTCGTACAAATTAGAAAATCGCGAAAAAAAAAAAAAAAAAAAAAAAAAAAAGAAAAAAAAAAAAGGTAAAGTAATTAAAACAAAATATAAAATTTACAAGAAATTTAATATCAATAATAAAAATAAATAAATAAATACATTTCTGTATTCAACGCAAAAAAAGATTAAAAATACTGTAAATTATGCTGCAATCACGATCTTAGCATTCCGAATTTTATGTGTAATGCTACAATTTTTGCCAGGGCTATTAACTAAAATTCGAATACGATGAAATACAATTTTCTTCATTAATAACTCAAATAAAGAAAAGAAATATTTATTAATTTACTTTTATTTTTTGAAAGAATCATAAGTATAAAATATAAACGTAAAGAAAGTAGGTCTATTTTTTGCACAAATTAATTAAATTGAATCAGTGTCTTATATGAGCCATTTTTGTATTTATTAAAACTAAAGATACGTAAGAGTGTATAAAAGGAACCTGTGATATTTTTCTAATACTTAAAATTAAAAGAATCAAACCTCTAGAAAAAAAACCCCCACATTTATTAATGAAAATTATTCAAGAAATACTGTTGTTTTGCGACCAAGAATTTAATTATTTTTCAAACTCATTAACTTGCCTAGAATTAATTTGGAAGCTAATTTAAAATTTAGTAGAATATTTGTTTTTAAGCACGTTTCTTGGCTTTAAAATAATGTTGATATTTTATTGTTCATAGAAATCCTAAACATTAATTTTGACAATAAATGAAGCAAAAACTGACAGAAAAATACGATTAACTTTGTTCAAGAATAATTAGGAAATGACAAGTAATTGTTTAAAGCAGGGATCATTTAGTAAAAATTGCTGTAATTTCGTACATGATTTTACTAGGGTATGGATAATTTTTTTCTAGTTAGGATTTTGTCCAGTTAATGAAAAAATATATTTTTTAATATTTTAATTTAAATCCCATGAAATTTGTGATCGACTTTATATATTTCCATGACATATTTACGCATGTTTACCATTTGCTGAGTATGACTAGGATCAATATTTAAGGAAATAAAACCTAGGTCAAAGTTTTTCGAACCACATATATGTCTTCCTCAATATGTTTTTCACGACAGTTTTCTTCAGATGTATGTCGTCCCTGAAAGCAATTCCTTTATACCAATTTTTACTTGATTGACAAAAAATTATCTGTTTTAGATGATCAAGAGGAATTACCAAAAATGCGATATCAATTTTTGGTGTTTTACTACGCTGATATTTTAAAATAATTCGTTATTCTATTTATTTTGAAATATACTTACTTATTTCCATTGCAGACTGTTACAGCTGGAAATTCGACAACTGGTTCTTGAAAGACATTGACTTCCATTGTCGTTGGATACTTAAAGTAAATATCTAAGAAAGACCAAGTTTGGTACAAACATCCACTGAAATATCCTATACAACCGATGACGTAAAGCATTTTGAAGCATTTTGTCTTTTTTTCTTTTATTTGGTGCACTTTAAAGTTTTTGAAATTACGATTTTCTGATTTTGCATGTGCGCTCTTTATTAGCATTTCCAGATTCGTCATTGGGAAAGATGAATACCCTTCTGAAAAAAAAAATAAATTAAATAAATAAAAAAAAGAAATATTATCTAAGATTCTGAATTTAAGTGTATTGAGTAAAACTTTTTTAAAGAAAAAAAAGAAAAAAAAGGTACATTTTTGACATTTTAGGACATTAATATAATTTTTTTATATCGCATAATACACATTTTTTTATATTAATTAAAACTGTGTGTATTTAAGATTTCCTTAAGTAAATAAAAGAAAAAAATCTCCCCTTTTCCTTCATTTATGTGATTTTACATTACTACAATAGGATTGTAATTCGATTATTTTTGTACACTTAAAAATAAAAAGTAATATGATACTGTTGACAATTTTAACTTAGCAAATACTATTTTACTTAATAAGAAGAAAATATTTGTTAACCGAAAATGTGTTAATGAAGTACAAGCTTTAAACGAGAACTTTTATAGTGAATAAAATCATATGAAAGAGGAAGTATTATAATTTTTATAAGGCAAGCGAACAAACTGTTTTAAAACGCTAACAGTTGCGAGGTAGTAGTTATCAGGCAGTAGTTATCAGATCGATATTCTTGTAACTTGAAATGCGTAAATAGTGAAACAAGGAAGACGAAAATTTTAAAACACAACAGTTTAATTTTAGGTGTGGGAGAACAACGTTACCCACTAAATTAAATGTTGATTTTTTTTTTCTTTTTTAATGTGAAATGAAAGAAATGTGTGGAGCCCATTTTCGCCTAAATCCCTGTCGATAAATAAATCTGACTATATTAACAACGTATACATCTTTGCTTTGAAATAACCTCAAATTGAAAAGTAACTTCCTCAAAAATTTGATGGGAGATTCTTTTGATATGCTATGAAAAAACTCTCAGAAGAAAAACATTTTTTTGCACTGAATGTTTCACTACTTAAATAGGTCACGCTGGAATATAATACTGAATAATCCACAAAACTAAACTTTATCTATAATACTTTTAATTTCAACTAAGATTGCGGATTCGAGCCAGCCAAAGACTGTCGTGCACGCGAATGGTGGCTGATGCACGTAAAATCAGTCGTAACCGCAATGCCCTGTATGTTCCCATTCAAATTATACCTCTTGGAGTCATCGAAGAGGGGCAGCCATGCCTTCGTGGAGAATCAAAATTGTAATGGCAAGTCTACGGCCCGCCCTTATGGATGAGTCCCAGATTGTCACCAATTGCTCTATTGTAATACTAGTGAGACATAAAACCCACTCAACTTTAACAGTTGATTCAATTATAACGGCAACAATGTTGCCAACATTTTTATTTATTCCGAAGCATCTTTAGCTCCGCTTTTATTTTAAGAGTAATTTTTTCTGACTGTATCGTAGTTATATATTGAAGAAAATTTTTCAAGTGGTGTGAAATAAAGGTGGGACTAAAAATGCTCTGGAACAAATTAAAATGTGGCCAATTCAGCAGCAAAATCTCACTGAAAGCCAAAACACCATTAAAACTTACAATTACATTCGTAATTCTAACTGCAAATTACTTCATAATTCTCCAATTCCCCCTAATACGTTGCTTCAACTAATAAGACCATTCGAACTAAGTAAATCTTCCTAAAACTTAAATTCCTACGATATTATTACAAAAAAATGTTTGTGAGTGCTCACACAGTTGCAAAAAACATAAAATAAGACTGAGAAAATTACATTAATGAGGGAACTCGTGAGAAATAAACTTGTAAATTATTTCATGTAATAATATGCTAATTCACGTCAGTATTAAGAAGATAGATTTACAATAATATTTTCATTTAAAATAAATTGTGTAATTCAATATTTTAAAATTATTATTACACAGTTTATTTTCCAGCATTCGCTTCGTAAATGCATTGATTCTGAAAATGTCTATAATTTCTTGAATTTATTATCTGTTCAGTTTCAATTAGATACAATACATCTTTGTCACCAGTTTCAATCGGTCATTCAATACGTAATGGTTTACAAACAAGTGGAGTGACAGTCGTAGCATCCGGCGATAACGATGTATAATATATTGTTGAAAAATCTGTAATTACTGATATAATAAATGTATATGAAAAAAGTAAATGGAACGGAGGATCGCAAAAATCACCAACTACCTTCAAAATAGCGACCTCTGACAAGCCTGATGAGCCGTTAAGAGTTTACCATGCTTCAGCTGTCATTCCGTTTCAAAACATCACAAACACCAATTCACTTATGGTACCCATAAGGAAAAGCAATCGACCAAGGAAACACCTTCCTGGCTCCTAGCCGGGTAGTCGTCAGAGCCAGAGGGGAAGTTTGTAGCGCTCCAATGCTACAACCCAAGCGCCCCCTAGTGGTCCTGTTGCCAAGAACCAAAACATTCGAGAAAAGAGTCTGTGGATAACAAGTGCGGTCGAAGCTTCACCGCAATGGCTTACGGCCACAAAATCAAGCTTTATAGGTGGCGGAACTAATTTGAATCTAATCCAACCATTTCGGCTTACTTTCCCTATATATATTAATTTGTTTGTTATGTGTGTAACGTTTAATGTATAATAAATTTTTTACACTACACCCGCCTTATTATTGAGTTCCCGCCCCTACACTGTGAATTGAGAATAAGTATGGAGAAATAAACAAATTTGTAAACTGAAATAATTTTTTTGAAATTTTCTCTTTTAAAACTAATAAGGGTACAAGTTTCAATATTATCCTGCACACTATTTAATTTAGTGTAAATGATCACCATTGCAATCTTCGTGTTACCATTTCTTACATATAATGCGTTGCGTAAGGCTGATAGAGGCAATGGCTTTCCTGTGCTGGTGGAGTAACTGCTCGTGACAGTCGACTGCCTCTAACTCTGCTGGTGAAAGTAACTTCTAGTGTAGGCCTATTGTTATATGCGCCGTTTGTGAAAGCAACGGCTGTATCATCGCAGGAACCAACTGAGATAGCACACACATGATATAGGATTCCTTGTGATAAAAATAAATCTCAGTAGCTGAAAACCAGGAAGTTCCATTTCCTACTGTGGTTGCCTTGATCCAAGCTGTATTTAGGAGAGATCCTTACTGAAGACTTGAAAGTTTATATTATATAAAAGATAATCATTACAATATTATAATTATAATTATTGTTTCCTTTTATATCCGACACTGTAATATACAGTATCTGAAATAAAATATAAAAATTAAAGGGCATTTAATTTATTTCTGAACCATGTTGCGTCTTCCTCCCAAGTATGGAGAGAAGATGCCACGCATGCTTATTTTTCATATTGTTGCAAGGTTAAGGCCATTTCTGCGTGCCTTAAGTGCGCAATAGAATAAGGAACTCACTTATATTGATAACTTCTTATTTAAAATAAAAAAACTGTTTATGAACTTTAAATATGAGCAACTGAGTATAATAAGGGCTCACAAGGTTAAATGCTCATGAGATCCAAAATAACGGCGATTAAAGGCGATAAATTAAGAAAAGTTCACAATCCACGCGCTTAATAAGATTTCTCACACATGCTGGTCAGTATTACCATCTGTTGATACATAAAAGTGCTAGAAACAAACCTGCGTCTTTCCCTGAATTACCTTATATAATCATAAAATTAGTTATATTTTGTTAATGTAAGCAAATAAAAAAAAAAAAAAAAAAATTGTAAATTTGTAAGCGTTATATATTGTGTTGTCGTCACAAAACTTTTTTTTTTTTTTAACTTCTATCAACATTTTCGTTTGAAATACCTAAATAGTGCTAATTCAAATTGTGCCATTTTCCTACTGACAGCTCAAAATGTTCCCACACTGATGTTAGATGTCCCTACTTTGGTGAAAAATTATGAAAGAAGGGGGAAAAATCAACATAATACATGCGTAATGCAAAGAAATTTTAATAAAATTACCCCAAAAGTCTTTACAAATTTAAATGCTAAAAGTTTCTACACGTAGAGACAAATCCTTAGGGTTGGCAACATTGAAACAAAGTAACCCGAAGAAAACTTACTTTGTAATTTTAATCAAGTCATTTCTCTGGGTGTAATTTTGTATGAAAACGCCAGATTAATAATAATAATAATAATAATAATAATAATAAAACTTTAAGTAAACAAATAATGTGAAAAGACAAGATAAATCATAAATATTTAAGTACTTTATATCCATCAAAACTCAGTCAAAATTATGAGCAAAGTATGAAAACAGTAATTCATACCATGAAGGTCAGTTTCAGCCGACAATAATAAGATAGCGTTACAGAAAATATAACAGTAAATTATAGCTGAATGGCCAATACTCGAAACAGATATTGTTCAAAATTGCCATTAACATTTCTACAGAATATTGAGTAATTGACATGTAACGTGACTTGTAAAGCAGTTACTTTATGTAATTAAAGATCTGAAGCAAAATATGAATGTTTGTAAAAGTGCTTTGTTTTTCTTGCATGTATAAACGAAGTTATCACGTAAACATAAAGTGGACCAAACCGGTTTTAAAAAATAAAAATTACTACAATAACTATCTTCTTAAAAATTGATTTTAATGTATGCAAACGTCAAAGAGATGAATGCAAATTGCAATTATCTGTAAAAAGTGCTTAAACAAGATACTAAATTGAAAATATTTTCCACCTTTTAACATGAAAGAAGCAATTGAATTAATAACTTATTTACCTAAACATTTTTAATTTGAAATAAACAAATTATTTTGATTTTTTTCGTGTACATAATTTAGGTATAAATTCTAATAATTGGAAAATTAACAATTTTTTAGCTTATAAAAACGAGCTAATTATTTGTAAAAAAAAGTTAAAAAAAAAAAAAAAACTGTTACAATTAATACGCCGAAAAATTATGTTTTTTAGTAAATCTAAAATTCATGAACTGTTAGCTATTTGTAACATTTGATTTAAGAAAAAGAACAGTTTTCAGAAAAAAAAAATATATATATGATAGCTTAATGCTTTTTTAAATAAAATAATTATAAATCATTCTCGTTCTGAACTTTTACTGTTTAAACTAAAAATTTGTTTTTTTGTGTCAAATGATATTACTTAGCAAATTATTAAAGACAAAAAAGAGCTACCAAAGTATGTTAAACAGCTGATCTAAAATCCACTGTAGGCTGCATTTTCAGAATCCTTTTGAAAATATTTTCCATCTTTTAGCATGAATGAAATAATTCTATTAATTAATTAATTAATTTTTTATTTGAAATAATGAAAATATTTTGATTTTTACAGGTACGTAATTTTAGGTATAAATTTTAATAATGAGAAGATTGACAATTTTTTACACACTATTGAAAACGAGTTAATTATTTGTAAAAAAAAAAAAAAAAAAAAAAAAAAAAAAAAATAAGTAAAAAAATTTTTTACAGTTAACATGCCGAAAAATTATAATTATATTTGTATATTTTTTAAGTACATTTAAAATTTACGCTCTGTTAGTCATTCTGCAACTTTTAATTAAAAAAGGAAAAAAAAAAAAAAAAAAGAGAAGAAGAAAGAAACTGCTTGCCAGATGCATTTTTATTAACCTTTTACAGGCCAATGTTCCCAATTGGGAACATCAAATTAAAACTTATTTAAAAAATTAAATTGCACTAATATTGACTTGAAAAAATTAGCAGACATATTTAAAAGATGATTTGACTTTTTAAAACAGAAGCAACATTCCTATCGTTAGTTGGTAACTGCACAAAAAATCCCCAAAATGATCATTTTCATATTTCTTCACATAGTACAAATAAAAAAATGCATAAAAATTTGAAAGTATCCGATGACTCTGAATATCAGTTGGTTTATTTTAAACAGCTCTTATTACCAAAAAGGATATGAAACTTGATAATATTAATCAGATGTTATTAATAATCTACAATATTAATCTTAATAATCTAATAATATTATTAATTATTATTAATGACAATTAATATTTATGTATATATTTAATTTAATTTAAATGATTAATACCCTTTAACTAAAGCATTATAAGGTAAAATATGCAAAAAAAATATTGAAAAATATACCTGGATTTAAATTCGGCCTGTAAATTGCTAACTAATTAGGTATCACTTATTATAATCATTAAATCGCTATAGTTCTGAAACTTTACTTTTTAAATTAAAAATCTCTCCTGTGTGTCAAATGATATTACTTGACTCAGCAAATTATTAAAGAAGAGAAAGCGCTATCAAAGTATGTTAAACAACTGATCTAAAATCCACTTTAGGTCGCCTTTTCAGAATTAAGCACGTATGTATAATATATAAGATAAATATCAGTTTTTGACTGTAACAACGAGGAGAAAAGTACATACATAGATACATTTTGTGCTAAACATCAAGGGATTCATATTTATATTACGAAGATAATTGAATCATTGAAGGAAATACTTTATAAGACCTCAAGTCTCGCACTGATGTTGACATTAACTTTCTTTTTTTTTTTACTTTAATAACTCAATGTCTTAAGTGATGCATAATTAGAAAAGACTTGCCTCAAAAGTGTCTTTTAGAGACTTTTTTTTTATACTTTAGAGCCATCTGTTAATTCATTCATTAAGCTTATTTGTATGCACCCATTAATTAAATAATATTGTTTAAAATCGCAAATAACATAATTGAGAAAAGTTGTTTGGTGCAATTATATGCATAGGTGATAGTAGTCTTGGCGGACTATTATGATGTAATATAAAGATAACAATCTGAAATATTTAAGTCAAAATAAATAAAAACTAACAATAAACTAATATTGTTATTCAATAATTGCTGTAATTAAAACAGTGCAATAGACTTATTAAAGCTCCAGTGTGGTAGACATTATAGTTTGTTACCTTTTGATGTTTCTGAAATTTAAGAATATCGAAATGTTTATTTTTTAATTTTTTATTAAGAAATAAATTTCAGACATTTAATGTGTAATTTATTAATTTTTTAAACATTATCTTGAATTATCTGAATATTTTTGTACCTCGATGTTTTTATCTAAACACCCAGCTTAAAACTCTTATTCAACAAAATTTAACAACAATTAAAAGTAAATGAAATTTATACTTTTTGTTTGAATGAATGAATTATAAAATGTATCATTTTGAAAGTTATACTGTATAATTTCTCAGGAAAAATACGTAGGATGTCTGATTAAAAATCTTTAAGAGGAGAATAAGAGAGTGCCGCCTGCGCTGTCCTCATCTATCCTTCCCTGAATAGTTTAGCAATTTTAAAAGTATGTACAATCAATTTGCCACCCTATAAAACACACATTTAGAAGTAGTTAGTTTTACTTAAAATTTTAAAAATTATCCCCTCCCCTTCGTGTGCTATACTATAAAATTTGCACTTTTGAAGATATATGTAATTGATTCATCATACTGAAAAACCTTGAAACATGAATTTTGAAGGCCTTAACTCTGTATTATAATTTTAAAATAATTTGCACCTTCCCTACCTCCATTTTACTCCCTATTATAACACTCTCTATATTAACACTACAACTTTGAAGAAATGCGCGTTCGATTTGCCCTCTCCAAAAATTTTAAATATGGTTGTTAAATGTTTTAATTCCATTTAAAACTTTTTAATATATAACGGCCGACAGATGGCACAGAAATTGTACTGCAATTTCCTTTTTGGGTGTATAATGGCCAAAATGTGGCTCTGCTTTGCTGCAATTTCTGAAACTTTAGAATGTATTCTCAATCGATTCCTCACCTCGGAAACCTTGTAGTACGAATTTTCAAGGCCATATTTCTATTTTCTAAACTTTTTATCGTCCTCTTATTTTCAACCTCTAACAATTTTACATCTTGGAAATTATGCGCAATCGATTTCTTACCCTCAAAAACCTAAAAACGCGAACTTTCAAGACCTTAGTGCACTATTTTAATATTTAATTTCCCTTTCTCTCATCTGCCGTCCTAATTTGTTTACATTTTTCGAAAATATGCACAATCAAATATCCCACCCCCCTCCAAAAAAAAAAAAAAAAAAAAAAAAAAAAAAAAAAAAAAAAAAATCCTAAGTCACAAATAATCATTTTCGAGACCAGAGCTTTATTTTATATTCTTTAAAATTTTAGCGCCTCTATCACCCCCTTAATATTTTTACATCTTCGAAGTAGGTATAGTCGATTCTTCACCCTTAAAACCACATACACGGTTATTCAAGGCCCTAGATCTATTTTAAAAATTTAAAATATATATCGGCCAACAAAAGCTATTTTTCGAAAATTTCTCTTTTGAATGGGTATCGGCCGAAAGTAGGGTCTGATATATCGTAATTTCTTAAACTTTCGAATATATGCACAATCGGTTCCTCAATCCCCAAAACATGTAAAACATGTAAACTATCACGAATTTTTAACGCCGTTATATTTTATAATTTTAAAATATTTTTGACTCCTGTTCAATCGTTCCTCCCCTCATTCCTCTAAAAACGTTGCACTTACAAAAGAATGCGCAGTCCATCCCAGGTCTCCAAAAATTTAAAATTCAAAAATTGAAGGCTTCAGCACTATTTTATTATTTTAAAATAATTTTGCCACTTCCCAACTTGCCTCTAATAATTTTACACTTTTGAAAGTATGTCTTCTTCCCCCAAACCTACAAACACGTATTTTCGAAGCCGTATCAGCAACTGTTTAAAATTTGGATGTACATGCAACACAGAAAAAACTTCACCATATCAAAGAAAATTCGCTGTAAATTAGTGTAGAAATATGCGATTGGGGTCTAACAATTAGTAATTACGCCTAGTTTATAATAGTATAGTTAGATTTTGCTTAGAGGGTCATCAACATGTTAAAACTGGCGTCATCTTAATTTTTTTTTTCAATGACAACCCCCTTTTCTGACATTTTTAAAAAAGTTATTTGGATAAAATGAACCCGAAAAATGGGATAGTTTATATATTTCTCTCAATTTTTCTGAGAATTATAATTTGTCAATATGTGGGGATGCTAATGTTAAATGAAGGTGGCAAACATGAATTCATATTTTCCCGAAAAATTATTATATTCGTCTTTTTTATGCGTCAGATTGAAGTGACCCCAAAACATATTCTATGCATATTTTTTGATTAAGAGTCATTTTTTAAATTACGAAAATTATTAATAAATTCTTATTTCATAAAATTCTGAAATACGTTTTATATTAATTTTTGCACGAAAAAGCAAGCATCATAAAAAAAAAAAAAAAAAAAAAAAAATGTGGGTTTTCAAATTTACAGTTCATTTCTATCATTATTTTTCAAATTACAGTTATATTTCAATTTTTGTAGCTTTTAGGAGGACAGTCACTTGTTCCCATTTGTGTCATTTACAACTATGCACACACATGATTTAAAATTAGAGAGTGTAAATAAAAATATTTATTTTTTGCGTTACTTATATTTTTTTCTAAGACTAGTGAGACGTTCTTGAATTAATTTAGGAATTAATTACGACACACGTGAAGATTTTGAAAAATGTCAAGCAAAAACAAAGAGAGCACTCTATGAAAGTCTTTCCAGAACGAAAACGTCTACATGTAATCGTTTTTGCATCATCTAGTGCCTTGTGATGAGATTGGAGTGAAGTATATTACGTTCTATACTTATAAATGTCTTTGAAATTTTTAAAATAAATTCGGTTTTATAAACTTTTTTAACTAACAGAACTTTAATGTACCATCGGTTTATAAAGGGTTAAGCCAATCAATATATCTTTAAGCTCTACTTCCCCCCGGTCAATATTTATAGTTTTATTATTAATATCTACCGCCCAGACGGTGTAGTGGTTGGCATCCATGACTCCTACACGGTTGGGCCTGGGTTCGAATCCCGGAGAAGGCATGGATGTGTTGTCCCTGTTAGGAGTAGCGATGACCGCCCGTTGGGTGCCCCTTCATCAATTCGGTGACCCCTGGCCAATGCTTGTGGCATCTGTGCCGGCCGCGCCATTAGAATATATATATATATACTATTACTAATTTAAAAGTTTCAAATGTATGGTAATTTAATCTTATTTAATCTTATTTCAATATTATATGAAAGGAATATGGCTATAGAATAAAAGTTGTTAAAGATTTTTTTTATATATATTAGCTCATTTGGTTATGAATTTGATACTTTCTAATTATTATAATTTCTGTATAATATTTTCTTTCAATACTACATTATAAATTATAAATTATTATTATTATTATTATTGCACATTTTAAGCAGATAAACATTTAAATAATAAATTTTTTTTACTAAACATTTTTTGAGCGGTTTGCTAAATATTAAACCAATTCCTCGTCTTATTATTATTATTATTATTATTATTATTATTATTATTATTGCTATTATTATTTTTAACAGCACATTTTCGCAGAAATATATCAGTTTGAGAGAATAAAGTGTTATAATGTTAATATTTATATATTCTTTAAAATAAAGTATTATGGATTTATTCGAAAAAAAAAAAAAAACCGTTATTTATTTATTTATTTATTTTAGACATATTTATTTTAGACATATGAATTTCAATTCTGTTTTCGAGGTTTTTTCATTACTTAGTTTAAGTGTTTGATCATTTAGCAATTGTTGTTTTGAATAAATTACAAATATTGAAAATATCATACAAGCAAACATTTAAATAGTGTAATTTATTACTAAAAATTCAACGAGCAAATTAATTTATTAAAATGTTACACAAATTTTTACTTTTTTTAACAGAATACTTTAGCAGAAATGTATTATTTTGGTAGAATAATATCTTGTAATTCTAAGAAAATAAATTAATATATTTTTTAACTAAATTATTATTATTTTCTATTAAAATAAAGCAAATTAAATCAAACTCTAGCAAATTAAATGAGCTATTATTCATTTATTAACATTTTTGACATTTTAAGAATTACAATTCAATTTATTTATTTATTTATTTATTTTCCAATACAGAGTTTAAGTGTTTCAACACTTAGCCATTGTTGTTTTAAATAAATCCCATTCAATTTATTTTATTGTAATATTATAATTATTATTTTTGAAAAGTAAAGAATGTTTTGCGGTTGTTGTCGCTTTTAACCCTTTGTGGTGCGGTGTCAGCGCTGCTATGGCACTAATTACCAAGTTTAAACTGCAAAAACTCATCCCGGATATATTTTAGAAAAATTTTACTTTTTTAATACAGTAGAAATAGTCAGTTATTTCTTTTATTTTAATTTTGTTTGTAAATTCCGGTGACAGTGTAATTTATAGGAGAGCAATTACTTTGTGCCACATAGGGTCACGATAAAACCAATCCTGAAACTGAACAATGTATCAACTTTGAAACTGTGTGAATTCAATGCCTATTTTTTATGAACAAGCGCAGCGTGAAATATATGGACAATATCCAAGAAAGAAATATTTTAATAATAAAGATATTTGATACAATAATAATAATAATAATAATAAAAATCTCTTTTATTAAATGCTGCGAAATTCATTGTATGAAATTCTAGGGTATTATGAATGTTAAGCATACTTGTCAATCATCTCATTAATAATCATAACATTGTTACGCCCGTTTAAAACAAACCCTTTTTTACACATCACTTTAATTTTAGAGTAAATTTCTCCAAGTGTAGTTACTTCTCCAAGTGTAGTTATGATTAAATAAGAATAAAATTACTTTTAAAAAAGACTGGTGTGAAAAAAAAAAGGCGGGTGCTAAAAGTGTTACAATTCATAATGAGATGGTTGGCAGGTATGGATAAATCATAGATGATATACAAGTAGCACAGTCTATTTACAAATACAAATAAAATTTTAATTAGTAATAATAAAGAAAAACACAAAACACTAATAGAATTTATTTAAAATTAAATTTGCCTTATACATTTATGTGATTAAAAAAAATCATCTATTTATAAACTTGAAATAATAAATAAACTTTGAGATTTTTGAAAGATATTTTAGTAATTCTTTTGAAGTTAAGATATTAATTTTATAAAATATTTTTAAATATATTTGTATATATGGTATTAATATATTTCTTACTTACAATAAAACTTTTTAAAATGTCAACTGGTACAATTAGAAAAATATTTATTAAATTTTAAATTTATCTTTTTTTGTAAATGAGAATATGTTTATATGTGCAATAAAATACCAATGTGAACTACAAATCAATAAGTTTCGGGAAGGCGTACACATATTTAAATTATAAGCACAGTTGCTATCAAAAATTAACTACAAACAATTAGGCTGTGTATGTATGTATGCATAATACGTCTTCCTATAAATATTTAACGAAATAATAATAATAATAATAATAATAATTATATATATATATATATAGTTATTAGCTTATAGCTACTGTCCTTTCAGAAACTTCTCGTTCACCCCTACACTGAGGGGCCTCCCTGATGAAGATCTCAGTGTTTTTTGGGGTATAATTTCATTCATTTGTTTATATATTTTTACATTTAATTTCATTCATTTGTTTATATATAACTGTGACTTTTCAGAGTTTTCCTATCTCGGTTTGTTCTACTTCCTCATTCAAGGGCGATATTGAAGTACCGACGAGTAGCCCCGTCGGCCGAAGATAGTTTGTGTTCCATATGAAGGGTTGTATTTTTATTTCATTTTATACTTTCTTGTTTACCTTCAGTAATTTTCTTTTGTATTGTATTATTATTTTTAAATGAATTGATGTAATTTTGTAACTTTTACAATTTGATAATTTTATAAAATATTTTTAGTAGTTTTATACATTATATGTATGTTTGATTTCTCTTCAGTTATTGGTGGTTTTCTGTTTGGTGAGAAGTTGGGGGCTAAGGATTGTTATTAGCTTATAGCTACTGTCCTTTCAGAAACTTCTCGTTCACCCCTACACTGAGGGGCTTCCCTGATGAAGATCTCAGTGTTTTTTGGGGTATAATTTCATTCATTTGTTTATATATTTTTACATTTAATTTCATTCATTTGTTTATATATTACTACATCTAAGTTTTGCATTTCCTTTCGCTGCAATCTTGCGCATTGGTTTGTAATTCTCCTATTGGTTTTTCTAATCTGTAAAACTTATATATTTATAAATTTTCCTGTCAATTGTTTGCTATATATATATATATATATATATATATATATATAATCAATAATATAAAAATAAACACAGAGCGTTGTTTAAAAATAATATTTAATCTGGCCATTTGTTTAAAATTTAACGTGCATATTAGCAGCAACAGCAAAAATCGTATACATTCTTAAAAAGTTTTATCAAAATTTGTATTTTGAATCAATTAATAATAATGTAATATATTTTGATTTTGATTCAAAATATCTCTTAATAGATTTGCTCTTTCCTGAGCGCAAATAAAATGTCACCCGTTCTCTCTCAGTCTCATTCTTTCTCTCTCTATAAAAATAAATCAATTTGGTTAAATTCATGGGGGAAAAAAAGAAAAGGAAAGAAAAGGCAAAATATTTCATTTGCGCAATTTACACTGTTAAAAATGGTTTCTTAAAAATGAGCCAAATAGTCTCAAAATAGCTCCGAAACAATATATACTTAAATTTGAAAACTCATGTACTCTTTTTGAATATACTGACATGCTCCAAAATGGGGCTGACCAATAAGAATCCCAATATTTCCATGTTTGACATGTCAATATACTCATAATTGAGTACATGGATTTTCAAATTTAAGTATATATTGTTTCGGAGCTGTTTTGAGACTATTTAGCTCATTTTTACGAAACCATTTTTAACAGTGTACTATTATTTAATACAAATACAGGGATACAGGTTCCGAACCGTTTCCGAAGCTAATTGCCTTATCCGGAAGGAATGATGATCTCGCGATGGCCTCTCCACCATCTGTAAAGTGCAGTTTCCACTGAGGTTGGTTCGAACGGCACTATTGATGTGGTCAAGCGGATCCTTTGATGTGGTCAAGCGTTTGGACCTGGGTCTAGGGTTGGTTCGAAAAGGGAGAGTCCGTGGTTCTAACCCCCAGCTGAGATAATTGAGGGGCCAGGGGCAGATATCTTTGTCAATTTTGCATGCTTTCCTTTGAAGTAACTGCGCAATCTGATAAAAAAGGGCTACAACTGATTACAAGACATTTGGCTCTTTGTGTGCGGAGCGTGACTAATGGTTTTTTGGACCTGGAAGCTCCAACTCTAGTGGAAACCGGCCTTAAAACCAACTCCTGAGGAACGAACCCGATCTATCGGCGGGAGAGTGAGACCCCTCTTTATTGAAAGTACAGAAGTTACTTAATACAAATACAGTAAACATCCGACCATATGGCTTGCGGCTGTCCGGTCCCTGCGTACTATCCGGCCTAGTATAAATAAAATAAGGAATGTTGCAAATGGCCATGTACTACAAGCCAATGGTCTCTTAAAATAAATGTGTTAATTCAGTATGTCAAGTAGGAGTTATCATTTTTTTTTTATTGATTAAGTTAAAAATGCAATTCTTTGAGCTAATTAGTAGCTTTTTATTTAAGCGAACTTGCGTTATTGATATTTATCGATACTTGAGTTATTTTTGCTCATTCAACCACTTGTAAGTGGCAACATCGCTCTCGCTGCAAGGAATTTCTTCATTCTTCAGTAATGGGCAATGCCATTCTGTGTAAAGTGATACACTTTATTAAAGTCATTTGTATTAAAATCATTGATAAAATAAATAAATTAGTTAGATAGAATAAATAACTTAAGTTTGAGTGCATTATGTTAACTCATTCAATTTGCTGAATTTAACTCAAGATGAAAGGGCGCATTTCTTCTTGGTAAATGAGTGAAAATACACTCAAGTTGAGTTATTTTCATTCTTTCATTTTAAGAGAGTGTATTCAAGTTTTGCACCCGGCAACACATGTAACCATCACAATAAGATTTCTGGCACGAAATACGTATTTTCGTGAATGCAACATCCGAGTAGATCACGGTGAGGAAGTGAGAACGAAAAAACAGGAAAAGAGAAGAAAAATAGAAAAAATGAGAGAAAAAAGAAGAAGAAGAAGAAAAAAAAAGGAGGGGTTTAGTCAGGTGTCTAGGGTAAAGAAGAAGAGTAGGTCAGAAAAACAAAATTACAAACCAAAGCAGGAGAACTTGTGTACAAACACAGATTTGGAAAGGATCTGAAAGGGGTATGATGACTGAATAGCTTCTCTGAAAAAGATTGACAGGCTAGGTGTCCCAAGGAGGGAGTCAGAACTATGGGAAAATATTCAAACATTTGAACCTTCTTTCCACCTGCAAGGAATGTTCCACTTGAGTAAAATATCTTTTGGACCGTAAAATGTACATAAACCCGCATGGAAAACTGAAGAGGACGATGAGACTGATAAGCTTCTTTTCCTGTTAAAAAATATGCTGGGCTTTGACAAATCACGCAGAGGACATTAGAGAATGGATGGCAAACGACGAAGTTAATGAGATAATTGACAAAAATATTGTAGAAATGTTAACACAAGGAAAAGTAAAAGAACAAAAAGAATAGGAGGATGGCAGATCATGCGCTTGCGTGACTGGAAGGAAATTGTGTTGAGGAAGAGAGCTAAAAGGGAGAAGCAGTCACCTATCGGGGACTTTTTTAAAAACTAAAACCTGTAAGTTTTGACTCTCCCTAACAACACACTTGTCCCTAATACATCCTAAAGGTATCCATAGGATGGCCAGAGATGTCATTTTCGTACATAGGTCATCCTGAGGATGTCATTCGTAGAAGATGTGCTGTTAGGGTCTTTTATATTAGGCATAACCTTTCCTATTTGTGCAATTATTTATTAAGCAAATAAACAGTAAAACAAGTCTTATTCATATGAATTAGGCTTAGGTTTTACATCAATGTTTTGCTTATTTTAAAACTGTATGTACTATATGTATAAAATTTATCTTAAAATGTGTAATATGCGCTTTTAATACCATAGCGAGGGTGGGGGAGAGGAGGTGAGTAAACAATTATAGAACTCCGGCCTATCCAGCTTTCTTGGTATCTGGCCTACCCTTTCGCCACATTAGGCCAGATAGCCAGGGGTTTACAGTACCCATTTTCTCTGATATTTAACGATTTTTATATTGTGAAGCTGTCTGTCTTGCATATTGTTGTTTCTACTGTAGAAAGTAAAGTTTTATAAAAATAAGTTGCAGTGATTTTAAAACACTTCGTGTTATACTAAAAAAAGAAAAAAGAAAAAAGAAAAAAAAAGAACTTTTAAAATTCCCCACATTGAATTTTCTGCTAACATTTGTTCTCGAGTTATGTTAATAACAGGCTCATAGACCGGCAGATGGGAAGACACACATACAGATCAACAGCACATTTATTACAAATGTGCAATATACTGATGGCTAAAAACATATTAAGAATCGTGAAAAGATTAAGTAAAACGTCTAAATATATAAAAATATTAGTATTGAAAATGTGATCCAAAAACAATATATTCTTTATTATATACGGTCTAATAAACCACTTTTAGGTTTAATTGAAATAAAAATTTAGTTACATTAAACTTACAATTTTAAGATTTGAAGTTTTAATGGTATTATAAGCTTACCTCTTCTTTCTTGAGCAATATTAAGTACCTTCAAATAACATTAAACTAAATGTTCTCTTGCAGTTAAATAACTTCTTTTATTAAACTTACGTAGTTACAAGACTCTAATGAAAAGGAAAGAAATTTTGAAAATAGAACAAACTCATAAGATACAGTCGATAAATTATTCTGACAGAGATAAATTTCGAAAATGGAATTAACAGGTAATATCCTATTGATAAATTACTCTGACAAGGTCAAGTTTAATTTCTTTGTTGTCAAATACAAATGTTACAGTTATTAGTCATGAACACACACGCAATTGTCTAATAGATCTTTTTGTGTAACCCTTTGAAAGAACGAAAGATTTGTTAAACAATCAATTGAAAATAATAACGTTCTTTCAAAAAAGGACATATAAAAAGAAAAATGGAGTAAATATTATTTCAATATTTGTTATTGTCACCAATAGTGTAGCTATATGATATATGTGTCATCCTTTCAAAATAAATGTTTGAATACAGCACATGGTAATACATAGAAATATATTCAATTCTTCATGTTGTTAACAAATCTTAAAAGATGTTCTGAAAGCGTTGAAGCTTTTTTGTCAACAATATACAATGTTCTCTCTTTACTAAATATATTATTGCATATTGCATATTCCCAGAAAGAATGCATGGAAAGTATACATTTAAAAATGCACGGTTAGGTTTCTATAAGAAGGGTAAAGCTTTAATAATAGATTTAAAAAAAATCTGCGTTGATACAGTTTAACAATTGTATTATCAAAGAAATATATTCGTAAATATTTTAGTAATATAAATCTGTTTACATATTCAATAAAGTAAAACTTTTTCGAAGTTTTATTTCAATACAGCTGATATTAGCAAACTAATTGAAAGGAAATAATTTATTTATTTTCTCTTATTCGAAGGTTGATGGAAAAAATAAGTCAGAAAAAAAGTTAATTTCAAAATTTCGTTTCCACCTAAGCTTAATTTTACTGTTAAGGATTGGAAGAAGTTTTTGATGAAATGCACAGATGTGTGAAATTTCTTGAGCCAACAAAACTTGATATAAAGTGTCGGAATAAATAATGGAGAAGTGAGATTTATTATAATGTAAATTTCAGGCCTATAACATTTAAGAGGATATAACATCTGCATATAAGAGGATATGCAGATTATTATAAACAGTTGAATGCTGAAAGAAATGTAAAATATTTATTCTTCAGATGTTTGCTTATATATTTTTCAATTCGTAAAAGAAATGGTTAGAAACATTCTAAAAAATGCTTTTTAGTAAAATATTTTAATTTGGAAAAAGATGTAAGAAAAAGAGATTTTTCACAAAGAAGACAAAATTGAAAAAAATACATTTTTTTTTATTGAATGAATGTAACTACTATATTAATAATAAAAAAATAAAAAATTTATGAAATATTATAGAAAAGCTACTGATAAGAGTTCTCGTATTTTTAATAAAATTCTAATTTTAACTATCTCGTTCAAGGTAAACAAGGAAGTATAAAGTCGAGAAAAATCTCATGCTTAGAGGTATAATAAAATTTTAAAGTAATAATTTATCAAATGTAATCCTATAAATGATAATAATAATAATAATAATAATAATAATAATAAAAGATGATAAACTATTTATTTTTTAATAAATAACTTGTTAATTCAATGTTAACTCTAAATTCAATGTAAAGGAAACGAAACTAATACAATTAACAACATTATTCATTATTTGTTTTAAAATGATCTAAAATTTACAGAATTAAAAAATAATAATACATTGTTAGTATTAAAAAAAAAAAAAAAAAAAAAGTTTTAGGAGAAGGAAATCTGTGAGCTTTTCAAAGATTTTTTTCGAATTTAATCGACATTTAAGAAATGTTATATTTGAAAATGAAAATTTAAAAAACAAAAGAGTTCATTAATTACGTATCTAATGTGTTCATAAGTACCGCTAAACATTTTTTTTTTTTTTGCTAATATAGTATTTTTCATTTTACACTGTCAAACTGTAAAGATATCTGAAAATTAGCTAAATCATATATATAAAGGACTTAGACAAAGTTGGGATTTAAATTAAGTTTTAATATATTATATAAGTTACATTTGTTATTTAAAAAAAAAAAAATCGAATTAAATGTATTTTTTATAAAATACTTCCTAAAAAATGTATTTAAATAAATAATGTATATTATTATTATAATATAAATTGTAATATTTAAAAATATATTATATTCATACATTTAAAACATATTTAAATAAAAGGTATAATTTTATTAACTTTTATAACAGATTAATTAATTTTCTGGTTTTCATTCATACAGAATTTTGATGAAATCTTGCTTTCATAAGTTATATAAAAAAGTTTCAAAGACTATTTATTATTTCTTAAGAATTTAAATAAATTTGTGATATTTAAAAAGGTAGTCTAACAGATAATCATATAAAATTTACGTTACTGAACAAAATTCCTTTTATTTATCAAAAGCTGAATAAAAAGTGTGTATTATTTTTAATTATATATATTTAACTAAAAATAAATTTATAGAAAACAAATTTTTCCAATAAAAAATTCTTATTTTTATACATAAAAAAATAAAAATAATAATAATAAATAAAAAATGGTAAATAAAAATAATATTATTTAAGTAAAACGCAACTGAAATTAGGTAAACCAACTACGTAAAGTATTTTTTCAACAATAAATCCCCTTATTGTTAATTGAATTTCAAGGTTACTACTTTAAAAAGTATTTATAAATTTTATACATTTATACTTATGAGGAGGCAACTGAAATATAAGAGAAAAATTAAGCCGGCAAAAGGTATTGTCGACTACGTTAATAAAGAGGAGGATGATTTTATGCACTATAATTCTCTGAGATTCGATAAAACTCCTGTAGTTGATATCATAAATAACTATCAGGGTAGAAACGATATTCCTCGTGAAGTATTTCATTATAATAATGCTTTTGAAAAAACAGAATTTTGCGAAAAACAAACTAAGAAACAATTTCTCAATAAGAACAAAAAAATAAAAATCCTGAATTTTATAGGGTATTTCGGAATAATTATAGGATGTATGTATCAGTGTTTTTCTTTCCTTACGATTTACTTTAAGTATCCTACAACAGTGGAAATGAATGTCACAAATGACAACATAATGGATTTTCCTGCGGTCACAGTTTGCAACAGTAATCCGTAAGTATGGATTTTTTTAAATATTTTGTTAGCAAATTTTATTTTTATTATTATTATTATTATTTTAATAAATAGAGAGCTTTTAATAACTTACGCTAATACAATGATACTTGCTTCTAATTTTTTTTTTCATTTATTTAAATGCTAACAAAATAGTATATGCAGTAGGATAATTTCAGAAATTTCACATGTATAAAAAAGATTTTTTAGTTATTCATACTGTAATTCTAATTTGATATTATACATTTAATAAATAAAATAAAATTTAATATTATTGTACATAAAACAAATGGAAAATTCTACATTTGGTTGCATTTTATTTCTATAAGAATCATGTATAGTAGAAGTAATAGTATAGCAAGATAAGTAACACAAAGTGTATAATCAATCATTTCTCAAAAGAGATCGATCTAATTAACTATTTTATTTTATATACATATTATATTTATAGGAATTTACACAAAATTAAAGTATATATTACCAAAACAATCACTGAAGTTATATGAAAGTGCTTGAAAATTTTATTCGAATCATTATCAGATGCTTCATTGAAACTTGTAAACAGAGTTGATACTTAAAATGAATAGAATAGATTCATCGGAAACTTAACTATTTGCTTTTCAATATTTGAGTGGGCTAAAAGGCGGAGTTAACTGCCCTATCCCGATAATTTGACTTACTGTTACAAATTCAATTTTCATTCTATGTAAGCATGTTCTAAAAACAAAAGTCGATTTCACATTTCAATTTTGTATAGATCGAGTATTTCAATAAACGTGAGGTATCGTAAAAATATTTGAAACTTTTTCAGAAATTAATCAGTTTTGAAAAAGCGAAAAGTAACAGAAGTGTCAGCATAATATTTTATTTTATTTACAATATTGATTTCTGCATTGTAGCAAGTTTGTATTATGTGGCATTAATTCTTTTTTTTTTTTTTTTTTTTTTTTAAATTTATGAAAGATTCTTTAATTTTGAATGACATTTAACTTTATATAGCCTCTAAGTTTTGTAACATTTCTAAGAAGATTCGTATTATACAACATTCTTGTATTTATAATAAAAAAATAGATATCTCAGGAAAAGAAAATTAGATTTTTAAAAGAAAACTGGTGATATTAATCAAAATTTAATGTTAAAGCTTTTACTCTGAACCAATGACAGTGACATTTTTTATTGATTTTAAAATTCTTTAAGTATTCGCATGCACAGCATTAAAAATTTTTTACAAAACTGTAATAAAGTTATCGGAGCACAGAGAATTTATTCTTATATTTTGTACCTACATTTGTTACATTGTATTGTGCCATAAATGCCTCTATAGGTGATTTTTAGAACTCCCTCTCCCCTCGGAATCGTACTTTCCATGTCAACATTAATCTTCATACCAAGTATAGTTCCATTTTAGTTGTTAGATCAAGCTATAAATGGATATATATATATATATATATATATATATATATATATATATATAATATTCTACTGTCTTCTTATAATAGACTGATATGTTTTTCAAGATTTTCATCTTCTTATTATTGACAAATATAGTTCTTCTGGGCAGGTCAGAGAAAAGTATTAAGTTTACTCATTTTCGTAAATCGAAATATTATATCTATTTTTTTCAGATATTCCTCTCTGCCCAGCTGATGAGATATTGGGTTGTCTTCAATTTTTATTCTTCATGGTTACTTTTTTAATAATGTCAGGGTTGACAGAATTTACGTGTAAAGGTGAAAACCATCCACCACTATTTTTTAACAATAATCTTTGTCCTATTTAATCACAAAAACTACTGTAAAAATACAATAAATATTTATAAATATTAATAGTGATAGTCCAAATTCGGTACGTTCTTACCTTTCAATGATGGTATTACATGATTTATTCTCTAATATCTTAAACATAGACAATGCTTATTATTAACTGTTATAGACTTTCTCACTTAATTAAGTAATAACTTAATATTTCTTGTGATATATTTGAAAAGGTTTTCATATACATATAATTCTAAAAACAAATAGAATTCTTTATTAAAATAAAATTTGTTCTAAACTGGAAGAAAAAAAAATATATATTGCTATATAATTATAAATGAAACCAAAAATTTGAACCTGAAATAGTATTCTTCTATATTTTTCTAGATTTAGAAAATGTGATATATTTTTATCAGTTTAGTTTTTCTTTTTTTAATTATCTATATGAATTTTTTTAGAGACGGAAAAAACAATTTAGAAAATGATGTGTATACATATTAGTTCAAATAGGTATATCATAGTTGCCTCTGTTATGTCAACGTTATTTTAAGTCTCCGTTATTTCACCGTAGACATTACCGGGAAGATTTTGTAAATGTTTTGTATTTATTTAATTTCATTTATTCGCCAAGAATGTAACTGGCAGCTTCCTTTTCAAAAATACTGGTGATAAATGAAATTTAAAAATTAGCAATACTGGCAGCAACGATACATTAATTATTTATAATATTTTTTTTAATGATTTTTTAATAAAAAATTACTAGAGGGCTCTATCCCTGCTTCTCCGCTCATCAATACGCGAGGGAGGCTTCACCTACCACCGACTCGCTTCACTTATTAACCCCTGCGGCGCACAAGAAAGACTACATCCCAGAACATCTTAGACAATTGACCTTGGAAAACCTAAGCCACATTCCTAATAATGCCAT
The DNA here is from genome assembly GCA_963930645.1 of Salticus scenicus. NCBI lineage: Eukaryota > Metazoa > Arthropoda > Arachnida > Araneae > Salticidae > Salticus > Salticus scenicus. The sequence goes on along the minus strand of OZ005652.1, from coordinate 316,181,697 downwards.
TAAAATCTTCACCGACGGTAGTAAAATTGACAACCTAGCAGGTAGTGGCATATATATTGAAACCCCTCACGCCAACTTAACTCTTTCTCATCGTAATCCAAATTACTGCTCTGTCTTCAGAAGTGAATTGATTGCAATAGACCTGGGACTAGAAGCTATTCTCTCTGAAGAGGATTATGGTGACCTATGGATCTTGACTGATAGCCGTAGTTCTCTTCACCATCTTAGTAATTGGATTCTTGTGGGCGACAAGGTCAGCACCTCTATACTGCTTAAATTAAAGCTCATTTCACAAAACCATGACGTTCATTTGCAATGGATACCTTCACACGTGAATCTCCACGGGAATGAAATGGCTGATAATCTTGCTAAGGAGGGTTGCAGGATTTCTTCAACTCCCTCCTCCGCACTTACTTTTCAGGAGCTATACTCCCGGGAAAATTTAAAAATCTCGGAGGAGTGGAAAACTCCCCCCACCCATATTTGGTACAAGGGCTCAAAACCGGGTTTGTCCCTTGACCTCCCGTGTGACAGACGTACCCGTACTGTACTGTCAAGACTCGCTAGCGGTCACATCAAGTGCCTCACTTTCATCGAGGGCAGGAAAACCTTCGCCATTTGGATTGCATGGGACTCTCTAAGGAGGATCTTTTCATCAATCCTCTTCTGGTCTTTGACTTTCTAACTGTCAACGAACTCGTGGATCTTGTCTGACTCCGTCAGACAAAGAGGATAAGCAACAACAACAACCCCTGCGGCGCTCTGCCCGCCTCTTGGTTTCTTTGCCTTTCACTGGATATTAATAGTACATAACACAAGACAACAGAAAAAAAAAAAAAAAAAAAAAAAAAACAGATATCCCCATATTCAATGTCAAATTGAAATACAGAATATTTACTAACTTTTTTTTTTTAACGAAATATAACGTTAAAACTCAGTAATTTTTTTCAGAGTAAAAGAAATTCGTAATATCAAGACCATTTTGAGTTACATCGTTAGTATATTAAACCCTTGGCGACTTTTAAATTTTTGTCACTATTCGGCGATGGATTTTTTAGTATAATTGCTTGTTTAAAAAAAAAAAAAAATCTAGTACCTATTTTTTTCTATAGTCTATACTTTTTACTATTAAATTTTTTTGCTAATTTAGGGCATTATTTAATATTCTCTACATATTTTAAATGTACAACTAGATAATAGTTTTACGCATTCGAAAATATTTGAAAAGAAAAAAATTTATTATTAATATTATTATTTGAGTTTATCTATATTAATAAAATCAGACTTTTGCCTGTAAATTTGTCAGAATCAAAAAATTTTGCGATAACTTCACGTTTCACACACCATGAAAGCCGAAAATGACTTCAGAAAATTTTGTCTGTGTGTGTGTGTGTCGTGGTGTCCGTATGTCTGTAATGCTATTTTTGTCCGAGCATCACTTGAGAACGGCTGAACGGAATTCAACAGCGCTTAGCAGAAACTTAGATCATTTTCCAACTTAAAATTATATGTATGAATATTTTTGAAATTCTCCTCCGTTTCCTCCCTGGGGGGGGGGGGGGGGCAAAAGTCAAAAACACGGTTGTAAGCATAACTAGGCTCGAATTACTTCAGGGTAAAGAAATTGCACATGGGGAGACTAGACATGAGAATAAATAAAACACTATCTGCGATTTGGGAATTTTCAATTCTTAAGGGGAGGAAGGGGGAAAAACAATTTTTGTCGGGAAATTTCGCTAACTCCGGATTTTTGAGTAGAATTGTACCAAATATGGAACAAAGATGATAAAAAAAGCTATCCGAATTCCTTAGGATATTTCCAAAAACACAATTTGGTTTTTTGGGATTTCCCTTTTAACTTTGGGACTTCCCCGCTAAATTTGTCCAGAGAAATCTATAGGAGCTGCGGCAACGAATTTTGGTGTTTGGATTGTTTACATGTATCCGACACCTAAAGTAACAGAATTTATCGAAATTACCCTCCTGAAGGTAAAAACTCCTTTGTAATACTCGACTCCCTGAAGATAAAAACTCCATAATTACTTGGTTCCAAATTACTTCACAGTGAAGAAAGTGCACATGAGTTGATTACACATGAGTACAAATAAAACGTTTTCTGCGATTTAGGAAATTTTGATTTTTAATGGGAGGTAGGGGAAAATCGATTTTTGGAGGGAAATTTCACAAATTCCGGATTTTTTAATAAAACTCTACCAAAAATTGAACAAAGATGTAAAAAAAAAAAGCCAAGCGTCTTCTTTAGGATATTTCCAAAACACATTTTTGGTTTTTTGCGATCTGCCACTTTTTTTGGAGGGGGAAGGGGGTATGTGTTACGAAGGGCAAATTAAAGATACGCCTTTTAGCGCTAAATTTATGAGAGCTTTGGTCACATATAGTTTGTTGCTTGGATTGTTTATATGTATCTGACCCCTAAAGTAACGGGATTTATTGAAATTCTCCCCTTTTCCCCCTGGGGGCAGAAAGCTAAAAAACGTATGTAAGTATATCTCGGCCCCAAATTACTTCACTTTGAATAAATTGCACATAAGGAGACTAGACTTGAGTATAAATAAAACATTATAAACGATTTTGGGATTCTTGATTCTTACAGGAGGGACGGGAAAATTGTTTTTCGGGACGAAATTTCAGAAATTCCGTATTTTTGATTACAGCTCTACTAAAAATGGCTCAAAGGTATTGAAAACAGCCATTGTCTTCTTTAGGAAATTTCCAAAAACACGTTTTCGTTTTTTTTTTGTTACTTTCGATACTATTATTATTATTATTATTATTATTATTATTTTTTTTTTTTTGGGGGGGGGGGTACCAAGTAGCAATTTCGAGAACTTCTCCCCCCCCCCCACCTCCGATTTAGTGTTAAATTTGTCTAGGGAAATCTGTGGGATTTGCGAAATTTCGCAAAACTTCGAACCTACGGCAGTGAGGACCCGGACTCTTTCCGTAGCGAGCGGGAAAAACCTCTACTGAACACAGTGGGAACTTTAAGTTAGGTTATTAATAATGACATGGGATTTTGACAAATCATTTAAATAGTGCCCAGCGAAGTTCGCAAAGCCTGATAGTTAATATTATTATTATTGAATATGATGAGTTTTTATTTCAATCTAAAATATTTTTCAATGAGTTTTTATTTCAATCTAAAATATCTGTCCGGCAGTTCGTCTGTCTACAGTCGGTAACAAAAGTCTCCGAACACTAGCGGAAATTTTTATATAAAACAAGTACACTTAATACAGTTTTGTTAAATAAATCCTTGTCGAAGCCTGTTCTTAGTCAGTCTAAAAACAGGATTTGACAAGGATTTATTTAACAAAACTGTATTAAGTGTACTTTTTTTACATAGGAATTTTTGCTAGTGTTCGGAGACTTTTGTTACCGACTGTATATCCGAAGTATTTTAAAATATATTTTTAAGTAAAAAATATAAATGCACTTTAAAGACAAAAAGAAGCGTAGTTAGTTATACAGACACGACTATAAATAATAAATAATAACAATAAATAATAATTCCTTATTCTCAGAAAAAGAACATACACATACGTAGTATAAACAGCATAAAAAATTGCCTGTAAAAAATTTAGTTTTCTAAAAGTAGAAACAAATTTAAAATCAGATCGATATTTATTTTATTTTTTTACCTCATTAATCATATTTTAATTTTCTTGTGAAAAATGACGTCATAAGATAGAAAGATCAACAATTTCAGAAACTTTTTGTAAAATGGCAAATTGAGCCCCTTTATAAAGTCGAAGTTTTTAACTAATAACTTCGTTTATTAAGATGATAGAAATTTCCAACTAACTGAAATGTCTTCCTTGGAGATTTACTCATACATTGATACATCTCGTGACGCGGAGAACCATGCCCTCCGCGAGGAGATGCGGTCGCAGACAAAAAAATATTACGCCAGCGACAGTAACTGCTTTTAATATATATATATATATATATATATATATATTTACGTAAAATTCTTTTTCATTATAGAGTAAAATATAAAACATGGTGCGCAGAGGATCAATTTCTGTGTTCAAGAAGGCAAAATGAAACACTCGAGGTAAGAAATAAATATCAATATTCTTTTAAATCAAAGATGAAATTCCATAAAAGTAAAAATTTTTTTTTTTTTTTTTTTTTTTTTTAATTTTGAGATAGCAGAAAATATTTTTATCTTATATTAGTGAAATTTAAGACAGGCTTTACACAGCGAGTTATTTTTAAAGAAACGTACAGTCGGTAACAAAAGTATTCGAACACTAGCAAAAATTCCTATATAAAGAAAGTAGAGTTAATACTGTTTTATACTGTACCACCGCCACTTTAGAATGTAGAAAAAGAGGGGGAAAAAGCTAAAAACCCCATAGAAATAGCATGGGAAGAAAAGCAAAAAAACTCACAATGTCAAATGTGTAAAAAAAAAAAAAAAAAAAAAAAAAAAACAGGCTCACACCGGAAATAATAAGGGGACAAAGTTGACTAGAAAAAGACATTGAACCGGGCGGGCTGGGGCATGGGTCGACTCGCCTAGTATAACTCTTGGCGGTGGTGGGTGGGCGGGAACCACCGCCACTTTAGAATGTAGAAAAAGAGGGGGGAAAAGGCTAAAACCCCCATAGGAATAGCATGGGAAGAAAAGCAAAAAAACTCACAATGTCAAGTGTGTTTAAAAAAAATAAAAAAAAAAAAAAAAAAAAAAAAACAGGCTCACACCGGAAGTAATAAAGGGAGAAAGTTGACTAGAAAAAGACATTGAACAGATTTTACGAAATTCGCGCACTTACCCCTTTGGGGTCGGGGGGGAGGGGCAATAAACACGCATAAATACACGTTATTCTGTTTGAATTCGCTTTACATTATCTTAGAATGATAAGCTTTGGTGTGTGGGTGTTGATTAAGTGTACCCTTTATGTACTTTGGTGGAATTTTTGAAAACTTCGAACTTACCCGCTAGGGAAGCGTAAGTAAGGAGCGGGTATGTTTCTCCGGAAGGCAGTGTGGACCCGGACTCCTCACGTTGCGAGTGGCAAAGACCTCTACCGAACACATCGGGAACTTTAACTTAGGTTTTTAATAATGATACGGGATTTTGACAACTAATTTAAGTATAGTGCCCAGCGAAGCGGGCAAAGCCTGCTAGTTATAAATATAATAGGTAATATCTTATTAAATTACTTTTATAGGACACTGATTCAATTAAATTCTAGAATACAATGAGAATCAAATCACGGATTTCAAATATAAAATGTTTGATTGCATCAACCAATAAATCATATAAATCTTATTCCACGTTTATTTTGCATGTATTCACTTCATGTATAATAAAATAAAATAATTATAAAATAAACGTATTTTAAATACTGCAATATTTCTTTAATTTTATTTAAGAGTTCTTAACTTTTATCTAATTATAATCATCATAAAAATAATAATAATAAACTAAATAAATGAATAATAATAATAAACTAAATAGATGAATAATAATAATAAACTAATTAAATAAATAGATAAAATGCCAGTTTTATCACATTTATATATGGATTTATAAAAGCATTTGACAATAAAATTTTTATTTAAAAAACGTTTATTTAATTTTTGCCTCACAGATTAATAATTTCAAATTTCAATGTCATTTTTAGGAATACAGAGAAAGGATACTAGACAAATATAATCGTCTGAGAAAAGAAGACAGGATAAGATATGGATATCAACGAGAAGAATTCATCCTCTTTGCAGAATTTGCTGGACAGCCTGTAATAGATAAGTAATTTAACTAGTGTATCTACACATAGATCAGAAGCTTTGAGCACCCATTTGCATTAATAAATATAAAACCATAAATTGCAAAAACACGAAACAGTCGTTTCCTATATAAATAAAATTACGATTCCTTGTTCAGACGAACTAAGAAGGAAACAGTGCAGCAAATAATAAATGCCTGACGAAGGCTCGTGGTTTTATTTCGATCGGAAAAAATTATGGCGTGTTTTTTGCAATTTACAGTGCTTATTTAAGGTTTTTATTCAAAATTTTTCATCATGAGTCCTCCAGTGAATTTTTTACTGACATCCATTGGCAGTACTTATACCTAAGCAACTCATTTTTATTTATTCTATTTTATATATATGATGATATATATATATATATATATATATATATATATATATATATATATATATATATATGATTGATTTATATTAAAATGCACGTTGTTTCATAATAATGTACACTTCTTTTAGGTCTGTTTTAATCTGTTGATGCATTTTTCAGGGATGTCTGTAGCCATCTAAACAATGCTTGAATACAAGTTGCTATGCATATTACATGACTTACCGGAATTCTTTTATGTAACCCTGTACGTTAATTATAAATTTTATACGCATCATTATCAACAGAAATCATACCTATCAGAATCTTAATAATGTACATTGAATTAATTTTTTTAAACACCGTGATAATAATAAAATGTACGTAAACGAAATGTCATATGTAGACCGCAATTCTTCCAAGTGTTTTTATATTTGTCTCTGTACACGAACCACAAACGCCATGTACACCATGAAGAAGTTGCTGTTAATTTTATGGAATTCATAAATATTGGTACTGTTTTTTCAGTCAATCTGATGATTACATAATGCATCTGAATTCATTCTGCTATTTGGAAACTATTTAATAATTCTACAAGCACCATTTTATTTCGAAACTATGCTACCAAGCATCCAAAAAACGCAAGAAAAGAAAGTGTAAAATTATTCATGCTACGAAAATTTTGCAGCATAACAACGGCAAATTTCAGATAAATTCTTCTTTTTAAAAACAATTTTAGTTAAAAAGATAAAAAATAAAAATGTTTGTTTTAAATCTTAAGGGGATTTGGTAACACTGAATGTTTCATGTAAAAGCTTATATTTTCAACTAACATTTGCGCACCAACGGCCAAGGGGTTCTGCGCTGAAAGCTGGTAGATGGGAAGTGTCGATTCCGATCTCAGGTCGGGCTCATCAACCTAGCCGTTTGGCGTTTTCCGTGGTTTTCTCCGAAACTCGCGTAAATACGGGCTATGACCCTTTAGAAAGATCCCCACGGAGGGCATTCCACCTATAGTCCTAGGACCCTAGCGTAGCAAATCTGCCTAAAACCGTACAACCAATAAATCATTTAATATTTATAAATTAGGTTAATTATATTAGGTTTGTTCAATAAAATATATATTCAGGCAACAACTCTTATGCCTCTTGGATATATTCTTTACAGATTTTAAATCTTTAAATTGCGTTTTCTCAGTTTGCTTTTTTTTTTTTCTTCAGGCATTTATGATCTTTAAAATGCTAAACTTCTACCGATATTTGAGAAAAGATATTATTTTTGGATGTTTAATAGCACCTACTTAAGGGAATTAGGGATGGATTGTTAAATTTATTGATTAGTTTTTGAGAAAAAATTAAAAAGTTCTTGACAATTTTGCTCATAATGTTTGAACGAAAGCATGTAAAATTGTGAAAGAGCTCTTAAAATGTTCAGATTTATCTAGATTTTAACATATATTTTTCTTCAAAAAGTCAATTTTTTTAAAGATTAAAACCCCGTAATCCCCTTAACGTGAATGTTTATTCGGAGCGTGTAATTCTTAAGAAATATGTAACACATAACCTTTTGCTTAATTCTCCCTCGTGCGTAAAATATGTCCCAGTGATTTTCCATTGTGGGTTATATATGTTCCTGTAGTAATGGAATTCTATTTACAGTTAGCAGTTTACCACGATAATAACAGGTGTGTCGACAATGTATACATAAAATATCCTCACATTGAAAATAACTGGTAATCTAAGGTATTAGACATCTAAGGGATTTGTACCTCTATAGAAAATTTTAAATAATTACTCTAGATGTGTAGGATCGTATTAACTGGAGCTGGTACAATTGAACTAATTTACCAATTTCTGTGTAACATGTTTAGTAGGAAAATAATGTCTCAGTATTAAACTGTTATACATATTCTTTAAATTTTTTTTCTAGATTTCAGCAGTATTATGATTATGAATTTACAAATTGTTACACATTTAATGGTGCCTGGGGAAACAACAAGGTTTTGGAGACAGCCATTGTATTTAATCCAGTAACCGGAAAATCTACAGGTATCATATATAAATTGAATTTTTGAGATTAATAAGTCTATTTACAAAATTGCTTAGCGTATTTTCGTAAAAATTGCGATATAAGGTTTCATTAGTAATTTGCACTTAATTTTACAGAAAACCATAGTTTGCATGGACTATTTGTACAAGGCTGCTAAAGACGTGAATTCTGCATGCTTACACTCATTTGATTTCATCCCTTTTTTTTTTTTTTATCGGCTCATTAATTTTCTCTTTTTTTTATCTTAAGTTCACATTTTGGTAATTTTCTAAGTTTTCATATACACATATGCATTGCTGTATCAAAAGTGAAAAGACAGGGTAATAAGAAAAAATATATTTATTAAAAAATATGGAACACTTTATTAAGAACTAACATATTATTATTGATAGCATATCGATCTTTCTTTATTATCAAATAAGGTTTCTAGCTCGCATGGTGTCAATCAAACTATAGAACTGCTCTTGTTTCAAATTACTCCATTCTTCAACTAATATTGTCTCGAATCCCTTTTTATTCGAAGGCTTTGCAGGCCTTTCAGCAATATTACTTCGCAAAATGCACCAAACATTCTCGATTGGGTTCACATCAGGTAGTTTACTCGGCCACGGGAGAACTGTAAGCCCTTTTTGGAATTTCCAGGTAGTCGCTGTTTCAGCTCTGTGACATGGTGTACCATCTTCCGTAAAAACTTAGTCTTGGCAATTCAAATTGCTGCCTTGAAAGGTTGTTAGATATCCCACTTTTAGAATTCCAATATACTTCCCCGAATTAATTTTACTATTACAGAATACCAAATTACTTATTTTATCATACCAAATAGCTTCTCACATCATTACACTTATGGCGCGCATTTTACAGTTTGCTGCAAAAAGGTCTTGCAACTGCACTACGGAGGGACGCCACGTCCATTTTCATCCGCTACTGCTAAATTAACAGTATCGCGATTTGTTCGAAAAAATTAAAACATGCTTCCAAATGATTTCACCTTTAGAAATAATTTCTTTTGACCCATCAAATCTTCGCCTTTTTTTTTTTTTTTTAATTTTGTTAACAAAGGTTTCTTTTTGGCTACACTTTTATAAAGGCCAACACTATATAGATATACCTGTAAACAGTTAGACGTGACAAATTCGAAGATATAGCCACATCATTCACAGATTTTTCCGGGATTCCTTATAACTTCTCGAATTAACACCTTCTTTTGTCTGGTATACGGCTCAGGTCATCCTGACCTTGGTCAAACACTTGTCTTTTCATTTCTTTTAAACTTAAGATTACACGATTAATAGTTTAAAAAGACATGTTTAATGTAGATATCGCGGTAAGATTTAGCGCCTTAAAGATAGCCAAGAATGCGTCCAATAAAATCGTTTAATTCCAGTGATCCATTTATTCACAGCATTTTAAAGCAGTGTTTAATCGCGTTCACGCTCCGTAAACTCCAACAAATTCTTCACAACTGCACGCTTTTATGTTTCTAAAAATTCGTTATAGTTTTAAAATGTCTATTTACTTTTGGCCGCGGTAGCCTGGTCGGTAAGAGCAGCGAGTTCGTGATCGAAAGATTGCGGGTTCGGTCCTCGAGCCGGCCGAAGACCGTCGTGTATGTTAATGGCGACTGGTGCACGTTAAATTCCATCGTGGTCGCAAAGTCCTTCGAGTTCCCATAAAAAAATATACCTCTGGGGGTACCGAAACATGGGTTTAACTCGCTCTGATCCGGATCAAAATTTGAGTTCCTGTTGTTTAGCTGGTGCTGCCAGCTAGTGCTGCCATCTTTCACCAGGTTCTGAAGCTAAAGTCGTTCTTCCTCCCTATGTGACGTTCTTTAAAACGGAAGGCGCACCCCTCTCGCCTAAAATCCCGATAGTTCCACTACCGGGACTCGGAATTTCCGAGTGGCATACGACGACAACAACAACAACAGTAGTGTATATATTAAGGTATTATTATTTTCAAATAAATGAAAATAGATCACAATTTAATCGTAACTTTAAAGTTAATTTTATTTGATGCATTAAAAAATAAAATTAATTTTTTCCAAAATGTATGAATTTTTCATCTAGGTTGTGTGGGTTAGGGCCGGCTGACGACACTAGGCCCAGGTGAAATGCCCACTATGAGGTTCAAGAGGTTCCTTCCAAGAGGTTCTAGCCCCCATTCAGGCGATTTTTGGAAATAACCACGATAGTTTAGATTCATATAACATGATATACATAATTTATATCGTTTATATAATTAAAATAGAAAAAACAGGTTAGCAGTGAAATTTCAGGTTATTAATACAAAACTGTTATCTATATAAAAAATAATAAATTTCAAATGAAATATGTAACTAAACTTTTTATGAATAAATATGGAATATATATTAATTAAAAATAACCCAGTAAATAAACACCTTAAAAGATTAGAGCTTAATTTGTATAAAAATCCCTGTGACCGCAGTTCCCGTACTTCTTGGAACGCCTGAGAACTCATTAATAGTGAGTACCGGGACACTTACCAGTGCACCATTTGTGAAAACTCAAACACCTAAATTGATTTTTTCTCCTCCTACTTTTTTTTTCTTATAAAGACCACTACATTTGTAATGCAACTTGGTATACAAGTTTTATCCGCAAGAAACTAGTGATTTTTCACTGTTACTTTTTACACAGCAGCTAGAAATTGTTAGAATTAATCATAGTTTTTCTTTTACTAAGAAAAATCAAACTACGGTTTGATGAAATTATCAAAAGCAAAAAAGTGAACAACAATTTGTTTCCAAAGAAGCAAACAATAGATTTAAATGAAATATTAAATGAAAAATTAAATAAATGTCTTGCTGATATTTTTAACATTTGATTTACGCTTGGAAAACTAGAGTAAATTTTACTGAAATTCGTCGTTAAACATGAAAAAGATAGACACATACAGACGTAAGTTCTGAAGATTAGCGTTCCCAGGCTTTTTTTGTTAGAAGTTAAACTAATATAAATTAAATTTTATAGATTATAATATAAATGATAATATAAATTAAATTAAATTACTAATATTTTTCTTTATGTACAGGTAATGCATATATATGAACATTCAAAATTAATGTTAAAAACATTAATTTGAAAATAATTAAAAACAACTGATAAAATGAAATAATAATAACACAATATATGTTTTTCACATAAATGGCTAATATTAACTGATTAAAAAAATATATATAGCTTAATTGGTACAATTCAATGCTTAATATAAATGCTTTTTAATATTTCTTAAAATCTTTTAATTGTCGTTTTGTTTTAGTTTTCACATAATGAAAAATATAATGAAATTTATTTCAGAGCTTATATTCTGCGTTGATGCGGATATAGAAAATTATAGTAACATCTCAGGTGGTGTAGTTGCAAGAGCGAAAATGACCATACATGCTAATGATATCATTCCCAATCCAACTTACGATGCTGCCAGTTTAGAAGCCGGATCGTTCTATGCATACGGAATACAAAAGGTAAGACTTAACATATACTTGCCGATCAAAATATTTGTGGAGTACTATTCTTATTTATTACTAGCAGGCTTTGTCCGCTTTGCTGCTCACTATATTTAAAGGAAACTTTTCTCTATATCGGTTTATGATAAAAAAATAATAATAAAATCCGCTGAAATTACTCAAAAGCTCACTTCGGGTCCCTGCTGCTTCCGGCAGTGTCGGAATTTATGTCATTTTATGTCGGAAAAAAAATCTAACTCATAAACATTTTTGGTAACAATTAAAAATTTATATGGCTAATTTTAAAGCTATTACAAGGTTCTTATTTCACATTTTAATCAATTTTTAAAAATCTAATAAAAAATTTCAAAATCGGGCTTCGAGGGCATTAGGAGAGGTCAATACAAATGCCCTTGCAAATTTCTGTAGCTCTGAAATTGAGCTGTAATTCTAAAAAGCGCTGGATACACACACACACATATTATTTAACTATATACTATCAGGCTTTTCTCACTCCGCTGGTCACTATATTTAAAAGAAATACTTTTCTACATCTCTTTATAAACAACAACAATATATATATATATATATATAAAGAAATTGCTCAAACACTTGCTTCAGGTCGCCGCTGCCTTTGGTAGCGTCTTGTTTATCAAGTGAATCTCGGGTGCCTGTCCCTATTGCTGCGACAATGACTTACCGATGGGCTTCCCTTTGGATGCTTATCAGGTGGCAGTTTCGGAACGGACATTATCGAAAAAGTTGAAGTAGCCCAATATTTGAATCGCAAATACATATGAACAACACTATACGTGGTGTACATAATATGTACTTACACGTTATTTCCTACATTTATTTGATGTATCTGGACAACCATAAAATGACACTGATTTGACACGAAATATAATATTACAAAATTCTATGAGTGCTACGTTTATCACATGAGATAACTATTTTTTTTATGATTATTTATATTTCATGGTTAGTTAACAGTAGTTGGTATATAGAAAAATTAATAAATAGATAAATAAATATGAAACCTGATCATGGTACAGCCTTAATGTTAATACAGCTCCGTTTGGCGGCTTTTGAATTTTTGTTGCCATTTTAGACAAAAATACATAATTCATGCGATTATTGTTTATGTTTCTTTCCTTTCGTTTATCTTTTTTGTAATATTTTATAGTTTATTTATATTTTTTAAGCACTACTTGGCTTAAAGTGAGTGTTGCGAAAGTAGAGTCCTTGGCGAAAAATGTCCGATCTACTTCAGTATCAAAATTTAAAGAATTACCCAGGATTATCAATAAATACAGTTCCTTAATTACAATGCTGAATTAACTTTTATGCCAAGCGTGATTTATCCGTGCTAAAAACATACTATTTAAAAAAAAATCTAAAATTGAGGTATATTAAAACTTGTTGGCATAGGTGCACCCTGCTCAGTTCCCTATCATATATACGTTCCAATAAATTTCTACCGCAAGTCATATTATAGCCATGTTACGAGAAATTAATTTGACCAAAAGATTGACACAGTGACAGAATGAAATCCCCGCCTAATAGGCTACCGACCGTTTACTTCGATATATTTATCTTATTCTAATCTATAAATTTATACTCTATAAAAAAAAAAAAAAAAAAAAAAAAAAAAAGACGCACCAAGAAGGAGTAATGCAAATAGGACACAAATTGGCATACATACAGGTTTGATGGAAAATGCAAAATTTTAAATTTTGGCTGCCATCGAAGGAGCATGCGACGCTACAGCGCATCTTAACTGCGCAATTGGCAGAATATTAAAAATGAGAAACTTTGATTCCAGATAATAAGTTCGAGAATTTTATTCCGCGTACTGAGAAAGACAGTAACAATGCCTCGCATAAAGGTGCTGATATCTTAAATCATTTGGCCCATTTCTTACAGACCTACACACACACACACACACACACACACAAAATCTGGAGATTTTAATCTGTAGTTTTTTTTTTTTTTTTTTTTTTTTTAGAAAGTAATCTGAAGAAAACTGACAGACATCTTAAGATTTTATTCTAAGTATGTAGACTTAAGAAATGAACCAAATAATTTAAGAGAGTCTGCTAATCTTATTTTTAAAAGATAATTTTAGGACATTTTTAGTGGAGTAAATTCAAATTTAATATTTATGCTCTGCACAATACATAATGAAATTAATATACAGGGTGATCAGTTTTAAAGAGTACCCGCGGGGTTTTCCTATAACCTTTAAATATGACGAATGTGGCAACTATTCTAACACTGAAGTACGATTGTTTGAATCTTGTTTAAGTTTGTGAGACAATTTCTAATACTGTTGGACTCTTACAACTTTATTTGTGAGGTAAAACAGAAATAAAGATGCACAATTTTTTTAATCCCGTAATAATTTTATTTTTGAAAAACATAATTTAATTCAACTTTTTTACATTATCATTCCTCACAGAAAATGTTGAAAATGTTCGCCACCATTTTGAATGCAAACATGAATACGTCGAACCAGGGCACACTTCGATGGATTGTTGGTGTTACTGACGAAATTTCTTCAGTTATAATCTGTTTTAATTCATCGATGTTTGCAGAACTTCTCTGGAAAAACTTATGAAATGATAATGCAAAAATGGTAATGTAAACGTAATGTAGGAATGATAATGTAAAAAAAAGTAATTAAATTTTGTTTTTCATAAATAAAATTATTACAGGGTTAAAAAAAAAATGTGCGTCTCCATTTCTAATTTACCTCACAAATAAAACTGTAATAGTCCAACAGTGTTGGAAATTGTCTCCCACACTTTAACAACGTCCAAACAATTATAGTTCAGTGTTATAATAGTCACCACATTCGTCATATTTAAGGGTACTAAGAAAAACCAACGGGTACTCTTTTAAATTGATCACCCTGTATATATTACTTAAACACACAAAAACATGTTACCCAAAGAATATGGTACAATTAGCATTGATGACAGTTTTAGCGAGATCACACAAAATTATTCAGATGCATTTTAATATTTAACACGTTCACGCCGGCGCATTCTTCTCAAAAGTATCTGAGCACTAGCCAATAATTCCGATATCAAAAAAGTATACTTAAAACTGTTTTGTTCAATAAATCCTTATCGAATCATGTTCTTAGACTAAGATCATTATTCAACAAGGATTTTTTTTAACAAAGCAGTATTAAGTGTACTTTTTTGGGACAAGGATTATTGCTAGTGTTCGGATAATTTTGCTGTGAACTACCGGTGGCCCGCGCCGGCATGAACGTGTTAAGTCACAAATTCTAGAGGAACATTTTTAGTTGTATTGACACAAAGATAAGAAATTATAAGTTTAGTAATATACACTGTAAAATAAATCCCGTAAGATTACGGGGAAAACCCGGAAGCAGAGATTCCAGACAAAGCCCGTAAAAAGAAACGCTTAGACCGTAAATTAAGTATATAATAACCTTAAATTACGTTACATGCCTGTAAAAAAACATTGTGCCACTAAAAACAATGTTTTTTTTTACGGGCTTTGTCTAGGATCTCTGCTACCGGGCTTTCCCCGTAATCTTACGGGATTTTTTTTACAGTGTAACAAATAAATACAGAGAAAATTGTTTTATGAATTATGCAAACCATATGAATTTTTTTACTTTCTTCTATATGTAATATAGAGAAAGTATTGGATTCGCGAAAATTTTCGACCTCCATTTTTTGACGGATATACACGTTTTGGGATGTCCTGAACACGAATTGATAGTTTTTAAAAAATGTCTGTCTGTGTGTCTGTCTGTGTGTCTGTCTGTCTGTCTGTGGTTTAGTGTTTTCACCGTATCTCACGAACCAATGAATGAAATTCAACCAAACTTGGTACATAGTTGGACCCTGGCGGGGCATTGTGCTGATTAGATTTGGGGATCAATCGTCCAGCAGGTGCGCTGTGATCGCAAAATTTCGTATGTTTCACCGTATCTCACGAACCGATGAATGAAATTGAACCAAACTTGGTGTATAGTTGGACCCTGACATGGAAAGGGTCTGATTAGATTTTGGGATCAATCACCCAGCAGATGGCGCTGTGATCGCATTTTATGTAAACTTTTAACATGGCAGTATAGGACAAAATTTCGTATAAATGTACATAATGAACGTTATTTTAAACTTGTGATTGTAAAATTAATATGAATTATTGATAATAGTAGTAGTTAACTACGAAAAAAATTTTGTGCATGTGGGGGCACCGGTTCTTCCCCTGGGGGTAAATTTTCAAGATGGGTATCTTTCGAAAGATCTCGTCAATACCTTTAAAACGAATGGTTGAACTATAAATCTGTGACAATTTGAAACAAAGTTATCCATTTTTTTTTTTTTTTTTTTTTTTTTTTTTTTTTTTAACGAAACTTAACCAAACTTGGTATTTAGTTGGTCCCCGACATAATTTGGTGCTGATTACATTTAGGGATCAATAGCTCAACAGGTGGTGCTGTGATCGCATTTTTTCTAAATTTTTAACATGGCAGCATAGGACAAAATTTCGTATAAATGTACATAATGAGCGTTATTTTAAACTTGTGATTGTAAAATTAATATGAATTATTGATAATAGTAGTAGTTAACTACGAAAAAAATTTTGTGCATGTGGGGGCACCGGTTCCCCCCCTGGGGGGGAAGAACCCCCCCTGGGTAAATTTTCAAGATGGGTATCTTTCGAAAGATCTCGTCAATACCTTTAAAACGAATGGTTGAACTATAAATCTGTGATAATTTAAAACAAAGTTATCGATTTTTTTTTTATATTGTTACTGGTTGAATATGTATTACTTTTAACAAAAAAAATTAGAAAAAAATCGTATTTTTTTTTTTTTTTTTTTTTTTTAAATATTGTTACTTATTGAATATGTATATAGGAAAATATAGAAGAAAGTCTTGTGGTGGCCACAACATACTAGTTTAATTTAAATTTGAATACCAGAGCAATCAATTTTGCGAAGAATGAAACATAAAATTGATGAAAAGGAATGTATTTAAAGTAATGAATTCATGCGTTTCTTTATTCATATCCGTTTAAAAAAAAGTTGAGGAGAAGGGTATTGCAATTTTCCAATGTTATTTATTATAAAAACATTAAAATGAAATACAAAACTACTGTTTAAAGAAAAAAAAAATCTTTGTGAGTAAACATTATAAATTTAAAAAATTCAAAACTTTGCATTTTAATTTAAAAAATATGTGTGAAGTAATATTAAAAAAAAAAAAAAAAAATATATATATATATATATATATATGTATATATATATACATTTTTTTATCTCTCTATAATAACAAGACAATGCCAAGTAGATTATTACTTTCTAAATGTTAAAGGAAAAGTTGAAATTAATTTGAGTATTTAAGTAATTTTGGCTATAATAATAATCCAGTACATGATTGAAAATCTTATAACTCGAAAATCCATAAATAAAAAATTTCAACCTAAAATTTAACAGCTAAAATGAATGCAATATATATGTATATAATTCAACTTACAAATTTATGGCTTGTAAATCTCACACTCTGCATTCTGTAAACGTACTGATGTTTGAGTCCATTTTATAAATGTAGTCCTTTGAAACAACCCTTTGCAAATGACTAAAATAATATTGCTTAAGTATGTTACAAAATATTCAATAACCACATACGTAAAGCAATAATTATTCAGTCTGCAAAAAATTAAGATTGGTCACCATCGTTTTCTATGAAATGATGGTTCGTAAACATCGATTAGAAATTGGGTAACTATTTTCAAAATTGCTGATCCTTTAAAAACTTATTAACTCTTTAAAGTATACGATAATAGAAAAAAAGTAACATAATAATAATAATAATAATAATGTTTTTATGACATATAGAAAAATATTTGCTGATCAGTTGTTGCACTACGAAAATCCTTGCTGCATGTAAATTTGTGTCGTGGTCTGATAGAATTTCTGAGTAGTAATACTCAAATGTACATCATCAGCATGATAACAAAATAAGTTTGAAATATTTTTTGTCTAAAAAATTACACTTCTCAGCATGAAAATTACCTCTTACACCATTTTAGCATATTCTTATATAAAATGACCTCCTGAATCCGAATATGACGCCCATTCTGCCCTATAACCCACCTATTTTAAGAATGGCTCCCTACTTTTATCATTTTTCGGTGATTTTATTGCTAGAAATTTGATTTTTAGTAGGGGGAAGATTATTTTAACCGTTAAATATCTTCTGATGGGCTACAGAGTTGAGAAATTCTAAGACATGGACATTTGCGACAAGTATTTTTTTTTTTTTTTTTTTTTTTTTTTTTTTTTTTTGGGGGGGGGGGGGGTGGATTTGCCACTGAAATTATGCATTACATATCTTATATATTTTTTAATCTGTAGTTAATGTTATTTTTTAAACTATATATTTTTTTGTTTTTAGGTGTTAAATTAATTATTTTTAATTCTTCAAATCAAATTCATAGTCATAAAATTATCGAACAGGGAAAGAAATTGAGGGAGGGTATGGTGTATCTAGAAAAACGGTGGGTGACTGGGCAAAATGGGAATCATGGGAATCATATTCGGATTCAGGAGGTCATTTTACATAATAATCAGCAAAAATGGTATCAGTTCTCGAATTTTTTTTTTTTTTTTTTTTTTTTTTTTAGCAGAGCAGTGTTATGACTTCGTTATAAATAACGATGAGATAGAATACATTAAATTATTTAAAAAAAAAAAAAATCCATATAGTTTTTTGAATAAATCCAGAAATCGAAAATACTGAATTTTCTTCATAACCAAATAGAAAATGCATATAAGCTGATATTTGATTCGATATATGTATAGAAAACATTTAAAATATATAATAAAGTATTTTCGCATAAAAAAAATCTAAATAATTTATTGGCTTTACAACCGTAACCGAGAAAGTGTTAATTTATCTAAGCCCCTAGCCTTAAACCGTTTCACACCTTTTGGTCTCGAACTGCAATTAACATGCAATTCGCGAAGAAATGTAGTTCCATTCTTAAAACGAATTATGTAAAAAACAAGAGTTTTCTTCAAAAAATAAAAGACGCCACTGGATTGAGAAAATCTTATTAACATTATATTTTTATTTTAAAAAAAAAGGTCGCCCAAACCGTTTTCGAGACATTCTTTTACACAATTATATTATTACCCCAACGTTTTTTCTGATTTAACTTTAAAATGTTATCCAGATCTCAAAATATAATGCATGTAAAAATGTAGAAATTTCAGGGTAGAATTAGACCGAAAATAAAAACTATTTTGAAAAACTCAGAACAATATATCGCATATTTGCTGAGATATTAAATGGCAGTGTTTACGATTTCTTTTGATCTCAATTAAGTCGTATATATTAGAGCCCCAAAATAAAATAATAGGCCGGCGCATCACCGCCATTTCTTTGCCTCCGAAGAGGACAGCATTCCCGCTTGGCGTCCTTATCGCTTCCCTAATGATTTTAAGAAATCTTGATCTGAAGCTAATCCGGTCAAGATAAGAGCAATAAGCAACAATAATATTTCTAAAAACATATTTTTTTTTCACAGTACATTCTCAGGATGTCATTTTATTCTCAGGATATCCTATGGATGTACTGGGGTAAGATGTGTTGTTAGGGTGGTTTCTGTTTCTTTTACAAAATGTCGCCAAAACTCAAATACACAGTGATAGAAGGTCTGTGAACATTTTATATTCACTTCTTGAATGATTATAGCAGTTTATCGCTAAACAAACTTCCATATCATAGTTTACTTAGCTAAAATTATGAAATATAATAAAACAAGTTACTCTAAAGTCACGTAAGACGATAAAAAAAAAGTTTGTTGTTTGTTTATCAGAGAAACGCGCTGGGTACATGTGTCAACCCTAAGGCAACAAAATGCCTGATGCGCCAGCTCGTATATGAGTGTCGCGGCGCTCCTTCTGTCCTTCCGACCACTTGCGTAACTCGAGACATTGTTGTTTCTCAGGATTGGCTTAATACATATTTATCAGGCTCCCCCCTTTTTTTTTCAATCAAATAAGATAAATATTTGATTTAATAAAATTCTTATATTTGATATTTATAGAGAGATGTATAAATATTGCAGTAATAAACGCACTAATACCGATAATAAGATTCAAAGAAAAACAAGCAGCAAAAATTTACAAAAATCATTTAATATTTAAGAATAAAAAAAGTTAAAACGTTGCCGGCGGGTATATTTTTATTTTAAAAAGTAAGCCTCGCCTTTTCTCTGACCTTTAAAAACATTATTTAATTTTTTTTTTTTTTTTTTTTTACATTTTCATGATAAAAGCATTTAAAAGTTATCATGAGCAATCGATGCCGCAAACGCCATTGGCGTTTATATATGCAAGCGTCGCATAAAAAGATAAACACTAACATGCAAAGTAATTTTTAAAGTGGAGTATTATTTTATAGGAGTAAAAAAGGGGCTTGTTTATTTTTTGGACTGCGATTACAAGTTCTCGTCTGTAATGCGTTAATTTTACAAAATTAAGTTAATTTGTCAAAGGTGTTTGTGTTTTCGGATACTTTTAAACCAAAATTTATATGCATTAAATATTTTATACTTTTCTAGCAATTTTAACTATAATGAAAGTTACATTTCACAATTACTGGTGGCAAAAACTCCGGAATACACCGAGAAAACATTCTGTAACTGACATCTAGAATCTAAATTGTGGCTCTAGAAAAATTAGATCCATGTCCTCCTTATAAATTCTAGTCCCCTTGGAAAGCGAGTTCTAGAAGTCCCTATTAGAATTCTACAGCGTTTGCATATATTATCGAGGGCAAAGTTATTTAAAAATCTCTGCAAATAAATGAGACTACAAGAGGCGGTGTTTCAGCAACCTCTTGGTTTATTACCCAGTTCTAGAAAATTAAGCGAGAATTTCTTGCAATATAAAAGATTCAGAATATTCGAAATATTCAGAATATTGTTTCACCATCTAGAAATGTGTAAACTAGAAATTCTTGATCATTTCGTCTATTCAGTTTATTGGCGTGCCTTATTCGCATAGCTCGAAAATCTATATTTCTAGTTAAGGGATTTAGAAAATGGCCGCTTATTCATTCTAGAGGAAGGCGGTATATTTTTTTTCTCAGTGTACGAGCCCCTTAATTTGCAGGGGTTGTACTCTCCGCCCTTTTTTCAGGACACTCTCAACAATAAGAAATTTCCACCTTCTTTACCACCACTAATTTTATTCAGAAATAGTTATGATATTTAAAGTACTGTGTCATGATTATGCAGAGTAGAGATTATTGCATAAAAATAGTGGTAGCAATAAATTTAATTTTTTTTTTATATTTCTGAGTGGGTCCTGAAAAAAGGGCGGAGAGTACGACCCCTGAATTTCTATACAAAACGTCGAATGCTACATAAAAATAATAGAAATCACACTGGAATTTGAAACATAAAAATGAATTTAAAATAGGAAACTAAAGCTTTTTCTGCAGATTTTTGAAATTTGTTTTATGGAATACAAATAACAGTGAAAGATTCCTTAACGCCAATATGAAATAAAATGTTATCATAACTCAAAAAATAGTGACTGGAACGAGCTGTAAGTAAAAAAAAATAATTGGTCGTAATTCATAGTTTTTTGCAATATGACTTTATAAATATTTTCTTAATTAAAAACAGTTTTGTAAAAAAAAAAAAATGTGCATGGAATATGTTTGGAATACACATTCTGTGCATACATATTTTAGATTCTTTTAACATTATCAGGCTCAAAATTTAACAGTTTATAACTGAATGAAAATTGAAGAAAAATATATAAAGTTTCATAAGTAAGATTTCATATGTATAAGGCTCTTTTAAATTTTCAGAGTGCAGCGTGAAAACTGCCGTCAGAGCCCTTCTCTGGAGGTTAAAATTGCTCAAAACTGCTGATAGTGGTGAGCGGCCTCCCTCCGTCTTTCAAATCTTTAAACTTTTTTTTTTTTCTTTCGAATTTTGTATTTAGGGTGATCATGCCTTAAGGATAATTAGTTGCCTGTGTTGTTTTATGTGAGCTATTTGCATCTTTTTTTGAGGTTCGAAGGAATTGTCGAATGAAAACTCTCACCATCATCTTAGCAGGAAGCTGTGTATGAAAACTTTTCATCGTGAAGCCTTTGAACTATCATTATGGAAAGTCAAGCTATGCCATTTTACTCCACACTTAATTATGCCAACTAACCCCACAGTGATATCCGATATAAGATGGATACCGCAGAATCCTAAACATCAGAAACCAAAGATTAGGACAGAGGCATGCAACCACAGTTAACCACTCTTCCGAAAACGTCATAAGCAGTGCCTCAATTCGGTCTACAGATCCATCAGGGAGAGAGAGAGCTTACTCACCAGTCAGAAAAATAATGAAACAGAGATTTTTTTTTTCTTCATGACACTTTCAAGCAGACTGAAGTTATGGTGGCTAGTGCATCTATACATACACTCCTCAGTAATAAAACGACACCGCCATTGCTCCACTGTGACAGGAAATAGAAGCTGTGTGCCAACTAGCTGCTTATGTGAAATACACCCAGCCACACTTTTTCTTTTCAGATTATATTTCATAATAAACTTTTCCTTGTTCTTATTAATACGACTTTTTTTTAACATCATGAATTTTCATCATTTTTCCACTTAACTTTAGATTACATTTAGATTTAGATTATATTTAGAATTTTTTTTTCTTCTTGACACTTTTTTTTTCTTCATGACACTTTTTTTCTTCATGACACTTTTTTTCTTCATGACACTTTTCTTCAATGATTTTTTTTTCTTTTTTCCACTTAACTTTAGATTACATTTAGATTTTTTTTTCTGCATGACACTTTCAAGCAGACTGAAGTTATGGTGGCTAGTGCATCTATACATACACTCCTCAGTAATAAAACGACACCGCCATTGCTCCACTGTGACAGGAAATAGAAGCTGTGTGCCAACTAGCTGCTTATGTGAAATACACCCAGCCAGACTTTTTCTTTTCAGACTATATTTCATAATAAACTTTTCCTTGTTCTTATTAATACGACTTTTTTTTAACATCATGAATTTTCATCATTTTTTCACTTAACTTTAGATTACATTTACATTTAGATTATATTTAGAATTTTTTTTTCTTCTTGACACTTTTTTTTTTCTTCATGACACTTTTTTTCTTCATGACACTTTTTTTCTTCATGACACTTTTCTTCAATGATTTTTTTTTCTTTTTTCCACTTAACTTTAGATTACATTTAGATTTTTTTTTCTGCATGACACTTTCAAGCAGACTGAAGTTATGGTGGCTAGTGCATCTATACATACACTCCTCAGTAATAAAACGACACCGCCATTGCTCCACTGTGACAGGAAATAGAAGCTGTGTGCCAATTAGCTGCTTATGGGAAATACACCCGGCCACACCTTTTCTTTTCAGATTATATTTTATAGTAAACTTTTCCTTGTTCTTATTAATACGAATTGTTTTTTAACATTATGAATTTTCATCATTTTTAACACGTTTTTATTAGCTTCACCTGTATGTATGTATGTATGTTTGTATATTTGTAACCGCTCTGGGAGCAAACAAAAAATCTATATTGTAAAAAAAGATTTTCCCTACGTGAACGCCGTGGCTTTGAGGTATAGCTCCGCGCTACGAACCTAAAGGTCTAGCGTTCGATCCCAGTCAGGGGCGATTTTTTAAAAATAAAATTTTTTTGTTTAATTCTAAATTATTTTCATTAAATATTTAAATGTATGTAAATATTATGGTGTGTCACTCATACGATTTTCTCTTACCCTGCATTTTAATACTAAGATAGATATTTTGTGCTTTTTAGTTCACATTTCTATAAAAGCGTGCTCTTTAATTTTTTAAAACTATAATATTATTCCGCTTAATTTTAGATTACAAACCGACTTCTGAAAGAACCTTATCAAACAAAATGCCGCAATTATGAAGAAGAGAAAGAATATAGAACAGGAGCTCGAATGAGTCAAAAGGTATTTATGGATGATTCTATGAAGTTTTTAGTATAGGATAAATATAATACTCAAAAAAGACATAATAAAATAAATTTATTTTACATGGTGTTTCAATATTTTTAATATTTAAGGAATTCATCATAATTTTTATATGGAAAAATCTAAACCAAAATCAATTTACAATTTTTATTAAAATCACACAATCAACTGTGGAAGAAAATCATATTTTAATGAAATTTTATTTTTCCGACTGAGTGAAAATAATGCCTGGACTGGGAGTCGAACTCCGGATCTTTGACTTACAAGGTCAAGGCTCTACCAACTGAGCTATCCAGGAAAAGGGTCTGAGTGAGTAATGCTGATCGGGTGTCGGCCTGGATAGCTCAGTTGGTAGAGCCTTGACCTTGTAAGTCAAAGATCCGGAGTTCGACTCCCAATCCAGACATTCTTTTCACTCAGTCGGAAAAATAAAATTTCATCAAAATCAGTTTTTTAAGTGAGAATTACAGGTTGCATTGCTTTAATATTTTGAAATAATAAAATCTTGTGACAGTATTATTATACCTATTCATCTTTCACTGCGTGGAATGTAATATTTTTTATTCTGAAATTAATATAAAGTTTTGTAGAAGAATTTCTTTAAAACATTTTGGATTTTTTTTTTTTTTTTTTTTTTTTTTTTTTTTTTTTTAAATATAAATTTGAACAATGATATATATATATATATATATATATAAGTATCTGGTATAAGGTATAGTGACTGCTTTTTTAACAATTTGTGTGCCTCAAAGTAATACAATGTGATGTTATATATTGATTGCCTTTTAAATAGTTTGTTAAATGAGACTCTGACATTAATATTTGTAGTATTGAGAACGTGTTCGCATGAAACTCACTGAGCTTTTTTATAGTTGTTACCATTACAAAAATTAATTCGGCACTAATCGCATAGGAGAAGTTTTTCGAGGTTATAGAGATCAGGGATGGAACACGGGCGCAGAATTCCTACCACTATGAATGTAAGAAAATTTTCTACTTCTTAAATCAACGATATTATAAGTAGTGAAATTTCTTAAACAGATTCCGGTATGAATTCTGCGCCCGTGTTCCACCCCTGAGAGATGTTTCGCGTTATAGTGATCGACATATTAATGAATTTGAATTCGCAACACAAAATAATCTTTTACAGTGATCACAGTATTTTTCAATTTATTCCGTTTTTACTGTTTGTTTTCCTATTGGAGTCGGATCAGATGATAATATGATGATATCCGATGATATATTGTCTGTTGATGGATAATATCAACTGGATAGAACAAACTTTCAATTTCTACCGTATTCTATTGGTTAGTCGAATCTTGTTAAGCATTTGATAAACATGAGTTAAAACTAAAAATATTCTTCTTTTAAACATAATACTTTATTTACAAATGAAAATAGACATTTTTGTCATGAATAAAGATGAAAATGATTCTTAGAACTTTTTTAATAGACTATAAATATTGCATGGCCAATTAAATTAGTTTTACACGAGGAATTTTAATAAACAGATAACTGTACGAAGCAAAATCTCGAACAAATATAGCTTTGAAAGTTAATTAAAATTTCTGGCATAAAACTCATTTTTCTAACCTGCTTATTACACGCAAAGAAATACGATATACGCTTACTTTAAAACTAATACTATTAATCTCAATATTTTTTAGAACTGCCTTTTGGAATGCTTCAAGACGGAAAGTGAAAAAATATGCACTTGTACTTATAGAAGACTAGCTTTAATGTATGATGCTAAACCCTGTGAAAAATCTTCACAATGTAAGTACACTGCAATAAAGAGCACAATTCAATTCATATATATTTTATTCGGAAAATAAAATAGATGAAGAATTAATGAGAAATTTATCAGAAATTGAATATATTTTCAAAGACGAGTTATTTAAAGAGATAAGTGCAAAACAAATTAGTTAAATATAGAGGTTAGACTCACCGCCTTTTTTGAGGACATTTTCAGGGATAAAAAATTTTTGCCCTTTTTGCTATCACCACTTTTATACAATAATCTCTATCCTATTTATTCATGATTTTCTTATCCATGAAAGTGTTGTGCAAAAAGGACGGGCAATACGAACCCTGTTAAAATAATACACATTTTTACGATCTGATATGCTCTAAAAATTAAAAAAAGACAGATACATTGTCCTCAGTAGTTTAAAAAAAATATGCTGGTTTGGATTTTAATATGAAGGCTATCTCTTGTATAAAAATATTAGATGAATAATGTTCTTATGAGTAGTAATATTATTATCTTTTTGTTATTGTCATATTATTGATGTTACGGTGTTCATGCAAACCGAGAGTCGAGAGCCGTATCAAAATCCCATATATAATAGAAAAATTTCCGAAAACATAGGGACCAAAAATCACTCTTAAGAGCCAATATCATATAACATGAAGGACAAAAACCGCTGTAAGTAAATGTCTATATCATAGCATGATACATCAGAATTTTCTGAACAGTTTTCTAAATACAAATTCCAAAACATCCATGGCGGTTCAGTTATAAGTCTGTTATCAGCGGCAAAACTAAGAATTTCTTAAACCCGTACTGTTTATCATTTATAGAAATTACCTATCTGATGACTGAATGATTAGTGCTGTCGCTTTTAGCTTTCAGGTCCCGGTTCAGACATAATGTTCATAGTACAGTAGAGCCGTGGTTATCTGAGCCCCCATTAACCGAGTTCCGGTTAACCGAGCAAATTCCGAAAAGGCTACGCCCCGAAGGGCGGCTCCTGACAAATGACGTTGATAACTTTGACAAATTTCACTATACAGTACTGTATTTTATAATTTACATATGTATGATTGTATTGCTTTTTAAACTGACTATATCTAAATATGTAATAGGAGAGATCTGTGTAATATGGACTCCCTAAGCAAGAATACTCATAAAACTAAAATTATTAAAATAAAAAGATTTAATTTGTTGGCTGCTCATTACGATTGTATAGTTGCATGATTCAAGCTTAGTAAAGCACTCTGGGAAGCATTAATAATTGCAGGAAATAATTATTTTATTTATGTGTCGGTGGTCCATATTACACATACGTTCGTGTAATATGAACAAAGTGGTCCATAGTGGTCCTTCCCCAAGTAGTATTCTCGAATAGTTGACACACTTGAAATTCTGAAACGGAATGTTCAGCATGTTCCCTCATACACTTGTACATCTCTTGGGAATAGTAGAAATGGCTTAAAAATAGGCAAGACTAGCTATATAACATTTTACATGTATGGTGTGCTAACTTTTTTTTCTCGAAAATGCACAAAGTGCAATTCATTTCGGACAGGTTCACTAGTGGCAGGTGGTTGCATGATAACTTCACCTTTACAAATATAAATGTAACGATCGTGGACAGCGAGAGATTCAGTTAATAAAGAATAAAACTATTCAAGCTGAAAAGGAAATATACTAATTTTAAGTTAAACTTGTTATTTAGTAATTTAATGTTATTTTAGTTAATTTTAATAACTTAATGTTATTTTCTTTATCTAGTCTTGTTCTTTTTTTTTTTAAATTCTTTTTTTGTTTCTTTAATAATTTTCCTTTAAATATTTTTTTGTAATTCTTTTTAAATGTCTTTTATTTTTCTGATATTTTATTTTTCTGAATTGTAATAGCCGCTCCCAATACAGAAATATTTGTTTACAAATACCTTACAACAATGTTATTTAAGTGGAATTATTAATATTAACAATGTAATTGTGGTTATGATTAAGTGCAATCTCTCCTACTCAACCCATGTTCGCAATCACTCCTACTCTATAAGTAGTAGAGATTGCTCGAAATAACTATCTTAGTTTTTATCACAGCTGTTGTTTTAAATTAAAACAGAACAACAAAATAGTAATAAAAATCCATAGAAGAAGGATCAATTCAAAATTATGAACTAATAGTTTAGCAAATAATCTGGTGTGTCACTCACACGACTTTTTCTTACCCTGAAATTTAACACTATAAATACAGGTTGCAGGTTAAAAGGTAAGATAATGAGTACTGTTATGTAAACCTGTGTTAAACAATTCATATTAGGCTTCTGAAGAGTTTTATATGATAATTAGTTCTGTGTGAGGGGGGGCTACCGCCCCCCTCAACCCCCCGTTTCATTAATGCACCTACATTTACGTAGAATTTAATTCGGTTATTAAAAAATAATTCTGTTTTTAAAAAATAATTTTTAAAAATTATTATTTAAAAGAAATATCTCTTTTGATAATGCAGACGATTTCCATATTAGAGAAGTGGTATAACACCAAATATCCAAAAAAAAGTACATTTTATTCTCATCATTAAAAAGAAGGGAATTTTTTTTTTTTTTTTTTTTTTTGTTAAAAGTAAAAAAAAATCGATAACTTAGGTTTAAATTATCGCAGATCGATGGTTCAACCATTCGTTTTAAAGGTATTGGCAAGGTCTTTTGAAAGATACCCATCATGAAAATTTACTCCCTTCGAGGGGGGACTTCCCCCCAGGGGGGGAGGCGAGGCTCCTACATACACAAAATTTTTTCCCCAGTTAACTATCTCTATTACAAAAAATATATATTCGTTTCATTTGGTTTAGTTCAGTCTACAGACGTTAAACTCTACTTTCCTGCAATTTCCCCCATAGACGTAATGTATTAGAATTCTCTTGATTGTCCCTGTACACGAACCATTTGCTTGATCTTAACGAAAAGCGTACTGTAGCATCCCTATATGATACACATTTAGAATACCAAGTTTGAACTTTCTGCCATAATTTGTTTTTAAGATATGCTGATAACACACAGACACACAGACATACAGACAGACACACAGACATACAGACAGACACACAGACAGACACACAGACAGACACACAGACCATTTGCTAAAAACATGATTTTCGTATTCAGGGGACCTCAAAATGTGTAAATATAACAAAATCTCGCGTTCGAAAATTTGACCCAAAAACAATACTTTCTCTACCTTAAGGGTAAGAGAAAGTAAAAATTAATATTTTGATTTTTTATGACGTTCTGTTGAATTTTGCTCAAACTCTCCTAGAATTAACTTACATTAATTTATATCAAACTGATATTATTATCATTATTTTAATAATACGATTTCAATACGACTTTTTAAAATTCTGATATTGAGTTAAATGAATGTTATGAAAACATATAGTCCGAAAATTGTAATAATTTGTACATTTCTCTTAAAATATGTATGAATAATGCAGTCCTACACAAAAGTTTAGCAAGATTTACAAAACAACGATTCTTCTTTTTCATTTTATAAATCGTCCTTATAAACTTTAGAGATGTAAAGAACAGGGTCGTCACACCTTTTGCACTGAAGATTAATTTCCACAATAATTTAAAGCTGATAATAATCGTAAATTGAATCAAAATATATAGTGTTTGATACTACCCTGTATCATAGAAAGGAGGAAATGATTTGTAATTGTAGCAAATGTTAATATAAATCCTGCTCAATTTTCCGATGCATTTGTTTGATGATATCGCTTAAAAAACTAAAATAATAATTGTCATTTATTTAACAATTTTGAAAAAAAAAATCCCAGCAAGTTTTATTTAATTGCATTATGCAGAGATTTTAAAGAAATTTCACGATATTAAAAAAAAAAAAAAAAAAAAAAAAAAAAGGAAATCACGCAGGAAGTAATTTTCTATAATAAGAAAACAAAAATATTTAAGATCTTGTGAAACATAGACATTTGGATTAAAAATAATTGAGTATCGTGAACGTGAAAAAAAAAACTTTTTTTTATAATTTGATAACCAAATAAATGCAATATCTTACACTAAAAGAGTTATCAAATACCATGAAAATTCAGAATGCTATATGCAAAATACTAAGACGTTTTCGATTTACTGCCTAAAATATCCCTATGTTAAATTAACTAAATAATATTTATTTATTTAAGAAATCTTGCAATATATATTTTATTGTGATACATAAAATAAAATTTATTACTATATCGATCACACATTTTTCTGCATTTATTTATAAATATAGATGTATATATATGTAATATGCTTTTATGTATGTAACTATAATTATAGGGATATTCTCCCAGCCTCCTTTATTCATTCACTTGTAAAGAAAACAGCTATTTTCGGCTAGCCCTTTAATAAAAATTAATTTTATTCAATAACTGAAAAAAATCTCATCATTTTGCATTTATCTTTTTGAAATTTCATGATAATTAGAAAGATTTTTAGCATGCGATAACCCATGTATTTAACATCAAACTGTGTAAAATAAATAAATAAAATAAATAAATAAAATAAAATAAAATAAAACAAATAAATAAATAAATCTTTCGCACATGCGTAGTTAAAACATTTTGCATAATAATGCTAATATGTATCAACACTGTTAAAAATGGTTTCTTAAAAATGAGCTAAATTGTCTCAAAATAGCTCCAAAACAATATATACTTAAATTTAAAAAAACAAAAAAAAACATGTACTTATTTTTGAGTATATTGATATGTAAAACATGGGGATATTGGGATTCTTATTGCACAACCCCATTTTTGAGCATGTTAGTATAATCAAAAATGAGTACATGGGTTTTCAAATTTGAGTATATATTGTTTCGGAGCTATTTTGAGACAATTTAGCTCATTTTTAAGAAACTACTTTTTTACAGTGAATATTTACACAATGTCAAAGACGCCGGAGTAGCAACCAATAGGCTGGTTGACCAAGCTCTGACTCTATAATAACTTCCCTATCTATAAATAGGAGCAATAATGCACTTCGTCATTCTACACTGATGTCGGTACGCTTTACACTACCGAAACTGCAGTCTGCACTTAACATTTTTTACATTGGCGTCTTTGGCGTTCTGTAAATGTTGATATTTCTGTTTTGCGTCAAGTCTAGTTGTTTAATGCTCATATTTCATAAGGTATTTAATATTTTTGTCTTCCGTTTGCAACATATTATTTCTAAAAAAAAAAAAAAAAAAAAAAAAAAATTCAATTCATAAATGCATCGAAAACTCTGTATATAATAAATAATAAAAATCAAGCTGAATTTTTAAAATTGTTTTTAAATAATTTAGAACCTTATAGCATATAGTTTATAACTTTTCAATTTGACATAATATTGTTACACAAATGCATTAAAAAATTATGTAGCGTCGATGTTAACATTTACTGAAATTACAGATCATTTCACCTTTTTAATGATACTGAGTGAACAGAAACACTTTATTTTTTACTCGATTTGCTGTAGACTCTATAAATTTTATCATGTACCAACCTTCACCGGAAAGTATGAGGAAGATCGTGCTATTTATATCTCGAAAGTTTAAAAACATTTCTTAAATTAACTTTTTTCTTCTAGCATATTTTATCTCCTGTGAAATTTGCAAATTAGAAACTTCACCAGTTCCCTAAGGCTTCTGCTCTCGAAGATGTCAAGCGGTAAGTGTCCGGTTCAATCCGAGGTTGCGGGGTTGACCTACGCGTTTGGAGTTTTACAAGGTTTTTCTCTGAAACTCTAGTAAATACATGTTATGACCCTTCAGAAAGACTACTACGCAGTCTCCAGTTCATAAGCCTAGGTCGCTCGTGCAGTCAGCTGGTCTTAAATTTAGCACCAAATCCAGTGTAAATTTACTAAAAAATTTCTATTGTAAATCTTGTTAAACATTTGAGCAGGACTGGAATATAAAAAGAACACAATGATTTTAATAATTTCATACTTTATTTGTTTTTTAGTTGAATGCTTGAAAATTGAAGAATATCATGTGTTTAAAATTTGCGATATTCAGTGCCCGATGGCTTGCCAGTAAGATATTACCTTTATCTGTCAACATACTAAACAATATAGTTGACAATACTTTTTCTGTAACTTATATAAGTTTTTTAATTAGATAATTTCATTAGTTATATTAATCAATATGCTGTGTAAACTTAAAATAATGCAGGATAATCTAAAAGTAGATTTTGTTATTATCATAAATGAAATACAAATTTTGTACGTCTAATGAAAATTTTAATTTACATCGTTTAATTTATTCCAATGATTAAACAAATTACATATAATTTGTTCATAAAAAACGATAATTTTTTTTTCTTATTGCCCTGTTTTAAAAAAATTGCATTTAACTCAGATTTTTATTGTATGAATATATGTATTTTTTGAATTTCTATAAGTTCTGCCTTTATTTAGAATTATTAAAGAACTATATATTTTTACTTCCACTACCCGACTACCGTATATAATGGAAGTATTGTATTCGGTCCAAAAATTCGATATCGAGCTTTCACCTGATTTACATGTTTTAAGCTCTCGTGAGTCCAAAAAAGTAGTCTTTGGCAATTGGTCAGTGTGTGTGTATGCACGTATGTGTATGTATGTGGGGAATATTCTGGCTATCATATCTCCGAAACTAATAAAGATAGAACTACGAAACTTTAGAATTGAGACAGACCTGGTGTACAGATGAATTTTTCAAATTTTGGTAAAAATTGGGAAACTGGAATTGGGAGATCGGAAACCGAAAGTAAGACCGTAAGTTCGTATTTCAAAAATGGCTCGAATGATTTCTTTCAAAGTTGCTATATGAACAATCTACTAAACGTCCTTACGAATGATGCAGTTGGTAAGTTCAGGAAACTTGATAGGCGCCCTGTATAAATAGCTCAATTTCATGCCTTGCAAGTGCATTCCTTTAAAAACGTCTGTACGGTTTTTTTCAAACTCGGAATATTAACTCCCTTTTAAGTATCCTTTTGTATGTAATTATTGTTTTCGGGCCAATAATTGACTATGCCAAGTTTTGGTAAAATTTTGTATCTCAAAAACGGCTCTAACGATTTTCTAGAAAATTGCTACATAAATCCATTTTAGGTACCCCTTTTCACTTATTACGTGGTTATTACAGGAAAATAAACAGTCATCGGGCTTAGGTAGGTCAGTTTTAGATCTCGAAAACTGGTGTTTCAAAAAATAACAATACCTTTTTTTTTTTTTTTTTTTTTTTTTTTTAACACGATATGTAAACTTTGTTTTATATGTATTTACACGTGAATTAAGTTTCTCTTAGCGGAAAAATTTTAGATTTCTACTTCGTTAGGTCAATTTTATGTCATATTATCTCCAAAAAATGCATGTGATACGTGTGACAGTAAGTAATAGAAATCGTGAGATTGTTTCACACCAGATTTTTATATTTTATTTTTTGTTTTTCTTTTTATAAAAATTTAAATACAATTTCCACCCTTCTTTTTTAAATTCTCTTCATTTACTTAATTATAATTTTCATTTTTTTTTTTTTTTTTTTTTAATCGAACTTATTAAAATGAGCAATAGACATGTATCATTTGGAAAAATAATTAATATTTTACTCAAACATTTGATAATTTATTTGAAAACTGAAAATACGTATAAGTTAAAATTTCTAAGAGAAAAATGTATTTGAAAAGTGTTCTATATGAACTGAAACACATACGATATATTATGTGCTTAGTACAGTTTCCAGAAAAAAAAAAAAAAAAAAAACGTATAAAAAACTTTTTTTGTTGTTGTTGTTAATTTGACTTAAAATAAATAGTACAAAATATGCTGCGGGGAAAACTTTTTTCAAAATAGAGATCCCATTTTTTTATGCTTCTATTAGTTTTGTTATTGTATATATATATATACATATATATGTATATATACTATAACACCTAAAAAAAAAAAAAAAAAAAAAAAAAAAATTATATATATATATATTAACGGACTGTCAATATTGATTAATGAGCTTTGAATTAACGCGTCGTCATAATTATTAAGATAAGACTTTAATAATTAACTTTCATTGCTATAAAAATTATTGGCAAGTTGTGTTTAACGTCGCACTAGTGTTGCGCAATGGGCAATTGGTGACGGTCTGGGGCAAACCCTAAAGATGATCCGGAGACATGCCATCACGATTTTGATCTTCAACGGAGGTGATGCCTTCCCCGCTTCTGTGACCCCCCAGAGGTATAATTTTGATAGAAACATGGATGACATTGCGACCACGACGAATCCTACGTGCACCAGATACCATTGTTGTACACGACGGTCTTTGGCCAGCTCGTGTATCGATCCCACAATCTTCGGATTACGAACTCGGAGCTCTACCGACCGGGCTACCGCGTCCCTAAAAGTTATTGGATATTTATTTATTATTGACACATCGAAAATAATAATAATAATAATAAAATGGTTTATTAATTTAAATTCAAAATACAGCTTTTAAAGATAATATGGATTAATGAACTCACTAATAATATGTATTTTAGTAACTATTTATTCAGAACTGTAGAAAATTATTGCAGCCATTTTTTTTTTTTTTTTTTTTTTTTGTGAATCGCCGACCTTTTTTCTTGCATCAGTTAGAAATTAAAATTAACTGCATTAATATATTAACTAAATATTGTTACTAAATATTCCGGGGTTCGAGTCCCGGTCCAGGCATTATTTTCACTCAGTCGGAAAAATAAAATTTCAATTAATATGATTTTCTTCCACAGTTGATTGTGTGATTTTAATAAAAAAATTGTATTTCTTTCTCCCATTATCTAATGGTGTTTTCCATTTTCCGCGGCTTATTTTCTGTTGAGCTATCTATGTGGTAGACCACAGATGTTTCTGCCTAAAAGGTTGTCTGAGTGAGTATTGCTGACTGGGATGTCGGCCTGGATAGCTCAATTGGTAGTGCCTTGAGCTTGTAAGTCAAAGCTCCGGGGTTCCAGTCCCGGTCCAGGCATTATTTTCACTCAGTCAGAAAAATAAAATTTCAATTAATAAATATTGTTAGATTTCATTCACATTTTTCTCTAATTTTCAGGTTTGCAGATTTAATTTTCAGATAACAGATCAAAAGTATTTAACGGCAAAGAAAAAAAGTAAAAAAACACAGCAAAGATATCAATAAAATTATCAACAGCAATAATAAATAAATAGTAGCCTTACAAAATTCAGTTCTAATATTTAATTAATGACGTTACAAGGAAACTTGTCAGTACAAAAATACAATAGACATCCGGTTATCTAAAATTATATTTGAATCCAAAATTGCCATTATCCAACGTAATAAATCGTTCGATTCATATAGATTAAAGCTGAAATGCGTATGCACATATCAAGTAGTATTATGTAGAGCTATCTTTAGCATTTATTATACTTGAACTCATTATAATTTAGGCAAAACTTTACGCGCAAAGAGACTAAAAAAAAAAAAAAAATAAATAAATAAATAAATAAATAAAATAAAATAAATAATTAAATAAAAATTTTATTTGTTTTAAACTTTTTAATGGATAAAATGCTTTTGAATATTTTACTTTTAATCTTTCACGCGATTGTTGTAGCTACACATTTAATTTATTGTAATTTAAATGATAGTTTTGTACTTTTTATAGTAAAAAGTGCACCTTATAATATTTTATTATTACTGGACAATTTTTATTTTATTCCAGATATCCCTGGTATAGTGAGAAATGTAGTTGAAATGTTGTTTGATGTTAAATAGATATTAAATAATTTTGCGATAAATAGAAGACTCGTGATCCTAGAACATTTTTTCTCCTTTTCTGCTCTAGAAATGTATATGATGGTAGAGAGTAAGTCCAAAGCAGTAGCTAAAATAGAACGCACGTTTGCAAGTCGTTGCTTTAGATGCAGAAACAAAACTGTATGGATAAAAAATATGGTGTGTATTATGTGCTTTTTTTTTTAAGATAATGTGACACGTAAAACTGACCAAACACATTAGACAACTAATAATTTTTCAATTGTTTGAAAACAGATACACGCGTAAAGAAATATAAACAGCGTTTACATAGCGAGTTAAAAAAAAAAAAAAAAATGATAGATCCATTTTTTAAAGAAATACCCATTTCCGAGATCTAAAACTGACCTACGAAATCAGGATGACTGCAAATATTCCTGTAATAACCACGGAATAAATTCAAAAGGATACCTGAAAAGGAGTTTATGCAACAGTTTTCAAGAAAATCGTTAGAGCCATTTTTGAAATAGTGGATTTCATCAAAACGTGAGAAATTCAATTGTTGATCGAAAAGTGACAATTACACACGAAAGAGTATCTAAAAAAGAGTTAATATGGCGAGTTTGAGAAAAATCCGTACAGACGTTTTTAAAAGAATGCATTTGTGAGACCTCAAATTGACTTACAGTCGGTAACAAAAGTGTCCGAACACTAGCAAAAATTCCTATATAAAAAAAGTAGAGTTATTACTGTTTTGTTAAATAAATCCTTGTCGAATCCTGTTTTTAGACTGACAGAACAGGATTCGACAAGAATTCGACAGGATGCTTATTAATTTTCATGAACTAATTAACTGTTGCACAGGAAAGAAAATCTAATAAAGTATTTATATAGCAATTTTGAAGAAAATCATCGCGGCCGTTTTTGAGATACAGACTTATGGTCTTACTTCCGGTTCCATATGTCCCACTTCCGTTTTCCCAATTTTCATCAAAAGTTACAAAAAGTCATCTATACAGAAGACCTAACTCGATTCTGAAATTTCGTTGTTCTATGTTTATTAGTTTCGGAGATATGGTACCCAAAACTTTCAAAACACGCATCGGCACACACACATACTGATGAATTGCCAGAAACCACATTTTTAGACTCAGGAGACCTTAAAACATGCAAATTAGTTGAAAATGAGACATCGAGTTTTTTGATCGACTACAATACATCATTACTTACTATATAGGCATTAGAAGTAAAAATTATTGGAGATACTTTCGCGCGGATCCTTAGAATGGTAAGATTGTTATAATAAACTGTGCCAAACTTGTATTGTATAAATGCTAACAAATAAAGAAGACTAATTTAAATACAATTACTGTAATTTAGGAAAAAAGTGTTTTTTTTAAGGGGTAACACCACTGTAACAACCTAAAGAAAAAAAAAAGTTTTTTTTTTTTTTTTTTTTTTTTTTTTTTTTTTTTTTTTCAATTGGTTTAAACGGAAGGAAAAATGAAAGAGAAATAATACTTGCTGTAGTTATTGAGCGTATATTTAAGTATATTAAAAAAAGTTTTTGTCGGAAAATATTACAAAATGGTGACACTGCAGTAATTGTTCCGAGGTTTGTTGAACTTGAGGTGATCTGCGGCACACATTATAGTTGATGCCAATTTAAATCTTGAAAAAAGAAAAAAAAATCTATGTAATCTACTTGAGCGTCGCTATGGAAGCACGTATGGGATTTTAGAAATATTGCTTTTGTGTAATTTGCGAGTGTTTGAATAAAGCCGTTCAAATTTCACCAAAAAGAAGAAGAAGAATAAAAAAAAAAGAGGACAGTCATTCGTTAATAAATATTGGTTAAATTAACTAGTAAAAAACGCCCTTTGGGCCAAGTAGAAAAATCACATTTCGAGAAAAATGCTTTTGAAATTTTGGAATGCGTTACAGGCATGAACAGCAAAAAAAAATCTATTTATCAAAATGCTTCTAAAAATACACAGACGCTACACTATCCACATGTATGGCGATTCTGAAGAAGTTTGAATACAAAACGTGGAATTTCTCAGCGGGTATCGAGTACGCGCATGCAGTCAGTTTTGGTCTTCCGAGGCGCTATAAGAGAAGCTCGGAATTCCATAGAACAATTTTGTTTCAGAGATTAGACTTTTTGCTTCATATCATAGAAGGTTCAAAGCACCTTTTAAGCCCATATTAAAAAGAAAAGATGATTTTTTAAAATTCTACACTGGTGTTACCTTTTAAAGATCGAACTTTATGTAACTCCTTTATTATCTTTGAATAATGTATTTTAATCTATTATTTGTCCAGGAAGGTTGAGTTTGCTTACGTAACCACAGATAAAGAACCATTAAGAGAGGTGAGATGATTTTTCATTTAATAGAATCCTTTTTAAATAGTAGAAAAAAAATTGCCAACTTTTATTCTGATTTCTATAATTCTTTTAACAGGCTAAATATTTTTCTTTTTCAACGAACTTGAATACTTAGATATTTTTTGGTACAAAAAAAAAAAAAAAAAAAAAAAAAATCGTGCTTGGATACTTTTATTTTTTTATTCAAAAATCATCAATTTTAAAATTTTAAGGTTGTAACAGATAGTGATTTTGCCGAATAGCGAAAATCTGAAATACAATTTATCTTCTGGATACTGCACTATCTGGCGGTCTATTTCATCCCTATTTTTAGATTATTAAATTAGAATTTAGATGATTAAATTAGACGTTTTTCAAAGGGAAAATAAAAATTACCCAAATGCGTCTTTTTTATTTGGCCCCTTAGTGTATGTAATTTTAATTGTAGAAATAATTAATTTCAACTTCAAGGAAATATATTGAAGATTTATGAAATTAAAAAATTAAAAATCTTTATTATTCACTTATTTATTTTATTTATTTTTTAATGTACTCGTATGTATAAATAAATTACAATATTTTCAAATTAAGGCTAAACCTGAAAATATGATCAACATGAAGAATATTACGCATATTTTCAAGCATCTCTTAGTATATCTTCTATACTTTCAAACACATCTTCAAAATTTTAGCTAATATTCTACAAATAATTATAACATTTATCAGTCATGCAGATACATTCGCTGAGTGGTTGTAAAGATGTCTTGCATGCAAAATAGAAATCGTGATAAAACATTTTAATCTTTTTGATTATACAGAAACATATGCAAATGCATTTGTTTAATGTTTAATATTTTAAATCATGTAAACGTAGAAATATAAATGTTAAAACTAAATATGAAAAAGAGGGAGTTTCCACTATAATACAAAAATTCAAAATGGAACGTATGCATTCTTTAGAAGTGTATTAACACACTTCTAAAGAATGCATACGTACCAGGACTACTGCTCAGAATTGTATATAACGTTATATATAGATTAAACATTACCTAAATTAATGCCTATCAACTTTTGGTGTCAACCGCTGAACAGGTGACGCTGCTATACAGCGATTTTCACAATTTAATGTGAGACTATATCTCAGGTTCTATTGCGTATAATCAAACAAAACTTGATATGTAAGAAAGACAGTATGGGACAATATGCTGATACAATTTGAATGCTTATTGGACAACAGGTGGCGCTGCTATAAAGTGATTTCCGCAATTTAATGGAACTCTCAGGAACTACTACACATAGAATTGCATATAAATTTATATGTAGATGAACCTTTACATAGATTAGTACCTACCAACTTTTGGTGTCAACCGCTTAACAAGTGGCGCTGCTACACAGCGATATCTGTCATTTAAGGAAAAGCTATATCTCAGGTTCTATTGCGTATAATCAAACAAAAGTTGATATGTGAGAAGGCCATTATGAGATTATGTTGATTCAAGTTGGATGCTTATAGGCCAATAGATGGCGCTATACTAATTTAACGATTGTGAAATTTCCGGATATGAAAATGGAATAAAAGTAATACATTAAGTAATAAGTAATTCTATAAACAAATTTCTCCACAGAGTTACATGGGATTTAATGACCGGAGATGGGAAAATTTTAAAAAGGAGAAATGTGCCTTAAAAATGTCTTA
Organism: Salticus scenicus; assembly: GCA_963930645.1. Lineage (NCBI taxonomy): Eukaryota > Metazoa > Arthropoda > Arachnida > Araneae > Salticidae > Salticus > Salticus scenicus. Next base: position 316,142,448 of record OZ005652.1, on the reverse strand, counting down.
TAAACAAAAAAGAATAATTTTTACTTATTTTTAACATTGCATTATTAATTGAAAAATAATAACAATGGATTAGCTGTTTGTGTTCACTATAAAAAAAATACAATAAATGAAGATAGCTTACAAACTTTACTGAAAAACACATATTTTGGATACATTCTCTAATTACACAGGTCTACATAAATAAAGTTGGCAAATTTTGATTTGATAATTTTAGCTGTTACATATGTTTTTGGTGTGCTGAAACCAAAAATGAAGCCATTTTTTTTTCTCTATTACGGATAGATTTTTGTAAATACATTAAGGGTATCTTCCAACCGATTTATTTCATTTTTGGTACTTTTTTGCTTGTTTTCATGGTTAATTATAATTAATCATGTAAACGTAGTATAAAAGATACTATATGATTATATTGGTGGAAGAGTAAGAAGAAATTGTGTCTGTAAATACCCCGCATGGATAAAAATCTACACAAGTTAGATAAAAACTCACTTTAGTTTCGGTTTCAGCACACCAAAAAACATAAATTCCAGCCAAAATCATCGAATCATAATTTTTAGAGGTAGACTTGTGTTATTTTTATTGCAACTGCCATAAAAATGTCATTTATTTTGATGCAAATACATTATTAATTTACCTATGGCATCTCCACTATAAAATTGAAGTTGTTCATTTTCCTCACAGACTTTCTTTGCAGCGGTTTACAAATGAAAAGGCCTAGTCATCTAATAAATTCCTTTTGTGTCATTATTCATCTTATGTGTAAATTTCAAAGTAGGTGTCTTAAATTAAAAACTTCATGTTTTTCTACATGTCTGTTTTCACTGGAAAAGAAAGAAATATTTTGATTTTTAAATTTTACAAATGTAAAACTAGATTTTCTCATAATATTTAAATTTTTATGAAATAAAATCTGAAAAATTGAAAATGCAATGTTTTATAAAGTAATATGAATGTTTTTATTACATATTGATTATAATTCATTACACTAGTTACCATTAAGTTTAAATATGTAAATGTTAAGACATTTTAATTGGCATTTTACTATGATCTATTCCAAACTCGTAATATTTCATATACATTTATGTTTTTTACACAGAAAAGCTTAGTTTTATATAAATATCATGCAGGAAATTTCTCTTTGTGGTATACTACTAAATACAAATATATAGAAAAAAAAAAAAAAAAAACATTGAAGAAAACTGAATCTGAATAAGTTACTAAATTATTTTCTTCTGAAAAACTCCATCAAAATACAAAAAAGTTCAAGGCATTTAACCAGAGTTGACTTTATTTTATTTTATTTTTTCTTTCTTTTTAAGGCAGGTAGGAACAACTCGTAGACAATAAGTAACAAGTCTGTTTTTTTTGTTGTGGTTGAGTTTTAAACTTTAAAATATATAAATACTAGCTGTTACCCGTGACTTCGTTCGCGTGGAAATTTTGATGTGTATGAGTGGGAACTGACGGTTTGATCATAATATGGAATGTAATGAAACCTTATCATTGAGGTGCTGTGCAAAACAGAGTCTGATAAAGTTTACTCAAAACTAGTATGTTGTGGCCACCACATGACTTTCTTCTATCTTTTCCTATACATATTCACCCAGCAACAATAATAATAATAATAATAATAATAATAATAAAAAAAGTGGGACTTAGACAAAATTTTGGGTAAAATATGAAAATTATTCTAAGTTTGTCAAAACACGGAAACCGTGGGACTTTGATAAAATTAGGGGAAAAAAGCAAAAATTAGTTTAAGTTTGTCAGAACACGGAAACCGTGGGAGTTTGATAGAATTAAGGGGAGAGGAAAAAAAAAGTGGGACTTTAACAAATTTTCACATTTTACCCAAAATTTTGTCAAAGTCCCACTTTTTTTTTTTTTTTTTTTTTTTCTCTCCCCTTAATTCTATCAAACTCCCACGGTTTCCGTGTTCTGACAAACTTAAACAAATTTTTGCATTTCCCCCCAATTTTGTCAAAGTTCCACGGTTTCCGTGTTTTGACAAATTTAGAATAATTTTCACATTTTACCCAAAATTTTGTCAAAGTTTGTCAAAACACGGAAACCGTGGAACTTTGACAAAATTAGGGAAAAAATGCAAAAATATGTTAAAGTTTGTCAAGACACGGAAACCGTAGGACTTTGACAAAATTAGGGGAAAAAAGCAAAAATTAGTTTAAGTTTGTCAGAACACGGAAACCGTGGGAGTTTGATAAAATTAAGGGGAGAGAAAAAAAAATTTTTTTTTCTAAGTTTTTTTTTCGTAAAAAGTAAAAAAAATCGATAACTTTGTTTTAAATTATCACAGATTTATAGTTCAACCATTCGTTTTAAAGGTACTGACGAGACCTTTCGAAAGATACCCATCTTGAAAATTTTTGCCTTTATCACCCTGTTGAAAATTTAGAAAAAGCGGGATGGCAACGCAACCTGTAAGACGATTTTTACCAAAAGTTGATAGGCACTAATTTATGTCAAGGTGCAACTACATACCAATTTGTATGAAATTCTGTGCAGTAGTTCCAGAGATACAGTTGCCACAAAATTTTGTCACACACACACAGACAGACAGACAGACAGACAGACATTTTCTAAAAATGGTAAAATCGTGTTCTACATCTCTCAAAACGTGTAAATCCATCAAAAACCCGAAATCGAAAATTTTTACGAATCCAATACTTTCTTCTATTGAAGATAGAAGAAAGTAAAAATTTGTAACTCATTGAAAGCCAAAATAAAATGCCAAAAAAAAAAGTAAATAAAAAGTTATCGCCAACATAGCGATAAAAATTTAAAATTCGTTCATAGGGATCCTGTACTAAAACAGTACTGCGTTGCGGAAGTATAAAAACTGGGTCGTCAATTATAAATTTTATTTCGAAACCTTTCTTTGTATGATTTTAGTTCACTATTGCACAATATTAATCTGGTTCTAATAATAATTTGGTGACTGGTGAATTAAAATTTTAATTATGTGGTGAAATTCATATAATATTTATAAGTTTCAAATTTTTCAGTTTTTTTTTTTTTTTTTTTTTTTAACAAAGAAATGATTTTTTTTTTCATCTCCCAGCGAATTGTTGAATAATATTTTTGTTCTTAAACAATTTTGGACGGCTTTGCCCGCTTCGCTGGCAAACTCTTTTCTATATAGCTTTATGGGGGGAAAAAACTGAAATCGGTCAAAAGCTCGCTTTGGGTTCCCGTTGCCTTCGGCAGCAACTTGTTCGTCCTTGCAATCTCCGGTGCCTGTCTCTATTGCCTGCGACAATGGCTTGCCCGTGGGCTTCCATATGGGTGCTTATCATATATGACAATTTCGATACGGACAGTATCGGAAATTTTGAAGTAGCTCTTCTATATCTGAATCCCAGTTACATATGAACAACATTATACGCGATGTACATAATATTTGCTCTCAAGTTATTTCCTATATTTATTTGTTTTAATCGATCAACCATAGAATGACAGCAATTTCAAGCCACATATAATATTACAATATGCTATGATCGGCTATTTCTATCGCATGAGACAATTATTATTATTATTATTATTATTATTTTTATTTTGTCGTTATATATACTTCATGCTTAGTTAATAGTAGTTGGTATATAGAAAAATAAATAAATTAATTGATATGTAAACCTGACCATGGTACAGCCTTAATGCCCTTGGTGACTTTTGAATTTTTGTTGCCGCTTTAGACCAAAATATAATTTATGTGATTATTGTTCCTATACGCAAGCGAAGTGTGATGTCACTGACCGTCCGTGGATGCAAGAAAATAATTTCCTATGTTAATCGCCCATTGGATTTTTTGTAAAAAAATATTTAAAAATCGAAGAAAATTATTTCCCGATTTTAATCCCCATATTTGGGTATATGTGTATTAGTTATCGGAACAACTTCAGTATAACCCCACAACGATATTTGGCGATTTTTTTGTTGGCGATTATGGCTAAATCATAAATCTAAAAATCATAAATGATAACTGATAAAATCATAATCTAAATCATAAAACATAAAATCATAAATCCAAAATAAACCACATATAGGCTGCCATATTATATCGCAAACAGTCCAGAACGACATCGTTATCGTTCTAAACGGCGCCAAAGAAAAACCGAAAAGTCATCTGTGGGGTTATACTAAAGTTATACCTAGTTATCATGTGCATGTGTTAGATTGAGTTATTCTGCTGTCAAATTGACAAAATTTTAATTTTAAATTTCAAAACTCTGTCGTTCTTGGCGCTTATTGTATTTGGTGATCAAAAACGTAATACGAAAATATACATGCCATATGTATATTTTCGTAATATGCATTGTACGAAATATTGTTTCATATTATTCATTACTCTCTTAATATAAATTGTTAAAATAACCATGATTTTTGAAAGGAATTAAATTATGTTCGCCAAATAATTTGGCGATTTTTTTTTTCTGCCAAGGATGACCGATATCAAATCTATTCCGCTGCAACATATTAGTATCTTATACCAGATACTTTATTTAGACATTTGAAAACAAATTTGACATCAAATTATGATAGAATTTTTATTATTTTCCTTTTAATTAGTATATTAGTTGTATATTTATTGTGTTAATATCATCCTTTGAAATTAAATGTTTGTGTTTTTAATCGAATATCGAAGTTTGCCATTTTCGCCCCTAGAGTTTTGAAATTAAAAATTCAAATTTTGTCAATTTTAAAACAAAAATAACTTAATTTAACGCATGGACATGATAACTAATACATATCTATACCTAAATATGGGGATTAAAATCGGGAAATAGATTTCCTCGATTTTTAATAATTTTTTACAAAATATCCAATGGGCGTTTAACATAGGAAATATTTTTCTTGCATCCACGAACGGACAGTGACGTCATCACTTCGTTGCGTATTTCTGCGTATTTCTTTCTATCTTCCTTGGCTAAAAATGTCCGATCTACTTCAGCATCAAAATAAAAAAAAAAATGTCCAGAATTATCAATAAGAAAATACCTTTAATATAATGCTGAATTAGCTTTTATGCCAAGCGTGTTTCATCCGTGCTAAAAAGATATAAAAAATCTGAAGTTGAGGTATATAAAAAAATGCTATGAAATAAAATTCAGAATAAATATGTTAGATTTGTAATATTACTATTTTATTTTAAAATTATAAAGTGTCATTTTCTCATCGACCAATTTAGAATTTAGTAATTTTTTATTTTTCGCGTGAAAGCATATTTCATTTTATGTTGAAAAAAAAAATAATAATAATAAATAAATAAATAAAAATATCTCGTAAACTTTTTTTGGCAACAATTAAAAATTTAAATGGCTTATATTAAGTCAATTACCAGTTTATTATTTTCATATTTTAATTAATTTTAAAAAATCTAATCAAATTTCCGGTATAAATAGTAGCCTATGTTCTATTCCAGACTATTCTGTATCTCTGTACCAAATTTCATCCAGATCCGTTCAGCAGTTGTGGCGTGATTGAGTAACAAACATCCATCCATCCAAACTTTCGCATTTATATATTAGTATAGATCACGATGTGAAAAATGAAGCCATCAGTTTCAAGTTCATTGTAAATCAATGTTTTCTAATTTAACCTGGAAAGGAGAAATAAAATTGGAAATATGTGTAAAAATCGAGTGCTAGATGGGCGCAAACCAATTAGTGAACTATAACAAATAATAATTAAACGCAATAGGATAAAAATAGGAGTATAAGAATGTTCAAAATAAGAAAATGATGAATTTAAAAATAAATAAATCTGCAATAATTCTAATTATAAGCATAAATTGATATTTATTGTTGCAAAAAAAATTTTTTCCTGTCACAAAAATATTTATTTATTTTTTTTTTATTTTTATTTTTTTTTTTTTTTTTAAGTATAAATAAATATTTGCTAAATTTTACACTTAAGTAATTTATTCGAGGATATAATTAAGAAATTTTCTAAGTGATATTTTTTTTTTTTTTTTTACTTGTTTTAAAAGATAAGCAAAATCTCCCGTTCGTAATATTAAACAATAAATGTGAGAAATATTCTTTACGAAAATTTCTAATTTGTTGAAAATAGAAGCAGTAAAGTTAATTTAAAAAATACAATCTGTTTTAATGTCTGATTTGGGATTAAACTTCATGCAAAAAATAGTTCAAAGCATAAAATTTTAATAAAACAGCCGAGTTAATTTGTTTAGTTCCTTCTTTGAACATTGTACTGAGATAGATTAAGACATATTACCCACACTAGAGTAACAACTTAAAGTGGTCATTGTTAGATATGCAAAACTGGTACTTATTAAAATGCTGTTTGAAAATGGATGGACATTCAGCTTTATCTCCTACATTCAACATGGATTTTAAATGTTTCAATAGATGAGGTTACTTGATAACCGGAACTCTTGATTCAGAAAAATTCATTGTATACAGAATGACCAATCTCTTATATCTTATATTTTCCTATTACGGTTCATCGTTAAAAGAATGAAACAATGAAAAATGAAGCATACGTCGTGAAATTGAAAAATAAACCAGCTACGCATTTCTTTACAAAGGAAAAAAAAAAAAAACATAGAAAATTCTTGCATTTTGCAAGTTTAACTGCGATTTGCAAACGTCGGAGATTTACTCGAGCAAAAAGACAATTATAAAGCAACATTAAATTTTGAAGTAAAACGTAAAATTTTGAAAACTTATTTAACCCACTTTTAAGCCAAACCCTTTTTTTTTTTTTTTCCCCCAAATAACTTTTTAACATAATCTAGTCTTTATTTGGCTCTAGTAAAGGATCTAGTAAAATGTTTTTTATGATACATTGAGATAGATCTTGGCTCGCTGCCAGCTAGATTTTAATTAAAAATAACAAAGCGAAAGCTTTTAAAACAGTAAAAATACATTTGATGCTGAAAATGGGCTAAACAAACTTTTCGTTTGCAACATTAAAATTAAACTAGTATGTTGTGGCCACCACAAGACTTTCTTCTATATTTTCCTATACATATTCAATCAGTAACAATATTAAAAAAAAAAAAAAAGTACGATTTTTTTTTCTAAGTTTTTTTTTTTTTTTTTTGTTAGTAATACATATTCAATCAGTAACAATATTTAAAAAGGAAAAAAAAAAAAAGAGAACGATTTTTTTTCTTTTTTTTTTTTTTTTCTTTTTTTTTTTTTTGTTAAAAGTAAAAAAAATCGATAACTTTGTTTTAAATTATCACAGATTTATAGTTCAACCATTCGTTTTAAAGGTATTGACGAGATCTTTCGAAAGATACCCATCTTGAAAATTTACCCCCCCCCCGGGAGGGTACTTCCCCCCCAGGGGGGAAGCGATGCCCCCACATGCACAGAAATTTTTTCCTAGTTAAATATTACTATTATCAATAACTCATATTAATTTTACAATCACAAGTTAAAAATAACTCTCATTATGTACATTTATACGAAATTTTGTCCTATACTGCCATGTTAAAAATTTAGAAAAAATACGATCACAGCGCCACCTGTTGAGCTATTGATCCCCAAATGTAATCAGCACCACTTTAAGTCGGGGACCAACTAAATACCAAGTTTGGTTAAATTTCGTTAAAAAAAAAAAAAAAAAAAGCGATTTTTTTCTGTTTTTTTTTTTGTTAAAAGTAATAAAAATCGATAACTTTGTTTTAAATTGTCACAGATTTATAGTTCAACCATTCGTTTTAAAGGTATTGACGAGACCTTTCGAAAGATACCCATCTTGAAACTTTGCCCCCAGGGGGGTACTCCCCCCCCCAGTGGAGGGGGGGGGACCGATGCCCCCACATGCACAAAAATTTTTTCGTAGATAACTACTACTATTGTCAACCTGATCTTTCGAAAGATACCCATTGTGAAAATTTACCCCCCCCTGGGTGTATTTCCACCCTAGGGGGGAGAAGCGATGTCCCCCATGCAGAAAATTTTTTTCCTAGTTATATACTACTATTATCAATAATTCATATTAATTTTACAATCACAAGTTTAAAACAACTCTTATTATGCACATTTATACGAATTTTTGTCCTATGCTGCCATGTTAAAAATTTAGATAAAATGCTATCACAGCGCCACCTGTTGAGCTATTGATCCCCAAATCTAATGGGCACCAGTTCATGTCAGGGTGCAACTAAATACCAAGTTTGGTTAAATTTCATTCATTGGTTCGTGAGATACAGCGTCCACAAAAAAATGATACAGACAGACAGACAGACAGACATTTTCTAAAAACTATTAATTCGTAATCTAGACATCCCAAAACATGTAAATCCATCAAAAAACGGAGGTCGAAAATTTTCGCGAATCCAATACTTTCTCTATATTACATATAGAAGAAAGTAAAAAGTCACAAAACCATTTAAGAATGTAACATTTTTTTTTTTTTTGTTGGATTCACAGGAGTCTCCCATGTATGAAAAAATGAAAATAAAGGAAATCTTTCCTACCCAAGAGGTTATGAAGTAAGTTATTTCAACACATTTTTACGAATTATTGAGGGATGTTCATATTTCTCTCAGGTGAGTCAGTCTCTAAGGTTATTTATGTAATTCTTAAGAAGATATTTAAAAAATATCTTCTTAAAAGTTATATAAATGTTGTCCAAGATAATTTTCTGATGTCAGTTGTACAATTCAATACGAAAACATTTTCTTAAAAGTTATATTAATGTTGAGTAGCGTAAATTTCTGGTGTCAGTTGTTTAATTTAGTACGACAGAACTTTATCGCCAACCCAATATTATGATATCTCATTTTATACCCATTATCTTACACATATAAAAATTATTATAATAATTGCATAACTGCAAATATTTAATTTTGTCTTTATTTTGTTGTATTTTTTTCCTAAGGCGTAAAATAGTTTAAAAAAAAAAAAAGTTTTACTTGTTGTTATGATTTATATTCCATTCTTTAAAAATAGTTTGTAGGACATTTAAAGATTTACCAATAAAGTTTAATGGTGTGTATATCTTTGGTTCGTCAGCGCGTCTGTCTGTGTTTTCCTTTCCTTTCCTTTCCATTTTTTTTTTTTTTTTTTTTTTTTTTTTTTTTAGAATTCTCTGAAACGCGTATATTTTATTCAGGTTTTGAAACTTTTTGTGAAATGACAAATAGCTGCACCATTTTACACATAGCACAATTCGTTTGTGTACATGGACTCATAAAATAGTTCTGATACAATAGGGTCTAAGAGACACATTTTTATAAGCAACATATATTTATACGGCATTAAACAAACGAAATAATTTTTCTGTTGTAACAGAGGATTTTTACTGTGGAAAAGGATGAGATTGACATTAAAGATTCAGTTACAGGGCTACACAAAAATACTAGGATTCATTACAGGAAATTTCTAGAAGTGCGTATTCAGTTGTGTTATGCATTTTCGATACTTCTCAATAATTTTGAAGAATATTTTTCGCTTTTCGCTTTTTATATTATAGTTCAATACGTTAAAAGGAAATTTCATAGGATGCTAATAATGCTTAAGGAAATGAAAACGCACACAGACAGATGATCCGATGTCATAAAAAAAAAAAAAAAAAAAAAAAAAAAAATCTCCTAAATAATCTTAAAGAATGAAACATAAATTATATCAATAAGTGGCATTCTTTTTTTTATTTGCTGTATACATTAAAAAGTAATATAATAAAAAGATTGAAAACCCTTAATTTTTACATTCAGCATGTTATTTTTCACGAGTTTCTTAAATATATTTTTCCCTTTTAATATTTTCTTAAGCAAATATTTCGGTGGAATGTAGTGTATTTATTTAGATTATATGCTCTACACTGTATTTGAAAATATTTACATTTACATTTTCCCTGCAGCAAAAAACGACTTTGAAAAAGACTCCTATTTATTATTATTTATTTATTTTTATTTATTTTTATTTTTTTTCTGAGTTCGTTGGCTTTTGCTTATTTAAGTTCATTTTAAATTTAAGATTCTTTGTGTTTATATATTTTTCTTTTGATGATGTATGTATGCTAAAGTTTTTAAAAATGTTTAACTTGTGTAAGATTTCTTATTTGTATTGAATTTTTAAAAAATTAAATCAAGTGTTAAATATGTACTTTCTTTCGTGATTTTAAAATGAATAAATACTTAAAACATTTTTTATTTTTTGTGAGTGCAAAATTTATATATATATAAAACATTATATTTTGTTTAAAAAAAAAATGTTTAGTTTCTTTATAATACAATAAGAACAATAATAATAATTTTCGTTTTGCTGGATTATTCGTTGCACAATTTCTTTTAAATTCCATGTAGGTTAATTATAAGCTAAGCTGTATGAGTATTACTCAAGTACTTAAATGTTAAAATTAAACTAGAGCTATACTTAAGAGGCTTTATAATTGTAAAATGCTTAATAAAATTTAACTAATTAATGTATTTCTGTAAACAATTTTAGCTAAAAAATGTTGTACTTTGAGCAATTTCATCAAAAATTTAAGTTAAATAATTGCGTCACATTATAAAAAAACACAACAGAACTGACATTTAAAAGTAAGTAGTACAAAACTTTGAAAAAACATCATAAAATGCAAGAAATCGCAGCAATTGTTTCGGATCGGAAGAAAACACGACCCTTTGTCAGACCAACAAAGTAGGCACGAGTTCTGCAAACAAGTTCGTTGCCACTTTGCAGCAATCGTACCTACTATGTTCACCTGACGAAGGGTCGTTTTTTTTCGACCCGAAATAATTGTTGCGAGTTTTTAGCAATTTATGGTTTTTATTCAAAGTATTTTACTTATTACTTAAAAACGCAAGTACTCTGATGCATGATTTTAAAATATATTTATGTTTCTTTTAAAGCTTTATGTTGAAGCAATCGTATCTATCTTATTAAAAGTTTTGTACTAATTGATAGTGTTACATATTAAATCGTTTCAATTCATACATATTAAATACACCATATTTTTTGTTTTATTTTCATGAATTATTTCATGCTTAAAAAACTCTATTTTAGAAAACCTAAATATACGAATTGAAAAATGAAATGATAAATATAATTTTAAATATTCATTTCTGTAACTTAGATTTTTTTTTTATTATTAACTAATATTTTCATACTTTTTTATGATTTACAAATTAATAATCAAACGATAAAAATATGCTTCTAATTTTTAACAATATTAAAATATTAGTTTCCCTAATACTTTAAAAACTGATTAAATTAAATTAATGTACTGTCGAAGGAAACAAAACGCAAATAATTTTAGCATATTTTTTAATAACATTTTCTTAAAAAACATTTTCTGTGGTTTTTTTTAATAAAACAAAAACTGAAATATTCTCAAACATTTATCTGCAAAAATAATATAAAAGTTAAAAATGTAAGTCATAAACCGTTAATTGTCATTTATGAAAGTATTTAACTGTCAATTGCCTATTTTTAAAATATGTACATTCCTTTTTTTACAGTGACAACATGGCGTGTATGAGAATTCACTACGGTTCAACAGAGACAAAAGTTCTTAGTCATCATCCAAAATACGCGGTAATTAATAATTTTTATAATAAGTTTAAAGATTAAATTGTTAAAAAGTAAATATTTGTTATTTTACAGTTGTTATTATGATAAGAATGCACATATAATAACATAATAATTACGATTCACTATATAATATGATAGAAGATGTTCAGAGAATTACTTACCTTTTGATGAAGGCTTGTGTTTAGTTTGTTCGATTTGAAACATTCCTCGAGAATTTTACGGTTTTTACAAGGCTATTATTCTTATTCATTTAAATAGAGCCTTCTTTAACTTTGTGCTGCAAGATGTTGTGGCTTAATGATCTCCATAATAACAATAATAGCACCTAAAAATTTTAAATTATATATATATATATATATATATATACAGCGTGTCCCATAAGTCTGTAGACATTTTAAAAATTCGTAACTATTGAATGAATTGGTAGAATTGAACGCGAGTTTCGAAAAAATCATTCTCGTGAAGGGGTAATTTTTTGGTAAAGAAAAAAAAAATATAGTTAAATTTTTTGTCAAAGATAGTTAGACAAATAGTTAAATATTTCGCACGGATGTGAAAGAAAAATATGCAAATGAAAGTTCAATAAATTGCACAATTTTGTGATTAGAACGGTTTATTTCTTATTTCGCCTCCTACTTGTGCATACATGAAGTTTTAATTGCATCTGACTTGGTGGATAAAGCGTTATTGGTAAATATGTTTCCCCTCAGGTAAGAACCGCCGACTAAAGCCGCAGTTAGCAGTGTTATAACTCGTTTGCAAACTGTAATTTGTGGTGGCGACGGACACATAGAATAGGATTTAATTGCCTGTAAACACTTGCACGCGAATAAGTACAGTTTTTCATGAAAATGTGTGATCTGGTCTCGCACAGCGCCCTCTATCTACAAATAGATAATTATTATTTTTATCCCCCCCCCCCAAAAAAAAAAAAAAATCCCTTTACGATAATGATTTTTTCGCAAACCATGTTCCATTCTATCAATTCATTCAATAGTTATGAATTTTTAAAATGTCTACAGACTTATGTGGCACCCTGTCATGCAAAACGGCAGTTTTTCGAGTGACGCCAGCGGAAGGACAAACTGAATGCTGCGAACTCATATATACGGCTAGTTTGACATCAAAAAAAGTTGTAAAAGCCGATACTTAATATCTCAGCAAATATGCTATATTTTGTTCTGATCTTTTCAAAATAGTCTTTTACCTTCGGTCTTAATCTATACTGAAAATTTTACAGTTCTACATGCAGTATGTTTTGAGATCTGAAATCCCAATTTAAAGCCAAATGGGGAAAAAGTATGGTGTAAGTTTGTCTAAAATATATGTTTGGTCTCAAATCATGAAAAATATCTCTAAAATGGCACGAACGATTTTAATTTAATTAATATATGTTGTTAAAAGGATCTTTCTGAATCTAGTAACGTCTTCGTTTTTTCCAGGAAAACTCTTGGTTTTTTTTTGTTTTTTTTTAAATAAAAGTTGTTTTAAAAATGGAATCCGCCAACTGCATGCTTTTCTTCGGCGTAAACGTCGTGATACGGTTCTTACTTGCAAGGCAGAGTTGGTCCCGTTGGTTGGTTGACCAACGTGAATGCAGTCAATGAATAATTTAAATTTTCCTTTTTTTAACGCAAAAATACTTTATTACATTTTTTATATATTTATTGTATATATACTAAGTCAAATTCACTTAAATATATTTTCTCTTCTGTTATGAAAAAGATATTTTTGATTTCAAAATTTCATATTTAGTCCAAAAAGTATTTAGATAACATTTTAAATAAGGAAGTATTTTGTAATTTTAGATATTTCATTTTATCATAATAATGATGAATTTACAATTTTTTAAAGCGAAAAATGTTTAACCATTCATAAACATCGATTTTATAGTAGCTCAATGATTTGCGATTTCTATTCATGTATCCTTCCGCACCGGGAATGGAAAAAAACAGCAAATAAAGTTTTGGCGCCATCTTTTGGTTTTTAATTTAAAACATACACTTTCGAAAATATATACATATATATATATATATATATATATATATTTCTTTTAAAAAATTAAAAATATCTTTTTAAAATACAGTTAGAGTTTATTCATATATTTACTTTTCAGACTTTAAAATGATACATATTTTAAATATTAACATAATCAAACTAATTTTTTTATTAATATTTAAAGCAATAATGGCATGGGGATGAAAGAGGGGATAAATACACTGTATATATATATATATATATATATATATATATATATATATAAAGAAAACAGAATTAAAATTTATGAAAAATGTGTCAAATAGCAATTATTGAAAAACACGTCAAAATAAATAAATAACATCTGCTTTGAAACCCATAATAATTTCTTTTAAAAATATAATTATCTCTTTCTTTTTTTTTTTTTTTTTTATTAATTAATTTCTGCATGAAAAATTCTATTTCATAAATATATTTACAATTACAATAAACAAAAAATCCTCCTTGAATTTTAAATAACTATTTCTACCTGTTTCTAAACAATTAAAAGTTTTTTTTTTTTTTTTTTTTTAAAGAAAATATATAATGGTTTTAATCATGAAGGTAATAATTTCATGGCTTATCCATCCAGTAGCTTATATTAAAACCATATGCATTCTTATATTTAATTTATTTTTCCTAAAAAAGAAAAAAAAAACTTTTAATTCCTTAGAAACATGTAGAAATTATTATTTAAAATTAAAGGAGGGTTTTTTGTTTATTGTAGTCGTAAATATATTTATGAAATAGAATTTTTCATGTAGAAATTAATTAATTAAAAAAAAAAAAAAAAAAAAAAAAATGAAGAAAGAAAGACAGAATTATATTTTTTAAATAAATTGTTATGGGTTTCAAAGTAAAGATGTTATTTATTTATTTTGACGTGTTTTCAATAATTGCTATTTGACACATTTTTCATGAATTTTAATTCTATTTTAATTTTTTTTCTTTAAATATACAGTGTATTTATCCCCTTTTTCAACCCCTAGCCGTTATTGCTTTAAATAATAATAATAAAAAAAATAGTTTGATTATGTTAATATTTAAAATATGTATCATTTTAAAGTGTGAAAAGTAAATATGTGAATAAACTCTAACTATATTTTAAAAAGAGATTTTTAATTTTTAAAAAGAAATATATATATAACTTGTATTTTCCATAAAACTAAAGCTTAACTTGTATTAACTTTAGCTTAACTTGTATTTTCCATAAAATTTTTCTCCAAATGATTTTATCTTATTTTTAAAATTATAGAACTGTAGAGCTTAATTTACATTTTATCTATTTTTTTCCCCCGAACATTTTTATGAAATGATTTTTACCTGCACTTTTTATGAAAATTTAAATTGTGAATATTGGAGCAGTATCTATACTTAGCCTCAAAAAGGAAAAGAAAATATATAAATTTTCATTTTTAACATTAACTTGATTTTTTTAAATTGTTTAATTTGCATTTGTAATTCTCTAAAAAGAAACTTGCAAAATGTAAATTACGTAATTCTAACTTAAATTTGAAATTTCCCACTTATTATTATTATTATTATTATTTTAAGAGTTTGAGAATCCCACTCAGTATTTTTTCTAGTACGAAGCTTCTCCATTTTGTTTCCGAGTGGCAGGCTACTTGAAAATTTGTTAGCATGATAATGTTTGAAATACTGAATTATTCTAACTAAATTTATAGTGTAGATTTATCTCAGAAATGCATTTATTATGTTCATTTGCCAACTTAATCTACCCTCTTGTTTCCCTGTGCCAGCCCACTGAAAATTTCAAATTTACATTAGGAAGGTTCTACGAACCGATTTGCTTAAAACTCCATATATACATAGCCTTCATTAATAAATCCACCAAGTCCATTAATAAATTGTAGCTGCCATTTTGAAAAAAAAAAAAAAAAAAAAAAAAAAAATGGTGGCAACTTCATAATAAAGGATAAATCAGTTTACCCTTCCTAGGAGCCAGAAGGACTTGTTTTAATTTTTTGATCAATAACCCCTAAAAAGTGATGATATCAGTACAAAAAACCCTTAACGGGTTAAAAGTTTGTTTCGCCGCTACTTTATGGCTATAAGAATTTGAAATGAGAGTCTTAAAAATAATGATATCAAATTTTAAGTGACGCTTTGCAGTTAGTTAAAATATACATATATTTTCTTATTTGATCATTTACTTTTTACTTTTATTTATATTTATAATGCAAACGTAATATTTTTAGCTTCAAGATCAGACAGATATATAAAGTACACTCACTGATGCTTTTTCATTCACATTTCAAATTCAAGATAACAGTTTTAAAATGAATGATATAAAAATTCCAGTGGCGCCTCGGTGTTATTTTAAAAGCTTTGTTTTTAGATTCCATTAAAATTACCTATGTTTTTTCTAATAAAGTACATTTACACGTTGAAACAGTGCTTTTAATTTTCAAATATACTGTCAAATACTTATACTTTCACTGAGTTTGCATTATAAATTAAAATTATTTATTTCAATAAATTGATTTATCTTATGCGTCACGCTATCCAAAACTGCAAGTAAAATTTGTGTAAATGTTTTCTTTACGTCACACTACCTCTTTGTGCAAATTTTCACTTAGTTGGATACTATGATATTATGTTTTGGATAGCGTGATGCAAAAGATAAATCAATTTATTGAAATAAATAATTTTTATTTATAATGCAAACTCAGTCAAAGTATAATTATTTGACAGTATATTTGAAAATTAAAAGCCCTGTTTCAACGTTTCTTAATATTTTCGTTTTTTTTTTGGACTTTAGAAGATTCATTATTTAGCGCCTCGAACTTTTTACAGTACAAATTGGGAAGCAAATGAGTAAAAACAGAAAAATAATTGGGATACACGGAAAGAACGCGATATATCTGAATGCGAGATTTATCGAGGCGCGGTATAACGAGGGGTTACTGTATTGACGAGTGAAAGTAAAAATTTTGGGATAAAACACGAGGAATTAGGAGATATTTAATTACATGTCACAAAACAACATAAGGAAAAACTGTTTCCTACGAATGTTCATTTAATTTTTAAATTATTAAATCGTACGTTTAATAATAGGTAATAAATACTAATGAATTTTTGAAGAAGACTTAACTTTTAAGGAAGGGAAAAAATTATATAACTTATACATATTAAATTACCAATTAAAATTCATAACATAATTCATAGCAGCATATTAAATATGAAGTATAAACAATGTTAAAAAAAAAAAAAAAAAGAAGAAGAAGGAAAAATTGTTAATTAGTATACGGCACATGAACTCGTATATCGGAAATTCAAAGTTTCTAAAAGGCTGTATAATCGTTAATAATTTTTCCTTTATTTGTGCTTTTTTTAAAGTTGTTTTTATTTTCTTTTTAATGTTCAAAAGCAAAGTATCTCTATTTATATGTAATTAATAGCTTACTTAATATTTAATACATACGAGCGTACAATTTTCCGTTAATTTATGCCGTTTTTTGTGCAATATTATTGATGTGCGTGTATTTTTTTTTCTCTTAATTTAGTGTATTGAACGTACTTTTGTTTTTGCAGTTCATTGAACTCTTTAGTCTTCTCGGTGGCTACAGCGGATTATGGCTAGGATTCTCTTTACTCAACATGTATGAATTTGCGCTTATCAAGATTATTTACTTTTACATGAAAAGGAAGATAGAGAAGGAACAAAGACGAAAATTGAAGAAACGTGTTAGACGCAGATATCACTGATAAATCTGAAAACATATGTGAAATTCTGTAAAATTTAAACTATTTTTAAATAATGAGTATGTGTTAGTGCCATTGAAATAAAGTTTTAGAGAATTATTTTAAGAATGTCGTTTAGTATTTATTTTATATTTGAAAATGTATTAATTTATGCTTAATCCATATATATGATTTTGTTGTGATCAAGATTATATACTTTTATATAAAAGGGAAGTTGCAATAAAAATAAAGATGAAAAATGAAGAAACCTGCTAGAAGCAGGTATTGATAAAAAGAAAAAAAATAATAATAATTCAATAACGACTTTGTGTTACTGAAAAATGTTTTGGAGTATTATTTTAAGAATTTCATGTATTATTTAATTTGTATTTGAAAATTTTTAGTTTATGTTTAATAAATGCGTATAAATTTGCTATAACGGAGATTGTTTAATTTTTTATAAAAAGAAAGATGCAACATAGACAAAGACGAAAACAAAAGAAACGTGTTAGAGGCGGATATCATTGACATAACTCTAAAATATGCAAAAAAGGAAAAATATTTTCAATCACAACTTTGCTTAGCTGAAACAAACTCTTAAGATTATTTTAAGAATTTTATGTAGAATTTAATTTATGTTTGAAAAAAAAGTAGCCTTAAAAATGTGTCTAATATATCCAAAAAATTTCATCTTGTCGACAAAATGCACTGTTTTATTATTATTATACAACAACTCTTAATAATATTTATCAAATAAAAACGTATTTAAGACTCTTATTTTAATATTTATAGTGTAAAATATATCTTTTTTTTTTTTTGTAAAGATACAAAAGGTGTTTTAAAATTAATAAAACAAGTTCAATAAATAAACAAATAAATAAATAAATAAAATAAAATAAAATAAAATAAAATAAATAAATAAATAAATAAAGTTCAACCAAATAATATTGAACGGTAAATAAAGAATAAAGAGTAAAACAGCCAAGTGTATATAAGCTACACTGTAAAAGTAAAGTTTACTTTAGTGAATGTCGAATCCTGTTCTTAGGCTGATTACAGTTTTTAGTTATTATCATTGACTATGTTTTTACAATATGTTTGGATCAATATTTAATGAAAATTTTGAAAATGAAATACAATAAAAATTAATCAACAAACGTTAAAGTAAACTTTGTAATATAAAGTAAGTTAGTTTATCTGGTTTTTCATTTTACGGATCATTTTTTTACACACTAATGCTAATTAGACTAAGGCCTATTGATTGATGTGGACTCCGAACCACTATCCTTGCATTGTTGCTCGAACTTGACACTTATCAATTAAAAGACAGAACATTAACCATTCATCCTCTTATGGTACATTTTAGATGGAAAGGCCGAATTAAACTTAACAAAAGCGAAAAGTTATCAGGGTGGTCAACATTTCACCATCAATACTCGCTTTTCAAAGGGGGATTAATCAATGTGTTATGCGATTAAAGGCGCTGGCTTACAGAAGAATTTATTAAAATTTATTCATTTATTTTTAAAATCACATTTAGCCGTAAGATTTCCTCTTATTAGTAGAATAGATTAATATTACGAATTTTCAATTATATTAATAGGGCTATTTATGTAGGTGTCTACCGAGTATCTCAGATGGTGGCGTTAAAACGGGTTACTTTTCACTTTTGTTAAATTTAATTCGAAGTTTTCATCTTAAATATATCATTTAAACATAGACTATATATTTTAGTATAAAATAACCTATTTTAATCATATGATTTTAAGTAAATTGAGATGTTACTTTTAGAAATTAACTATACGAACAATATACTGTGTTAATATTAAATAATTATAAGATTTAAAAAAAAAAAAAAAAACTTTTTATATATCATGTTTTAAATTTTCTGACTAATCATAGAGCTCTTATAAATGTGCATAAAATCTTTAAAGTGATAATGACGTCAATTTTTGTGAGATGCATTATTCAACTTTTTATAATTTTTAATGTTCACGTTTAATTAAATGTATTTATTTTTATGTCGAAAGAAAATGAACTCGTAAATTTTTTTGCCAACAATTAAATTATAGCTAATATTTTAATGGCTATTTTAACTCTATTAGGATGCTATTATTTTCCTATTTTAACTAATTATAAGAAAACTAATAAAAAATTCGAAAATCGGACTTCGAAGTATTGTGTTGTCATCGGGTTCTATCATCGGGTTGTCCTCTATTGTAAAAGTTTCAAATGTCTAGCTAGTAGGGAAGTTAGTTAAAATTCGATTGCAAGATTAGTACCTGACAAACAAACAAATAAGAATAGAAGTTAAATAAACATGGTAAAATGAAGTGTAAATTAGAACCAAAAAATATTCAAATATCATTACCTTTAATAAATAGAAAGAAAAATTACCTTTTTTAGGGAAGGTGGGAGAGGTGTAGAGGTATACACAGAATATAGTTCTTGTTGTATACAGACAACAAAACTTAACGAATGCTAAAATATATGCAAAATATTGAAGCGAACGTACGGATTTTGTTTAAAAGGGATACACTTCTCAGAATTTCTCAGACTTAGAATGGCGAATTTTGGTGTGTGGGCGTTGTTTAAGTGCACTTTGGTGGGATTTCACAAAACTTCTACCTTACCCGCGGAGGAGGGGTTAATTTTATTATTATTATTATTTATTATTATTATTATTGCTATGTGGGGGAAGGAGAGTAAAAGGATAGGGGGTCACCTTAAAATTAAACGATACAAAGGTGAATTTAGACAAGATATTTTAGAATCGCTAAATTTTTGGAATGGTATCTTCCATTAAATTTTCCACAAAAAATGCTGGAATATATAAGGTGTGCCCAAATGAGAAGGATACCTTAGCTGTAGCGGCTTTATATCAAATCCCAGTGAATTAATGTGTTGGCAGATATATGGCATGGTGGTATTGCTACATGCACATGCGCAGTTAACGGTTTCGCATTAATATCCTCATTGCTGGAGAATCATTTCCGCAGTTCATTGCATGATGGATTCCTCCAGATCATCACAAAAGGTGTGCCCAAATGAAAAGTAGACTATAATTACAGTTCATGTGGTATAGTAGAACTATAAATAATTGCCATTTGATACACTGATCCCAGCGCGCAGGAAGGGAGTGGATGTCTCAACAGATGGGTCAGGTAAACATCCATTCTCTCCGTCTTCTGATTCTCTGACAGATGCTTGGGCACCCATTGTGCACAAACTTTGCCATAACCAAGCTTTTTGTGGATTAAGTGATGCGCACTTCCTTTGTTTATCGACAGTTCAACAGCAATTTCCCGTGTGGTGTTCCGGCGATTCTGCCGTATATGAGCTCATCCACAGCCGATCTTTTTGTGCTGATGTAGAGGAATCCATCATGTAACGAACTTCGGAAATGACTCTCCAGCAATGAGGATATTGATGCGAATCCGTTAACTGCGCATGTGCATGTAGCAATACCCCCATACCATATATTGGCCATCACATTAACTCAGTAGGATTTGATATAACGCCGCTACAGCTAAGGTCTCCTTTTCATTTGGGCACACCTTATATTATGTTTTTTTAGTAGAACCTGGAAAATTAGTTAGCATTTATATTTGTTTTTTATACGTTTAAAAGTAATCTAAGGTATGCTAATGAATATATATATACTTTTGTTCCACTTTAAATAAGGTATTAGAGTTACGTTTTGCAAGTATTTTTATGTTAAAATGTCTGCTTTTATATAAATATTTAGGAATTTATTTTGTAATCGAAAGAACACTTCGGAAATTAAAACTGGATTTTATACTTTGTTTGCCTAAAGAAAAAAATCTAAAACAAAATATTTTAGATGCAATACATACCAAATGTTTTAAAAATTATAGCCCATATATATGTTAATAGAAATAAAGGTTAATGAAAGAATTAATATTGAACAACTTCTGTTTTATTTTAAAGAAAGTGCTAGAATTTACAATGTTTACAAGTATTTTTATTTTATGTTAAAATATCTGTTCTACGTGGATATTTAGGGATATATTTTGCAAATGAAAGAATACTCCTAAGATTGAACTTGAATTTTATAATTTGTTTACTTAATAGTTTATCGATTTTTTTTTTAAGTTGATTAATAAATTCAAAACTCTTCATATGTAATGCATGTCAAGTATTTTAAAAATGGAATTGCAGAAAAATAGATTACTGAAAGGAATAGAATAAAATAGTTTTCATTCTTCTCTGAATAGAGTGATAGTATTTTAAGTTGAATAACCTGTTTATATGCACAGAAATTATTATTAAGTGGCTAGATTTGTAAGTCAAAGAAAATTTTCCCTCACTGCAAAAAACTAAAGGACTTTGCCAGTTCCCTTTTAGATCTGCTCAATTTTAAACTTTATATATACATACATGTTATTGTTACATAAAAAAGCCACAAATATTATATCAAAAGCAATAATTTTAGCTTTTTTCAGCGTGTATAAATTATCAATTATTATGAAAAGAACATAAAAAAAGTTAAATTACGTTTTTCTATGAATAATATTACCAATTTTGTACTGTTTCATTTCACATGTACAGTCCGCCCCATCCCCCCCCCCCCTTAAAAAAAAAAAAAAAAAAAAAAAAAAAAAGGAACACCCTATCCATCTCATTACCTAATTATTGCAGAAATATGCAGTAGGCACTAATCGACAGGAATTTATGTCTACTTTTATTGTATGTAGGAAAAACAGACATGGGGGGGGGGGGGTTGGTCTCATATAAAAAATGTCCAACATTAAAAAGTATTCCAGTGTTAAACCCTAATTTGTCAATTGAAATCAAATCTAGAGTATCAAAATAGCCTAAATACAAATTTTCACGAAGATCCCGACAGTAGTTCCTGAGATATTTAGCGTTTTAATTCTGGGGGTTATCTTCAAGTTTAACTTTTTACTTTCCGAATACTATAGTGAGGAAAGTATTGTAATCATGTCAAAAATCCGAGTTTGAGATTTTGGTATTTCTACACGTTTTGAGATCCTCTAAATTCATAATTACTATTTTTACGATGATGTATGTGTGTATGTATGTGTGTAAACACGGTAGCATCTAAACGCTTTGTTCGAATAGGCTGAAAGTTGGTACGTAAAGTATAGGTCCCCATAGCACGAACCCTATTGATTTTGGTGAATTTAGCACTTGCAGTTTTTTACAGGGACATACACACACACACACACAAAAAAAAATTCTTTATCATTATGGTATATGGGCTCAAATTTTGTAAAGTACAATGCTGTCTAAGCGCCTTATTCGTTTCAGATGAAAATTTATACACTTGTTATGAGTCACTGTCACACGAACCGTATAAATTTTGGTAAATCTAGTGTTTATAGTTTTTTTTTTTTTTTTTTTTTTTTTTTTTTTACAGAGATACAAAGAATAATTCTGTATGATTATGGACTATACGGGCCAAAATTTTTAAATGCGATAGTGTCTAAACGCTTTTAGGTTGATTTCTTTAGAAATCGACCTATTGCAATCACTTCGTTTATCTATATCTATCTATCTATCTATCTATCTATCTATCTATAATGAAAATTTTGTCATCATGATAACTCCCGAAATAATACTGCAAATCAAACCAAATTTGGACAGTGAACTAATCTTATAAATATCTTGGATAAGTTCGTTAACCAAGTTGCTCCGATTTTTTGTTTTCAAGTGGCAGCCACTTGAAAATTTCAAACCGACATTGTAAAAAGCGTATTTAAAGCAAGATTTGCTTGAATTTTGATGTAAATACAGGCCACATAAGGGTCTCAATGAAGTTTATTAATGAAGTTTATCCACCATTTTTAATAAAGTGGCAGATATTTCAAGTTAAGCGGGACCACTTGAAATCAGGCTACCACTTGAAAATTTAAAATCACTATAACTTCCACAATAATACTCCAAATCGAACCAAATTTAGACAGTGCCTTAATTTATCTTATAAATATCTTAGATGAGTTTATTAACCAAGTTGCTCCGCCATTTTGTTTTCAAGTTGAGACCACTTGAAAATTTCAAATTCAAATTGTAAAAAGCGTATTCCGAATTTGTTTGTAATTTGATGTAAATATAGACCACATAAGGGTCTCAATGAAGTTTATTAATGAAGTTTATCCGCCATTTTTAATAAAGTGGCAGATATTTCAAGTTAAGCGGGACCACTTGAAATCAGACCACCACTTGAAAATTTAAAATCACTATAACTTCCGAAATAATACTCCAAATCGAACCAAATTTAGACAGTGCCTTAACTTATCTTATAAATATCTTAGATGAGTTTATTAACCAAGTTGCTCCGCCATTTTATTTTCAAGTTGAGACCACTTGAAAATTTCAAATTCAAATTGTAAAAAGCGTATTCCGAATTTGTTTGTAATTTGATGTAAATATAGACCACATAAGGGTCTCAATGATGTTTATTAATGAAATTTATCCGTCATTTTTAATAAAGTGGTAGATATCTTAAGTTAAGCGGGGCCACTTGAAATCACGTTACCACTTGAAAATTTAAAATCATAATAACTTCAGAAATAATACTCCAAATCGAACCAAATTTGGACAGTGTCTTAACTTACATTATAAATAATTTAGATGAATTTGTTAACCAAGTTGCTCCTACATTTTGTTTTCAAGTGGAGACCACTTGAAAATGCCAAATTCAAATTCAAAAAACATATTCCGAATTTTTTTTTTTTAATTTTGATGAATACATAGGTTATACAAGTGACTCAAATAGCTTTATTAATGAACTTAAGATATCCGCCACTTTATTTAAAATGGCGGATATCTTAAGTTAAGCGGGACCACTTGAAATCAGGCCACCACTTGAAAATTTAAAACCATGATAACTTCCGAAATAATACTCCAAATGGAACGAAATTGGAACAGTGTCTTAACTTATCTTATAAATATCTTAGATAAGTTTGTTAACCAAGTTGCTCCGCCATTTTGTTTTCAAGTGGAGACCACTTGAAAATTTCAAATTTAAATTGTAAAAAGCGTATTCTGAAAATGTTTGAATTTTGATGTAAATACAGACCACGTAACAGTTTCAATGAAGTTTATTAATAAACTATATCCACCATTTTTATAGAGTGGCAGATATCTTAAGTTAAGCATGGCCACTTGAAATCAGGCTCCCACTTGAAAATTTAAAATCACGATAATTTCTGAAATAGTACACCAAATCAAACCAAATTTGGACAGTGATAATATCTTATAATTATCTTGAATGTTTTCACTGGGCAACTTGTCTCGACATCTTGTTTCTAAGTTCCAGCCACTTAAAATCACACTGTTACTTGAAAATATGCCATCACGATAACTTTTAAAATACTAAACTGATTGAAATAAAAGTTGGATAGTGGACTTATGGTTCAAATATCTAGGATAAGTTCACTTGGTGATTTCATCCGCAATTTTATTTCCAAGTGGCGGCCACTTGAAAATTTGTCATTATGGTAACTTTAGTAATACAGAATCAATTCGCATCAAATTTGGGTAGTGGATTTATCATTCAAATATCTCAGATAAGTTCGCTAGGCATCTCACTCCCCTTTTTTTTACAAGTGGTGCCACCTGAAAATTTCTTATGACGATAATTTTTGAAATACTGATTTAATTTAAACTAGAACTGGACAATGAACTTATCATACAAGTATACTGGATGATTTCGATGGACAATTTGTTTTGCCATTTTGTTTCCAAGTCGCAGCCATTTAGACTGTCACTTGAAAATAACTTTTGAAATACGGCCCTGTTAAAAGCATAGTTGGACAGTGAACCTTTGCTTCAAATATCTTGGATGTGTTTGCTGGGCAACTTGTTCCACTGTATTGTTTCCAAGTGGCGGCTACTTGAAAATTTGTTATTACGGTAACTTTAGAAATACTTAATCAATTCAAATCAAAGTTGAAAATTGGATTTATCATTCAAACAACAAAAATCTAGAAAAGTCACGTAACTCGTGAACCAATCACGTTATTGCGTCCATCTTTGGTATATCGATAATAAGTATTTTCTCGCCAAAAGTCGCCAAAAAAGTCGCCATAGTGGAAGAGTCGCCAAATTTGGCGCCAAATCCATTACCTGCGTTACTGGATCTTTTTAATGTGTTTTTAAGGAAAAGTTAGGCTATTTTAATGGTAAAATGAACTAGAAATGCAGAAAACTAACATTTTATCAACTTACTAAGCCTCTTTGAAAGAATTTCTACAAAAAAAAAAAAAAATAAATAAATATTTTCAAATTTGTAAGGATATCTTAGATGAGTAACTTTCTCTGCCATTTTGATCGAAGTGTTTGAAACTTAATTTTTCAACACGATGACTTTTGAGATTTTGAATTAATTCGAACGATATGCTTACAGTAGACTTATCTCACAAATACTTTTCATATATTTGTCAACTTACCCACCATTTTGTTTCCAAGCGCCGGTCACTTGAAAATTTTAAATTCACATAAAAATGTATTTTTGAACCGATTTGCTTAAAACTCCGTATGTGTATAGCCTACATCAATATTTCTACCAAGTGCATTAATAATTTGTAGCCGCCATTTTGAAACATGACGGCTACTTGATAAGGAAAAAGAAATCAACCTACCCTTCCGAATAAGCCGGAAGGACTTGTTTTCAATTGAGTTGAAAATTTGCACACATGCGATAGGTGATTGTTGCACGAAGTGCATAAATTTTGGTAAATCTAGCACGTATGTTTTTTTTACAGGGACACAATGAAAAATTCTATAACATTATGGCCTATGGACTGAAATTATTCGAATTGCGATAGAGTCTAAATGCCTTATCCAAATGAGCTAAAAATTTATATACGTGTTAAAGGTAACCGTTGCTCGAACTGTATAGCTCTTAGTGAATCTAGTACTTATAGTTTTTTTACAGGGATACAAACAAAAAAAAAAATCTTTACCTTTATGGTTTATGGACTGAAATCATTAGCGTCTAAAAGCCTTATCCGATTGAGTTGAAAATTTATATACGTCGTGTAGGTCACCATCACATGAAGCATAAAGATTCTAGTCAATCTAGCACTTATAGGTTTTAACAGGGACACAAAGAAAATTTCTTTATCATTATGCCCTATGAGCTCAAATTATTTAAAGTATGATTGCGTCTGAACTCCTTATTTGAATGAACTGAAAGTTCATACACTTGTTATAGGTCACAGTCACAGACACTATATATATATATTTTGGTGAATCTAATTCTTACAGTTCATTTACAGAGACACACACACACACACACACACTAAAAAAAAAAATACATTGTCATTGCGGCTTATGGGCTTAAATTATTTAAATTGCAATAGCGTCTAAATGCCTCATCTGATTAATCTGAAAATTTATATGCAAGTTATAGTTAATCATAGTACGAACTTTGTAGATTTTGGTGTGTCTAGCACTTAGATTTTTACAGGGACGCAACGAAAATATATCATTATTATCTATGTACTCAAATTATTTGAAGCACAATAGCGTTAAACTAAACAACATACTATATGAAGAAAAATACTCATAAACCCTATTATAAGTTTCTCTTTTGCGTTTATAACGAATTCTCTTACTTTAATTTATTTATACAACTGTTAATTACTTAATGTTCGGAAAGTCGAGTGAAGTCACTCCAGATTTTTTTCTTTTAGGCCAGATTCAACAAATTTACTATTTCTTTCTTCTATTATGCCATACATTTCAATCATCTAGAAATCTCTAAATACATCAAAAGGGAAGTAATTTCAATGTGAATATTAATTTGAAAAGTTTTGTACTACAAAATAATCTGTCAAAAATGGTTAACACAGAAAGGGTCCAACGGCTCCTGAGGATTGGGGGGTGGGGGTGGCACCGTGATACAAAACCAGTTTTTTATTACCACATTTTTAGAAGCTTTTTATTGAAATTAGATTTCTGGCATCTTGCCTTTGTTTCTACGTGCCACGCTAAAAACCAAGGCGCTTCCACTTTATTAGCCACGCTAAAAACCAAGGCGCTTCCACTTTATTAAAGTGTGTGTACATATACGTGTGCATGTGTGTGTGTGAGTATGTGCGTATGTGCGTGTGTGTGCGCGCGATTGAGTATGAGTGATTGTCTGCGTGAGTATGAGTGTGTGTGTGAGTAAGAATATCTATGATTATAACAATTGATGTTTTTATTTAAAGTGAGATTTCTGTAAAAATAAAATAATTTAACATAAAATTCAGTGACAGCTTAATTTTCTAAAACCCTCAATGGTTTTGTTATGAAAGTTGCCGACATTTGTGCTTGTAGAATATAGATCATAAAAACAAAAGCAGGTTCCAGTTGACGAGTGCATCCTTCTCTTATATTAAACGAGTAAATCACGTGACTTGTTATATATATTTGTCAAGGGGATCTCGTAAACACTCCAAAGATTCTGATGAAAATTTGAGATTAGGGTATTTTTGGTGTGAAAAAACGATTGGGCTTATCCTCATCTTCAAGAAAATTTGCGTTTGCTGTTAAACCTGTATCGGCCAGTTGCAACATATGGCAAAAAATAGGTTTATTCGGACATGGATATAGCGATTTTTATGAAAGTTTAGGGTTAAGCGTTTCTGCGGGATGCTAAAACGATTAGACTTTATTAAATCTTAATATTAAGAAAAATTCGCCTTTGTTGTTAAACCTTTAAAGGACAATTGCAACTTATAACAGAAATATGGTTTATTCGAAAATGGAAATAGCGATTTTGATGAAAGTTTGCAGTTACGGATTTTTTGGTGGGAAAAAATGATTAAACTTACCCTCATCTTCAGAAATATTTGCGTTCGCTGTTAACCCTTCATTGGCATGTAACAGAAATTGTGTTTCCTCGGAAATGGATATGGAGATGTTAAAGAAAGTTTGCGGTTAAGTTTTTTTCGGGGTGTTAAAACGTTCGGACGTATCCTTATCTTTAGAAAAATTTGCGTTCGCTGTAATTCTTTATCGGCAAAATGCAACATACGGCAGAAATTGAGTTTACTCGGATATGGATGTAGCAATTTTGATGAAAGTTATGGGTTAAGTGTCTTGCGGGGGTGCTAAAACGATTTCGCTTCTCGAGCACTTCTCCAGATTCAGAATTCTTTTTGCACTGAAGACGGTACGCTTAAGGCTACCGAAACAGCTGTATGCATCTCAAATATTCTTCTTTGGTGTTTCTGACGTAGTAGTTAATCAGGGTTTTAATATCCGGGTTTTAAGATTTCGCTTATCCTCATCTTCAGAAAATGTCGCGTTCGCCATTAAAACTTTAAAGGGCAATTGCAATGTATACCAGAAATATGGTTTATTGGGAAACGGATGTAGCGATTTTGATGAAAATTTGCAGTTAGGGATTTTTTGGTGTGAAAAAACGATTGGGCTTATCATCATCTTCAAGAAATTCGCGTTCGCTGTTAACCCTTCGTCGGCCAATTCTAACAAATGGCAAAAATTAGGTTTACTCGGAAATGGATATAGCGATTTTGATGACAGTTTTGGGTTAAGTGTTTTTGGGGGTGCTTAAACGATTGAATTATGCTTAGCTTCAGAAAAATTAGCCTTCGCTGTTAAACCTTTAAAGGCCAAATACAACGTTTGGCTGAAACATGGTTTATTTCGAAATGGACATTGCGATATTGATGAATTTGAAATAGGGGCTTTTTGGTGTGTTAAAACGATTGGACTTATCCTCATTTTCAGAAAAATTCGCGTTCGCAGTTAACTATGTGTCGGCCAGTTGCAACGTATGGCAAAAATATGGTTTACTCGGAAATGGACATAATGATTTTGATGAAAGTTTAGTTTTAGGGGATTTTTAGTGCGAAAGAAAGATTGGACTTATCCTCATCTTCAGAAAAATTCATGGTCATCCTTTATCGTCCCATTGCAACGTATTGCATGAATTGATCCTATTGATATTGATCTTATAAAGTTTTTCTTAAATATCTTTGAATATACGATATTACTAACTTTCTTACTAACAATAAAACTTTTTAAAATGTTACCTGACTCAAGTAGAAAAATATTTATCAAATTCTAAATTTATTCAAATGTGAATGCGTTTACATGTGCAATAAAATACCAGTGTAAAGTGTAAATAAATAAATTTTAGAAGGTGTACTTATATTTAAATTGCCCTCAAAATGCACAGTTGCCATTTAAAATGAACTACAAACAATCAGGCTGTGTGTCTGCATACGATTCCTTAAAAAATATTCAATAAAATAATGATATAAAAAATAATATAAAAATAAACACAAAGTGTTGATTTACAATAAAATTTAATTTGTCCATTTCCTTAAAATTTAACGTGCATATTAAAAACAACAGCAAAAATCTTACAAATAAAGAAGTTCTTAAGAGGTTTTATCAAAATTTGTATTTTGAATCAGTTAATAATAAATCTATATATATAAAAGAGTAAACTCACTGATTCACTCACTGATTCACTCACTGACTCAACACGGTTGTGGCGATCCTATGGGAGATAGAGTCACAGTTTTTGGTGAGCAGGTTGATTTTAGGACCCTGACGCTCACTAAGACAGTATTTTGCGAAATACCCCCTGTTACCCCCCGTGGGGGCAGAAGGCAAAAACCACCTTTATAAGCATGACTCGGCTCCAAATTACTCCACGGTGAAGAAATTGCAGATGGGGAGACTAGACTTAAATACAAAAAAATCACTTTCTGCGATTTTGGAATTTTGGATTTTTAAGGGGGGGTAGGGGGTAAAAAGTAGATTTTCGGAGGCGCATAAGGCAAAAACACATTTATAACTCGGTTCCAAATTACTTCACAGTGAAGAAATTGCAGATGGGGAGACTAGACTTGAATACGAAAAAATCATTTCTGCGATTTTGGAATTTTGCATTTTTAAGGGGGGAAGGGGGTGAAAATGATTTTCGGAGGTGCAGAATTCAAAAACACCTTTATAAGCATAACTCGGCTCCAAATTACTTTGTGACGAACGTATGTGGCCATGATTCAATTTAACTTTCGATTGAAGCTGAAACTTAATTACTTAACTAAATTTATGAAGTAATGACAGAGTCAGATATATAAAATAAATGAGCTTTTATTTGAGCTTAATAGAAAGGTGGGCGTTGGACTATAAACACTTTTAACAACTTTGTGGACTTAAATGGGCAGCCTTCACAAATACTTTAATTTACTTAATTAATCACAAATGACCTCAACTACTTTATTTAACTGCGTTAACACTTACTGCTTAGTAATCTTTCGTATGTGGGAGGATTCCCTGACGCCACTTTACTACTCGACTTACTATCTTCAACTATCCTACTCTAAGCAGCTACCCCAACAGCCCTCTTACTCTAAACCGCCTTCTAAGCCGCTAACATCTAACTTCACTTCATCTCGGCTACCTCTCAACTATCTTACTCTCGCAGGGCCTTATTCACCAACTTCTTAACATTCGGATTAAACCACGGATCAGTGGTAATCGCTCGATCATACAAAAATCGGTATTCTCCAACAAAAATCCGCGGCAGATCTGTAGAACAGAGGTTCTCTGGTGTTTGCTTACATTTTGGCGATATTATCCGTGCGCCAACGAACCAAGGAAATGAATTTATCTTATGGCAACCTTACAAAACGTTTGTTTACGTTCGAAATGAAAGAAATATTAATGCAGACGACTATTTAACGTAATTAAATAAAATTATCGAAGAAATTTCATAAAATGGCGATGGTTAATTAACTTTTTAACGACAATATTTTAATAAATAAGCAAATACTTAACAAAATGCACGTTTTGTCATCGAAGTTTCAAGAGCAAATTAATTTCAACAACACAATAAATGTAATAAAATAAATGAAAATTCAGAATAAAAATATAACTTTAAAAATAATTAAAAAAACATGAAAACTTACAATATATGCAACATAAATTTTATTTATTTATTTATTTATTTATTTTTCCATTTTGAAATTTCTGTTGACTCCATAATACGTACTCCATAATACGCTCAGTTAATTCGTAACATTCGAGGATTCTAAAACCGCATTCAAATGAATCGAAACACATCGGTATAAAAATTCTGAGAATATACAAATAAAATAAAAAACATATTTTCAAGTTATCAAATGATACGCTTTCATTTCTCCAGACACATATCGTTTCGAATTTTTCATTAACACTTACATTTCAGCGGAGGGGAAAATTCCCTAGTTTTCATAAACTTGACCAACAAGTGATTGAGTGAGTGAGTTTTACGTCGAACTAGTGCTACGTTGTGGGCAATGAGTACGGCAACCAAATATCCCCATTTTCAACAGACAACGTTTACTTTATTCGCATTATTATAATTTTTTAAAAAATTATAGAAAGTAAACTATTTAATATTCAAATTTTATTTTTAGTGCTTATTAATTAAAAATGAAAAAAAAAAAAATACATGCATAATTAGTTAATTGTAGCAATTTAAAGCTTCTCTGTTTTAAAAGTTCACGGATCCGGCCACTGTAACGATGGAGGATGAATTGGGACATACCCCTAAGGTATATGAACCAACAAAGAAACATGGCTGTATAAAGCTATGAATCTGAAAACGCACGTAACTCGGCTCCGCGGCAATCACTGTTGCGAATGTTAAAACCCCAAAAACATCACTGGACACCCCTCCCTCGCTGTGCATGAATCTGTAAACGCACGTAACTCGGCTCCACGGCAATCACTATCGCGCATGTTAAGACCGAAATTTCCCATAATGTAGCTCTAGTGCAACGTAAAATGTGCTCGAAACAAATGAACCAATCAAATATCGCCTAATTTCCCATAATGTAGCTCTAGTGCAACGTAAAATATACTCAAAACAAATGAACCAATTAAGCATAGCCTAATTACCCATAATGTAGCTCTAGTGCAATGTAAAATACACTCAAATCAATAAAAAACAAATGAACCAATCAAATATCGCCTTATTTCCCATGATGTTACTCTAGTGCAACGTAAAATACACTCAAAACAAATAAACCAATTAAATATAACCTAATTACCCATAATGTAGCTCTAGTGCAATGTAAAATACACTCAAATCAATAAAAAACAAATGAACCAATCAAATCTCTCCATACTGCGTCATAATAGAATTGTTAAGTTATGTTTACAAGGATAGGCAGTTTCTCGTTACGGAAGTTCGCCAAGCAGAAAGTGAACCTCTGTTCTACGGATCAACCAAATCCGCTGTTCACCGGCTACTTTAATTCTCGGATTTGCTGATCCATGGTTTAATCCGAGTGTTAAGTTGGTGAATAAGGCCCTTACTCTCCTTCCAACTAACTCTCCTCCAACTAACTCCCAAAAGCAATCTTCCTTCTCTTTTTATACAAGTTACTTTCCAAACCTATTAGCATATGGCACATTACAATTGCGTTTATCATTTATCATAGGAACTAACTCTATTGGTCGACTGAATCCTAAATTCTTCACATTCATGTTTTACTCGTAAAGAGCGAATTTTAATTGTAGCACTTTGCTATACCTCACAACTTCACTGTGAAGAAATTACAGATGGAGAGAATAGACTTGAATGCAAAAAAAAAAAAACTTTCCTGCGATTTTGGAATTTCGGATTTTTAAGGGGGGAAATGGGTGAAAATGATTTTCGGAGGCGCAGGAGGAAAAACACCTTTATAAGTATAATTCGGCTCCAAATTACTTAACGATGAAAAAATTGCAGATGGGAACACTAGACTTAAGTACAAAAAAATCATTTTCAGCGATTTTGGATTTTTTGATTTTTAAGGGGGGAGAGGGGGTAAAAAGGATTTTCGGGGGGAAATTTAGCAATGTATGGATTATCGAGTAAAATTCTAGCAGTAATAGCTCAAAGATATTTAAAAAAAAATGAAAAAAAGCCAAACGTCTTCTTGAAGGTATTTACAAAAACTCATTTTTGATTTTTCCCAATTTTCGATTTTTTTTTTTTTTTTGGGGGGGGGAGTTACGAGGGGGCAAATGGACCCCCCCCCCCCCTTTTATCGCTAAATTCGTCCGTGGAAATCTATCGGAGCTGGGGTCACAAATTTTAGTGTGTGGCTTATTTACATGTGTTCAACACCCATTGTAACGGTATTTTGTGAAAGCTCCCCTTTATCACTTCAGGGGTGGGGTGGGGAATAAAAGAGTAAAATCACTGATTCACTGACCCAACACAGCCGTGGCGATTCTATGGGAGATAGACTCGCAAATTTTGGTGAGCACGTTGGTTTTAGGACCCTGACTCCCATTAAGGCAGGATTTTGCAAAATATCTTCCGCTTCCCCTGGGGAGGGGGTAGAAGGCAAAAACCCCCTTATAAGCATAATTCGACTCCAAATAGCTTCACGATGAAGAAATTGCAGAGAGTGCAAGAAAAAAAACAAAAAAAAAAAAACATTTTCTACGATTTGAGTTTTGGATTTTTAAGGGGGGGTGGGGGTAAAAACTATTTTCAGAGGCAAATTTAGCAAAATATGGGTTTTCGAGTAAAGTTCTACCAATAATAGCCCAAATGTATAAAAAATCGCCAAGAGACTTCTTGAGAATATTTCCAAGTACTTACTTTTGATTTTTTTCGATTTTCGATATTGGGGGGGGGGAGTTACGAGGGGGCATATTCGACCTCCTCTTTTAGCGCTAAATTCGTCCGTGGAAATCTATAGGAGCTAAGGTCACAAATTTTAGTTTGTGGCTTATTTACGTGTGTCCAACACCCATTGTAACGGGATTTCCCGAAAGCCCCCCCTTTTAGCGAGAACTTTAACTGATATTTTGACTGATTTCAAAGATTTTTTTTTTTTATTATTATTTTGATATTGTATTTTGAGACATCATTTCAATATAATGACCAGCGAAGCGGGCAAAGCCTGCTAGTATTATATATTTTGATTCAAAATGGCTCCATATAGATTTGTTTGGCTCAAACCTTACAAAAAAAAAAAAAAAAAAAGAAAAAAAAAAAAGAAAAAAAAAAAACCTTTCACCTTTGCATTTTAATATTATTTATATAACAATAGGCAAACATGAAATTTGTGGTACACTTTTAATACATTAATTATGGGATAGGAGGGTTGAAAAAAATAACATTCGAAAGGTATGATTAGCCAGATTTACAAAATACAA
Source organism: Salticus scenicus (assembly GCA_963930645.1). Classification (NCBI taxonomy): domain Eukaryota; kingdom Metazoa; phylum Arthropoda; class Arachnida; order Araneae; family Salticidae; genus Salticus; species Salticus scenicus. Next base: position 316,108,036 of record OZ005652.1, on the reverse strand, counting down.
AAATTATTTTCTTACGATGTCAATAAATTATTTAAAAATACTTTTATTTTTTATGCATTTTTCCATTTTATACACTTATTCTTTTATATTAAAAAAAGATCTAATGTAGAAAGTTGTTAAATCTGGCAATTTCTTAAAACTCAAATAAAACCACTGACAGAGTAATTTGTATAGATGTAGCTTCACTGTACTCTCGACTACAGATTTTTTATTCTAAGAGAAAACAGTCATTGGTAGAAATTTGAGTGACTCAGTGTTAGATCGGAAGTTTATACTGTAGAAAATATACGGAAATTAAAAAAGGATTTGACTCATGAAAGTTCCATTTTTTTTTTTTTTTTTTTTTTTTTTCATTTATTTAAGATCTAATTTCTTTCTTTCTTTCTTTTCTTTTTTCTTTTTCTTTTGTGATTTACATCAGCTCTAATTTAAAGACATATTTTTAAACTAAAACATAATGCATTCCAATTAAATAAAATTGACTAGTTATAAAAAAAAAGGATTTATTACTATATTTCTGCATATATAAGAAGAAAGTATAGAATTTGTAAAAACTTTGGAGTTTCGGATTTTGACTAATTTACACGTTTTGAGATTTTCTTGCATTTCAATTAACTGAAAGTGACTACTTATTTTTAATAAGGTGGCTATATTACTAGTTTCTGCATGTATCAGAAGCAAGTAGAAGATACGTAATAAATTTCAATTTCCGGTTTTCGATGAATTTACACGTTTTGAGATTTCCCTGCATTTCAATTAACTGAAATTAACTACTTATTTTTAAAAAAGTGGCTTTATTACTCTATCCTCTGCATATATGAAGAAAGTATAAGATTCAGAAACATTTTTAGATTTTTCGGTTTTTGATGAAGTTACATGTTTTGAGATTTCATTGCATTTCAATTATTTGAAATTGAGTATTTATTTTTAAAAATAAGTGGATTTATTACTAGCTTCTGCATGCATAATAAGAAAGTAGAATATATAGAAAAAAAATTTGATTTTTCGGGTTTTCGATAAATTTACACGTTTTGAGATTTCTTTGCATTTCAATAAGCTGAAATTGAGTACTTATTTTTTTAAAAAGTTGATTTATTATTCGATCCTCTTCATATATAAGAAGGAAGTATAAGATTTAGAAAAATTTAGATTTTCGGTTTTCGATGAAGTTACACATTTTGAGATTTCCTGAACTCAATTCGACCATTTTTAGAAAATATCTATATTTTTGAGTTCAAACATTGTGCTTTATGAACCAATGGAAATAAATTAACAGAATTTGGTATTTGGTTGGACCTTGGTTTGATATGGTGTCGATTAGCTTTTGGACTATGCGGCGGGTTGAAAGTGCAATAGCTGGCGCTCTGACGTTCCAATTTTCTCTCAATTCAGGAAAGGCTCAGCTGCTAAAGTGTACCAAATTTAGAGAAATGTATTAAGTAAAACACTGCTGATTCAGTTTGAGTGCCTATCGATAAACAAGTGCCGCAGCTGTGTTACAATTTAATTCAGTTTAGGAGAAGGCAATTACTTTGATTTGCTTCCTTTTTAAAAAAAATTGGTCGAGTTTCGACCACTGGGCGATTCTAGTTTAATATAAATAGTCTTATCTTCTGACACTTAATGGTTTTTATATTATGATGTTGTCTGTACTGCATGTTCTGGTGCCTATTATAGAATGTAAAGTTTTCTAAAAATAAATTGCATTGATTTTAAAACTCTTCTTGTTACGCACACGCATATACACGAAAAAAAAAAAAATCTAAAATTTCTCAATTTTGGATTTTTTGCTAAACTGTAATCTTAAGTTATGACTGATAACAGGCTCGTAAACAGGCAGATAGGCAAACACACATACAGACCAACCGTTGAAAACCCGTGTTTTTGGACTTCTTTACAAATGTGCAATACACTGAAGGCTAACAACATATTAAGAATCTTGAAAAGATTAAGGAAAACATCAAAATATATAAAAAAACCCTCAATATTGAGAGAAAATGTGATCCAAAAACAGTACTTTCTCTATTAAATACGGATTAGTATACTTCTTTTAGTAATAAGCACAAAACTTTGGATAAATACTATAAAATTAAAGAACTCGCAACAAATATCTGTTGCTGCTTTGTTTGAAGCACTCGTGTCTACATTGTTCACCTGACGAAGGGTCGTGTCCTCTTTCGACCCAAAACATTTGTTGAGAGTTCTTTCATTTTATGGTGTTTATTCAAAGTTTTTTACTTATTACTTTTAAAAAACCAGTTCTGTGGTGCTTTTTTATACTAAACGTAATTTTAGGCTTAATTAAAATCAAAATTCAGTTGCATAAAACTTACAATTTTAAGATTTGAAATTTTAATGATATCATAAGCTTACCACGGCTCTTTCATAATATTAAGTACCTTCAAATTATGTTCTCTCGCAGTTAAATAACTAACTCCTTTTACTTAAATTTTGTTGTTGCAAGATTCTAATAAAAAAGGAAACAAATTTTGAAAATAAAACTTACAGAGGTGATTCACTTGATAAAATAGTCTGACAAAGACAAATTTTGAAAATAGAATTAACAGATAATATTCTGTTGATGAATTACTCTGACAAGGTCAAGTTTATTTTCTTTATTGGCAAATACAAATGTTACAGTTATTGGTCATGAACACACACGCAATTGTCCAATCAATCTTTTTGTGTAACCCTTTGAAAGAACGAAAGATTTACTAAACAATCAACTGAGCATAATAACGTTCTTTTAAAAAAGGAAATGTAAAAAGAAAAATCGATTAAATATTATTTCAATATTTGCTATTGTCACCAACAGTGTACACTACATGATATATGTGTCATTCTTTCAAAATAAATGTTTGAATACAGCACATGGAGCCACAGAGAAATGCATTCAATTCTTCATGTTGTTAAAGAATACTAAAAGATGTTCTCAAACCGTTGAAGCTTTTTTTTTTTTCAATAACGTATGATATTCTCTCTTTGTTGAGTGTATTATTGCATACTGCATATTCCCAGAAATAATTCATGAACGGTATACATTAAAAAGGAAAGAGTTAGGTTTCTATCATAGGGGGCTTTAATAATAGGTTAAAAAAAATCTGTGTTGATATTGATTAACAACTATATATTATCAAAGAAATATATTCGTAAGTATTTTAGTAATATAAATCTGTTTACATATTCAATAACGTAAAACTTTTTCGAACTTTTATTTCAGTACAGCTGATATTAGCAAACTAATTCAAAGGAAATGATTTATTTATTTTCTCTTACTCGGAAGTTGGTGGGATAAATAAGGCAGAAAAGAAGTAAATTTCAAAATTTTGTTTCCATATTCAAATATAAATATATGAAGCTCAATTTTACACTGTTAAGGATGAGAAGAAGTTTTTAATAAAATGCACAGATGTGTGAAATTTCTTGAGCCAACAAAACTTGATATAAAATGCTGAATTAAGTAATGGAGAAGTGAGATATATTATAATGCGAATTTCAAACCTATACATTTAGTATAAGAGGTTTTGCAGATTTATATAAACAGTTTAATGCTGAAGGAAATGAAACATTTGTATTCGTCTGATATTGGCTTATATTTTTCAATTCATAAAAGAAATGTTTAGAAACATTCTGAAAAATGCTTTATGGCAAAATATTTTATTTTGCAGATATATGTAAGAAAAAGAGATTTTTCACAAAGAAGACGAAAATGTAAAAAAAATACGTTAAATTTTTTTATTGTATGAATGTAACTATATTAAAAAATAAAAAATAATAAAAAAATACAACATTTATTAAATATAAGAGAAAAGCTACTGATAAGACTGCTCATATTTTTAATAAAATTTTAATTTGAGATATCTCGTTCAAAGTAAACAAGAAAGCATAAAGTCGAGAAAAATCTCATGCTTAGAGAGATATTAAAATTTTAAAGCAATAATTTATAAAATGTTATCTTTTAAAATAAAATAAAACTACGTTTTAATAAAATAATCGTTAATTCAATGCAAACACTAAATTCAATGCAAAGAAAACTAAACTAATACAATTAACTGCAACGCATTATTCGTTATTTGATTTAAAAATTATTAAAAATTTCCAGAATTAAAAACTAATAATACATTATTGGTGTTAAAAAACAAAACGTTTTAAATGAAGGAACTGTCTGAGCTTTTCAAACATTTTTGTCTAATTTAATAGAGATTGAAGGGATATTTTATTTTAAATGAAAGATTTAAAAGACAAGAGAGTTGATTAATTACATTTGCAATGTGTTTATAAAGAAAAACTAAACGTTTTTTGATAGTGTAGTGTTTTTAATTTTAAACAATCAAACTGTAAAAAATATTTGAAAATTAGCTAAATAATAATAATAATAATAATAAACAAAGTGGGGATTTAAATCATTTTTTAAATATCGTTTACATTTTGTTATTATTATTATTTTTTAAAACGAGCTAGATGTTTTTCCTTCATAAAATATTTCCTAAAAGTTGTATTTAAATATATAATGCATATTATTAATATTACATAGATTGTAACATTTAAAAATATATTATATTTATACAATTGAAATACATTTAAATGTTAGGTTATGATGCTTAATTTTATTAACTTTTATAGCAGATTAGTTAATTTCCTGTTATTCATTCATACAAACTTTTCATAAAATCTTAGCTTTCATAAATTATATAACAAAAATCCAAAGTCCATTATTTCTTAAGAATTTAAATGAATTTGTGAGATTTAAAAAGATAGTCTATTAGATAATCATGATATAAAATTTCCTTTACTGAACAAAAATCCTTTTATTTATAAAACAAGTAACCAAAAAGTGTGTATTATTTTTAACTCTACATACTTAACTAAAAACAAAACTATCGAAAACAAATTTTTCCTATACAAATTCTTATTTTTTTTTTTTTTTTTTTTACATTTAAAAAAGATTTTTAAAAATCATATAGACAAAACACAACTGAAATTTTGTAAAACAACTAGTTAAATATTTTTTCGATAATAAGTCCCTTTATTGGAAATTAAATTTTACGATTATAACTTTTAAAAGTTAATACTCATTTATACATATGAGAAAACAATTGAGAAATAAGAGAAAAATTAAGCCGGCTAAAGATATTGCCGACTACGTTAAAAAGGAGGATGATGATTTTATATATTACAATTCTCCGAGATTCGGTAAAACTCCTGTAGTTGATATCAAACACAGCTATCTGGGTAGAAAAGGTATTCCTCGTGAAGTATTTCATTATAATAATACTTTTGAAAAAGCAGAATTTCACGAAAAACAAACTAAAAAACAATTTCTCAACAAGAATAAAAGAATAAATGTCTTGAATTTTATAGGATATTTCGGAATAATTATAGGATGTATGTATCAGTGTTTTTCTTTTCTTACGATTTACTTTAAGTATCCTACAACAGTGGAAATGAATGTCACAAATGACAACATTATGGATTTTCCTGCGGTCACAGTTTGCAACAGTAATCCGTAAGTATAGATTTTTTCAAATATTTTGTTAGCACATTTTATTAATATTATTACTTTTCAAGTAAATTGGGAGCTTTTGGTAATTCACACTAATACCTTGTTTCTAAATTTTTTTCATTAATTTAAATGTAAATAAATAATATATGCAGTTGGACAGTTGAAATTTCACATGCTTAAAAAGAGTTGTTTAGTTATTTATACTGTAATTATAATTTAATTTTCTACATTTAATAAATAAATAAAATTAAATATTATTGTACATTTTTTTTTTTTTTTTTACATTCGGTTACATTTTTATTTCTACGAGAATTATGTCTAGTACTAATAGTATTATAAGTAGCAGTAAGTGTTTAGTCAATTATTTTTCCGAAGAGAATCTATATAATTATCTGTTTCATTCTATATACTTATTATATTTACAGGATTCTATTCAGAATTAAAGTATATATTACCAAAACAATCAATGAAGCTATATGAAAATGCTTGGTAAATTTTATTAAAATGATTTTCAGAGATTCCCTGTGAAATTTGTAAACAGAGTCGATATTTATAGTGAATATATTAGATTCTTTGGGCATTTGATGATTGGCTTTTCAATTACTGAGTAGGTAGAAAAGCGGAGTCAACTGCGTTAACCAAATGACTTAACTTACTGCTACAAATTCATTTTTCATTCTATGTAAGTATATTCTAAAATAAAAAGTCGATTTTACAATTTAATTTTGAACAAACCGAGTATTTTAATAAATGTTAGGCAAAGCAAATTGAAACTTTTTCTGAAATTAATCAGTTTTGTCAAAACAACAATACAAGCATTGTTTTGTCAAACAATTCATTTCATCTATAATATTGATTTTTGCATTGTAACAAGTTTGTATTATGAGGCATTACATTATTATTATTATTATTGGTGGGCTAGTTGGATTTAACTTCGCACTAGTACTACGCAATGGATAATTGGCGATGGTCTGGGGCACACTTAAAGATGATCCGGAGACATGTCACCACAATTTTGATCTGATGGGATGGCTTTCCAGCTTCGGTGGGCCTCAGAGGTATAATTTGAATGGGAAAATTTTTTGTTTTAATGGAAAGTTCCTTAATTTTGAATGACGTTTAACTTTACATATCCTCTAAGTTTTGTGATATTAGTAAGAAGATTCGTACTTTACAACATTTTTGTATATATAATAATAAATTTAAAAAAAATGTATAAAAGAAAACGGACGCATGATATAAATCAAAATTTAATGCTGTAGCTTTGATTTTACACCAATGTCAGCGAGTTTTTTTTATTGTTTTTAAAACTTTTAGGAATGCACATTGACAAAGTTATAATAAAATTATCTGAGCACAAAAAAATTATTAAGTGGTGTTATTTCTGGATCCACGTCTTTGCTGGGGTCTAACTGGGGCCGATTGTCGAGGTATGATATTGCGTCTTTGTCCCGTGACAGGAGCTAAAGCTTCCATGACTTTTTCTTTCATGGAAGGGTTGAATTTTCGACAAAGAGAGAGTACGTCTTGGATATAGGACTCGAATGTCTCTACAACATTCTGTACAGGAGTAAGCAGTTGCCCCTCAGCTTGTCTTCGTACGTCATCTGTCCGGCAGAATGTGTTCTTTAGTGCTTCCTGGAGTACAGTCCAAATAGTAAAAGTGTCTTCGTTGTTATCAAACCACTGCCTAGCTGCTCCGGCAAGGTAGATGAATACGTTTGCTGGGCACATTTGCTCATCTCAGTGGTTGTAGGCAGCAATACGTTGAAAGTCCTTTAGCCATTTACTAGCAATTTGTTGGTAATCTCCGGAAAAGATGCAGGGATTTCTAGGTAACTGGTATGTCAGGATTGGTACTGTAGCAATGTTGAGCTTTTGACCGTTTTCGTCAAGCATCTTTCTTGGATTAAGAAGGCTCTAAAACTGTGGTGGAAGTCCTTGGAGTCGCTTACTTTTGCGTAGTTCTTCCGTTATGGGTTTTACTTATCGGTACCCGGCTCCTCCACCAAACCGACCCGTAGATTAGGCTTAGATAACTATTTGTGCAGAGAATCTAGAGCGAAATATACAGAGCACTTAAAGCTCAACTCGATACTTTATTCACCGAGAAAAAATATATACCGCCTTCATCTAGAATGAATAAGTGGTCATTTTCTAAATCCCTAAACTAGAAATATAGATTTCCGAGCTATGTGAATAAGGCACGCCAATAAACTGAATAGACGAAATGATCAAGAATTTCTAATCTATACTTTCTAGATGGTGGAACAATATTCTGAATCTTTTGTATTGTGAGAAATTCTCACTTGATTTTCTAGAATTGGGTAATAAACCAAGATTATAGTTGCTGAAACCTGCCTCTTGTATTCGCATTTATTTGCAGAGATTTTTAAATAACTTCGCCCTCGATAATATAGTCAAACGCTCTGGAATTCTAATAGAGGTTTCTAGAACTCGCTTTCAAAGGGGACTAGAGTTTATAAGGATGACATGGAACTATTTTTTCTAGAGCCACAATTTAGATTCTAGATGTCAGTTACAGGATTTTTCTCAGTGTTTTCAGCTCAACTGAATTTTACATCAGCTTATATACAGTCGATAAATCTTCTAGAATAGAATGTTTTAGAATTCGAAAAATCTAGAAATTACATAACAATAACTGAATAATTAACATAAACATAATTAACATAATGAAATGATGAATAAATAAGCAATAAACATTTTTAACCACCTGCCCTTGAGTGTTATCGAATTTACGACCATTGAGTTCGAAGCCTGGCGCCATGCCTCACAGCCACGGCGTTCACAGGTGAAAAGACTTTCATTACAATATAAATGAAGACAAAAATTTATACCTGAAATAGTTTTCTTGTATATTATTCTAGATTTTGAAAATGCGATACGATTTTATCAACTTAGCTTTTCTCTTTTTAAACATCTATACAAAATTTTTTAGAAACAGAAACAGCAATTTAGATGATAAGTATACATATTAGTTCATATAAATTATTTAGATGATATTTCTTTTTACATCTTTTTATATATATGATTGTTCGTTAATAAAATATACATTTAATTTACATACAGTTTTGTTTCATTATAGAGTGAAGTATCAAGTATGGTGCAGGGAGGATCAGCCTCTGTGCTCTAGAAAGCAAAATGAAACACTCGAGGTGAGAAATGAATATTTTAAATTGATGAAGAATGAAGAAGAATATAATGTTAATCTTAATGTGAAGTACAATGTGAATATCGTCGCGTGTACAACGAACACCATCACATAGGAATAATATTAATCGGTGGAAAAAGCAGTTGATGACTATCAGCAGTTTATTGGACAAACTCCGTTCCGGTAATATCGTTTAGTTGTGCGTAGGGCAACAAATGGAAGCCACATCGAAATGCACTGAACACTCACATTCACATGATAATAGAAAAAAAATATATTCATTTTATTATAAATTTTGAATAGCAGAAAAAGCTTTTCTCTTGTATTAGTGACGTTTAAGAGAGGCTTTGCACAGTAAGTTATTTTTAAAGAAACATAATAAGTAAAAATATGCATGTAATATACCTAAGATAAGGTAGAATGCTCCAAAACTGTAAATTTTTGTGTGACTTTAATTTTTGATTACATAACATATTATAAATATAATAGATAATATCTTATTAAATTACTTTTATGTGACATTGATTAGATGAAATTCTTGATTTATAATACAATGAGGAAAAAAAATCACGGTTTTCTAATATAAAGTGGTTAATTGTATTAACCAATAAATCATATAAATCACATTTCACTTTTATCTTGTATGTATTCTCTTCATATATAAGAAAAGTAAAGTTATTATAAAGTAAACATATTTTTAATATAATATAAAATAAAGTATATTTTAAATACTGCTATATTTTTAAAATTTTGTTGAAGAGTTATTAAATTTTATCCAATAAGAAACATTAAAAAAAGTATTAGTTTTATCAAATTTGAAATTGGATTTATAAAAACGTTGACGAATGAAAATTTTGTTTATTTAAAAAAATGTTTCTTTACCTTTAGCATGACAGATTAAGATTTTCAAACTTCCGATTTCATTTTTAGGAATACAGAGAAAGGATACTCGACAAATATGATCGTCTAAGAAAAGAAGACAGGATCAGATATGGATATCAACGAGAAGAATTTATCATCTACGCAGAATTTGCTGGAGAGCCTGTAATACATAAGTAATTTAACTAGTGTATCTACAGATTGACCAGGAGTTTTAAATACCCATTTGAATTAATAAATATAAAAATTTCTATAAAAATCATAAATTGGAAAAAAAAAAAAAAAAAAAAAAAAAAACATAGACAACAATTCTTTCGTATAAATTAAACAACGATCCATCGTCAGGCAAGCAAAGAAAGAAACAGTGCTGCAAATAAGGAACACCTGACAAAGGGTCGGGGTTTTATTTCGATCTGAAACAATTGTAGCATATTTTTTGCAATTTAAGGTGCTTATTCAGATTCCTTTATTTATAATTTTTCAAAATAAGTATTCCAGGCATTTTTTTCTGGCATCCATTTTCACTACTAAGAAACTCATTTTTATTTATTTTATTATATAAATATATTTGATTAAATTTTTATATGCATGATTAATTTATGTTAAAATGCATTTTGTTTTATAATAATATACATTTGTGTGAAGTCTATTCTAATTAGATGTATTTTTAAAAGAAGACTATAGCCGTCTAAACCCCCTTAAATATAAGTTAATTCATGCAATAAAATGCATAATAATGAAATACACGTAAATGAAATGCTTCAAATTTCTTTTATTTGCCTCTGCACACGAACCACAAACGCTATATACATCTTTATAACACGTATGAATAATTTATATTAAAATGCATTTTGTTTCATAATAATGTATACTTCCATTAGGTCTGTTCTAATCAGATGTACTTTTAAAAAAGAACTGTAGCCATTTAAGTTCTCCTTGAATATAAGTTAATGCATAATATAAATGTTAAAATCATAATAATGAAATGCACGTAAACAAAATGCCAACCATACGTAAACAGAAATGCTTTAAAGTTCTTTTATTTGTATCTATACACAAACCACAAATGCTATATACACCATAAACAATTTGCTGTTAATTTCATGGATTCATACATATTTGTATTATTTCTCTAGTCAGTCGAATGGTTACATATTGCATCGGAATTCATTGTGCTGTCTGTAAACTATTTAATAATTTTATATACATTATTTTATTTAGAAACCATGCTACCCAGCATTCAAACAACGCTTGCTAATTTATTTATGTTGAATACAATCTGTTAGGAAATGCACTTAAATGAAATACCATCTATATACAGTAATGTATTGAAATTCTTTTGTGTATTCCTGCAAAGAATCTACAAATGTTATATGAACCAAACACTATCCAATGTCATTCCATGTAGTGCATAAATATTTGTACCCAATTTTCAGTCAAATTTATGATTACAAAATTTATTGTAATTCTTTTGTGTGACCCTATAGATTAGTTATTTAATCAAAGCACACATTTTTCTATAGAATAAATACTTTGAACTAAATTAATAAGGTATGTTAGTTTTTTATATTTAAGTTAGTGTAAACATGCAAAAGAAATGCCTTCAACCAGCCTGTAATAGTATGAGTTCATTTTGTATGTTCCTGCACAATAGTAATAAATAAAGTGCGCATGCATGTTAAGACTGTACCGATAATTCCATGTAATTTTTAAGTATTTGTACTTATTTGGATGATTACACAGCGTATCGAATTTCATTTTGTATAGGCTTATAGATTAATTATTAAATATATGAAACCATTCTTACAAACATCTTAATAATATATGTTAGTTTCTTTATATTCAATGCAGTGAAACTATATTAAAATGGACTTAAAAGATATGTCGTTCTTAGACCGCAAAGAGGCGATATTCTTTTGTATACTCTTGTATACGAATCAAAAACATGATTTATATCACAAACAATGAGCCTTCCACAACATTCATAAGTATGTGTACCAAATTTGAATTCAATTTTATGATTTCATAATATTTCGAAATACTTTTTCCTAGTTCTGCAGATTAATCAAGTATATGCACACTTTTTGCTACATAAACCTTATTTTTAAACATCTTAATAATGTATTTTCGTTTCAATATGTTGAATATAATGCAATTGCCCTAAAATTCATTTAAAGAAAATTCCGTTCATAGACCTTAAAGATACGAAATACTTTTGTGTATTCGTGTATACAAACACTATTTGCACCAAAACAATACTATTAATTTCATGTAGCACATAATATTTTTGCATATTTTGAATTTGCATATTGAACGATTTTTGGGAGAGCTGAAACGGTACACACACACAGACAGAAGCCAAAGCCAGTTGAGTCTCAATGGGGTATGGGAAGGGCCTCTCGCTGACGGCAATTATAAATTTATGATTTAGTTTGAATGATTCTTTTGATGTATTAATAAAAACTTATCCAATAAAATTAATTGAAAATATAAGTAAATATTTGTGAATAAAAACATTTTAAGAAAACATAAGAAATTGGAAAATCTTGCAAAAAATATTTAGAGTTTTACGTGAATAATAACGATAAATAAATTAATAAATAAATGAGCGCAACCATTCGTCAGGTGAAGAAAGTGAAGAGAGCAGCATGACAACGGCATACTTTAGTTAAATACTTCTTTTTACAGACAACTTTGGTCTAAAAAAAATTTGTTTTAAATGTTAAAGTTTATATATATATATTTACATATTTTAAAGACGGATTCACGGATTTGACAATTATAACGAATTTTACAATGCTTGACTATGAAAATGCAACACCAAGAAGAAATGATTATAATGGAATGAAATTTGTTGGACACATACACTATAGTAGGAAGAACAATTGATTAAAATTTCAGGAAATTTGGAGTAATATGTACTGAGAAAACAGTACATAAAGCAGCGACCTCTGTGAGCAATAACAGCACATATCTGCGTAGGCATTGAATCGAACAGCGATTGGATGACATGTACGGGTAGAGCACTTCATGAAGCTTCAACACGATGCCACATTTCATCGATCGAAGTTACTGGTGAGTGGTGGGGGGCCAGTCGCTTTTCAATGATTAAACAGTCATTTTCATTAGTGCGAGATCAGGAGAACGCGCTGGCCAGAGCAACAGTCGAACACATTCTGTATCAAAGAAGGTCCGGACAATACAAACAACTTGCGGTCGTGCATTATCTTTCTTAAATTTTGCGCTACGGAGGCCTCGAATACAGGGCAGAGGGGCGGGCCTTAACTCATCAGAAATTTAATGGCCGCTGTTCAGAGTACCAGGAATACGAACATGAAGTAATCGAGACGTGTATCCAATGGGAACCCATATCATCATTGCAAATGATGGACAGTATGATGATGTCGAATCCCAGTGCCAATGTGCATTACCGCTAAATACGGATGCCGCTAAATACGGATAAGGCAATCTTTATGCTGTAAACAGGATTGTGATTTGTCTGAAAAGTGACTTCACGCCATTCCTGCGTCCAGGTTCATCGTTGATCACACATTAATGGCGCCCATATTAGTGATGCAGTTTTGAGGGTAATCAGTATTTTGGTAGCCGCATACTGAGTCACCACCTGGATTGATGGTATATTGTACCATTGGATACATGTCCCGTTCACCTCTTGTTTTCATTCCCGTCGCTCTGAATACCAGCTATTACGTTTCTGACGAGTTAAGGCCCATAGCTCTGCCCTATGTTCAAGGCCTCCTAAGCGCAACATTTAAGCAGGACAATGCACGACCGCAAGTTGTCCATATTGTCTGGACCTTCATTGATGCCGAATGTGTTCGACTGTTGCTCTGGCCAGCGCGTCCTCCTGATCTCGCACCAATGAAATTGACTGTTTAATCGTTGAAAAGCGACTGGCCCCCCACCACTCACCAGTAACTTCGATCGATGAATTGTGGCATCGTGTTAAAACTTCATGAAGTGCTCTACCCGTACATGTCATCCAATCGCTGTTCGATTCAATGCCTAGGCGGATATGTGCTGTTATTGCTCACAGAGGTCGCTGCTTTATGTACTGTTTTCTCAGTATATATTACTCCAAATTTCCTGAAATTTTAATCAATTGTTCTTCCTACTAAAATGTATGTGTCCAACAAATTTCATTTCGTTATTAACATTCCTTCTTGGTGTTGCATTTTCAATGTCGAGCAGTGTATTTTAAAATTCTTGTAACCGTGGAAATCTGAGATCTACCTCTCTTTTAAAACAAAAATCATACAAAATTTTAATCAGGTCGTTTATAACATTCCTTTATAAAGCAAAATAGCAAAACATTAGCAGTTAATCTTCAGTTATTTTACCTATTCGTTCTTCATGTAAAAAAACTTGTGCACACGCTACTGGTAGTTAAAGAGATTGAAGTTACATTTTCCTTTAGGTCAAGACTGTCAACAATGTTTTGTTTTGCGAAATAAAATAAATATTGAAAAAATTTAGGATTTTTAAGGTTTCGATATTTATTGAAGAAGGATATTAGATTTTTAAAAATAACTAATGTTTTTAGTTTTCCATCCTACTATATAAGTATCGGGAACTTAGGTATTGTTTTATATAATAACTAAATACTATAATATTTTAAAGTTACAAGAAGCTGTTAGCCGTGGTTTGAAAACAATCTGATGATGTTTGCCCCGGCAGAATTGCTTTAAACAATACAGTGGTGCCGCCTGCATCATCGAGAGTAGTTTGTTAGGGGCAAAATAGTCAAGGGTTTTGAAGCAATTGGTCGCTGACAGTGGTCAGTTCTAAATAAAGGAATGTGCATGGAAATTACATAATAGATTCTTAAAAAAAAAAAAAAAAAATATATATATATATATATATATATATATATATATAGATTTACATGAATAAAAACACTAAACTATGTTAAATGAACCTACAATAACTTTTAGATGTGAATACATTTAAAATTTTCATCTGAGAAAAGAACGCAATTGGCATATCTATTTGGTATTTTAAACAAACTTTAAAATTTTAGCTTAAACTATGCTTAGTTTTACACCTATCTGCACTAATATTATAAATGCAAAAGTTTGGATATATGTTTGTTACCAATCACGCCACAACGGCTATATGGATCTGGATGAAATTTGGTACAGAAATAGGACATAGGCTACTATTTATACCGGAAATTTGATTAGATTTTTTAAAATTAATTAAAATATGAAAATAATAAACCGGTAATTGCCTTAATATAAGCCATTTAAATTTTTAATTGTTGCCAAAAAAGTTTACGAGGTATTATTTATTTATTATTATTATTTTATTCAACATAAAGTGAAATATGCTTTCACGCGAAAAATAAAAAAAAAATACTAAATGTTAAATTGGTGAATGAGAAAATGACGTCTTTATAACTTTAAAATAAAATACTAATAATACAAATCTAGCATGTTTCTTCTGAATTTTATTTCATAGCATTTTTTATATACCTTAATTTTTAGATTTTTATTTAGCATGGATGAATCACACTTGGCATAAAAGCTAATTCAGTATTACATTAAAGGTATTTACTTATTGATAATTCTGGACAATTTTTTTAATTTTGAGGCTGAAGTAGATGGGACATTTTTCGCCAAGGACAGCCACTTAAAGCCAAGTAGTGCATCAAAAATATAACTAAATTATAACATATTGAAAAAAAGATAGAAAAGAAAAGATAGAAAGAAATAGGAACAATAATCGCATAAATTGTATTTTTGTCAAAAGTGGTGATAAGATTTCAAATGTCGCCAAAGGGCGCTATATTAAGACTGTACCATGATCAGGTTTACATATTAATTAATTTATTTATTTTTCTGTATACCAATTACTATTAACTAAGCATGAAGTATATATAACCACAAATAATAATAATAATAATAATAATAAAAATAACTGCCTCATGCGATAGACGTAGCCAGCCCATCATAGCATATTGTAATATTATATTTGGCTCGAAATTGCTGTCATTTTATGGTTGATCGATTAAATAAAATAAATATAGGAAATAACTTGAAAGCAAATATTATGTACATCACGTATAATGTTGTTCATATGTAACTGGGATTCAGATATAAAAGGGCTACTTAAAATTTTTCGATACTGTCCGTATCCAAACTGTCATATATGATAAGCACCTAAGTGGAAGCCCACGGGTAAGCCATTGTCTTAGGCAATAGGGACAGGAGACTGCGAGGACGAATAAGTCGCTGCCAAAGGCCACGGGAACCAAAAAGCGAGCTTTTGAGCGATTTCAGTATTTTTTTCTTCTTTTTTTCATAAAGCTATATAGAAAAGAGTTTAGTAAATATAGGGACTAGCGAAGCGGGCAAAGCCTGTTAGTTGTTTATATATATATATATATATATATATATTGCATTTTTCCTTCTACATTGGAATAAGATTTTTGACTCATTTAAATCTTTAAGGAAGCCATTCCCCTATATAGTTCTCAGACTATCAAGAGTACATATGTAACTCATAAACAAATAAGATAAATAACAGTCCATTTTTTTAAATCTGAAATTTGCATTCTATTTATTGTCCAACTGGTTCAGAAGTCACCAGGAGACTCGTCATTTTTCAAAACTCTCATTAATATATCAACAGTATATATCACAAATTTTTAAAAGAAAGAAAGGCAACCACTGTCTTGTGAAGCGCCCGCAGAATATTCGTAGAAATTCATAAATTGAGAGTTGCGAAGAAATCGAACTGGTTTGAAGTCGTAAGGCGGATTTTTAAAGTGCTTCGCGAAATGACAGCCTAGACATTGCGAGTTTAGAAGATAAACTTTGGGTTTGAGGAAATTTAGTAGAGATAATTAAATCTAAGTTAGTTTGTTGGAAAGTATGTAGCGTAAGAATGTGAATTGATTCTCTAATGTATACATAAGAAAACATTTGAAAAATATTCTGAGGTTTAGTTCGAGTTCGCTTTTGTTCAGTTGAAGGAAGTTTGATTGCAGCTCCGTCGCCTGCAGTTTATTTGTAATATTTAAACATTTATTACTTTACATTTATGTGCTCAGTGAGGTCACTTATTTTCACTACACACAGAGAGAGTACTCCGGTTCTCTTCTCCTCTTTACATAAATCTTTCAAATAAGTAGAATTTACTTTACTTTAGTCTCAGCACTTCTTTATCAACTAAAACAGTAGGAAAGGAAAGGTTCCGATGATGCTGTCACAAAAGTACAAACTTCATACCCTTCTGGAAGTAGCTTATCAAATGTCGCTCTCTACTGTTGTTTGACACAAAATTTCGGGTATTTACTGTACATTTATATCTGAAAGAGATATTAATTCTAGGGAGTTTTAACGGGAAAAAATCAACTTTTATGTAAAAATGTAATATATATGTTAAATATGAACATTTATGAGCATTTATGAACATTTTGATGCTTCATTTGTAATTCTGAGTACTTTGGTTCAAAAGTTAAAAGCAAAATTGTAAATGATATCAAACCAAACCTATTGGAGTTCCAAACTTTAACACTTATTTCCTCAAAAGAGTTTCTTTTCACTGTCCGCAAGGTATGTTGCCGAGAATTTAATACATTTTCCGTAGTATAATTTTATAATAATTGTACAAACATTTTAAGGTTTTTCAAAATTTACTGTTTTAAAAATAGACAAATTTCAAAAATTTCAAGAAATTTAAAATTATATATATCTATATATAGTATATTTAAACTAAATAAAGTTAGTTTTACGAAATGTTAATTTATATAGTAGATATTCTTTATAGGATAAATGCGTGTGCAAAATTCTGTGCCACAGATAAAGGATTTTTTCTAAACTTGCAAATGGTGGGAAAAAAGCAGTTTTAAGAAAAAAAGCGTTAAAGTTTGAAAAGTAATAAATTCGGTCTTGATATCAGTTACAATTTTGTTCATAATTTTTGAACGAAAGTAAAATTATCAATGAGATCCCAAAATGTTCAGCTTTATCCATATTTCAACACACAATTTTTCTTCAAAAAGTCAATTTTTTAAAGTTTAAAACGCCGTAATCTCTTTAACGTTAATGTTTATTTGGAGCGTGTAATTCTGAAAAAGGTATGTAACATATTATAATGTTTGACACAGATTTTCCTCGTGCGTAAAATATGTCAAAGTGATATCCTGTTGTGGATTATATATATATATACCTGTGGTAATGGAACGAAATTTACAATTAGCAAACTGCCACAGTACCAAAAAGTACACTAAAGGACAAAAGAAAAAAAAAAAAAAAAAAAAAAAAGAGTCGTAGTACAGAAAAATTGACTTATACCTTTTTTATTTCGAATAACTTCAAAACTTATGATTGAAACAAATAAAACTGTAATGTTTGTATAACATCAAAGAGATAAAAATTATACTTGTGTATATTTTTGATTTAATAATTCGCTTTATTACCTTCTAAGACGTACAGTCGGTAACAAAAGTGTCCGAACATTAGCAAAAATTCCTATGTTAAAAAAGTACACTTCATACGGTTTTGTTAAATAAATCCTTATCGAATCATGTTCTTACACTGATTAAGAACAGGATTCAACAAGAATTTATTTATCAAAACCGTATGAAGTGTACTTTTTTTACATAGGAATTTTTGCTAGTGTTCGGACACTTTTGTTACCGGCTGTACTTAATAAAAATCGAGTAAAACTTTCTTTTAAACGTAATCTAATAAACATATACTTTGAATTCTATTATGGTTTTTTATATGAAATAAATATGTTATATCTTAATATATGAAATAAAACTATTTATTTGTTAGATCTAAACAATTACTCAACAGAAATATGTATTCTGCATTGTCTGATTCCACCTTTATATGTAATTACTGCTTTGCACATTGGCGTAATATTATACTGTTTTGTAATACAAACCTCAGACATTTCATTGTGCCTAATATCATAAATAATTTTTTCAAGTTATTGCAAAGTTGTAGGCTACAAATTTCGAATCCTTCTCTCCTTTTATAGGCAAAACATTATCGAGCGAAATGAGATTAGGACAATTTTCAGGTCTGGTAAAGAAGAAATTCCTCGATATTTTTGGTAGGATTCAACTTTAAGCGAAAAAAATTTTATGATTACTTCAGAATTATAGGTGCTCAAGGGAGTGGATAGGTAAATTTAACAACTCGAATCAAATGAACGTATCACGGACTCAGTGTAGCAAGGTGCATTATCATCTTGAAATTCAGATTGTGTAAAAGTCTGAGATATCTCCAAAATATTCAGTCAGGCACCACTTTTATAATGGCCGTGTTTTATTTCGAGTTAATTGATCCCTTGAGCATGAAAATTTGCCTGATTCCTTGAAAAGTTATGCACCTCCGTACTGTAATGTTCGCAGAATGTGTCACCGTTTTAAGAGCGCATTTTTCATTAAGTCGTTCACTTTCTGTCGTTCTATCAGCTTGTTTCTGTCAGCTCGGAATAAAATAAATTTGACTCATCAGAGAAAACCAGTTCAGTCCAAAAATTAACTGATAATATTTTTAATTTTTTGGTGAACTGAAGTCTTATTCTTTTAATTCTTTTTCTTAATAATGGCTTATTTTGCGGATCTTCTGGTTTTTAACCTACTTTGTTTAATTCTTTCTGCACTGTTTCTGAAGAAATTATTTTGCTAAACACTTTTTTTAATCTTTTGTAAGTTCTGAACATGGTACAAATCGATTTTTTAAATATTTGCTTTTTAACTAGCAGTCATCTCGCTTAGCAACGTGGCCACCTAAAGCCAAATTTTCAGTTTGAACAGATAAAAGGTTTTAAAACTTGCTAAATCTCACAAATATTTCGTTGCCATCTCACAAATATTTCGTTGACATTTAATTATTTTGCCATCTCGTGTATTAAGATATTTTTTGATTTTCATTCAAAAATGAATACTTTTTGTAGTATCGTTAATCGCCTTAATAAATAATTTCTAAAATTACAATGTACCTGACAATTGCGTTTTGTTTTTAACACTTGGATCAATTCTAAAGTGTACGTGCAGCACGACGTAATAAAATATGTTCGAAAATTTGCTTTTTAAACGTTAAAATTAGTGGTTGCAGAAAGAGAAAAGGAAAACATCCAAGTGCGGCTTTTTTTTTTTTTTTTTTTTTTTTTTTGTCCCTTATTGTATGTTTTTAATTTTTATATAAAAGAAATTGAAAAAAATCGGTAATATAAAGGCTAAGTCCACTATGGAAAATTGGAAAATTTTCAATAATTATTCTAATATGTAGGATCATATCAACTGGAGCTGATACATTTGTACTGATTTACCAATTTTTGTGTAACATGTTTAATGGTAAAGTAATGTCTCAATATTAAACTTTTATATATATTTATTAATATTTTCTTTCTAGATTTCAGCAGTATTATGATTATGAATTTACAAACTGTTACACATTTAATGGTGCCTGGGGAAACAACAAAGTTCTGGAGACAGCCATTGTATTTAATCCAGTAACTGGAAAATCTTCAGGTATATATTTCAAAATTGAATTTTTGAACGTAGCGCGTCGATTTACAAAACTGCTGAATGTATTTTCATAGAAGTTGGGATATAAGTTTTATTAGAAATTTGCACTTAACTTTACGTAAACCCACATTTTGTATGGACTATTTGTACAAAGCTGCTGATGGCTTTGTGAATTCGGCATGTTTACATTCATTTGAATCTGTCCAATTTTGATTTTTATCAATCAACGCATTAATTTTGTCTTTTTTGATCTTTTGTTCCTGTTTTGGTAATTTTCTAAACTTTCCTATATACATATACGCTACTGTGCTGCCAACGGTAAATAGGCAGGGTATTAAAAAAGAATATGTTTATTAAAAAAATACTGAACACTTTATTAAAAACACATTATTATTTAACACATTATTTTTTATAGCGTGTCGATCCACTTTTGTTATCAAATAAGGTTTTTATTCTAGCTCTCACAGTATCAATCAAACTATTGAAATGCTTTTGTTGCAAATTACTCCATTCTTCAAATAACATTGCTTCCCATTATTTTTTATTCGGAGACTTCGCAGGCCTTTTAGTAATATTACTTTGTAAACTGTGCCAAACATTCTCGGTTGAGTTCACATCAGGTGATTGAATCGACAATTGGAGAATTCTAAGCCCTGTTTGCGTTTTTTGAGCTCTGTGACACAGTGCATAATCTTCTACGGAAACGTAATAGCGATTCAAATTGCTGCCTTGAAAGACTGGTAGAAGACCCTCTTTTAGAATTTCAATATATTTTCCCGCATTAATTTTACCATCACAGAACACCAAACTACTTCTTTCACCATACCAAATAGCTTCCCACACCATTACACTTATGATACCGTATTTTACAGTTTGCTTGGTTGCAAAAATTGGTTTTCCAACTGTATTGCAAAACGACGCCTTGCCCATTTCTGACAGCTACCGCTAAATTGACAGTATCGTGATTCGTCCGAAAAAATAACATGGCACTAAAAGTTTTCACCCTTAGAACTCATTCCTTTTAAACAATCAAATCACCTTTTTTTTTTTTTTGAAAAACGTTTAACACAGTTTTATTTTGGTTACTCTTTTATAAAGGGCAACACTATATAGACACCTCTGAACCATTTGACGTGACAAAATCGATGTATAACCACATCAGTGACTTTTCGAACTAACCGCCCTCTTTTTTCTGGCATATGGCGCAGCTCTTCCTAATCTTGGTTAAACACTTGTCTTTTTTTCTCTTTTGAACTGCACAAGTACACGATTAACAGTTGACAAATACATGTTTAATGTAGATATCTCACTAAGATTTACCACCTGTAAATCGACCAACAATACGTCGAGTAAAAATCGTTTAATTCCAGCGATCCATTTGCCCTCAGCATTCTAAAACAGAGTTAATTAACTGCGTTTACGTTTTGTAAACTCCTACAAACACTTCTTAACTACCTGTTTTTATATTTAAAAAAAATTTGTTACATTTTCACAATGTCTATTTACTTTTGATACAGTAGTGTATATATTAAGGCGTTATCATTTTCAAATAATTAAGCATAGATAATAATTTCACTGTGGCTTTAAAGTAATTTTTTTGGATGCATTTAAAACTAAAATTAACCATTCGTAGAATAAAGTATGAACCATACCCTAGTATGAACCATAACCTAGAATAAAGTATGAACTTATATTCTAGGTTGTGTTGGTTAGGGCTGACTGACTACACTAGGCCCGGGTTATATGTCCAGTATGAGGGTCTTCTCAAGAGGTCTAGCCTACATTTGTACGAGTTTCAGAGAAAATCACGCAAAACTGTAAACAGCTAGGCTGACGAGCGCAACCTGGGATCGAACCCGACACCGCCATCTTCCTGTTTGGGGAGCAGAACCTTTCTATTACTGATGGGGGCCTAATATTCTGAGAAATTTAATTTCTTGTTCTCAGAATTGTTGCACTTTCTTATTGATTGAAAAATATTGGAAATAAACGAACTTAAAGAAAATTAGAAATTTTAGCATTTATATTGATTTATGCTACTTTTTAATTTTTAAAGTTCTTTTTTTGCTGCCATTTAAAAGTGAAAAGTTTTAAATGGTTATCAATCCTTATTAACAATTTTTATTATGATTGCAATCTCCAAACATTTGTTTACGGGAAGTTTTTGGGTTTTGTTTGGAATTAACATGACATTTTCGAGTGAATAAAGTATCTTATATTACAGACAGAGCATATTTGTCAGCTCTCCATATTTTTAAATACTGGTACATTTTTAAAGAAATGGTTTCTTTATTAATTGAAATTTTATTTTTCCGACTGAGTGAAAATAATGCCTGGACCGGGACTCGAACCCCGGATCTTTGACTTACAAGGTCAAGGCTCTACCAATTGAGCTATCCAGGCCGACATCCCGATCAGCATTACTCACTCAGACAACCTTTTAGGCAGAATTAGGCTCTCTTTATTCTCCATAAAAAATTCTGTGAAAGATGAAATTATCTTTCCAGAAAGTTAGCGCTGCTACGTTACATTTAATTTCCATTTACGGCTATATCTCTGCTTCTATGTCATATATATGCAACAAACTCACTATGTGTTTTATATATTTATTTATTTTTAGGATAAAGTCTAAGAAACTTGTTTACATGGCAATTTCGAATTTTTATATTTATTGTTTAAATTCTTACTTAAAAATTTGGTCGAGTTTCGACTACTGGGTGATATTAATTATTATAATTATTCTGAAAAACTGTGCATACTAAAGTTTTGTAATCATTTTCATAATGACGAAACTGAGTATTGGAAATTATAAAATGGAAGTTTTTAAAATCGAACTCAATGAATTATGAAGAGAAAGTTTAGATGCTATACATAAATATAGAATAAAATGATATACATAATTTATATCGTTTATATAATTAACTCAGAAAAAATGATATGAAACTCTAGGTTATTAATACAAAACAGCTATCTATATAAAAGTTAATAAATTTCAAATAAATACATAACTTAAGTTTTTATAAATAAATATGAAATATATACTGATTTTAAAAAAAATCAGTAGGTTGAACACTTTAAAATAGAGCTTAATTTGCATTGGAAGTACAGGAACGCAGTTCCCATTTTTTTTTATTGTAGTGAATTTTTACGTATTAGATGAACGCATGGGGCTTCATTAATAGTGCTTACTGGGACACCCACCAGTGTACCATTTCTGAAAAATCAACGACCAAAATTGAATTTTGTTTCTCCTCATACTTTTTTTTTTCTTAAAAAGACATCTACATTTGTAATATAACTTAGCATACAAGCTTTACCAGCAAGACACTAGTAATTTTTCACTGTTACTTTTCATATAGCAGCAAGAAATTGTTACAATTAATCATAAAATAATACAGTTTAGGATTTTTCTTTTAATCAGGAAACTGAAACCACGATTTAATCAAATTATTAAAAGCAGAAAAGTAAACAGTAGATAAAACAGAATATTTTCCAAAGAAGAAACTATTCACTTTAAATGGAAATATTAAATTAAAGAAGAAAAAAAAATGCCCAGCTGATATTTTGTAATGTTTGATTTAAGCTTAGGAAACTGGAGTAAAGTTTCTCGAAATTCCGTCTATAGACTTTAAAATGTTAGACATATACGAACGTAGGTTCTGAAGATTAGCATTACCATATTTTTTTTGTTAGAAATTAAGCTAATATAAATTAAATTATATATATTATAATATAAATAATAATATAAAATAATTAGTTTTTTTTATATACAGATAATGTATATTTATGAGCATTCAAAATTTAAGTTAAAACATTCTTTTGAAGATAATTAAAAGCAATTGCTACAATGAAATAATAATCACACGATACATTTTCTTCACATAATTGGCTAATATTAAATGATTAAAAAAATAGTAGCGGATTTGGCACAGTTTAATGATTAATATAAATACTTTCTAATATTCCTTAAAATCGTTTAATTATAATTTTGTTTTAATTTTCACAAAGTGAAATTTATTTCAGAGCTTATACTATGCATTAATGCAGCTATAGAGAATTATAGTAACATCTCAGGTGGTGTGGTTGCAAGAGCCAAAATGACCATACATGCTAATAACGTCATTCCCAATCCAACTTACGATGCTGTCAGTTTAGAAGCGGGATCTATCTATGCATACGGAATACAAAAGGTAAGATTTAACATACATTTGCAGACCAAAATATTCATAGAGTTCAACTTCATAATTGTGTTACTTATTACTGTGCTGTTAATCATTATCATATATATATATATATGTCAGATTAACTCGTTAATAATGAGTTCTCTGTTTAAGGGGGTATGTCCCACGACTGAATATTTATTTTCTAAGGTGGGGAAACGAAGGTGGATAAGAAAAGGAAACATTAATAATGTATAAGCAAATATGAAATTAACGAAAATGTTCATTTGTTACTACGCTTAATTCAAAACGTATCAGATTTATATATGTACCTATCATTACTAGTATCGCCCAGTAGTCAAAATTCGACCAATTTTCTTAAGTAAGCTAAATAATAATTGTAGAAATAATTAAACAATATCTTAAAAAGATTTAATATATTTAAAGCAGTCTGTTTCTACTCCATAAAATTTTGGTATTGAGCTAAATAAAGATATGTGTCCTGTGATTAAATGTGAAAAGAAAAATACGCTTGAAATAACATTTAAAAAATTAATAGGTCCTCTTATGTGTCTCTCGGTATTTGCTTGGCCAGATATTTCATTTACAATTAGTCATTTAAATAGATTTAACTAACGAAGGCCCTTGAAGATGTACAAACTCTGCAATATTACACACACTAATGCAGATAACGTGATTCAAAGAAAAAATTAACAGTTAAAACTTGCAAAAAGTATTTAGAATTTAAGAAAAAAGTTAAAATATTATCATCGGGCACACTACTGTTTTAAAAGTTATCCTCGCCTTTTGGCTGACCTCTGAAACGGTACATTATTTAACAAAATGTTTTTACATATTCAGGATTAAATCAATTAAAATTTGTGTCAATCGATGCCGCTAATGCTATTGGAGTTTGTATATGCCAGCGTCACATAAAAAGTTAAGCACTAACATGCAAAATCATTTTTTAAAGTGGAGTATTATTTATGAAGAATTTCTAAAGGTGGAGTTTGTTTTTATTTTGAGCAAATCCCAATTTTATATGTCCAAATAAAATATCTTTATATTTTATGTCAAGACATGGTTGTTTTCCTACTTTCCTTTTTAAAATCAATAAACTACCAAATGCACTTTGTAAATGTAAGAAATTAGGCAACTCTTTTCATTACATATTCGAAAAATATTTATTAATTAAATACAATTTTAAATTTAGTAGCAATAAAAGTATGAGGCAAAACTTAAAAGCAATATTATCAAATCCAGATAATTATAATGCGTTAAAACACATTTATAATACCTTAAACGAAAATTACTCATTTATTAAATATAAAATTTTAACACTACATCCGTTGACTTACTTTTCTCGGTTAATGATATGTAATCTGTCTAAATGTAATTATTATTATTATTATTTATTTATTTTCATTTTTTTTCCTTTTATTTATTTTTTATTTATTTATTTTCTATTTTATTTTTGTTCCTTTTAAGCTTTCCTCAAAACAGTCTTAAGGGCCCTCTTCACTCACCGCCGCCGGAAGCCGAAGCTAATGCTATTCTATGGGAAATTTTTCTTTACAAATAACTTATTAACTAATACATATTTTTTAATTCTGTTTTCACATTCTGAAAATTCCAAGCTGTTAAAATGACAGACCTTTTTTAAAAAATTTATTTTTTTAATTTTTTATGTTTTATTTTGAATCTGCAAAATACGAATTTTCAATAGGTGAAATTTTTTCATTTTGCAATTTCAAAATAAAATATGAAAAATTAAAAAAATAAATTTTTAAAAAAGGTCCGTCAATTTAACAGTTGGGAATTTTCTGGTTGTGAAAACAGAATTAAAAAATATGTATTAGTTAATAAGTTATTTGTAAAGAAAATTTCCCCATAGAATAACATTGGCTCGGGCTTCCGGCGACGATAAGTGAAGAGGGCCGTTAAGTACAACTTTCGATGTATCTCCTATTAATAAATTAAACTACGGTCTTCTGCTTTAGCAGGACCGTAGACCAATTTTTTCTCCTGTGAGAACAAACATCCCTATAACTACGCGGTTTGGGACCCACAGTGAAAGACCAATGTAACCAATGTTTTTATTTTGGACTCTGATCATAATTTATCGTCCATAATGCGCTACTTTTACAAAATTCGGTTAATTTGCCAGGGGTTTTTGTGTTCCGGATTTTTTTAAACCAAAATTTATTTACATTAAAAAAATTTATACTTTTCTAGTAATTTTTGTAATTTTAACTATTAAAAACTAGTTGGCATAGGTGGACTCTGCTCAGTTCCCCATCATATTTATGTTCTCAGAAATTTCTAGTGCGAGACATATTACTAGTGGATCTGCAGATCAGGAGCCTCAACGTCCTATTTGCATCAGACATTATTCAATAGGTCATTTTTATTTATTCCTTATTATATAATAGTATATATTGATTCGATCGACTTATTACCAAAATCAAATACATTCCTGAGGGGGGCGGCAGCCCCCCCTCAACCCCCCGTTGTATCTCTCTTTGTATACCTATTTGTATATGATATAAAGTGTTACGAAATTGTAAATAATTGCATTTATTTTTGTATAAATTCTTTCAAAGAGGTTTAGTAAGTTGATAAAATGCTAATTTTGTGCCTTTATAGTCGTTTTAGCGTTAAAATAGCCAAATTGTCCTTTAAAAACGCATTAAAAAGCTCCTATAAGGGAAGAAATAAATTTGGCGCCAAATTTGGCGACTATTTTCCTCCTTGGCGATTTTTTGGCGATCTTGGCGAGAAAATCCTTATTAGGGATATACCAAATATGGAAGCTCTAATCTCATTGGCTGATGTGATACGAGAATTTTCCAGAACAGTCTGTTTTCGATAGAAAAGTATAAAAGGAGCATTATTTTCGCCAAGGCGGTCAGTCTCAGATCTATATCAGTTTCGTCAAATGCTTGCTCAATGGGCTCATGAATATGTGTACCAAATTGCAAGTCAATAGCGTTATTTTGGGGGCCGCTATCGCGGTACATACAAATTCTTCCCATAGGCCATAATGGTAAAAAAAACTTTGGCGTGTCCCTGTACACGAACTTACAAATGGAATGCACACCGAAAACTATACAGCTAATTTCGTGGGCATCATGAACATGTGTACAAAATTTCAAGTCAATAGCGTGTTTTTTGCGGCCGCTATTGCATGACAGACAGACAGACAGACGGAATCCAAAATCCTTTTGAGTCTCAACAGAGGGCCTCCATTCACATTTCGGCAAAAATTGGAAGTCAATAGCTTGATTTTTGCGGTGGCTATCGCGGTACATACAGATTCTTCCCATAGGCCCTAATCATAAAAAATCTTTGGCGTGTCCCTGTACACGAACTACAAATGGAATACACACCTAAAACTATACAGCTGATTCCGTTGGGCTCATGAACACGTGTACCAAATTGCAAGTCAATAGCGTGATTTTTGTGACCGCTATCGCGGTACATACAAATTCCTCCCATAGGCCGTAATGATAAGAAAAACTTTGGCGTGTCCCTGTACACAAATTACAAATGGAATAGACACCCAAAACTATACAGCAGATTTCGCGGGGCACATGAACACGTGTACCAAATTGCAAGTCAATAGCGTGATTTTTGTGGCCGCTATCGTGATACATATAAATTTCTCCCATAGGCCGTAATGATAAGAAAAACTTTGGCGTGTCCCTGTATACGAACTACAAATGGAATACATACCAAAAACTATACAGCTGATTTCGTGGGGCTCATGAACATGTGTACCAAATTTCAAGTAAATAGCGCTTTTTTGGCGGCCGCTATCGCGCGACAGACAGACAGACAGACACAGCCCAAAACCGTTTTGAGTCTCAACAGAGGGCCTCCACTGACGTTTCGGCAATAATGTTAAAAGAAATCAATTTGACCAAAGCTTCATACAGTGACAGAATGAAATCCCCGCCTAATAGGCTATCCACCGTTCATTTCGATATATTTATCTTATTCTAATCTATTATTTATTTTATCAGGGTCAATTTCGTTGTTTAGTTTTCATGCTACTATTTCCAATGCAATAATCCTCAAATTCATATTTATATGAAAAATTTACAATTTCGCTATGTTGATAAAATCGTAAATTACGAATAATTTACGAAATTTTCCTATTAGAATATTTGTATTCAATCATGTTCAAACAAATATCATAAACGTAATTTTGAAGTTGTCTAACGTATTTAGGATCCTCAAAATGGAAGTTTATGCTCAATTTTGCTTTATTGTGACATGTTAAATAAATCGTAAATTCCAAATAACTTACGAATTTTTTAAATTGGAAAAATCATAGTCTATGATATCCATGCCAGTATCCTAAATATTATTTCGAAAGTGGTTTGACATCTTTACGATGAAAATATCCCTCAAGATTGACGTTTATGTGAAATTTTGCTCTTATTCAGCCATGTTAAGAAATTCGTAAATTTCCAATAACTTACGAAATCTTTATATTGGAAAATTCATAGTCATTAATATTCATGCCAGTGTCCTAAATAATGTTTCAAAAGTAGTCTGACATCTTTACGATGAAAATATCTCTCAAAATTGACGTTTATGTGAAATTTTCCCTTATACTGCCATGTTAAGAAATTCGTAAATTTCCAGTAACTTGCGAAATTTTCAAAGTAGCATATTTATAGTTACTGATGTTCATTCCGGCATCAAAACTGATATTTTAAAACTGGTCTGACATTTTTACAATAAAAAGTTTTCATTTAATGCACGTTTAAGTGATTTTTTGTCCTATTCTCCCATGTTAAGAAAATCGTAAATTTCGAATAACTTACGAAGTTTTTAAAATCGAATGTTGCAAATGAATAGGGTTCTTGCCAGTGTCGAAAGTAATATTTTAAAACTGATCTGACCTCTCTGCGACAATTTGTTCTTGAGATATCGTGTACACAGACTAACAAACTAACGGACTGACCCACTAACACACTAACAGACTAACAGACACCCTACAGACAGACACCATAGAAATTTTGTCATTTTCGGATTCCTCACACCTGAAAACGTGTAGAAAAGTCAAAAAACCGAGGTCGAAAGTTTTCACGATTACCTAAGTTCCCCATACCTATAGTATGATGGGGAACTAAAAATTACATTTCACAATTTCCGGGTGCGAAAGCTCCGAAAAATAATCAACGTCTCCTATTATTTTTAATCATCGTTAACGTTACTTAAAAAAAATTAGGAATCACATTGGAATTTTAAACATACGAATGAATATAAAATGGGAAACTAAATCTTTAATAATAGATTTTTTAAATTCTGTTTTATAAGATACAAATAACAGTAAAAGATTCCTTAACACCAATATAAATAAAACATTACCATATCTCAAAAAAAAAAAAAAAAAAAAAAAAGTCATAGGAACACGTGCGATCTCTAAATACTTATATAAATTGGTCATAATTCATAGTTTTTTGCAATATGACTTTATTAATAATTTTCTTAATTAAAAAAACTGTTTTAGAAACAAAAATGTGCACGGAATATGTTTGAGTAATTTCATTCTAATGCATTAAAAGTAAAATTTGAATATAATGAATTATTTTGGGGAAATATAAATAATAGTCTGTCAAAAATATTAACGTTATCAGTCTCAAAATTTTACAGCTTGGAACTGTATGAAAATTTAAGAAAAACATACAAACTGTGCGTTTTTCTGGAATGATTTGATCTAAATGATACAAAAAAAAAAAAGTATTTATATTTGAAAAAAGGAAGTTGGTAGAAGTTTTAACATGTACACGACCCATAAGGAAATTTTAAGAATAACATTAAAAACTAGGCATTATTAAGGGAAGCCGGGGCTAGTTTGCATAGATTTTAATTTTTTGATTTTTTTTAAATATTCAGTGAAACTCCGATAAATGCTTTTGAAAGCTGAACCTTTTGACAACAAAATCATGTAGGAACCATCAGTTAATATTTAAGTAACCCTAAAATACTCTACACTATGCCGCGGAATTAATCGGCTACCTGTAGGGATGATTTGGCATAAAAAGATATGGATAATACTTTGACAAAGCACAACAATGTTCAAGAAAAAAAAAATTAATTCATTCAAAATATTTTATTTTAATAATATTTGACCAAAACTTCTACTTAAATATATGAGCAAATAATGAGCAAATAACTCATCAAGTAAAATAAGTTCTGATTATTATTATTATAGCTACCTATAGTTATTCAAACAGAACTAACATAATGTTTGAAATCGACTATGAATGTAGAAGCTGTGTGCGCTCGTTTATTTGAAAAGGTTGGTTCAATTTTTCCACACTTTTACTTTGGTCATACAAAATTGAATCATTCTCGTCTGGTCATCGCTGTCTTTTCCCTGTATTGACCATGCGTGACACGAAAATCTTTTTGCCATCGGTTTGTCAAATTTTCTAAGGTAGTAAAAACATTTATTTTATTTCCAGGCCTTTGATATTAGGGGAAATTCGTTGTCGATCATGTTTGATGTGATCTATTGGTATCTTTCTTAAGGTTTTCCTGGACTCGTTGGAAATGCCGAGTGGAAACCCTGTAGAGAATACGAGTGGACCATATTCTCAATTGTAGATCTTAAATCCTAGATCTTAGATCTTACTGGATCTTAAATATGAACTTAAATACTTAATTGCTTAATTAGCTAGTAACAAGAAGAGCTCGAGACAAAGTTAACAAATAAATAACAAAGTTTATTTAGCATTCAATATCAAGGAGGGTGTTGAGCTAACTCCATTTAAATAAATGACTTCGGGAAATAACCTTAACAAGACATAACATAAAAGTATCTCACCAATGCTGATCCTTTTGACGACTGCTCTCGGCTACTACTAACTATTCTCACTTAGAGTGTTGAGCGGATTGCCGACACACGACAGACTCTTTTCTTAACTTACGCCACAATATTACACCTTTCGACCATCACTTCACACACACCATAATCCGGTGCCACTCCGTATCACCACCAACTCCAACACGCTATCACTCTTTACTCCACGCTTATCAGCTACCAATTCATCACCCCTAGCAATTCACTATCCTTTATTTTATACTACATTCAACAACTTCCATTCCTTTCATTTCAATCAAAATCTTTTAAAATTACTTCTAAATCATCTAACACTGAGATCCTAATTATTTCACTGCAGCACCATGCCGACATAAAATTCACTCGACCTCAACTTTCGCCGAGTTACTGGCGACGAAGTGCTTTAACCGTCCCAACTTTTAGTGACTGTCTATAGTCTCGACATCACAGTCCCCCTCCAAGAAAAAAAAATTAGTCGGGAAAATCCCCAACGGGTTTTATCGAGTAATTTTAACACTATTATATCTCATAGGAGTGAGTCCAGCCATAACTTATTTTTTGAAACTTTAAAATAAGTTAGAAAAAAAAATTAATGTTTAATTTGCCGAGCAATGAACTGCTTACAGCTTCAAATACAATGGCGATTAAAAAAATTCCATGAGCGGAAAACCGGACCAACCTCGAAAAAAGAAATTTAAATTATAAATTAAAATGAGGTCCCTTTACGGCCGGAAACTCCGAAAAAAAAAAGCCTCAAATAAGTTAGCTCAACGGATACAGCGGGGATTACAACCATCTTTAAATGAAAGAATATAATTTTAGACTTGAGCTTGTACAGGTGGGTCGCTTTACAATCAATAACAACGTGAAGAAAATGTTTATTGAAAAAAAAAAAATCTTGCAATCCTCTCTGATGTAAGGCATCTTTCGAAACTTAGAGGAGGAATTTCTTCATCCATTAGAGAGCCAGTCTAGGCTCAACAACATCAGCTAATCCAAGTACTTGAGAGTGTCGACTGAAGGACAATTCAGTCAGAAAACGTCAGGCATCAGAATAATACTTTGAACATCAGATTAGATCGTCAAAGATAATTCTAAAACGGAAACTTTTTACAGTATCAAAAATATAAAAACTACATTTTGTAGATAGATAAACGAGACAAATTGTCTCTGAATACATAAAATAGTTTATGCACAATAATTTTCCCTCCTGGGCTATAGCATGCGAAAAGACAAAAAATTAATTTGTTAGTGATTTTAGTTAAAAGGTAAGCGTGATTTACGCATATAGCCAAAAAAAAAATATATATATATATATTTCCCCACTCAAACACCTATATACAGAGAAACTTTTAGCATATGTACAAAAGTTAACACATATCAAATTTCATTTTATATATACAAATGTTCAGGTTATATATACAGATATAACATTCATAGAAATACGAAAAAAGGGGGGGGGGGATATTTACAAAGGCTAAAAACAATTTTATATTACCCGCTCTGCAGGTGATGGCTACAAAATAAAAGAACTTAGTGTACATACATACAATATATATTAAGAGAGAACAAAAATGTTGACATTGAAGCATAACCATGAATTTTGATATGAAAGTTCATGCACTAATTTAAATTTTACAGTTTTTAGTTTAAGAAAGTTCGTTTCTTTCAGAAAAGATTTACAAGTCCAAAGGACTTCAGTACATGTCGCACATTTTGGTACAGCTCTGATAAACAAATACTTGAGAAAAAATAAAATAAGAAACGATACGACCTGACCAAGGGTTTCCGCTGTAACAGCATTTGCATGAAACATGTGATTCCTGCTGGCCATTGCACTCGTTGCAGAAATCACAGGGCTGGATGCTTGCAGCAGGAGGTCAGGCGTTGCAAAGGCACATTCCTGGGCTGGGATCGAACCCGGCACGCTGTCGCTGTCCATAGCGTCAGAGGACGATTCAGCTCGCTCTCTACTCTTGAATGTTGAGGTCTTGGAGGGCTTTGAAGCTTGGAAATAATTTACATTTTTAGTTGAAATCACAACATCTGCTTTTAACTTTGTAAAGAAATTTTTAGAAGCAGCGTTACTTAATATATCATTGTCAGTTACCGGATTTTCAGCCAAAATACGTGACTCTGTCAACTTGACAGTTGTAGAAGTTAAATTTAATGCCTTAACGTAGAAATGCTTTAATCTACCTCTTTTATTCCCTACATTTGTATGTAAATTAGCTAGCAGCTTTTGAGCCGGACCGCTATTCTTTTACAACATTTTCCGTGGAACTAAAAGGATCTGTCGACTTGACTGTTTTAGAAATTAAACGTAAATTATCAAGAGATGCATGTAAACTAATAGATAAATCTGTTGGTTGAACAGAATGAAAACAAGAGTTTGGTGCCTTTAATAAAGATTTAGTACCAACATTAATTTTAACATCATTTTCTGCGACAATTTTTCCTCTTACATGAGATAAATTTCCGGACTCGACCGGTTTAACATTTGCGTATGATGTATCCTTAAAAATAGCAGAATCTGCCGACTTGACAGTTTTAGAATTAAACTATAATTTATCATGCGGTGAATTTAAACTACTAGAAAAGTCTGTTGACTGAACAGTTTCAAATCATGCATTTGAGCTATTGACGGAAGGATTAGCCGCTACGTTTAATAGGCTTTCATTCTTCTCTAAATTTGAAGGTAACGGAGAGTTTAAATTGGAAACGCATTGAGCAGAATTTAAATGTGGCAAGTTGACTGAAGAAATAGAAAGAGACTTTAAACATATAGATTGAGCTTCGGTATTATGAGAGTGTGTTTGATTTCCTGCAACAGTTTCTGGTTGATTTAAGTCACTGGGTCTTGCTTGTGAAAAGTTAGCTTGTTGCGGATGATTGTTATTAAGGACACAGAAGGCTGCCGCCACTCCATGTTCTGTTTTTGAACCATCTGTAAAAATCGCCACAGGATCCGACTGAGAAAAACTGTTTTCTGTACATAATGTTAGTAAAGAGGCAATGTCCTGTGCTGGGTGAATTTGCCAAGTGGGAAGAGAGTTTTGGACATTTACACCAGGGAATAATAAATTCTTTAGTTGAGTATTATTTAGCTGCAGGATGTTAGTTTTCCTGTAACAATATTTTAACTGAAGATGAACATGAGGGATCCCGGTGATGACTGTGAGGGCGTCTGTAGAGATAGTTTTATAGCCACGCGAAATTTGGAGTAAAAATATTCTTTGAACGGAGTTTATTTTAGCTTTTGCTTCTTTTGTAAGAAACCACCCCAGATACCTGCCCCATAAGTTAAAATTTTGTCCACAATTGTGTTGTACCAGAATTTTTAATAATTTAGTAGAAATACCCCATCTCTTACCGACCATTTTCGCGGAGTTATGGAAAATTTTTAATGTTTTGATTTTTAGTTCATTAATATGTGCTAGCCAATTAAATTTTTTGTCAATTGTTATTCCTAAAATTTTGAGATGAGGTACATGTTTAACACTGACGCCGTCTATCCTCATCACCGGTGTCCTTTGTAGTGGTCTTGGTTCCGAAAAAGTCAGTGCTTGAGTCTTAGAAGTGGATAAATTGAGATTAAACTGAGAAAGAAGATCGCTGAAAAGGTTTAATGCCCCTCGGGCCTGACGCTCCAGGTCAATCCTCCTTCTACCAGAGACAACCAGGGAGAAGTCATCCGCGTATGCAAAAGTTTTGAAACCCTTTGAATTCATTTCAATCAAGATGTTGTTGGCTATAATATTCCACAGAAGTGGGCCCAAACATGACCCCTGTGGACAGCCCTTTGATTGTTGAAGGTCTTTCGATTCAGGCCCCCAATTGATCATTATTTTTCTAATTGATAGATACGAACGGATGACCCCCGCCAGGTTACTCGGGCAATTAAGTTTTCTAAGAGTGTTCAGTATATGAAACCATTCGATGTTATCAAAGGCCTCTTTCATATCAAGTGAGATCAGAGTGGTGTATTCTTCAGACTGTATGTTAACGGCGCAGGAGCTGAGTATTTCTTTCAATGCGTGTTCACATGATCTGCCCTCTCTGAACCCAAATTGCGAGGGATGAAGTAGTTTGTGAGTTTCCAAGAAGTGGTTTAATCTTATTACTATTAATTTTTCCAGCAATTTTTCTAATGTTGGTAGAAGGCAGATTGGTCTATATGAGGAGGGTTCAGAGGGAAGCTTCCCTTGCTTTAAGAAATACACCACCTCTCCCCTGCGGAGTATTTTTGGAAAATATTGGTGTTGCAGGCATAGATTTGACCATTTGTGTATAATTTGTGGAATAGTGTTAAAAGTATTTCTGAGAATTTTAAAGTCTATATTGTCGGGTTCTGGAGCCTTCTTAACATCGAAACTGAACAGTGCCGATCTGACCTCCGCCTCAGTGAAGGGCAGATCGTGTGGAGCTGTGAATTTAGGGATTTGAGACGAGGCCAGATTGCTCGGTGGGAATAAAATAGAGATTAAATATTCAAGATTATCTCTTTTGGAGGAGTGAGCTGGAGGTCGTTCAAGTTTTAGCTCAGACGGGGTGAAGAATTTATTTGAATAAAACTTTTGTGCTATGCCAAAAGGTTCTGTTTGTCGTGTGCAGAAGTCTTTCCACGCGACTTGTTTTGTTTGATTAATTTGTTTTTTATAAATGGCAGAAAGTTGTTTGATTTTAAGCTTGTGCTGGGAAATTAAGTTAGGGTCAATGTATTTGTTTGTCGTCTGAGTGCTGTGAGACGATTCCGCATGGTTCTGAGTTGGGGAGACCAGAAATTATAGGTGCGCTGACCTTCCGACTTTTTGAGTTTAAAGGCAGAGGCTGCAATTGACTGAACTGAAGAGATTAGAAGAGTGGTGAATTGTTCAAGCTGATGCGTGTTAGAAATTAAATTTAATTGTTCGGTTAGTTGTTCAGAAAGATTTAAAAGAGATTTATTAAATTTTTTAAAATTGCCTCGTAGAGTTTGAAATCTTTTGTTTGTGAAGGTTTTTGGAGGAGGATTTAAAGAATAAGTTATGTATTTGTGGTCTGAACAATTGAATATGTCTTGGACAGTCCAGTCAAAGATGTGTACTAAGATTTTGGGATTGACTAAGGTGAAATCTGGCCAACCTCGCACGTTATCTTTTTGAAAGGTAGGGAGGGAGTTGTCAATGTTGGCCAGACATAGACTGTTAATTGTAATGTATTCAATTAGGTTGCTATCCCTGACGTCCTCTATTGGAGAGTTCCATAGAGGAGAATTCGCATTAAGGTCGCAGCCACAAAGGAAAAATGTTCTATGTGTAATAAGGTGTTGCCACTCTTGCAAACACAACTCAAAGTCAGAGGACGGGGCCGCATAAGCACTGCCAAGAATCAACTCACCCTCGTTAGTGGTCAGCGTGATAAACACACAATGTTCCCCAGTGAATAGATGCGTGTAGACAAGGTTTTGTGTTCGTATTACAATGTGTGATGAATGTTGAGCTGAGCTAAACTTGGTCCAAGCGGAAGGGAATCCATACAGGTCACCCTCTCCAGTGCAGTTGGCGTCCTGCAGCAGCGCGATGTCAATGGAACTTTTGTCCATATAATCCCGTGCCGCCAAGTTTGCCGCTCTGCAGTTGTTGAGGTTAATCTGCAGGACTCGAAGACTTTTGAGAATTGAAGGTGGGGTAGCACTGGAAGACATTGCCTCTTGGGAAGGAGAGGAGCGTACACATTTTCTATTTGACATTCTAAATTTAGTAGAGCGGAAGGGAGAACTTTAAATGAGAAGAAAAAAAAAGAAGGAGAAAAAAAGTGTAAGAAGAGCTTACCCACTTGTTGCCAAGGAGAATCCAGGTGGTCCTGAAGGCAGGAGGTAGCGTTGGTTACTTTCATAATAATATTTTTGCAGAGGATTTGTTGCATTCTGCAATGTACTTTGTGGAGGAACAAGGAAAGGGTTAGATTGCCATGGATATGCCCATGGTTGCACCTGGTGAGTTTGCTGGTTTATAGTCGACTGGCGTTGGCGTAGAGGCGCCTTTCATTATTTGTAGATTTTCTCTGATTTGCTTGTTGTTGTACATATGAATTACTAGAGAATTTTTTATCTAGTTCCTCTCTGCGTCTGCTGTATACTTTTTCAAATACTGGACATGAAGGGGAGTAGGCTGGATGATGTGTATTGTATGGTCTTACTCCTTTTTTAAGATTAATTCTGTTTTCCGTTAGACAATTAATGCAGTTCGGGGGTTCTTCACAATCTTCGTTCTGATGATTTTGTGCACAGTGTGCGCAAAATAGTTTCTGTGTGCATTGGGAGGAGGGGTGCTCCAAGCTCTGGCAATTTATACATCGCGTTACCTGTGTAAAAGGACGGATGTTACACTTCTGCAGGACTAAATTAAGACAGTTCAGGCTGATTATATAGCCTCCGCAACTGGGAAGGGAGCCTGCAAAATCCCATTTTTTAGGCCTCTTCCCCTTGCAGCTGTGTGTCGAACAGTTTTAAGAACATCTTTTGTTGTGCTTGTCAGAAATCCTAGGTCTTGTATTTTTTGTTTTAGCATCTCTTCATTAATTTCCTCTGGAACACCAAGAACTATCATTCGTTGTTGTGGGCATGGTTTGAATTTTATGTTGAGCTTATCCTTTAGTGCCTGGCAATTTGTAAGATCTTGAATGAGGGATTTAGTTTCATCCTCTGTATTGCAGATTAGATCCAATGATCTACGGTAAGTCTTAGTGTCAGTTATATGTGCAAGTGTTGGTACTCTATTTTGACGTAGCAATTGTAGAATGTCAAACCCTCCACCGGAAGAGCCCCTCGAGGTAATATAAACGCTTCTTCGTGCAATATGGAATTCCCGAATGGCTTTATCAAAGTTTTTATTTGGCATCTTGAAATGCAAGGCCCTGTGCGTTGCATCTGATGTATGAGCTTCTGTTTGTGCTGGAAACACTTCCTTAGGTGTTGTTGACTGAGTGGATGGTATAAATTGATTGCTGGGATTTTGTGGAGTGTCTGATGATTCCAGGTGCGTTGTAATGAGCTTCTTAAGCTCCTGTCTGTGATCTGTCAGGACCGGTTCCAGTTGTCGTTTAACGCTGGAGGGAAAATGTTGATTTGCTTCATTGGAGGAGGGTCCTGTATTCTGTTCAATTGTTTTAAGGATATTTTCTTGAACTATTGAGATTTGATTCAATTTATCAAAGATTTCTTGATGATTCTGTTTAATCACCTCATGTAGGTGTTGTGGTAATTGTTTTGTCATTGCCTGAGAGCAAGGAGTTGTTGGTGACGATCTAGGTGGGACTGGTGGTGCTGTGGGTGACGTTGAGACTTCCTGCGTCTTGGTGTTTTTGCACAAATTTTCGATCCTTAGGAAAGCTCTGTTCAGCAGGGATACAGGAGCTCTACAGCCTTTAGAGCGTACGATTCTAATGATTTCCATTGCTGTTTTGGCCATAGAGATTACGGTTTTGTAATCCTAAAAATCTTCGTGTGGATTATTGAAATTAACATTTTGAGGGGGGGGGGCGAAATTTTCTCGCTGTTCGTTTTGAACATTGGCGGTTTCTTGCCGGCGATTAGACTTTTCCGCCGGTTTAATAGCGTGACGTGCTTGATATTTATCGAGAACTTGAAAAAGAGTATCAACAGATGCGGTTGGCTTTAAATCGAGGTAATCTTGAATTGGCACCGTGAACAGCAGATTTATAATATCAAATATTTCCAAGAAGGATAAATTTAGTTGCAATTGTTAAATTAAATCCAGTTTACGCAGGAAAAAGGTTGTCGGTTTATCAAATACAGACATTTTCTGTGTATACAGTTCCTGCATTAATTTAGCTCTATCAGCACTCGAGGAAAATGTGCTTATAATTTTGATTTTTAATTGTTCATAGGTGGGATTTTGACCCAAAGAATGAGAAGCGATGAGGTCAAGCCACATTTTAGGTTCTCCTTTTAAGGAGTATTTTAGCCATTTAAATCGATCAGAAATATCAATATTTCATACGTCAAAATATTCTTCAAGTTCCTCAAAAAAGTTAAGTACATTATTTTTGCCTGTAAAATATACTCGAGCGGGGGGGGGGGGGGTCGAACTCGTTTGGGCGCCACTGTAGAGAATACGAGTGGACCATATTCTCAATTGTAGATCTTAAATCCTAGATCTTAGATCTTACTGGATCTTAAATATGAACTTAAATACTTAATTGCTTAATTAGCTAGTAACAAGAAGAGCTCGAGACAAAGTTAAAAAATAAATAACAAAGTTTATTTAGCATTCAATATCAAGGAGGGTGTTGAGCTAACTCCATTTAAATAAATGACTTCGGGAAATAACCTTAACAAGACATAACATAAAAGTATCTCACCAATGCTGATCCTTTTGACGACTGCTCTCGGCTACTACTAACTATTCTCACTTAGAGTGTCGAGCGGATTGCCGATACACGACAGACTCTTTTCTTAACTTACGCCACAATATTACACCTTTCGACCATCACTTCACACACACCATAATCCGGTGCCACTCCGTATCACCACCAACTCCAACTCGCTATCACTCTTTACTCCACGCTTATCAGCTACCAATTCATCACCCCTAGTAATTCACTATCCTTCATTTTATACTACATTAAACAACTTCCACTTCTTTCATTTCAATCAAAATCTTTTAAAATTACTTCTAAATCATCTAACACTGAGATCCTAATTATTTCACTGCAGCACCATGCCGACATAAAACTCACTCGACCTCAACTTTCGCCGAGTTACTGGCGACGAAGTGCTTTAACCGTCCCAACTTTTGGTGACGGTCTATAGTCTCGACTTCACAACCCTCACTATCGTATTGGCAGGAAGCTGAGGGTGAAAACTCTTCATAATGAAGATATTATTTAGCCTTTGACGTCATTCAAGAAAGTCAAGTTGTATCAACTGAACCCATACCTAAATATGCCAAAAAGTCTCACAGAGTTATCCAACATAAGATAGATACCACAGAATCCTAAACATCAGAAACAAAAATGTTTATGATCGATATATGCAACCACAGTTAATCACTCTTTAGAAAAACGTGAAAGTAGCGCCCAAATACGGTCTACAGATTCATCAGTGATAATAATAATAATAATAATAAAATACAATGGCAAAACTTGCTTACCAGTCAGAAAAATTATGAAACAGAGATTTTTTTCTTCATGACACTTTCAAGCAGACAGAAGTTACGTGTATGGTGCATCTATGCATGCACTCCTCACTAGTAAAATGATAGCGCTTCTGCTACATTGAAGCAGGAAATAGAAGTTGTGTGCCAGCCAACTATCCCTTATGTCAAGTACTCACGTGTCCCCCTATTCTTTCATTTTTGTAGTATTAGTCCCTGAAATTCCCATTGGTGCTGAAAAGACTCTTAAAATAGATACTAAATCTAGCCCCTTAGTTTAAAAGGATTTTCGAGCTTCATTTGTTTCTCTTTAGATTATATTTTATAGTAAACTTTTACTTTCATCTTATTAATACGACATATTTTTTTTTTTAACATTATGGATTTTCATCATTTTTCCGCTTAATTTTAGATTACAAACCGACTTCTGAAAGAACCTTACCAAACAAAATG
The DNA here is from genome assembly GCA_963930645.1 of Salticus scenicus. Classification (NCBI taxonomy): domain Eukaryota; kingdom Metazoa; phylum Arthropoda; class Arachnida; order Araneae; family Salticidae; genus Salticus; species Salticus scenicus. The sequence goes on along the minus strand of OZ005652.1, from coordinate 316,067,339 downwards.
CCGGGATTATGAAGAAGAGAAAGAATATAGAACAGGAGCTCGAATGAGTCAAAAGGTATTTATGGATGATTCTATGAAGTTTTTATTATATAATAAATATAATGAGTAAAAAACTTAATAAAATCAGGTCTCCAGACCATCCTTAGAGGTGCGTCCTAGACCTTCACCAATTACCCATTGCGCAGTACTTGTGCGACGTTAAACCCAACCAACCTCAATAAAATGAGTTATATATTAAATATTTTTCATATTGATGGAACTCATTACAATTTCATAAGGAAAAAACGAAATCACTATAATTTATTTAGTGAGAATTATATGTAGTTTTCCTTTAATATTTTGAAATACTAAAAATGATGTAACATTATTATTGCACCGAATTTTCACTCATTGCGTTAAATGTAATATTTTATAATCTGAAAATAAAAGGGATGTTTTTAGGAAAACTTTTTAAAGCATTTTACATTTTCTTTTCTCTCTCTTTTTTTTTCTTTTTAACATATGTGAACCACCATATTTAAAAAAGAAAAAAAATATGTGGTATAAGGCATAGATACATTTTAATTTATTTCGGAGTATTTCTAGCTCCGCCTCTATTTCGCATCATTTTATTTATAGAAAAATTTTCTCTATTATATAACTTCGATAACATAAGAGAAATTTACTCTTACAAAATAACTGGTATGAAATAAAGGCGGGGCTAAAAATACTCCGGAATAAATTAAAATGTTGGCGTCTATGGTATAAGTTCTGGTTGATAATTGCTCTTTTAACGATTTATAAGCGTCAAAGTATTACGATGCAACGTCATATTAATTGCCTTTGTATCCATGAAACCCACTTAGCTTCGTTATAGTTGTTGCCATGACGAAAATTAACAGGACACTAATCGCACCGGAGAGGTTTCCCACTATAATGATCGGTGTATTAATAAATTATGAAATCGAAACACATAATGATCTCTTAAAGTGATAACAGTAATTTTAGTTTATTCCATTTAGTTTATTCCAAAAGTGAGTGAGAGGAGAGAATGGATCTTTATGTCTTATCAGCTATTTTCTTTCAACGCCTCACAGTGGATCGAAGTATAGGCAGTGGCGAACATAGGAAGGTTATGGTATTATTATTATCTATGTATGATGTTTTTTGTCACATTTCGATTTAAATATGTATATATGTATGATACTAAAAACGATTCTATGTTTTTTTAACTCTTTATAAGGCCACAGGAATATTTTCCCCACCAAATTCATTATCATTTTATTCAACTGGCAGCATTTTTTTTTTTTTTTTTTTTTTAATAATGATTCCTGTGTATCATTTCTCTAGAAAAATATCAGTATAAATATTATTTTTATGATATTGGTGCAAAAAAAAAAAAAAAAAAAAAAGTCATTTGTGGCAATTCTGTTTATGCTAATACAATGGGTCGTGAGAAGTTTGCGATTAACTAAGAGGATAATGTGTCAAAATTAAAATTAATTATTTCTAATAAGCTAAATGCATTTTTTTTCTTTACATCAATTTTTATTCGTGAAATTAGTTTAATGTGCCATTTGAGGAAAAATTGGCATTATAAAGGGGTTAAACGGTATCATTTTTTTTCTGCTGCAAACAGGTATTTAGAAGCATACCTGATAAAGGAACAAATGTTGCAAATAAAGAAGAGAATAAAAAGAAATAAATAAAAATTTCGTGAAGTAAATCTATATTTATAACACAATTAATTTAGCACACAATGTTAAATATATCATCACATTACTGCTTCTTTTTTCTTTCTTTTTTTATACAGTATTTCAATAGAAAACTCATGCAAGCATTTACTGACTAACTCTATGAAAAATTCACATGTGTCTTTATTTTTATTGCACAGAAACTTTTACTTTAAATCGTAATATGAATTATAATATTTAATTTTAACATTTAGTAAATTACCATTAAAAATTTATTTAATTTTAACATTTTATGACATATCACAGCAACCATTTACATTTCCCCCCTTTTTTGGGTCCAACGGTACTTTTCAGTACCTTTAAAGTAAAATTAATTATTTTATTAAATACTTAAAAAAATAAGAAATAATTTTTGATTTATTAAATCTATTTTAATCATCTAATTTCTATAATATTTTCACTATAAAACGTTTAATATATTTTCTGTCATTAATGAATACAGTTATTCAGATAAATTTCTCGATTGATAATTTGGGGGCAATCAGAATAAAAATTTATTTTTCTCTAAAAGTGGCGATTTGTGGCGAAAATCCTTTTCACAGATCAAAATGTATATTTTTGGGAGTAGTAAAATGTATTTGAAATTTTGGACAATTTTGGACAAAAAAAGTTGCACAACTTATAAATTTAATTTTTTTGATAATTTTATATTCACATTTCATGCGTGAATCCCAACATAAAAAACTCAAAAAAAATGTTGGCAGAAGTACCTTAAACTTTTATTAGAAGATTATTAAAAATATTTTTATTTCGTATTTTTTCATAGTTATCTTAAGTGCCATTTGATGGCTATTCAAATAAAGTCACTTTAATTCATCGAAAAATCTTATTTCTGAAAGTTTTCGTTTTGAACTTATTTATATGTAATAAAACTTCGTGTAATTGAAGAAATAACCATATATTTGTATTTTTTAGACACTCTTTTAAATTATTTCACTGCAAAATATCAGTTATTTAGAGATTGATTTTTGGGCCTATGTTCGTATTTTAACATTGTTCGATCCTCTGTGCGCCTGCGTGGTTTTTGGGTAAAATTGTTCTTGTTTGTTTACTATTCGTATACGTGAACGAACAACATCTATATTATCCAGGTATTCTTATGAGATAAACAGAATAGCAGTAAGCTTATAAAAAAAACTCTCATACAACACAATGCTTTGGAATACTTTCAAGTTCCCCTGTACACAAACCAGTTAGAAATGTACTCTATTTTACATAGGAAACATCCGATAGGGAATTAAATAACATATTAAAATTTCATTAAAGTTTCTATACACTAAAGGTATTAAAATATGGTTTATAGAAACTCCTCTCATAGAACACAATGCTTTCGAATAGTTTTGGGTGTCCCTGTACACAAACCAGAAGAGGTATTCACTCCATTTTCAATAGGGAACATCCGATAGTGAACTTGAATAAAATATATCGGTTTAAAGAAATTCCATAAATATTTACGGAAATTAGAGCGCAGAAAAACAGACAGAGAGACAGACAGACGGACAGAAGAACAGTCAGACAGATACATGAAATTATATTCACACTAAAAAAATGATAGAACGTGTCAAAAACGCTTAATGTAAACGAAAGTACAATTCTAGCAATTTTTTTATTAATAGCTCTTAATATAACTGAATATTTTTGTCTCACCCAGTAAATCTAATGATAACCATGCTATATTCTGTGTAATGCAACAAATGAAAGAGAGAAAAGAAGAAATCGAAGTAAAATAATCTGGTGTGTCACTCACACGACTTTCTCTTCCCCTGAAATTTAATACTATAAATACAGGTTGCAGATTAATAGGTAAGATAACGAGTACTGTTATGTAAACCTGTGTTAAACAATTCAAATTAGCCTTCGGAAGAGATTTATATGATAATTAGTTCTGTGTGAGGGGGGCCGTTTCATTAATACACCTACATTTATATAGACTTTAATTCGATTATTAAAAAATAATTCTGTTTTTGAAAAATAATTTATTAAAATTATTATTTAAAAAAATTATCTTTTATGATAATGCAGACGATTTCCATATTAGAGAAGTAGTATAACACCAAATATCCAAAAAAATGTCCATTTTATTCTCAATAAAAAAAAAATCGATAACTTTGTTTCAAATTATAGCAGATCGATGGTTCAACTATTCATTTTAAAGGTATTGGTGAGCTCTTTTGAAAGATACCCATCATGAAAATTTACTCCGCTCGAGGGGGGGGGGGGAGGCGAGGCTCCTACATACACAATTTTTTTCCCTGTTGACTATCTCTATTACAAAAAATATATATTCGTTTCATTTCGTTTAGTGCAGTCTATTGATGTTAAACTCTACTTACCTGCAATTTCTCCCATAGACGTAATGTATTTGAATACTTTTGAGTGTCCCTGTACACGAACCATTTGCTTGATCTTAACGAAAAGTTTAGTGTAGCATCCTTATATGATACACATTTAGAATACCAAGTTTGAACTCTCTGCCATAATTTGTTTTTGAGATATCCTGATAACAGCAGACACACGCAGAGACACACAGACCATTTGCTAAAAACATGCTTTTCATATTCAGGGGTCCTCAGAACATGTAAATATAACAAAAACTCGCGTTCGAAAATTTGACCCAAATAGAGTACTTTCTCTACCTTATGGGTAAGAGAAAGTAAAAATATGAAAAAAAGAGTCAAAATAAAGGTAAAGCACCAGCAAATGTTAAGCAAAAAAGCCGCAATTTAAACAACATATTCCTTTAGATGATTCATCTGATACCTGTAATGACAGTCTATCAGAGAGTATGGGTTCATCAACAGGCAGCCCTGCTGAATATATTTCCATAGTCAGGAAGAAAATTTGGATAGGCCAAGATCAATAAATAAAGATGTTCAGTCAATGAAAGTAACGAAGAACGGTGATTTCGTAAGAGCCATATATGATGAAATGCGGAATATTGCAAGCTTAAAAGATGTTGAAAATGAGGGAAAAGGAGCCTCTGGTTACATATCATGTCTGGTTACATGTTAAGGGTAGCAACAAATTCGTGTGGTCAGATAAGGATGACATTTTAGATGTATTGAAATTTTTATTTTTCCGACTGAGTGAAAATAATGCCTGGACCGGAACTCGAACCCCGGATCTTTGACTTATAAGGTCAAGGCTCTACCAATTGAGCTATCCAGGCCGACACCCCGGTCAGCATTACTCACTCAGACAACCTTTAGGCAGAAACATCTCTGGTCTATCATGTAGATAGCTCGACAGAAATAAGCCGCGGGAAATGGAAAACACCATTAGATAACGGGAGAAAGAAATACAATTTTTATTAAAATCACACAATTAACTGTGGAAGAAAATCATATTTATTGAAATTTTTATTTTTCCGACCGGGACCCGGTCGGAAAAATAAGTCCCCAGGCATTATTTTCACTCAGTCGGAAAAATAAAAATTTCAATAAATATGATTTTCTTCCACAGTTAATTGTGTGATTTTAATAAAAATTGTATTTTAGATGTAATTCAAAGGGAAATTATGTCCAAAGTAAAAGATCTAGTTCCTGTTTCAACAAGATACTTAGGACTTCAATAAGAATGTCTTATAAAGACGTTAAACTTCTGGGCAGAATACCAGGAGGAAAAACTGTAAATATTTTCACCAAATTTGCCTTTTTTTTAAACTTTAAAATGAGTGATGTAATCTCTCATGCTCGTTTTTCGTAAAAAATATGTGTGATTTAACAATTTTTTGCTGTTCTTTGTTTTTTGTAAAAAAAAAAAAAAAAAAAAAATACAAGTAATAAAAAAGAAAAGTCAATTCCTACTTACAAACACTATCGAAAAAGTCTTTTTTTTTTTTTCTTTCTTTTTTTTTTCTTTCTTTCTTTCTTTCTTTCTTTTTTTTTTTAAATAGGAAATAAAAAGCGCGCGTGCAAAATTAAATAAAAATAATTAAAAGATTAAAAAAAACTTTTTATATACCATGTTTTAAATTTTCTGATGAATCATAGAGCTCTTATCAATGTGCATAAAATTTTTAAATTCATAATGACGTCAATTTTTGTGATATGAATAATTTAACTTTTTATAATTTTTTAATGTTCATGGTAAAAATTAAATGTATTTATTTTCATTTCGAAAGAAAATGAACTCGTAAATTTTTTTGGCAACAATTAAATTATAGGTAATATTTTAATGGCTATTTTAACGCTATTAGGATGGTATAATTTTCATATTTGAATTAATTATAAGAAAACTAATCAAAAATTCGAAAATCGGACTTCGGTGTTGTCAATGAGCTCTGAGCAATCCTGAAAGTTTCAAATTTCTAGCTAGTCGGGAAGTTAGTTAAAAACCGATTGCAAGATTTGCACAATCTGTATATATATATAAATTACGTGTCACGATGTTTGTCCGGGGTAAACTCCTAAACTAAGGAACCGATTTTAATGAAATTTTGCACACTGTGTGCAGTTTGGTCTAACTTGAGAGATAGGATAGTTTTTATCTCAATTTATTGTCACAATATTGTTTTATTGCAATTATTTGTTAATTATAGACCTTTATTAAAGTTGCTCCAAAATATCTGTGAGTTCCATTAATTTAATTATTGCCAAAAAAAAAAAAAAAAAGAAATACAAGTTCATTTTCTTTCGACATAAAAATAAATACATTTAATCAAACGTGAACGTTAAGAAATTATAAAAAGTTAAATTATGCATCTCACGAAAATTGACGTCATAATCAATTTAAAGATTTTATACACATTGATAAAGTGCTAATGTAGTTCTATCATAGATATAGTAATATATATAGATCTCTCATCCCCATGTTATCGTACAAAGATTTTTGATGCCGAAAAAAAAAAAAAAATAAATAAAAGCTTTGGAAACAGCCATTAAGTGGTATTGAAAAAAAAAAAAAAATAAAATAAAAAGAAATAAATAAATATGAATTTGAAACTGTATCTGGAGTCTTCCATTCCCCTTTAGCAAATAAATTATCATAAATTTTATTTGCTAAAATATTAGTATGTATTCCCGTGTGTATTCACTCGGGGAAAGACGGCCATATTTTGGTAAAAACGTCGTCTGTTCCCAAATGATAAGGAATAATTTTTTTCTCCCCAATGATCACTCTATTCTATATATGCTATACTATATCTATGAGTTCTATATGCAAGCGAAGTGTGACTCACTGACCGTCTGTGCAGCCAAGAAAAAGATTTCCTATGTTAATTGCCCACTGGATTTTTTGTAAGAAATTATTAAAAATCGAGGAAATTTATTTCCCGATTTTAATCCTTATATTTGGGTATAGATATGTATTAGTTATCGCTGGTGTTAGATTGAATTGTTTTGCTGTCAAATTGACAAAATTTTAATTTTAAATTTCAAAACTCTGTCGCCCTTGGCTTTTATTATTATTATTATTATTATTATTATTTGGCGATCAAAAGCGTAACACGAAAATATACATTCCAGATGTATACATTGTACGAAATGTAATATATATTATTCATTGTACGTATGTATGACATGTAATATGTATTGTACGAAATAATGTTTCATATTATTCATAACTCTTTTAATATAAATTGTTAAAATAACCATGATTTTTGAAAGGAATTAAATATTTTCGCCTGATAATTTGGCGATATTCTTTTTTTTTCGCCATGGATGACAGAAATGAAATCTATTCCGCTGCAAAATATTAGTATCTTACATCAGATATTTTATTTAGACATTTGAAAACAAATTTGACTTCAAACTATGATAGAATATTTAATTTTCCTTTTAATTAGTATATTATTAGTATATTAAAATTTAAAAGCATGGTATATAAAAAGTTTTTTTTTTTTTTTATCTTATAATTATTCTTATCTTAATCCTCAATGTTTCCCATCTTTATTAACTTGAATTTACTATTAAAATTTTAACATACTCAAAAACTTCTCATCACTTCGTTAAAATACACTAAACTTTTCCAAAATTTTTTTCTATTTAAAATGATACATGTATTTACTTTAAATGTCCAATATTTCATAAGATTTCCAATTTTAAAGTTTTAAAATATTTATCAAATTTACTTATTTTTCTGGTTTAGCCTTATTGTTTTCCTTTTTATAACTACAGCTGTTGCTCTCTTTAAAATATTTAAAATGATGAGGTCATTTTATAGTAAAATTATCTATTATAGCACATATTATATTTCACTCCTCCATAAAAATTGATTTTAAAATCGTCTGTTTCTTTTATACTTTTATTTTAATAGAATTTTAATAGAATTTAATTTATACATTAGTCATTTTAGCAATTTTATCCAAAGTAGCATTAGAAATAATATATATCACTTCTCCATTAAAATTTACAGGACCCTACAATAAAATTAATTTGTGCTTAATATCAACACTATGAAAATTTTTATCAATCGCTTCCAAATTTTGACCTAAGTTTCAAATCTCAACCCTGTGGGTTTTTACATCGGCTACAACGTTTTCGTCTTTGTTCGTAAATAATAATTTGACTGTACTAAATAGTTTACAGCCGTATAATTCAACGTATAACTTAGCCACAGCAACGCGTGGCCGGGTCTGCTAGTATATATATATAGGGAGAGTGTGAACTAATAGTAGGAATTGAAAAAAAAAAAAAAAATTAATGATCTTGAAATTACAGATAACTTCATAAGAATAACAAGTAACTTCATAAAAAAGAAAAATAATTCACATGCAGTGCATAAGCACCAGGAATCTTATATATATATATATATATATATATATATATATAAAAGCAAAACGTGTTTTAAATATTGCTTACATTCCTTGTGAAACTTTTTTTTTTTTTAAGTAAAGAAACAGTTTTCGAGTTATAAATGAAGAAAAACTTGTCTTCTTCTGCACCCAATTTCCCCCATATGTTTCTGTATTGTTGTATCCACCTTATCAGACATCCACCATATTTTTCGCATGGGGGGAATTGGGTGGAACATTTTTTTGTCTTTAAAAAAATTTTTTAGGTAACTAATTAACAATTTTATGAAATTCAATATACTAATAAAATGGATAAAATAACAGTTTTAAATTGGTAGAATGATTTTATCTTCATACAGTCTGGAACTAACTAGATTTGCATAAAACATACCTCCCAATTCCTCCCGTCTCCCTTACATATTTTCATTTTCAAAAATATGTTTAAATTATACAGACAGTCAAAGTAATAGGATTCAAGCAAGCTGTATTTTCACAGAAAATTTTGTTTATGTGAAAATAATCAGAATTTTTTACTTTCTGAAGGCATGCTATGTAAGGAAAGCATTATAATCATGAAAAAAAAAATTGAATATGAGATTTGAATATGTATCTATACATTTTGAGTTCTCCTGAACATTGATTTACTTTCCGAATATTATATGTAAAGAAAGTATACTAGCCTTGATTTGCGAAAAGGATTTTGTATCTCGCATAACTTAAAAAAGAATATTCGTAGAATGTTGTAAATTTATATTTGAGTAAGTACACCGTAAAAATATAGTGTAAGAATACACAACATTACTGAGGGAACTTATTTTCCTCAAGCAGGTTTAGAAATGTTATCAGCTATAGCTGTGTAACAGAGGCATGCAGTGGAACGTTACGCAATTACATCTCGTAACATTTCTCTACATGGTTGTGACAAGTAAGCTGCCTCAATCATTTTTTACAGCGTATACCTCCAACTTTTGTTTTGATACAAGCTCCCTCACTCCAAATGTCTACAATTTTACACGAATTTTCGTGATGTAGCATATGTGTGTATGTATATGAGTGAAAACGATAATATCCAAACGCTTTGTTAGAATGACAGTTGGTATGTATGTTATAGGTCATCATAGCACGAACTCTATTGATTTTGGTGAACCTAGCATTTATATATTTTTTTTGTAAGCACTAGCATTTATATATATGTATACTGTGAACACACACACACACACAAAAATCTTTATCATTATGTCTAATGGAACCAAACTTTTAAAAGTGCAATAGCGTCTAAACGCCTCATTCAATTGAGCAAAAATATTGTACACATACTACAGGTCACAGTTGCACAAACTGTGTGGATTTTGGTGAATCTAGCATTCTCAGCTTTTTTTTACAGGGATACAAAGAAAAATTCTTTATAATTTTGGACTATGGGCCTGAATTCTTTAAAGAGCGATAGTGTCTAAAAGCCTTGTTCGATTGAACTGAAAAATTATACACGTATTCGACCTTTCACAAACTGCAACGATTTTGGTGAATCTAGCACGTAAAATTTATTTCACAGGAGCACAGCGAGACATATTTTATCCTTATGCCTTATAGGTTCAAATTCTTTAAAGTGCGATAGCGTCTAATTCGATTGAGTTGAAAATTTATATACATATGTTATAGATCATCGTCCCACCAACTGCATGAATTTTGGAGAATATAGCACTTATAGTTTTTTACAGGGACACAAGGAATAATTCTTTATCATTGATTTTTATGGACTCAAATTACACTGCTCTGCATGCATTGCCTCCAACTCCAATTTTGCAAATTCTTAAGTAAAATGACCTCCTGAATCCGCATATGACACCCATTTTGCTCTATCACCCATCATTTTTTGGGGGCGCCTCCCTATTTATATACCTTTTCGGTAATTTTGATTACTACAAATTTGATTTGTAGGGAGTGAAAGGATTATTTTAACTATTAAATATCCTTTGAGGGGCAACATAAGTAATAAATTCTAAAACATGAACATTTGCAGCAAGGCGAAAATTTAGGGAGGGGGGATTTGTCACTGAAATTATGAATTACATTGATTATACTTTATTAATCAATTATTATTATTAATTATACATATACTTTTTTAAGTGTTGAAACATTTTTTTTTCCATTTTCTAAACGAAATTCATGGCCAAAAAATTACCGAACAGTGGTAAAAATTTGGGGAGGGTTGGCGTCCCGAGAAAATGTAGGGTTGTTCAGCAAAATGGGGATCATATTTGGATTCAGGAAGTCCTTTTATATAAGAATCAGCAGGAATGGTATCAGGGCTTGAAATTTTTTTTTCTTTTGCAGCGTAGTCTTATTTAAAGTGTGATAGCGTCTAAACGCCTCATCCGATTGAGCTGAAAATTTATATACATATTACAGGTCACTGTCGCACAAACTGAATAGATTTTGGTGAGTCTAGCACTTATAGATTTTTACAGGGATACAACGAGAATATCTTTATTATTGTGATCCAAAGACTCAAATTATTTTGAGGACAATAGCGCTAATTTAAACAACATATTACATAGAGAACAATACTCAAATTCTCTATTATAATTTTCTCTTTTGTTTATTTAATAACTTCTCTTACTTTAATTTATTTATACCACTGTTAATTACTTAATGTTCAGAAAGTCGAATGGAGTCACTCCAGATTTTTTATTTCTATGATGAATAACGTTTAACGCTTTATTAGATTGAGCTGAAAGTTGGTAGAAATATTATAGGTCACGTCGCACGACCTGCATATATTTTGAAGAGTATAGGACTTATAATTCTTTTACAAGGTCACAACAACAACAACCAAAAAATTCTTCATCATTAACGACTGATAATTCATATTATTTAAAGTATGCTAGCGTTTAAATGATGTTACCGGTTTTGCTAAAGGCTGGTAGACATAAAAATTTGTCTTAAGACAAAAAGTGAAAACAACGTTAAAAAGAATAGATGAAAAAAATATTGTTAACTATACGACTGATTTCGGAACTTCTTAAATTCCTTCCTCAGTATTAATAATGAATGAATTTGAACATGATAAACAGTAAAAAGAATAAAGAAACAAAAATTAAAACCCCGAAGCTTGACAGATAAACATGGTCCAAGACCTGGGCCAGAAGGGCAAGTTGTGTAAAGTGTCACGAGTTTAAATACAATAATTGAAGTGACACAGTTGAAGTGGGGACCAATAATAAGCGTAGTACTATAATTATTTCTAATGGAAGGGTGTTAGAGGAAAAATGGGAGTCGTTTTTTTAAAATAAATTGTAAACTAAAATTTGATTACCACAATTTATGAATAATAACTTTCACTTTATTGAAGAATACTTAATTCCAATATTTAATTCTAGAAATAGATTATAAAATAATATTGTATAAAAATAGTAGTGTCAGAGTTGCACCGAATTTGAGCTTTGGAGTCACTTATCTTGAGTTATATTCAGTCAATTTGAAAATTTTAGCATGATGCACTCAAATATGAGTTATTTGCGTTATCACAGCTATGTTGTAGAAAGGAACAGTGCATTGAAAAAAAAAATCTTTTCTTGCTTCTGTTGGGATTTAAAGTCGTATTGCCTGGGTTTCAGATGAGTTTTACCAATTTCGTTAAACCAACCAAAAATTTTTGTTTTTATAGCCCCAACAAAAATTTTGTTACAAGAATTAAAATTATTATTGTTATTATTATTTAAACAAACAAACTATTGATCTAACCAATATTTGTTTAAATCAATAACATATTTTGATCATTTTAACCGATAATTTTGTTGATTTAATACTTTGATCGCGCATTTCCTGTTTGCAGAGAGATCTATGACTTAGCATATTGAAATATCGAATGACAAGAATAATTGTTGCTGGATAATATCAACTATGTAGAACAGACTTTCAATTTATACCTATATTCATTTCATCATTCTAATCTTATTAATTATTTGATAAACATTAGTTAAAATAAAAATATTCTTCTTTTAAAGCTATTACTTTATCTTACAAATAAAAATAGAAACTTGAGTCATGAATAAAGTAGCAAATGACTCTTAAAACATTTTTAATAGTCTAAAATATTGAATATTCACAAAATTAGTTATACACCAGAAATTTTACAAGCAGATAAAGCTATATATACACGAAGCAAAACTTCGAACAAATATAGATAGCTTTTACAGGTAATTAAAATTTCTGGCATAAAACAAATTTATCTAACCTGCGTATTGCACGCAGGGAAGTACGGTATATAAATACTTCCAAACTAATACAATTAATCTTAATATTTTTTAGAACTGCCTGTTGGAATGCTTTAAGACGGAAAGTGAAAAAATATGCTCTTGTACTTACAGACGACTAGCTTTAATGTATGACGCTAAACCTTGTGAAAAATCTTCACAATGTAAGTACATTGTAAAAATAAACAAAATTCATATCATAGATGTTATTCTTAAATTTAAAATAAATGAAGAATTAAATAAATTCGATATTTATCAGAAATTCAATGTACCTTCAAAGACAAGTTATTTAATGTTAAGTGCAAGTATCGTATTCTCCGCTCATTTTTCAGGGTATTTTTTGAGATGAAAAATGTTTGCCCTTCTTGTTACCACCCTTTTAAAACAACAATCTCTGTCATATTTAATGAAGAAATTTTCATCCCTGAAAATATTTTGAAGAGACAACGAGGAGTACGTTTCCTGTTAAAGAAACACATTTTTTTTTTATCTGATATGCTCTAAAAATGCAATTAAGACATTGGCAACAGTAATTTAAAAAATACGCTAGTTTGGAATGCTATCCCTTGTATAAAAAAATTAGATGGATAATGCTTTTATGAATAGGATTATTATCATCTTTTTGTCATCGTCTTATAATTGCTGTTACAGTGTTCGTGTAAACCAAAAGTCGAGAGTCGTAAAAATATTCCGTACACCATAGAAAAATTTCTGAAAACAGGGCTACCACAGGCGACATTTTTTTTTTCATTAGTTTCGTAAAAATATTTCAATAACATGAAATTTATCATAAATTTATGCAGGTAAACTGCAGAATTACTTGCGTAAATATGTATTAAATTTTATTTTTTGGAAACAGTAGTATGCAATGAATAAAAAAAAATATTCCCGTATGGCAGCCCTACACAGGGACCAAAAAATGTTGTTAACATGCATAAGAGTTAAAAATCGCTGTTAGTAAGTATATATCATAACATGAGAACGCATAACTTTCTGAACAATTTTCTATATACAAACCCAAAAATTTCTTTGATAATTTTTTTGTCAGGCGACAAAAGAATTTCTTAAACCTCTACTTCTTTCCATTTATGTAAATTACCCATCTGCTGACACAATGGTTAACGCTGTCGCTTTCAGTTTCCAAGTACCGTGTTCAAGTCCTGGTTCAGACAGGGATGCTCTTAGTACATCAGAATTCACTTTAAGCTGTAGATCCAGTCTAATTACTCCTATTGTGCACAGTGGTCATAGCGTTCTACTTTTTTCGTGCAAATATTTTTTCAGTATATTTTTCTTTATTTATTTGAAGACATTCGTAAAACATCTGCAATAAAATAAAATAAAATAATAATATTATAAAAATATTATAAAATTATAAAATTATAAAATTATAATATTATAAAATTATAAAATTATAATAAAATAAAATTATAATATTATAAAAAATAGTGGTAGGAAAAAAATTGTATGCTATGCACATCTGTGCGAAAAAGGAAATTAAATTATCGTAGAGCGATAAATCATACTTAACGAAGCAAACATTAATTTTAAATTGCTTGAGGACAGAACTTAATGAATTGCGGCAACTTTCTGGAGATTTACAGGTTAACTTTGTTAAGTATCAGTCATAGAACTTTGAAAATGGAATTTCCTAAAACATTACCATCAATGTCGCCACAGGAGTTTTAAAGTCGCCAACAGTTTGCCAAATTCGACGGCGAAATTATTCAAATGATACCATATAAATTGCTTTCAACATCAGAAATTGACCAAAAATGTTGTTGCACGGAATAAAAGAAAAAAAAAAAATTGAGAAAATCAAGCATTTCTCGTATAATTAATTCTTTATTTTATATGGGTAATTTTATAGAAAATTTGAGTAATATTTTGAGATTTCTAATAATATTAAGGAATTAATATTATTACGAATAATAATTAATTAATTTTCCTCAAACTGATATTATTATTATTATTATTATTATTATTTATTTTTTTTATATTTCGATTTCAATATGAATTTAAAAATTTTGATTTTTGTGTTAAATGAATGTTACGAAAACATTTAGTTACAAAATTTCAATAGCTTGTATTTTTATCTTAAAGTATGTGTGAATTGTGCATTCCTGCACGAAAGTTTAGCAAAATTTACAGAAGAACGATTTTTCTTTTTTTAATTTGTAAATTGCCCTTTTCATGAAATATTGTTTAACTTTGGAGAAGTAAGGAACAAGGTCGTCACACATTTTTCTTTTCTTTTCTTTTCTTTTTTTTTAACTGAAGATTCTGTTTATCACCCGTTATCATTTAAAAGAACAAAATGATCTGTAATTATAACAAATCTTGATATAAACCTTGTACAAATTTTAGATGCATTTGTTTAACAATGGCATGTGAAAGAAACAAACAAAAACAACAACAACAACGACAACAAAAAAAAGTTATAATGATTTATTTAACAACTTTGAAAAAAAAAAAAAAAAAAAAAAAAAAATCAGCAGATTTTTAATCTTTATTTTGTAGCGATTTCAACGAAATTTAACGTTATTCTTTAAAAAGTTGAAAAAAGTTACGTAGGAAGTAATATACTGTGATCGGAAAACAAAAAAATATTAAATATTTTGTGAAAGATGAGCACTTGTATGAAGTTATATGTAAAATAATAAGATGTTCTCTATTTAGGGGAGACCGGGGCACAGTGGAGCACCCCTATTTAAATCTCTTAATATTTAACTCTTTTAGTTTATATTGAGACTCGTAGATGACAGCATGGTACTACTTGTATACATCAAAAAAAAAAAAAAAAAAAAAAAAAAACATGGTAAATGCTAAGGTAGCCATTTTATACAATTTTTATGTTTTGAGCTGCTCAAATGAATTTTTCAAGCTTAAAGATTTTTTAATTTTATCTGAACTTAACTATTGACTACAAATATTGGATAGTTGTTAAGGAAAGGTAAGATATTGTTGTTTTTAAATTTATAAAAATTATTAGCATATTTATAGTCTATACGTAATTTTAATATTATTATTTGTTTTGTCTGGACATGGAGCACAGTGGACCGCCTTCCAGTGTGCCTAAAAGTCCAGATTATATTTAATACCTTATTTATTTTAGTTAAATTTACATATACAAATATAATGTGACTCAAAATAATTAATAAAAAAAAATCTTAATGTTATAATAAAATAAATTTCTGAAAAAGGAAAATAGTTAAATAGTACTATAATAATTATGAATATCTAAATTTAAAAACTATTTCAATTGTTTAATATTAAAAAAACAAGTAAAAGGATTATGTGATATAATAAATAGCAGGTTATATAAATTTATTGTTGTTATTTTTTAGAAAAAAAAAACATGTAAAAGATAAAAGCAGAATAATTTTAGTTAAACTTATCTCACAAATATAATGTAAAGTATTAATATCTCAAAATAATTATTAAAAATGTTTGAATAGTAATATAACGTTTAATTATATATTTCATAATTTCATAACTATATAACATTAATAAAGAAATTAAAAATATATCTTATTGCTTTTAGTGATGGCACGAAAAGACAAAGGAAGTCTGACATAGGATTCTTCCTCTAATTTGATTTCTTATTTATTTTGATTTCCTTTGAATTTTGGTAATTTTATTTCATGAAAATGTTCGAATTATGTTATTTAGGCTAGTATTGCATAATAAACTAATTTTAGAAGAAAAAAAAGGAGTAATTTATATTAATTGAACACGAACAACAGAGGTTCGTCCATTGTACCCCGGGTTGTGGACCTGGTCCACTTTGTGAGTGCACACAATTTATTTTTTTAGTCGTAATGCATTCGAAGTATAGTTATAAAAAATTAGGACAAGTCAAGAAAGGTTTAAAGAATGTTTGCTACTTTTTTCAAGTACCTTGCTTTTTTATTTTTGGCGAAAAATATTTATAAGTGTAAAAGTGGTCCACTGTGCCCCAGTCTCCCCTACTGAATAAAATACCACTATGCTAAATTAAATAAATGAATATTATTTATTTCAGAAATAATGCAAAAAATTTTGTATTGTAATGCACAAAATAAAATTCATTAAAATATTTATGACATATTTCTCTTCATTTATAAATATTTAATATCCTTTTATGTATTTATTTTATGATTTTGTTTTATGTTATGCTTTTTATGCTTTTATGTTATGTTTTTTATGTTTTATGTTATGCTTTTTATGCTTTTAATGCTTTTATGTTATGCTTTTTATGCTTTTATGTTTTGCTTTATGTCTTGCTTTATATTATACTTTTATGTATTAATATATGTAAAATGCTTTTATATAGTTATCTGTAATTATCTTGGAGGAATAATATAAAAGGGATTGGCCTACAGAGTATCAGCATGCAGAGCAAATGAAGTTAATCGATGTCTACTCAATATGGCTGCTGCAGTAAAAATGCTACCGCAGGAGCCATATTGAGTCTTCCAAATTATCTTTGGCCTCATGTTTTTCCGGACGTGCCATCTTCTCTTATATCATTCCTCCAAGGAAATTATTCACTGATTTATAATGTTAGCAGTCATTTGCGGTTATCCTTTTAATAAAAATTCATTTTTTACAATAACTGAGAAACATCTTAGCATTTTGCATTTATCTTTTTCATATCTCACGATAATTGAAAAGGTTTTTAGTATGAGATAACCCGTTTATTTGGCAATCAAATTAAGTAAAAAAGGAAATCTTTCGCGCACGCGCTGTTAATTTTTGTAACGAGGCTCATATTCCATATGACATTTAATACTTTTCTTTTCCTTTCAATATTTCATTTTTAAAGTTATTTTCCAATTTATTTGAAAGGTCCATTAAATTTTGTTGGAAACTCTGTATATTACAAAAAAAAAAAAAAAAAAAAAAAACAAAAAAAAAAACATGCTGTAGCTTTTGAATTTGATATGCTATATAGTCACATAAATGTATTAAAAATTTGTATGCGGTCGATATTATTATTTGCAAAATTTATAGATCATTTCACCTTTTTAATATTACAGGGTCAATATAAACACCGTATCTTTCTTTTAATTTATAGTCGACTCTCTAATTATTGCCGTAAGGCAATTTTTGCTAAAAAGCAGAAAGAAAATTATGTTATTTACATCTCTAAAGTTTAAGAAATTTTCCGAATTTGTTAGACAGGAAGATCCCAGGTCGCACTACTCGACCTAGCCGTTCAGAGTTTTCCATGGTTTTCTGGGAAAATCGCACAAATATGGGCTATCCAAAAGACCCTCACCGAGGACACACCACCGAGGCCTAGGACTATCGTGCAATCAACCGCTCTTAACCCTATCACCAATACCAGTGTAAATTTAAATAAAAGTTCTCTTGCAAATTCTGCTAAACGTTTGAGGAGGAATGAAGTACAAAAGACACAGTGATTTTGTTAATTTGACACTTTATATATTTTTTAGTTGAATGCTTGAAAACTGAAGAAGATCAAGTGTTTAAACTTTGTGATAATCAGTGCCCGATGGCTTGCCAGTAAGAGATTACCTTTTCCTATAAACATAAATAACAACATAATTGACCGTACTTTTTTTTAAACATATCTAAGTCATTAAATTGAGCATAATAACTCATTAATTTCATCTATATTCTCTGTGTAAAATATTTCATGTCTTAAAATAATGCATTATTATGTAAAAGGAGGTTTTGTTATAAATGAAATACAAATTTTGCACACATGATGAAAATTTTAATTTAAATCATTTAATTTATCAGCCTATATCACTCACCACTGACTGACTCTGTCACGCTTAAAAATGCTAAGAGATTTCCTTGGACTCTGTCTGTGTGTGAACACAATTTGCCACCTAATTGTCATACTTTAGATAATTAAAAAAAATCTAATTGTCCGATCGATAAGCTGTTTAAACCGAAAGTTTCAGAAAAATTGCCCCTTTCATTTATTTACAACGAATTTTTGATTAGAGTTTTTAAAATTAATTAAAATATGAAAATAGACATAGCTTTAAAATAGACATTTAAATTTTTAATTGTTGGCATTTTTTTATTTTTTTTTGCAGCATAAAATGAAATATGCCTTCAAGTGAAAAAAAAAATATATATAAAATATTAAATTTGTTCATGCATATGAAAAAATGACGTCTGTAAAATAATAATAATGATAATTTAAAATTTTAATGGTAACGAAGAGAGAAATAAAGTGCAAAAATTTCGTACGGGCTTGCTAGCAAATGAACTATTTGAAGTGAGAAATAAATAAAATGAAATGGTCATTTTTAAACTGGCGCCTTAGTCGCCCTACAACTAACTAGTTGTAATTATGAACCAAATCACATATAATTTATTCATTAAAAAATGGCATAATCCCTCCCATTTTAAAATAACACTGCTCTGCATGAAAATCGACACCAATACCATTTCTGCAAATCCTTATGTAAAATGACTTCCTGAATACAAATATAATGCCCTTTTTGCTGCATCACCCAGCGTTTTTTTTTTTTTTTTTTTTTTGAGGGGGGGGGACAACCCCTGTGTTTATCACTGTTGTTAGGTGTAATTTTATGGCTATCAATTTGATTTGGTGGGAGAGGGGGAAGGAATTTTTTAACTGTTAAATACCTTCTGAGGGCTACAGAGGTGAAAATTCTGAAACATGATTTGTAGCAAGAGAAAAAATTCGGGAGGGATTTGCCACTGAAATTGCAAATTACATTTATTATATTTTACTAATCTATTATTATTTATTATTAATTATATTTTTTGTTTTTAAGTGTTAAAATAATTCTTTTCAACCCTTCAAATCAAATTCCTGTCCATAAAATAACCAAATAGAGATAAAAATTGAGGGTGACGTCCCGAGGAAACGGTGGGTGATTGGGCAAAATGAGTGTCATATTCGTATTAGGGAGGTAATTTTACATAAGAAACATCAAAAATATTATTAAGGTTCGATTTTGTTTTCAGCGCAGTGTAAATTTTTATGCTATGAGTAATTTTTTTCTTAGAATTTATTCAAATTATACATTTATTTAGCATCATTAAAAAACTATATATTTCATACGGTATTTTTTTTTCTTTTGCTTTTTTAAAATCTGAAATACAATTTCTACCCTTCTTTTTTAAGTTCTTTTCATAGATTTAATTATAACTTCATTTTTTTAATTTATTAAAACAAGCAATAGAAATCATTTGGAAATCATTGGAAAAAATATAATTGTATCATTTGGAAAGAAATACAATTTTATCCAACTATTCGTTAATTTATTTGAAAGGTGTAAAAGTACATATAAATTAAAATTTCTGAGAGAAAAATATTTGAAACCTATTCTGTATAAACTAAAACACACATGATATAATTTGCGCTTAATACAATTTCAAGGAAAAATCATCCTATAAAATACTTTTTTTGTTAATCTGAAAAATAAAATAAATAGTACAAAATCTGTAGCAGAGAAGAATTTTTCAATAGAGATACCAAATTTTTATGCTTCCATTAGCTTTGTTATTATATATATATTTAATTTAACACCCTGAAAAAAAAGTGTGCAGTAATTTAAAAAGTAAAAGTATAAAAATATTTTAACGGACTGTCAATATTAATTAATAAAGCTTTGAATTAACACGTAGTTATAACTATTAAGATAAGACTTTAATAATTATTTTTTATAAAAGTTATTGTATTTTCATAAATGTTGCGAATTTTGAAAAATATGCATAAATGTGCCATTTATTATTAACAAACCAGAAATTATAAAAAAAAAAAAAAAAAAAGTGGTTCATTAGTTAAAATTTAAAATACAACTCTTAATGTTAATATTGATTGATGTATTTTCTCATAATATCTTTTACTAAATATTCATTCAGAATTGTAGAAAAGTAGTACAGCTTTTTTTTTTTAAACATTCTGCTCTTAGTTTTGCAATACATTTTTTATTGTGTTGTTTTAAATTATTGTAAGTTCAGTTCAGTTTCACTAATAAAACGATTTTTTCAGAAATAATCAATCATATATATTCATAATAAAAGAAATTTGTTAATGAATAAGGAAAATTTTTTCTTGCATCAGTTAGAAATGAAAAACAATCTAAAGTATTAACTAAACATTGTTATATTTCTCTACACTTTCCGTAATTTTTAGGTGAATTATTTCCATGTTTCATACAGAAACTCAATGTATTTAAAGGAATTTTTCTACTCAACGCAATCAAAAGTACACCAGAAAAATACAACAAAAATCAACAATAACATTATCAATAACAACGATAAATAAAGACTAGTCTGAAAAAATTCAGTTCCAATATTTTAATAAATGACTTCACAAGAGGAAACATGTCAGTATAAAAATACAGTAGATTTCCGATTATCAAAAATCATATTTAATCCAAAATTTCTAATGACAATCGATTCATATGATTAACACTGACATGCGTATGCACATATCTACCAGTATTAGTTACATAGTCGTTTTTTAGTATTGATTATATTTCAACTCATAATTTATGCGAAACTTTGCATTCAGTAAGGAGACAAAAAATTAAAAATTTTTAATGCTAAATTCAAATAAAAACTTTAGCGATTTTAAGATTTTAACATTGTATTATCACACACACAGTTCCAACTAGTGGATCTGCAGATCAGGAGCCTCAACGTCCTATTTGCATCATGCATTATTCAACATATCATTTTTATTTGTTCCTTATTATACAATATATATATATATTCATTCGATTGACTTCTTATACAAACAGAAGTGTTTCTGAGGGGGCTGCTGCCACCCTCAACGTCCAGTTGTATCTCTCTTTCTATCTGTATGTATCTGTATATATATGTATTCCTAATAACTGCTTGTCTTCTATTAATTCCCGGTAATTCACAAATACTTGTACAAAATTTCATGCAAAATAACTACATAACATATCGGAATTAATTTGTGTAATCATGTAAATGAATTACCAATTCTATTACCACACTTTTCCACTGAAAAACATTCATTTAAAGTTCCAATAAAATTTCCTTATATTTAATGGGGTGTAACCATGTTAAAATACACTTTTAAGTAATACCGACTGGAGACCGTAATAGAACGAAATTTTTTAATGTATCCCGGAAAAGGAGCCATAATAATTATATACACTAAAAGAGAATATTCCTATTTAATTATAATACCTAATTAATTATAATTCATGAACAGTTCAACCTAATTTGATATCATTTGGATGATTGCAGTACGCCATTGGAGTTCTTTTTTGTAGTCTCTTAAATAAATTATTTAGTCTATACATATCCTTTTTTTTAGAATAAACATACTTTTAAGCATCGTTATAACTTATGTTAATTCCATTATGTTCAATGCAGCATAAACGCATTAAAGTGCGCTTAAATAAAAAATTTGTCCATAGTCACGAAATTTTTTTGTGTGTCTCCGTAAACGAAACGTAAACAATGTATACACCAGTAAAAACTATTCAGCTTATTCTACATTTTCCATGAATAATTAATTGAAATTCGATATAATTCGGATGATTACATGGCATTACCAGAACACTTTTGTAAGGTACTGTACATTAATTAGGATGCCAAAGAGCACATATTTTCTGCAGAAAGCGTAAGTTTAAGCATCTCAGGAATGTACACTATTTTAATTTTTTTATTGCAAAGTAATAATGTTAAAATGCGTTTAAACGAAATTCACCTGGTATGCCGTAATGATAAGAATTTTAGGTACACAATTCATAAACAATATATTTGCAAGTCAATGGGAGGATTTTTGCGACCGCTATGGCGGTACATACAAATTCTGCCCTTCACTGAGAAAAAATTCTGTAACAGACATCTAGAATCTAAATTGTGACTCTAGAAAAAATAGTTTCATGTCATTAAATTCTAGTCCCCTTGGAAAGTGAGTTCTAGAAGCCCTTATTAGAATTCTAGAGAAATTGCCTATATTCTTGAGGACAAAGTTATTTAAAGATCTCTGCAAATAAATGAGACTACAAGAAGCCGGTTTCAGCAACTATAATCTTGGTTTGTTACCAAATTCTAGAAAATCAAGCGAGAATTTCTCGCAATACAAATAATTCAGAATATTTAAAGTATTCAGAATATTGTTTCACCGTCTAGAAATGTGTGCACTAGAAATTCTCGATAATTTCGTCTATTCAGTTTATTGACGTGCCTTATGCGCATAGCTCGGAAATCTATATTTCTAGTAAAGGGATTTAGAAAATGGACAAGTATTCATTCTAGTGAAAGGCGGTATATTTTTTTTTCTCAGTGTTAAGCCGTAATGATAAGAAAAAATTGGCGGGTCTCTGTATACGAACTATAAATGGAATACACACCGAAAACTATACAACTAATTCCGTGAGGCTCACGAAAATGTGTATCAAATTGCAAGTAAATAGCATGACTTTTGCGGCCGATATCGCGGTACATACATATTCTTCCCATAGGCTGTAATGATAAGAAAACTTTTAGCGTGTCCCTGTATACGGACTACAAATGGAATACACGCTCAAAATTATACAACTAATTCCACGGGGCTCATGAGCATGTGTACCAAATTGCAAGTCAATAGCGTGACTTTTACGGCCGCTATCACGATACAAATTGAAAAACTTTGGCGTGACCACCTATGTACACGAACTGCAAATGAAATAAACACCCAAAATTATACAGCTAATTCCGTGGGGCTCATAAACATGTGTACTAAATGAACAGCGTGATTTTTTTCGGTCGCTATCACGGTACATGCAAATTCTTCCCATAGGCCGTAAGGATAAGAAAAATTTTGCGGTGTTCCTGTACACGAACTGCAAATGGAATATACACTCAAAACTATACAACTTATTCCGTGAAGCTCATAAACATGTATACCAAATTGCAAGCCAATAGTTTTTTTTTTTTTTTTATTCGGCCGTTATCGCGGTACATACAAACTTTTCCCGTAGGCCGTAATGATAAAAAAAACTTTGGCGTGTCCCTGTGAACGAACTAGAAATGGAATACACACCCAAAACTATACAGCTAATACCGTGGGGCTCATGAACATGTGTACCAAATTGTAAGCAATAGCGGCCACTGTTGCGCGAGAAACAGACAATCAGATACACATCCGGAATCAAAATCTTTTTGAGTTTCAACAAGGAGGCCTCCACGGACGTTTCGGCAATAATCTTAAAACTTTAAACTATTCTAATAAATGAATAGAATATGGTTCAATGTTTTACTTGAAATCTTTCATGCCATTATTGTAGCTATATATTTTGTTTAACGTAATTTAAATTATAGTTTAGTTCTCTTTATAGTTAGAATGTGCATCTCATAATAATTTCTTATTATTAGACAAATTTTATCATAATACTGTTAGGAATAACAGTAGGTATGAAATATTAACGTTAAATAAAAATTAAATAATTTTGCAATAAATAAAAGAGTCGTAATCTTAGAACATTTTGGAGTTTTTTTTTTTCCTGTAGAATTTTATAAGAAGACTAGCTGACCCGACAAACGTTGTTTTGTCATATAAATTATTTCTAGAGAATATTTTGCTAGAAAAAAAATAACTAACATATTAAAAGTGTGTAAGGATGTGGTATATAAGTGGAAGATGTATGGAGCGCTGTGAACGGTGAAAGAACATAAAAATAACAAAACACCAATCATTTATTTTTTTTAATTTATTAAAATTGATTCTTTAAAATTATATACATATCGCTACTTATAACAATATTACTAAAAAACAATATCAATCCCTTAATGCAACAGAGTGTACAATATTTCTTGTTATCCCATCTTTCGCCAATACAAACAAACTGGATGGTTTGCCCACTCGAGAGCCACGTATAATTGTCCGTGTGAAAAACATGATGTGCTCAAATCTAAGCCACAGACAGACATCGTTTGGCCCTGAGACTTATTGATAGTCATTGCAAATGCCAATCTAATTGGAAATTGAGGGCGTTTAAATTGAATTGGCACATCTGTGGGTATAATAGGGATTCGCAGTAGTAATATATTTTCACCTCGGAATTTGTCATTTAAAATGATGGCTTCGATAACATTTTTCATTAATTTTTTTATGATTAATCGCGTGCCGTTGCACAACCGTGGTGGGTTCAAATTACGAAGCAAAATAACCGGAGATCCAACCTTCAGTTTTAAAATATGCGGTGGCATGCCTGGTAAATCCAATGAGTTTAAAAACTTTGTTGGATAATTTACAGCTTCGGTGGCATCGCAAACTGTATCATTAGATTTGCATGACACCAAGTCTCCTGGTAACAAATGTTGTATCTTGAGATTCAATTCGTTGACGTCCACATTTTTTGCTGCTAAAATTGCTCTTTCTGCCAGCCACTCATGATTTGTGTATCGTCTGTGTACATCGGGAAATAGCTGGTCAATAAGAGCATCTTGAGAATCAATGATTGTGCAGAAATCGGTCGGTAATTTTATGCATCCAGTTTCATCTGTAGTAACTTTTCCATCGCCGATATCTAACAATTGTTTTGAGAATGTTTCAGCGGATGGATCTTGAAGCTTTTGAACGCACAAATTTACTTTCAGTTGTACTTTTTCAACATTACGCCACAATGACGATGATTTTAAGCTCGCGTTGATCTCATCAGCGTATGTTGAACGCGGAATAACGGGAAGTGCTTGTCTGAAATCACCTGAAAAGAGTAACAGAGTGCCGCCAAATAGTTTGTCGTTGTTTTTTATATCTTTCAATGTCCTGTTCGACGCCTCAATCGAATGTTTGTGTGCCATAGTGCATTCATCCCAGATAAGAATTTTACACTATTTCAGCACTGTGGCCATGGACGATTGTTTTTTTATGTTGCACACTGCGTCTGGGTTATTTTGAATATTTAGTGGCAGTTTAAATAATGAATGAGCTGTTCTGCCTCCATCCAATAAAGTTGCCGCAATGCCAGATGATGCAACAGCCAATGCGATGCCATTATTTGATCGTATTTCGGCGAGAATTAGCGAAATAAGGAATGTTTTGCCAGTTCCATCTGGTCAGCATCACTGCGAGCATGATGCGGTCGTAAATGGTTCTTTGTTCTTCATGCATTAGTGGGACATTGCGAGCAACAATTGCTGCCATTTCTACAGTATTGTATTGTAGTTCACGATTCAATTCAGTACTTATTAAATCAGATGCATTTCGATTTGTTGAATGCGTACCGAAATGACTGAGTGGTAAGTTGGCAATGATAATGCAAAGATCTTCAATAGCAATCAATGCTTCAATGTACATAGCGTCACTGAATACTATCATTAGATCGTTGCACCGAGAACGATGCTGATGCAATATATCATCAGTCATTGAATCTTTGTGATTATAACATAATGTCTCTGCCGGGCCGGGAAACATGTAGTCAACACTATAGAGAATTGTAGACGAATTTGTTTTGCTGTACAGTCCAGTCCTACTTCAGCAAGCATACACACCCACTGGTTGTCGTCTTCCAGCAAGCCGAGTGCAAGGCATGCATCTTTATACGTTGGATACTGTTGTCCATTCACTTTACGTAAATCTTGAAATGACAAAGGGCCGATGACATTAACCAATAACAGTCGAAGATAAAAGCACTCAGTCTGCCTTGGATTGACTGTAAATACTCGTCCCAAGGTGTTTGATTTGAATAAACCGGGACATGCATCAATCGGCGTGCCTTGCTTGCGGGGCATCCATTTTTTTGTTGGAGCCCATGTGAAATAGCGTGGTACTTCTGAATAGAGTAATGTCCGTGCAAAAGCACCAAAAGCATCCGCACGATTACACAATTCAAAAAATTCGATGAGTGTAGTTTTTGGTGGATTTATAGCACGATCAATCGCTGTCTCGCTCGTGAAATATACGCGCTGGCCATTTTCAAGATGGACGGCTACATGAAGAACTGCTGGATCCCGTTCATGAATTGGGAAACCAAAGATACGCCAAATAGTTTCATTGGAGCTAACGTACCGGCCAATTTGGTAAAGTGTTATTTCATCGTTGTTATTCACCGGAGGAGCATTCACATTGGTATTTTCAACTCGAAATACAGCCATATCACTGCCTTTATTCACATACTTGCAAATGTATTTGATGCTCATTACTGAACTGCAGAACTGAACATTAATATGAGCATTGAATGTTTTGCTCAGCAGAGGCGAATATGGGACCACCCAACGGTTATCAATGTCAATATCTATGTTGTTGACATAGGTGACCGCCATAGATGATAAGATTGTCCGCCATTATCGGGATTTCTTCGACGATATATTGGATATCCTTCAACATTTGTGATCGTGAAATTTTTCGGAAAACTTTTAGTACATTTTCCATCTGCACAAATAATAATGGCCTAAAAATTCATTTTTCATTTTAACATAAAATAACTCCGTCGGATATTGACGAATTTTTTAAAAGAATTTACCATTTTAACTAATTTTAACATTTTAACAATATTAATGTTGAAAAAATATTTTAAACACTTACGGTTAAAAATTCATTTTTCATTTCAACATTAAATAAATTCTGACGTCGTGTTTACGATTCTAAAATATTAACTTTGAAAAAATATTTTAAACACTTCGTAAGATACGGTTACGATTCTAAAAATATTAATTTTGAAAAAATATTTTAAATACTTCGTAAGATACGGTTAAAAATTCATTTTTCATTTCAACATTAAATAAATTCTGACATCGTGTTTACGACAACTCACGCCATCTAGGTGGAAAAGTTGTTGAAAGAGTTGGTTAAAAATTAATTAAGAAAGAACTAATTAAGTTACAACTTTCATTTGTAAATCTAAACCATTCTCGAATCCACCTGAAGACACACAAAAAATTTCATTAAACTCAGTCCAGCCGTTTAGGAGGAGTTCAGTGACATACACACGCACAAAAGAAATATATATATAAAGATAGTGAGAAAGCTGAAAGCGGTAGCTAAAATAGAGCACATATTTGCAAGTAGTTGTTTTAGATATGAAAATAAAACTGTACTTAGAAAAAAAAAGTATCGGAGGTACCTTCGCGGATCCTTAGAATAGCAAGATTCTTTTAATAAACGAAATCAAATTTGCATTGTATAAATGCTAACAAACCAAGCAAACTAGTTTAAATGTAATTACTGTGTTTTGGGGAAATTTTTTTTCGAAACTTTAACCATTCTTTAATTAAAGATTAAGCATTCTATAACTCCTTTATTATCTTGAAATAATTCACTTTTATGTGTCATTTATCTAGGAAAGTGGAATTTGCTAATGTAGCTACAGATATCGAACCCTTAAGAGAGGTAAGGTGATTGATTTCAACTTATTTCATTTGAAATGCTAATATATATATATATATATATATATATATATATATTCGCTAACATTTGTTCTAATGTCTGTAAATCTTTCAGCAGAATAAAAATGTCTTCTTTACATGACTTTATAAAGTATTGTATGTATTGTATTAATGTTAGAGGTTTATTTAGAAAACGATGTTGAATACCAGGATATTTACCTTTCTTTACCTCTCTTCCTTACATACAAAAATAAGATATTTTTTAAAAATATTAATTATATTATATTTACTATCAACATGAAATATATTTAACTTTATATTTTGAAATGATTAGTTTTAACTTTAATTTTAAAAAATGAATGTTTTTTAATATATATATATATATATATATATATATATATGTTTACTTTCCGTAGTAACTCTTATTGTTATTATATATGTACGTATCTATACTTCTATATGTTGATACTTCTAAAGAATGCATAAGTTAAATTTTGAATTTTGATATTAAAATAAGAAAGCTTTTATTTTATGTAATTTTTTTTTCAGATTTCAATATAAAATTTATGTTTCGACAATCGTATGATTCAAAATATGAAACATTGAATAAACACATTTGCATATATTTCAATATAATAAAAAAGCTTACAGTGTTTCATTTCAACATTTATTCTGCACGCAGGATATTTTTACAATTATTCTATGAAAAATTTTAAAATTTGCAAAACTCATAAATGTGATAATTATCTAAAGAATAAGCTAAAAGTGTGAAGATATTTCTGAAAGTATAAAAGTTTTTTAAAATTTATTTAATATACTTCATGTTGATCATATATTAAAAGTTTAGTTAAAATTTCAAAACATTATAATTCAACTTACAGATAATTACAGATTCTTTCGGTTGGGAAAATTGTAAAACAAATTTCTTAAGAGTGCGATAAGAAATTTCGCACGTAACTTCATATAATATATTTCATTATAAAATCCCTTAAATTTCGTAATTACAGGGAAATGTATGTCGATATTACCATTATTTGTTGAGTAATTTTTAACAAAATATCTTAGAAATACAAATTTGGAATAAAAGTGTGTAGCAAAAGAAGGTATTTTATATAAAATAAATAAAAATTGATCGATATTTTCATGCGTTAATGATGTGTTTTCTCTCTACATGATTTTAAAATAAATTAATACTGCAAAGCGATAAAACATTTTGTACTAAACAGCATTATGTTAAGGGACACATCATAGATCGTCAGTTGTCAGCCAAAACCGATGCTATTCTACGGAAACAATTGTTTTAGAATTGCACATTACCTAACTCATACTTTTAAATTCCGTTTTCACATTCAGACAAATTCATAAATTTAAATTAATACTCGTTTTCTAAAAATAGATTTTTTTTTTTAATTTTAATGTTTAAATTTAGAGTTTAAATAGGCGAAAAATAAACAAAATGCATTTTATGATTTTTTTAGTGGCAAAAAGAACTACTAAAAATTAAAAAAATAAACCTTTGAAAACGAGTACTAATTTAATGATACTGGATTTTATGAATGCGAAAACGGAATTAAAAAAAAAAAAAATGCAATAAGTATTGAATAACTGTATAAAAAAATTTCTCCATAGAGTGATATGGGAATTAATTGGTGGAATAGACATGGAAATTGAGGAGGAAATTAAAATAGGGGGAGAGAAGCCTTGACATGTCTTATATATAACTAAAAGAATATTTTTCACTTACTTTTAACATTGCATTATTAATTGAAAAATAGCACTGGATGAGATGATGTGTGTATTCAATAAAAATCGCTATAAATATATTAGATAATTTACAAAATAATCTAAAATCTCATATTTTGGATACTTTTTTTAAAATTACTTTTCTTTCGACTGCTATAAAAAGTCCTTTATTTTCATAAATAAATATATATATTATATATTAAATTCCTTACGTTATCTCCACTATAAAACAGAAGTGCTTCCTTCCCCCTGCAGTCTTTCTCTGTAGCATTTACTAATGGTAAGGGAAGCTAGTTCAAACATCTAATAGACTAATTAATTCAATTTGTGTTATAAGTTGTTTTACGGTGTAATTTTTTTTAAAGGCAGGCGCGTTACAGCTTCATGTTTTTCTAGATTATAACTTTTATTAAAATAGAAAGAAATGTTTCGATTCTTCACCTTTTCAAATATAAAGTAACCTTTATCGTAATACTCAATTTTTTATGAAATTAATTTTCACAAACTGAAAATGCATGGTTTTACAAAATAGTAAGAGCGCTTTTATTTATAGATTGACTGATAAATCATTGAACTAATAATCATTTAGGATATTTTAATTCTATTTTCTACTCAAAATTCGTAATATATCATGCAAGTTTATGCTTTTAATGCATAAAAACTTAGTTTATGTACATTCCGTGCATGAAAGCACGGAAAGTACCTCTGTACGCAAAAAATTACAAAATACTGATAGCAAAATACAATGTGACAGAAAACTGGATCAAGATAGGTTTCTAAATTATATTCTTCTGAAAAACTTCATAAAATACGATAAAGTTAAAACCATTTAAGAAGAGGAAGTATCCTTTTTTTAAAGAGGAAGTATTAACAACTCTTTAACAAGTAAGACTAAAACAATCTTCATAATAAAAATTCAAGTTTCCCGAAACCAACGCTGGATAGGGTGTTAAAGCTAAAACAATTCATTTTGAATAAAGAAAGTAAAATTTTACCTTTGGTTTCCATGCATGCACTTAAACTGAATAAAATAAGGAAAAAGGACAATTTAACGCATAAATTTACATCACAGTTGCAACAAGGTATTAAGATAAAGAAAATAAAAATTTATCTGTGGTTTGAATGGTTTTGAAAGATTATTTTATTGATTCGAATAATAAACAAAAAATTTCTGTTTTTACAATAAAACGTTTTCGTTGCTTTGCAGAATTTCAAAACGTCAGTGGAAAACAGTGACAACAATTTAAATATATAGAATTCAACTACAATCGAGAAATTAATAATTGTGGCTATAAAATTTAAGATAAAGTATTGCGATGTAATTTTTAATTTCTTGGACACGTTTGAACTACAAAACATGTAACTATCATGACGTACAAGAATCAATCCATTTGTTTTAAACATCATATAAACCAATGTTTAGTAATTTAAACTGGCAAAGAGAATTGAATTTGGAAACGCACGTGTGAAAATCGAGTATTAGGGGGATTCAAACCAATTGTTCATCAGTAAACTATATTGGTCCGTGAGCAAACTATAATGAACAATAACGAAACACCTAATAAAACAAGAGTATAAAGAAGTTTAAGAAAATATCTTAGTAAGCAAATGATGAATACAAAACTGAATAAATCTTCAGTAATTCTAATTTAGGAGTATAAATTGTTTTTATCGTTGTAAAACTCATTTTGTCATTCACAATAATACATTTTGTTGTAATAAAAATAAGTGTTAGTTAAGTTTGACACTTAGAAATTTAATTTCTTAAGTAATATTATAAGTAATAAAAAACATTTTTCTTGCTTGCTTTAAATTATAAGAAAAATCCCCAGTTCGTAAAATTAAATAATAAAGTTAAGAAAATTTCAAATTCATTTAAAAATGTAACATATTTTTCTTTTACTTATTTATTTATTTATTTATTTTAAACACAGGAATCTCCTATGTATGAAAAAATGAAAATAAAAGAAATCTTTCAGACCCATGAGATTATGAAGTAAGTTTATTTTAGCACATTTTTAAGAATTCTGTGAGGGATATTTATACAGGGTGATACGCTACCGGTGCGATAAACTTACAAGATATCTAGGGGACACAAAGACGATTCGGAATAACATACCAATGCAGGTTCGGAAATACAATTATAAGAAGTAGAAGAATTTTTTCAGCCCTTTTGTAATTTTTTAAAGACACACCCAAGCGGTTCTAATTTTTATTGAATTCGTGGCACTCAAGTTAAAATAAGCGTAGGAATGATAGGCATTTTCATTCACTTTATATTTTTTAGTACAATTTAATTAGTGTGATGCTGATTGATGCTTTCAAGTTCTCTAAAATATCAAGAAAATAAGAAAAACGATGCGTGGTCACAATAAAATCCACTGTCAAAACAGAGACTTTTGGTAGCCTTTTTTTTCCCCTTTAGAAATGCTATGCATTTTTATTTTTATTATTTTATTTTTTTATTAATCTGCATAAATGTTACATCATCACAAAGATCTTTCAAAACGGAATATTTTTTGTGCTTGCACTTTTCCCTTAATCTCAATGGACAATATTCCTGTGACGTCACCGTAGGTAAAATCTCCGAACACGTGGCCGATATTTTGTAAACAAATTAGATTCAAGATGCCATTTTATTGTTACGCATAACATTTTCCTAAATATTTCTGCAGTGGAACTTAATAATAATATTCAAACAAGAACAAAAGAGAAATGTAAACAACTGAATCGAATGATAAAGTTAAGACTATTCCATATCGTAAGATTGCAGAACATTTTATGTATATACACACACACACATACATATATAATGAATAAAAGATTAATAAGAACATTTTATACACACACACATATATATATAGACATCAAAGCTTAAATAATTAGAATTTCAATCACTTTAATAAAGGAATTTATTAAATGGAACATTCATTTAAATTTGTTAACATCGCCACAGTTCACATGGAAACTTTTAATATTACATATGTTGATTAATATTAAAGTATATTACTAAAACTGGATTAAAAACAAAACAAAGGTATCACGATATCACTCTTACTTCAATTTCATATAATCTTTAACTCTTATAAATAATATTGCAAGATAAAAATTTGCAAGCCACAATGCTTTGTTATGGTAGAGTTGAGGATTGTTTCCCTACCCAGCTGATATTCTTGTAGCCTCGAACCCAAAGTGGGAATATGGTCCATTCCGTGAATTTTATCCTACGCGAGTGTTAACGAGTTAATGGCTATCACATGAAAACTGTCAACAGCCATTCACAAAGTGTTAATGAAAACTATTAATACACGATGATCACGAAATGACCTTTAAAGGCCAAAAGCTTAAAATAAGCTATGAGTTCCCTAATAATTATACCTCCTTATAATTAATTACCTTGTATATCTCTCAGACAGAAAGATAGGAAAAATATTTTCATGCTATGTTTTCATGCACGGTATTCATGTACTATTTTTTTTAATGCAAAATACCTGACCAGAATTCTGTTCGTGATATACATTGCACTTCTCCTAATGAAAAATACTTATAGTACTGTTTTTTTGGTTACTGCTGTTTAAAATTAAATTTTCCATAATTTTTTTTGTCTTAGAGGATATTTTTAGTAGTTCATATGTTTTTCCCTTTAATCTTACGCTAAACATTTTATCATGAACGTAAAAGTGCATTTAAAATTTAGCCTAATGTATTATAAAAAAAAAAAAAAAAAAAAAAAAAAAAGAAAGAAAAAAACTGGAGTGACTCCACTCGACTTTCCAAACATTGAGTAATTAACAGTTTTGTAGATAAAATAAAGAAAGAGGAGTGGTTATACAAACAAAAGAGAGAAAACCATAATAGTGTGTTTGAGTATGTTTCTCCATATATTATACGATGTTTTATTTAACGCTACTGAACTTTGAGCCCATAGACCATAATGATAAAGAATTTTTCGTCGTGTCCCTGTAAAAAACCTATAAATGCTAGATTCACTAAAATGCTTATAGTTAGTGCAACAGTGAGTTATAATATTCATGTAAATTTTCAGCTCAATTGATTAGATGCTATCGCACTTTTAAAAATTTCGTCCCATAGGCCATAATGATAAAGAATATTTCTTTGTGTCCCTGTAAAAAAAAAAAAACTGTATGTGCTAGATTCTCCAAAATCTATACAGTTGGTGCAACTATGACCTATAACAAGTGTACAATTTTTTTGCTCAGATTAATAAGGCGTTTAGACGATATTACACTTTTAAAAATTTGGTCTTATAGGCCATAATGATAAAGAATTTTTCTTTGTGTCCCTGCAAAAAAACTATAAGTGCTAGATTCTCCAAAATCTATACAGATTGAGTATCTGTGATCTATAATAAGTATATAAATTTTTTGCTCAATTGAATAAGGCGTTTACATGCTATCGCACTTTTAAGATTTTGGTCCCATAGGCCATAATGATAAAGAATTTTTCTTTGTGTCCCTGTAAAAAAAAAAAAAAAAAAAACTATAAGTGCTAGATTCACCAAAATCTATAGGGTTCGTACTATGGTGACTTACAATATACGTACCAACTTTCAGCTTATTCGAACAAAGCGTTTAGACGCTAGCGTGTTCACTCACAGACATACACACATACATACACACACACATACATATATCATCGCAAAAATAGTGAAAACGGATTCATTGGACCTCGAAACGTATAGAAACATCAAAATCTCAAATTCGGATTTTTGACATGATTACAATACTTTCCTCACTATAGTGTTCGGAAAGTAAAAAAAAAAAAATGAAGATGATTAATAAAACATCTAGCGTACTACAAAAAGTTAAACCAAAAAAATTGCTGAACTCGATATAAATAGAAAATAATAATACTAATAATGATAAATAAAAAGAAAAAAAAAACTTGGATGTTAAAAAAGAAATGTCTTAATATATAGTTCGACAATAAGTAAATAAATAAATATATAAAAATAAAAATAATATAAAATAAAATAAATACATAATTTTCTTGAGAAAAGTGGCATAAGCAAAGAAGCAGAAAAAATAGATTATGTGTAATTTTCACTAAAATTGCTGTTTGTATTATGAAAAAAAAAAGTTAAATATTGTAAAAGCTTCTTAAACAGAAATCGTACCTAAATCATCTATACATATAGCATCATACTACAGTGGTGGAAAAAACTTCAAGACCACATATGAAATTGCAAAAATTTTAATTTTACTGAAAAAAAGAAACATCAAATAGTATAAACAGAATAAAAAATAACAAATCTTCACATAGTTTTATAAAAGAATGGTTGTAACTATATATTGTATGGAAGTGATTCTTTTTCTTCACAACATGAAAGGGTGGAAAAATGTTTAAGACCGCAAAGTTAAACATTAACTAAAAGTATTGCATTCTAATTTTTAGTACTTCGTGCGTTTTCCTTTCACACGAATTACTCCTAAAAGACGATTTTGGAAGAAATTTGCAAAATGTTTGCATGTTAGAATCGATATTTCATCCCATGCTCTGAAATATCAGATTTGAGCTCAGAAACAGAATAAAGCTTTCATATACCTTGCGTGCAAGGTAATCAGATCCGCAATCTCTATCATTAAAAACGCCTTTTCAATATCTGCGCAGAACGCAATCTTAAACATTCGAAATCTATTAATTACATCCAGAATTGGTGGTGTATGACATGGCCCTTTTATGAGACAATCATTTAAATATTTACACCTTAAAATTTTACTGGAACAATTAAAGACAATTCGTACTCTAGTTGTCTGTTTTTCTTTTCTAATGACCTCACGATGTTGTGCGAAATATTCATTTTCCATCCGATCATTCTTTAACAATCCCTATTCGTTTTTGTTCAGTAAGTATATGTTTATATTGCTCAAAAACCCATTTATCCCATTTTAATCCTTTTGTCATATTATTGAATTTAACCCCACACGTTTTCTATGGGGTTCAAGTCTAGAATTTTGGTCGGAAATTCCATAAAACTTTCATTATTTCCAGTTAGCCAAGAAATGATTGAAACAGATTTGTGCTCAGGCGCATTACCTTGCAACAAAATCAGATTTTGAGCCATAGGCTCATCTTTTAATGGAACAAAATTGTTAGTCAGTATGTCTTGTTAATCAAATGAGTTCATATTACCTTCAGTGAATGTAATATTAGTCTTACCTTGAGCACAGAGACCTTCCCAAAACATGACAGATCCCCCTTCTCCCACTTGCTTTGAGAAATACGTAGGATCCTGTCTTAAATCATGGCAATAATTTCGTAAACCATCAGATCCATCTCAATTAAATTTCTTTTCATCTCTGAACACTATTTTTTGCCAAAAATTGCGTTTTAAAACATTAGATGTTGCGAATTTCGATCTTGCTTCAATGTGTCATTTTTCAAACTTTGGTTTGCTTTTTAATTTTAAATATTTGATATTTTCCGCATGATTCAGGACATTTCTAACAGTTCTAGCCGTTACTTGAAGCTTTAGAGCCGATTTTATTGCTGATAAATATGCTTGTTTTTTTTAGTCATTATCATAACACTTTTTTAATTCTGGTTGATAGTTTTGAAGGCATTCCTCCTCTATTTCTTGTACCATACCTGCATGAATCTGCGAAAAATTGATGAACTACAGTTTTAGGCCTCTCGATTTTGCTAGCTATTAGCCTTTCAGTCATTCCACTTTCTCGAAATGCCAATATTTTACCTTTTCAAATTCACTCAGTAATTTTCCTCTGCTCATAATATCAGTTGATTCAACACTCAGCTAAATGATTAAAAAATGTTTCTTTTCTTTCTAACAACTGTCCTGCACAAAACTGTGCAAAAGTGGCGTCATCTCATTATGCAAGCAATCACTTTTGAAACTGGTCTTAAAGTTTTTTTTCATTTGATAACATTGCACATTTTTATTTTATATCGAAAATAAACGTATTTTAAATTCTAAATTCATATTTTTCCCCTTACATTTTATATATTAAATGTAAGGCAATTTACAAAGAGATTTTTATTTTTGAATGCAAACAAAAAAATTCAATGGTCGACGTAAATTTTTTTCCATCACTGTATAGCACCTCAATTTATAAGGGTAAGCTAGGACACACTGCGTAGTAGGAGAAATTGCGCACATAGAGGATCAGAGGGAAGGAGTTGAGTGAGAGCGATGCTATTCAATGTAGCTATACCACAGCAAGAGTAGAGTGCCGATTTGAATTTACATCTTCGTTGTTTAGATCGTCTAAGATAAAACATGGTTATTTTGTCTAGTTTTCAAGAGTAAATGCTTGAAATTTCCTATCACTTCCTAGAAATTTCAATAGAATGATTACAGTATAAAATATTTTTCATAAGCTACAAATCTAGACTAACGCTACGATTACGTTCTCTGTAAAAGCGATTAATTATTGAATGAAACGCTCCGTAATCTGTCTTATCAAAATGGGAGAGTTTACGTATCTGCTACTTAAGAGAGATCACGCATTGATTCCAATAAATTCTATATTAGGAGAGACTATGCAGCTTATTGGTGATGACAAGACATGAGGTCGAGTAAATCAAATCTCTCGAACTCTAACAGAAGACAATTTCGACTGGATTAGTTTATTAACTCTTGAGTACCAATTTTAACTTATGAGAAATTATCTCAAATTATTTAATGCTATTGTATATATGTTTAGTTTTTGCACTATTTTTAAGTTTGATGTTCAAGTTTTGTACAGCTGTCGTCTGCTTAAAATTGAATACAATCAGAAAATATCAGCCCTATCCAATTCCTTTTTAAGGACTGTAATCGTCTAAATTTCAATAAAATAAATTAAATTACTGCAAAGGTTCTTAAAGTTGAAACGAAAAGATTTCAAACCAAGAAAATTTAAGTTTTGTGTTTTGAACATTTTTGCGCGGAAAATTTTGAAAAAATAACTTTAATAAATAATAAATGATGGGTGGATTCTGGGCTTGAAAGCGAGGGAAATCAGCCATATATCATTAGACATACGGTGTGCTATCCGTCTTTTTTACTCTGAAATACACTGAACACATGGTGTGCAATCAGTCTCGAATGGGTTAAGTTGTGGTAGGAAGTCGCACGAAAGCTGCACTATTTACAAAAATAGATGCAACGATTGTGGTCAGTGACATCTATCTTTTAAGGGGAGATTTCACAAAATATCTCTTTTAGTTTTATTACAGCTGTTGCGTTAAATTGTAGCGTAACAACAAAATAGTGATGGAAAGGCCCAGAATATAAATGAATTCGAAATTATTCATCATTAGTTTAGAAAAATAATAATAATAAATCTGCATTTTTTATATTATTCTGTTAAATTGATTTCTGTTAAAAACTCCCCTAGTTTACCTTATCCTTTATTTTACAGACACATGAAAATTATTGAAATAATTCCATAATTGCGAATTTTTCACTTATCTTCATTTTATTAATATTATCTTTTAACGTGTCTGATAACTAAAAAAAAAAATCACTTGTCGAAATAATTTGTGCTTCATTATTTCAGAATGTAAGGCGTTTTAAACATTTAACAATATTGTTTAATAATGACTTTGGTTCGTCTGTATGTCTGTCTGCATTGTCTTTTCCATAATGCTTTTTTAGAATTTCACAAAACCTACATATTTTATTCAGAGATTAAGATTCGTTGTGGAATGCGTTCTCTTAAAAATTCCACGTATAGCACAACTCGTTTGTGTGCATGGACTCACAAAATAATTCGGATACATTGCGATCTAAAAGACATTTTTTTTACAACCTCCTTTCAATATATTTATACTGCACTAAACAAGCAAAACCAATTTAATTTTTCTGATGTAATAAGAATTTTGTACTATAAAAATTATGTGATTGACAATAAAGATTCAGTTACAGGGTAACACAAAAATGTTTGGATTCATTATGGAAGTGCATATTCATTTGTATTATGCATTTTCGACACTTTACAATAATTTTAAAAAGTGATGGTTAAATACAGTTAAACAATTAATGGAATTTTTATAAAAATTTGAAGATGCTTATGAAAATGTAAACGCAGACAGACAGAGTATTCGAAGTCATTAAATAATTTTGGAAAGTGAAAAGTAAACCATTTTTTCAAACTGATTTTGAAAAATCAAACATAAATTATATCTCGATATATATATATATATATATATATATATATATATATGTTGTTGTTGTTGACATTAAGATATAACAAAACAAAACTGATGAAAATTCTCAATTTTCACACTTCTGTATAATGTTTTTCGTGTGTTTCTTAAATATTTGTTTTCAACTTATTATCCTAAGCAAATTTTTGGGTTGCTTGTAGTGTATTTGTTCGAACTAATATACCCTACAGTGTATCAGAAAATATTTGCATTTACATTTTACCTGCAGCAGAAAACTACTTTGAAAAAGACTCGGTTTGTTTTTCTGAAGTTTGTGCTTGCTTATTCACGTTCATTTTAAATTCTACATTCATTTTTTATAAGTATTTTTTGTCGACGTAAACTATAGTTTTTTAAAATAGTGTTAAATATATAATTTACGTAATATTTCTGAATTGTGTCTATTATTATTATTTTTTTAATTAAAATTAAATGTTAAACAAATATTTATTTAAACAAATATTTATTTTCGTGATTAAAAAATAATTTATAATAATCAAAAGTTTTTTTTTTTTTTTTTTTTTGTGAATTCAAAATTGATTTATAAATAAAACTTTACATATTTGTTTAAATAAAATATTTTAATAATTTTTCTTTTTGCAATATAATGATAATAATTTGCGTTGTTATTTATTTTCCATAGCAAAAAAAAAAAAAAAAAAAAAAATCCTATAGGTTTATTACATTCTAAGCTATGGGAATATTACCCAGGTATTTAAATGATAAATTTAAATTAAAGATATAGTTAAAATGTTTTATTAATGTAAAACGTTCAATTTAATTTAGATAATTAATGTGTTCTTATATATATATATATATATATATATATATATATATATATATAAACTTATTTAAACAAAGGAAATATTGTGGTTTGTAAAATTTCGACAAAACTTTAGTTTAAATAATTATATAACATATTAAAATATTTTATTTCATTTCATACACATCACATACACTATATTACTTCATAAATATATTGTTTCATTTTTATGAAATATTTGATACTTTAAAAACTTAGAATTTTCAATAATTGCAGCAATGTTATTTTATACATACTATTTTAATGAAGAAAAAATTTATTATTACTATTTTTATTATAGTGTAAAGAGTTTTATAAAAACTAAAATGTTCGAGTTGAAAAATGGTGTAATAAATATAATTGTAACTTAATACGTTTTAACTTATTTAATAGCATCTTTATATATATATATATATATTACAGTCAATAAATTAGTACTTAAACGTTAAAAATATTTTACTAATTTTAAGCAAGCTTAAAGTATTAATTTGATTATTAATTTATAAACGTTTTCTATTGTTTAATTTTATAAAAATAGAAAATAAAATAGTTTCAAATATTTATCTGCATAAAGAATATAAAAGTTTAAAATATAAGTTAATCACTATCAATTGTCATTTTTAAAATATGTGAATTTATTTTATTACAGTGACAACATGGCTTGTATGAGAATTCACTACGGCTCGACAGAGACAAAAGTTCTTAGTCATCATCCAAAATACGCGGTAATTTATAATTTTTTATAACAAGTTTAAAGATTAAAATATTAAAAAATAGATTAATTACTTTATAATTATTATTATGATAAAGATGTACATACAGAAATTTAATATTTATAATTCGCCATATAATGCGGTGGGATGTGCTCATGAGATCACTTCCCTTTTGATGAAGGAATGTGTTTCACTTTTTCGACCCGAAATATTTTTGATCTTGAATTTTACAAAGCTCTTATTCTTAAGCATTTAAAAATAGTTTGATATACACTGTCTTGCAAGAAGTTATGGCTGAATGATCTGTATAAGAATAATAATATATTCTAAAAATACTAAACTATATACAGTCGGTAACAAAACTAGCGAAAATTCCTATATAAAAAGAGTACTTTTAATACAGTTTTGATAAACAAATCCTTGTCGAATCTGTTTTTAGACTGACTAAAATAGGATTCGACAAGGATTTATTTAACAAAACTGTATAAAGTGTACTTTTCTTACATAGGAATTTTTGCTATTGTTCGGAGACTTTTGTTACCGACTGTACCTGGTGATTCAAAAGTCACAGAAAAAAAATATTATTCAATCCTCTTTTATCTATTATCTTTTCACTTATGCGATGAAATTTTTAACCCTTTGACTGTTCATTTTTTTAAACAAATTTGCTTCAATACATGCAGATTTTTATTATGTACTTGAAGTCCACATACACTTTGAATTTATTATATGCATGACATTTTTATAATTAATACAGTTTAAATAGGATAAAATGGGGTAAGTCTAACCTCGCCTCATAAAATACCTGGGAAGCAAACTTTGGACCAATCAGACATTCTATCTGTTTTCTTGAATCTTATATATATATATATATATATATATATATTTAGCTTTTTGAAAACAAATCAAATATGAAACAGTCATAATGTTAGAAGTTTGAAAATTACATACATTTCCCTCTCTGAAGAAAGCTCATTTCAAAATTCGAAGCTTTGCCTTCGCTATATTTGTGAAATAAACTTCACAGGTTTTGGTATGGAAACAAAGTTTCGTATGTAGATTTTGAATCTAACTTCTGATTTCTTCTATTACTTAAGCTTTTTTCGCTCTTCACCCGTGATTACACTTACAGTCGGTAACAAAAGTATCCGAACACTAGCAAAAATTCCTATGTAAGAAAAGTACACTTAATAGTATTTTGTTAAATAAATCCTTGTCGAATCCTGTTCTTAGTCAGTCTAATAACAGGATTCGACAAGGATTTATTTATCAAAACTGTATTAAGCGTATTTTTTTTACATAGGAATATTTGCTAGTGTTCTGACTATTTTGTTACCGACTGTACCTCTGGATTTTGTATCTCGGAAAAATGCAAACAGGATAATTATATTTCGGCGTAATTATATAACCCAATGTATTTATATCTGTTCCAAGAAATTTAACTGTATCATTTATACATATTTTACTTTGATTTTTAGTTTTAGCTTTTAATTTTCAATTAGATTCAATACCTTGAACATTTTAAGGTTTTGTAAAACTGTTAAAATGATTAATATGTGAATTGGTAGTTAGCGACGTAACGAAAAATTCACAACTCTGTAATGAGTTAAGATATTTTAAAAATTTAAATAAACGCAGATTCCTGAAAGTTTTAAATATCTAGCAACTTGAATAAACTATCTTCTAATGTATTTTATATGGGTATACAGTCGGTAACAAAAGTCTCCAAACGATAGCAAAAATTCCTATATAAAAAAGTACACTTAATACAGTTTTGTTAAATAAATCCTTGTCGAATCCTGTTTTTAGACTGACTAAGAACAGGATTCGACAAGGATTTATTTAACAAAACTGTATTAAGTGTACTTTTTTTTACATAGGAATTTTTGCTAGTGTTCGGAGACTTTTGTTACCAACTGTACAAAGTGAGGTTACACTTTCCCAAACCATGGGTCAAAAAATCACGAAACACACAATTTTCATAATTTATTTCTTTAAGTAGCACACTGTCAAATTATAGAAATCTCATATTTTTTGAAAGCCAATTAGTTGTAGTTTATGCCTAAAAGATTTCGGAAGTGTAAGTATGACAGCAACTTAACAAAAAGTGGTCAAATTTAAACTTGACCAAATCTTAATTACACTTTTCCTACTTCACACTGTAATTTTTGATAATAAGAACAGCTATGATAAGGAATATCAATGTTTGATGTACTGATATAATTTTGCTACACTTAGTTTGCCAGTGAAAATCGCTGGATAAGTTATCAGGTTGATGACTGCAGATGAAAGTGCAATTTTTGTTCAGGAATGATTCGGATAATTGAATACTGAGAACTAATAATAATATTAATATATATAATGACCCTCATCCTCATCTGTCATTCACGATTCCGGTTTGCACCGCTTCAAAACAGAGACTTTTGGCAGCCATTT
The DNA here is from genome assembly GCA_963930645.1 of Salticus scenicus. Taxonomy (NCBI): domain Eukaryota; kingdom Metazoa; phylum Arthropoda; class Arachnida; order Araneae; family Salticidae; genus Salticus; species Salticus scenicus. The sequence continues at coordinate 316,024,461 of OZ005652.1, read as the reverse complement.
TTTTTTTCCTTAATTTGTTCAATTCAACTTACGAAAACATACATATCATTTTCATACATGTTTTGTATCGCACATATTGTTATTTATTCCGTCTAAAACCTTGAAAAACTATTCAATTGTAATGTTTAAATGTTTAATTAAATATAACGGATCACTGGCTATTATAAACATGAACCTATAAATAGAATTATGTAACTTCATGATTATAAACAACGCAATGCCAAATAAAAACACACATAATTTGTTGCCATTCAGAAAATACAAATTTCAAATGGACAACTCTTTAATTGCAAATGAACGACTCTTTGACTGTTTCATTAAAAAAAAAAAAATGCTTAAAATATTTCTAAAACATATTAAAGCCTTAAAAATCTTAAAATATATTTGTAAAAGCATATTAAAGTCTTTAAATATTTTTATCAAGCTTCATTATTTGTTTACATTGTATGGTATGATTGGCGTCGAGTTCAGTACGTAAATGTCGCCAGTTGATTTTAGTTTTGAAATTAATGTAAAGTTATAGTTGGGATAGAATGTTTGGTTGGGCAAGTAAAGGTCACCAGTTGAAATGAGTATTGAAAGTAGGGTAGTCTAAGGTGATAATGTCGAGTCAAGATAAAATGTTCGGTTGAGAATGAGAAAGTCCCTAGCTGGATCCTGGATATTTTGGCGATGTTGTGGGTGAGATAGCTGGTTGGGAGTATAGAGTAGAGGTGAATTTGGGTTAGCATGGAGTGTCTGTAATTATTAGGTAGTTAGTTAGAAAATACGCAAGCAAAGTGATGACGTCACTGGGCGTCAGTGGATGCAAGAAAAAGATTTCCTATGTTAATCGCCCATTGGAGTTTTTGCAAAAAATTATTAAAAATTGAGGAAAATTATTTCCCGATTTTAATTCCCATATTTCGGTATAGATATGTATTAGTTATCGTGTGCATGCGTTAGATTACGTTGTTTTTGCTGTAACATTGATAAAATTTAAATTTTAAATTTCAAAACTTTAGAAAAATAAAATGGCAAACTTCCATATTTGATTGAAAACATAAACATTTCATTTCAAAGGATGATATTTACACAATAAATATCCAACTAATATACTAATTAAAAGGAAAATGATAAATATTCTATCATAATTTGAAGTCAAATTTGTTTTCAAATGTTTAAATAAAGTCTCTGATATAAGATACTCATATGTTGCAGCGGAATAGATTTAATATATCTGTCATCCTTGGCGGAAAAAATATGTCGCCAAATTATTTGGCGAACATATTTCATTCCTTTCAAAAATCATGGTTATTTTAACTGAATTATATGAAACAATATATCATACAATACGTATTACGAAAATAAACATCTGGCATGTATATTTTCGTAGTATGTTTTTAATCGCCAAATACAAAAAACGCCAAAGATGACACAGTTTTGAAATTTAAAATTTTGTCAATTTGACAGCAAAATAACTCAATCTAACACATGGATACGATATCATACCTATACCCAAATACGGGTATTAAAATCGGAAAATAATTTTCCTCGATTTTTAATAATTTTTTACAAAATATACAATGGACGATTAACATATAGGAAATCATTTCTTGAATCCACGGACGGTCAATGACGTCACATTTCGCTTACGTATTTGGAAACAGGATCTTCGATCTTCGATAGTCTTAAAGTATTTTGGTAAAATGAAGTGAATCGTTATTTACTTCCTCTTACCCATAGGGTCGAGAAAGTATTGTTTTAGGGTCAAATTTTCGAACGTGAGTTTTTGTTATACTTACATGTTCTGAGGTCCCCTGAATACGAAAATCACGTTTTTAGCGAATGGTCTCTGTGTCTATCTGTGTGTCTGTTATCAGCATATCTCAAGAACGAATAGTAGCAGAAATTCCAAACTCGGTATTCTAAATGTGTATCATATAGGAATGCTACAGTAAGCTTTTCGTTAAGATGAAGCAAATGGTTCGTGTACAGGGACATTCAAAAGTATTCAAATACATTACGGCGGTCTATGGGGGAAATTGCAAGTAAGTAGAATTTAACATCTATAGACTGCACTAAACCAAATGAAACAAATACATATTTTTTGTAATAGAGATAGTCAACTGGGAAATTTTTTTTTTGTGTATGTAGGAGCCTCACCTCTCCCCCCCCCTGGGGTAGATGTCCTCCCTCGAGTGGAGTAAATTTTCATGATGGGTATCTTTCAAAAGATCTCGCTTATCTCTTTTTACTTTAATATTGAGAATAAATTCAACTTTTTTTTAGATATTTAGTGTTATACTATTTCTCTAATATGGAAATCGTCTGTGTTATCATACAAGATAACTTTTTAAAATAATTTTAATAAATTATTTTTTTTTAACTGAATTATTTTTTAATAACCGAATTAAATTCTATATGAATGTAGGTGCATTAATGAAACGGGGGGTTGAGGGGAGCCAGAACTAATTATCATATAAAACTCTTCCGAACCCTAATTTGAATTGTTTAACATAGGTTTACATAACAGTACACGTTATCTCACCTCTTAATCTCCAACCTGTACTTATAGCATTAAATTTCAGGGTAAGAGAAAGTCGTGTGAGTGACACACTAGATTATTCTTATTATGAGGACTTTAAATGGAGCACTTAATGGAACACTGGGATGTGTTGTTACTGTTGTGTTTTCGGGCCTATATTTTTTGTCACCCAGCGGTTTTTTTGTCATTCATATTTATTGATCGGGTAGAATTTTTTTAATTTCAGAACGAAAATTAGAAAATATCGAAACACATTTGATTTCTAAACAAAAACTGAAAATACATTTGAATGATCACTTGGTAATCTTCATGATCTAAATATTGTTTTCAAGATTTATCGTTCACATTCCGTCATTTTTGACGGGGCTATATACTAGTAATGATAATAATAATAATAATAATAATAATAATAATAATAATAAAACATTTCGGTGCATAAAAAAAAAGAAGAAAAAAAAAAACAACTAAAAAATACACAAAGAAAAATATTTTTTGAGCAATTGCAATTGTTAATTGTTTTTTATTGTTTAATGCTCAATTAAATATATTTCTGCTAACATATTATTTTCTTGCAAACAGCATTTCTTGTATATAAATTAAATTTTTACAGATGGGTAATTTTTAGTTACCAAAATGTTTCTCCTGTTATTGTTTCTACTTTACTGTTTATATAGCAATTTCAGTAAGTTCCTTTTTACGCATGAAAAGAAAGAAATTACATAATTTGACGTGATAATTAGAGTATTTTTATAAATAATTCTTTTTCTTAAAAAAAAAAAAGAAGAAAGAAAGAAAAACTGTAAATGATATTTCTGCCGAAATAAAGGAAAATATTCTTGACTATTTGCAGTAAAAAGAATTAATAAAAAAAGGATTTTTTTTTTTAATCTGTAGGATATAAAAAATAGAATTGAATAGGATTATACACTAACAGAAATGAATATGCAATTTAGAATAAAACGAAAGAAAAGGAAATAATATGGTGGGACACTGAATGTTACTTTCACTTATCATACATTTGAATATTACCTCAATACTTTAAAAAAATTCAAATTATTATTAAAAAATGTTTCTATTTGACATATGTTCCTCTGTGAATGATTCTGCTGCACTCCTTGATTCTTCGCATGAATAATATAGCTACATTCATACAACAATTAAGAATGTTATTAAATTAAAATAAATAAATAAATTACCAAGAACAATTTTCACCCATATGACTCTTTGAAACGTATTCGACTAATTTTAAACAGCCCTATTTTTAGTTCTGTAAATTTTATATGCACTAAAAAGTGTACTTAAATTTGGTCTTCCACACAATCAATAAAAAACAACAACGAAAAATCATGCGGCTCGCGTAGATTATTAACACTTTCCAACTCTACGTACTTGTTCCACCACTTAATCTTTAATGTACTTTGCCTACGTGATGACGCAACGAACAAATTGAAGGCCAGAAAGATAGACAGAGAGACTAATTAAACTCAATTAATCTTAAACATTATCGGAAATTATTACAGTCACTTAATACAAATGAAGGTGCAATTCTAGAAATTTCCCATTGTAGCTTTTAATGTATCTGAATATTTTAGTGTTGTCATGTAAATCTCAACTCTAGACACACATATACTATAGAAAGCATTTTTTTAGCACATGGATAATAAATGCTAATTTCATTATGATTTGGGCAGTACAAAGTCATTTAAATATTATTTATAAAAATGCATCTCATAAAACGAAAAACATTGACATTCTTTTGGGTGTCACAAACCATTACAAACGAAAATTGTACACAAACCAGTTGTGATATTTACACCAATTTGATTAGCAAACATGCCATAGTAAACTTGAATAATAAATATAAGTTTGAAGAAATAATGAACGTATTTACTTACACTGGAGATGGACGGATAGACATATAGGTAGACGAACAGAATGACAGACGAGTTAATTCGAATCATAATCATATTTAAACATTGTTAGGAAGTGTTAAAAATGTTTAATAAAAACAAAAATAAACTGCAGCAATTTTTGCTTATAGTCCTCAATGTATCTGAATAATTTTTATGTAGTTTATAAATCTCAATGCTAATCATACTATATTCTATAGAAAATATGTTTTTGTGCATATGAAGAGTAATTGTTAATTTCATTAGGATTTATCGAAAACGTCATTGAAATATAATTTATAGAAAAACCGCTCATACAACGCAATGCTTTGGAATACTTTCAGGTGTTCCTGTACTTAAACGTGTGGTAGTGTTTATCGCATTTTCAATAGCGAACATTCTACAGTAAACTTGAATAACATTAAAGGAACTCCATGAGTATTTTCGGGAGTTACAGCCGGATAGGCAGACACATGGACAAACAGATGTAGAGACAGACCGACAAACTGAAGTCATAAACGCTTTTCAACATTGCTAGAAAATGTTAAAAATTAAAAGTAAACGACTTGCAAAGTACCATGAGCCATTTAAATAGCCTTAATACTTCGGACTTCTTTTCTTGTAATCGAAAAAAGAATGCTTTTCATACCACGTTATATCAAAAATATTCTAGTCTATTCTTTTGTGAATATAAAAAATATATTTTATTTCCATTATATTTAACTTTATCTAAAAATTTTAAACGTATCAAATATAAATTTCGCCCACTGAAATTTTTTAAGTAATATCACCATGTAATACAGATTTAGACTACCCAATTTAGTTTCTCTGCCAATATCTATTTTGAGTTACGTTTATAACAGTTTCATACACACATACAGACATACATAAAGACACATACGTCATCAACTTAAAACTTTATTTCCGAATTATAGACACTAACATATTTATTTATAGTAAAAATTTGATTTAAAATTTTTTTCTCCAAAATTATTCTTTTTTCCATTTATAGATAAAATAAAGTAAAAATTTTAGGATAAAACAAGATGAATCATTAATTAACAAATGTAATATTTAATTATATGTTACAAAACAACGTTAAAAAAAAACCGTTCCCTATAAATATGTTTACTTATTTTTTTTAATTATTAAATGATACAATTAATAATAGGAAATAAATGCTAGGTAAATTTTAACTTTTAAATAAATTTATAAAAATTAATTATTTTACGAATTTTAAATTTCGAATTAAAATTCGTAACTTACCAATATTTATCAGCATACAAATTTTTGTTAACTTCTGTTAACTTCCTGTGTAATATTATTGACATGAAGACATTCCTTTTGTTCTTAATGAAGTATATTAAACGTACTTTTGTTTTTGCAGTTCATTGAACTCTTTAGTCTTCTTGGAGGTTACAGCGGATTATGGCTAGGATTCTCTTTACTCAACATGTATGAATTTGCACTTATCAAGATTATCTACTTTTACATAAAAAGGAAGATGCAACAGAAACAAAGACGAAAGATGAAGAAACGTGCTAGACACAGATATCACTGATAAATCTGTAAAATCTGAAAAAATTAAACTACTTTTAAACAATAAGTATATGTCACTGAAACAAACTTTTGGAGAATTATTTTAAGAAAGTCATGTAGAGTATTTATGTAGTATATTATAAATTCTACATGATTATATAGTATATAGTTATAAATACTACATATTGTATAGTATGTAGTTTACTATATATTATACTTTTTTTTTAAATGTATTAATTAGTGATTAATCAGTATGTAGAAATTTGCTGTTATCAAGATTGTATACTTTTACATAAAAAAGACGATGCAACAAAAATAAAGGTGAAAATTAAAGAAACGGGCTAGATGCAGATATCGTTGATAAAATGTGTAAAAGATAAACTAATTTTAAATAATAGGTATTTGTCACCAAAACAAACATTTGGAGAATTATTTTAAGAAAATCGTGTAGTTTTTAATTTATATTTGAAACTGTATTAATTTATGCTTAACCAATATGTATGAATTTGTTGTAATCATGATGTACTCTTACATAAAAAGGAAGATGCATCACAAATAAAGGCAAAAACGAAGAAACGTGCTAGACGCAGATATTGATAAATATGTAGAATGTGTAAGAAGGAAAATATTTTCAATAACGACTTTGTGTCACACACATGAAAAAAAAAAGTATTATTTTAAAAATGTAATGTAGTATTTAATTTGTATTTAAAAATCTTTAATTTAGGTTTGATAAATATGTACGAATTTGCTATGACGAAGATTATTTACTTTTATATGAAAAGGAAGATGGAAGAAAAACAAAGATGAACTAGTATGTTATGGCCGCCACAAGACTTTCTTCTATATTTATCTATACAAATTCACTCAGTAACAATATTTACAAAAAAAATACGATTTTTTTTTTCAAAGTTATTTTTCGTTAAAGTAAAAAAAAAAAAGTCGATAACTTTGTTTTAAATTATCACATATTTATAGTTCAAACATTCGTTTTAAAGGTGTTGACGAGACCTTTCGAAAGATACCCATCTTGAAAATTTACCCCCCCCCCCAGGGGGGAAGCGATGCCCCCACATGCACAAATTTTTTTCCCTTATTAACTACTACTATTATCAATAATCCATAGCGAGGCTCTTACACATACAAATTTTTTTCCCAATTGACTATCTCTATTATAAATAATTCTTGCAAATTTCATAATAATTACTTAAAAAACAATTTTCTTTATGCACATTTATGCAAAATTTTGAAGAAAAAGCGGGATGGCAACGCAACATGCAAGACAATTTTTACCAAATGTTCATAGGCACTAATTTATGTCAAGGTGCAACTACATACCAATTTGTATGAAATTCTGTTCAGTAGTTCCTGAGATATAGTAGCCACAAAATTCTGTCACACGCACACACAGAGACAGACATTTTCTAAAAATAGTCAACTCATATTCTACAGCTCTCAAAACGTGTAAATCCATCAAAAACCCGAGGTGGAAAATTTTTACGAATCCAATACTTTCTTCTATTGAATATAGAAGAAAGTAAAAATTAAAGACCGTGAAAGAAGTATACCTGTAAAATGTGCAAAAAGGAAAAATATTTTCAATAACAACTTTGTTTCGCTGAAATAAATTCAAAAGCTATTTTAAGAATTTTATGTAGAATTTAATTTTTGTTTCAAAATAAATGGTTTTAAAAGTGTGTTATATATATTCAAGAATTTTTATTATCTAATTATACTAGATTTTTCTAATTATCATAATTAATCATTCTATAACTGTACTTAAGTATTTATCGAATAAAATAATATTTATTTTTCTTAACATTTAATGTTGTGTAAAATACATCTTTTTCTATAAAAACACAAAAGGTGTTTTCAAATCGATAAAACAAGTCTCAAATTAAAAAAAATAAAGCTGAAACAAATAATGATATAAATGTCGTCTTCCTGATGATAGCCTCAATGCTTTTTGGGTTAATTATCTTTCTGGTTTCATTGTTGTTTTTCTGTTTAATTTTTATTTAGGTTTGCATTTTTTAAAATTGCTGCATTTTAGTGCGCATTTAATGTATAAACTCTGATTTAATTTAGTTTATTTTTTATTAGCTTTTTGTTTTTTTTAATCTATTGATATTTTATCCCCTTCAAGAATATATATATATATATATATATATATATATATATATATATATATATATATATATATATTTGAGGTAATCTCTGCATAAAAACTTTTCCTTATTCGTTTTAGCGCAGTAGCTATAAGTTTTGTCGACGAATTTCAGAACTTTTTTAGTTTTGTATATATATATGTACAAATTACGCAGAAAAATAACAATGAAACCAGAAAGTTAATTAACCCAAAAAGCATTGAGACTATCATCAAGGAGACTCCTCAAATGCAGGGTGAAGAAAGAACAGCAAGACATTTCAAGAGATACTAGCAATGGTAAAAGTATCTTAGTCCCACCCTGCATTTGAGGGGTCTTCCTGATGATAGCCTCAATGCTTTTTGGGTTAATTATCTTTCTGGTTTCATTGTTATTTTTCTGTTTAATTTTTATTTAGGTTTGCATTTCTTATAATTGCCTCATTTTAGTGTGCATTTAATGTGTAAACTCTGATTTAATTTAGTTTATTTTTATTAGCTTTTTGTTTTTTTTAATCTTTTGATATTTTATCCCCTTCAAGAATGTATATATATATATATATATATATATATGAGGTAATCTCTGCATAAAAACTTTTCCTTATTCGTTTTAGCACAGTAGCTATAAGTTTTGTCGACGAATTTCAGAACTTTTTTAGTTTTGTGGTGACTATGTATTTAATGTACATATATTCGAAGACAGCCAATGCAATTAAAATTTGTATAATTATTTGTTCATGTATTTGGATTTCATCAAAATAGGAATTTTTCTAAATTTCGTGGATATACCTGCTAGCTAGCCGTTTCATTGTTTTTCTGAAGCAAAGAAACGGCTTCGTTGCTATTAGCAGTTTCATTACTATTCTGAAATAAATAATGTCGTTGTACATTACGTGTAATAATAAGACTTACAAAGCACTTTTTCTAGCCAGAAACGAGATAGTACGTTCCGTTACTTTTATTTGCATAAAAATATTTTTTTTAAACACAATTTTTAAAAGCAGGTGTTGTAGCTAACATAACAAAGTTTCAAAATCAGGATGGTAGTTATCCTTTCATTTCCATAATCACGGTCTTTGACGAAAAATTTAATTTTGGTTACATTTATAGTATCTTTTCTAGTTTGGTCGATAAAATGTCAAACAATAGGTATATGTTTATATATATATATATATATATATATATATATATATATATATATATATACAGGGCTCCAAATTAACAGTGGTCCTTTGGTCTAGGACCAGTAAAGTATTCAACGCACCAGCAAAATATAAATTCCAGAGGTCCACCAGACCTTTTACTTTTTTTTTTTTACTTTTCTCTAAAAGTGGCCGTAAATTTATTACAGGATATTATACTATTATAAGAATAGTAAGTGTACTTCTATATAATTGTGAATATCAGCTATTCTCAGTAATTTTCCCTTTAATTTCACTTTCATAACCTTATTTCTTTTAATTATAATAGTAAATACGTGAGATTAAGCTCGTTTAATAAAGTATAAATTTTTGATTTATATAAGACTTCATTTTTATTTTTTAACTAATTTTCAAAACAGTATCATATTTGACATGTAAATTTAAAAGCAAACAAAGTTTTAATAAAACAAACAGTTTAGAAAGTTTCAAATATTTTTAAAAATACAATAGAGTGAGAGAACGGACCAATGAAATCTAAAAAATTACCTGCGAACAAGTTACTTTATTTTCTTAATTTCTATCCCTGTAATATATATATATGTATGTATGTACGTATGCATTTTTAAAGTTTCAAGCAATGGGCAATTTTTTAAAAGCTATTTTTTCACATAAGTTTGGTCAGGGCTCCAGAAATTAAAAAAAAAAAAAAAAAAAAAAACCTGGTCGCTAACGAAAAATTTCTGGTAGCCAGTAAAAGTATCCCCCTGTTTTTTTTTTTTTTTTTTTTTTTTTTTTTTTTTTTTTTAATTTACTTGAATATATATGTTAAAACTCTGTGCATAGAAACCAAATATTTACTATGCTATAATGATGCAGTTTGAAAACGTGTTTAAATTTAACATAATGAAACTAGATTTATTATTTTCATAAACACATACACAATCAGCATTAATACATGATTACACCGGCCAACGATTCAGCATCAGGTTGCTAAGCATGCAGAAAAAGGAGCAGTATAAACCAATTTCCTAAAACGGTGCACTAAACATCCATGAAGAAAAGTGGTGGAAATCTAATGGTGTAATCATTCAACACAGTGTTTCAAAACGTATAGAGAGGAGCGAGAATCAAAATGGCGAGAGTTAGACTACGTCGAGAATGGAGTAGGAGCCGATTGTGGGATTATTTTTACACCAAAATATTGAAATAATAAAACGAAAGTCAAGTTTTCTTGAAGATAAAAACATAGTCTTCAGTTAAAATAGATTGGTCGCCAAAGGCGACCAGACGACCGTATTTCACGAGCCCTGAGCTTAATTGTTATTTTCCTTTTTTTTTTTTTTTCAGTTCATGCAATTTAACACTATAATTATTAGAAATAAAGCTAAAAAGAAACTAAAATGTATTGAAGCACTTCACATAATATTTGTCAGAAAACATATTTTTTTTCCATCTTTCTAAATATAGTATTGTTACAAAGACTTAATAACGCCTAGAAAGAATGTTTAAGAATGTTTAAATTTTCAAAAGTTTGTGTCACTCTCTTTAATATCGTAGATGTAATTCCAGAGAGAAAACAAACTAATGTCTTATTCGAAGTACGGGAAAATCGGATTGACAACTGACGCATCTTCTGCACCGAGTTTCAGAAAATACATCATTAAAATTAAAATTTCCTCATTTGGAGACTTGTACTTTGTAAACAAAATAAGTTGAGTTTGAAATATAAGATATTTAGGAATAGCTTAGTAAAATAAAAAATATAGTATCGAGGTTAATTAAAATGACAGATGATTAAATTTCGAAATAATTTAAAATTTAGAATATTCCCGTTTTTAATTATTATCGATGACTGTTATTTCAAAATATTTCGATCAGATATCGAATGAGAGTCTAGAAAAAGAAATGTATGGTACAATACAAATTTATCAATACACGTGAATGTAAACTTTATAATAGAAAATAATTATCATAATTTAGGCCGTTTGATTTGATATCGAACTTGACATCTGTTAATTTGCAACAAGAAAGCTAAATTTTCAATCGCAGATGATCTCATATTTTAGATGAAAAGGCTGGATTAAATTTAACATGGGAAAAATGTAATCCGGATTGGTCGAAATTTCGTCACCATCATTCGCTTTCGAAAGATAGAATTAACGGTGTGTTCTGCAATTAACAACGCAGACTTACAAATGAATTTATAAAAACTTTCTCACCTATTTGTGAAATCAATTTCAGCCGTAAGATTGTGTCATACGTACATAATGGAGGGATATTGGCAATTTTCCACTGAGCTAATAGTTTCATTTAGTTGTCTACCGTACGTCTCAGATAATACACAGGCTGTTCGCACATTTTTTAGACGATTTTATTTCGCAGTAAGAAAAAATTGTTTGCATGGGGAATTTTATTTTCCCAACAGTTATATTTTTGGTAGTTTTATTTATCTTCTGATATTTAAAATTTTTGCTTACATGCAAAAATGCACTTTTAAAAATGCAGTGAATAGAAGGATACATTTCCGCTATTTCCGAAGAGAGTTTTTAGTGAAATCTTTATGAAAAGCATTTATCAGGAGAAAAATGGAAAAATGTCGCAACAATAGATGAATCTTGGGTCTGTTTAAGTGGTTGCAATAAAAAAAGATCAATTTATTATCACAAAAGAATAGAAAATGTTTTTTGCTACATGGTTCAAAGAATCAAAAGAAAGTTTTTCTAAAGGATTTATGATTGTCACTGGTTTTTCATACAAGCGCAAGATAAAAGCAGAAAAAAAAAAGAAAAAAAAAAAAAAAAAAAAGGACAAAAATGTCAAAATCAGCTCTAAATACTATCAAGAACATATTTTAATTCCAATTAAAAAAAATGAAAATCCAGATCTTTATCCACAGTGCTATCGGTCCGTTGAACTGTGTCAAGACAAAACAAGCAGTCACACATCACAATCCGCAATTGCTTTTCTAGAAAAAAATGGAACAAAAAACGGGAATTAAAACCATAGCCTTCATTGATATTCCTGCTAAATCTCCTGATGTATCACCGTTGGATTTTTGTGCTGTTCGACTCTTAAAATCAACATTATCCAAACACCGACCTACAACGCTTTGTGGGCTTTGGAAAGCCATTCAAGAGGAGTAGAAAAATATACCTCTTCCGATATTATAAAAAGCATTGTTATCATAGAAATTATGATGTAGAATGATAGTTAAGAACAAGGGCTATGAAACTGAACAAATAAAACACGAAATATGAGTGAAATTGTTTCTGTACACTCTATCAAAATAGTCTAAAAAATGTGCGAACAACCTCTGTAGCAATAAGAGCTGCCTGGCTCGAACCTTGTTAGTTTCACTTTTGTTAAATTTAGTTCGAAGTTTCCATCGTAAATATATCATCTTACATGTAGATGATTTTATACATTTTAATAGAAAGTAATTCATTTTAATCTTGATTTGAAATTAATTTACTTTAAACTTTTAAAAATTTCGTATGCGAACAATATTTTGTGATAATATTGAAAAGGAAGCGCAAATTAAAGCATAAATTATTAAAATCTCATTACTTTTGATAAAATTAATGATAAAAAGAAAGAAAAATGACCTTTTTAAGGAAAGGTAGGAAAATTATAGAGGTATACAGAATATTTTCCAACAAATATTTTAATATGTCAATTTCATAAAAATTAAAAGAATTTGTACTGAATATATTCGAAAATTCGTTAAGATTTTTTTGTGTAAAATTTCAAACTATTTGTGTATCTGAATATGCATCTTTAACATGTAAAAATTTTGGTAAAAGTATAAAAATTGTACCTGCTGTTACCTAAGTTTGAATACACATTTCTTATTTTATTTATTTATCATATCGCTATATGAATTAATCAATTTCTAAAAAAATATATTGTCTATCAATTCTTAGTGTTAATAAATAACTTTAATGTGGTTCATGCATTTTTTACTTTCCGAACTGCCTATGTAAAGAAAGAAAAACATCGACTTTGAGATTTTGGTCTATTTATACGATTTGAGGTCTCCAGAGTTTATTTTAGCTATTTTTGCGGTGATGTATGTATGTATATAGGCATGAAAGTATGTATGTGTGTATGTGTGTGTGTGCGTACATGACTGAACACGATAACGTCTAGACGCTTTGTTCGAATGAGTTGAATGTTGGTCGGTATGTTGTACGTAACGTTAGCACTAATTGAATAGATTTTGACAATTCAAGCATTTATAGTTTTTTTTAGGTATACAAACACATTTTTCTATTATTATTGTCTAAGGGCTCAAATTATTTAAAGAGCGACCATGTCTAAATGTTTCATTTGATTGGACTGAAAATTTATATATATATTATAGGTCACCGTCGCACGAACTGTATAGATTATGGTGAATTTAGCACTTGTAGTTTTGTTTTACAGGCATTAAAAAGGAATTCTTTATAATTTCGGTCTGTGGGCTCAATTTATTTAAAGTGCGATAACGTTTAAATGCCTTATTCCAATAAGCTAAAAATTGTATATTATAGATCACCATAACACGAACTGCATGAATTTTTGGAAAGTTAATATATATATATATATACATTTTTTTTTTCTTACAGGGATACAACGAAAAATTCTTATCATTACGTTTTAAAAATATTTAAAGTGTGACAGCATCTAAATGCTTTATCCGATTGAGATTTATACCCCTGTCGAATTTTCAAGCTTAATACGCAATTTTGCACACCTGCAAAGCAGTACTTTTAAATAATTATATAATTTTACCAATAGACGGTGCCACTTTAAAATATGGAATTTTAGTTTGGACAGGTTATTAAAAATGAATACTGATTAATTACGGTTTAAAATTAAGAAAACTGCGCTTTAATGTATTAGGTGTAGTAATCAGTTTTAAAGCCTTTATCAAAGAAATGAATATGTAATTTAGAGCTGATAATGATACCTTTATTCATCAAAATAATCTCCATCATTATCTAATACCTTACACCATCGGTAAAGCAGTTCACAGATGTCAGCAGTATACATAGAAAGATTCTTCTTTTGAGACGATCAAACCATCAACCCATTTTCTTACTTCGTCCACTGTTCGGAAGTATACAGAAGACTAGGCATTCTGCATTGCCCGAAACAAATAGTAGTCCAAAGGGGCTATGTCGGGACTATAGACAGGTTGTTCCAAAACTTCCCAGGCAAGCGTTAATAAGGCGTCCTTTACCGGTTTTTTAACGTGAGGCCTTGCATTGTCATGGAGAATTTTGACGTGCTGCAAACCTTTGCCAGTAAATGGACTTTTTTTTATCGATTTCTTGCTTCAAATGCAGAAATTGTTGTTTATAGCGTTCAGAAGTTACACTTACAACGGGCTCCAACAGTTCGTAATATAATACTCTCTTCATATCACACAAGATGCATAGGAGAACTTTTTTACAGTGAATGTCTCTTTTCAGCGTTGATTATTCCCGATTATATAACTACAAGAAATAATTTCATTAAGCAAATTTTATTTTTCACTTAACATAAATCGGGCAAGATAGAATTTATATACTGATTAGTAGTGCATGATTCTTTCTCTGCTCTTGAAGTATCAGGGTCTTTATTTCAAAGTTCCGTTGATTTTCAAGATTATCCAATTACTTCTGCATTAGATTGCGATTTTGATTGGATTAGAATAGATGGGTTTTACGTCTCATTAGTGCTGTACAATGGGCAATTGGCGACAGTCTAGCACTTACCCCCAGAGGTAGTCCGGAGACATGCCATCACAATTTTGATCCTCCACGGAATGGACTGTGATTTTGAAAGAAATACACGCAAATATTTAAATGTGGGGACATTTAGCGTCCCCGAGTAGTTAAAGAATTTTTGGGGACAAAAAATAGAAAAGGACAAAATTCGAGGACAGTCCTCGAATTTCGAGGACGTATGGTCACCTTAGCTAAAACCCTAAATATAAAAACTCTTATGAACTTTCAATTTTGCATTACAGATATTGGCCAATATTGATAAAGAATCTATAATAATAAAAGAAGATGTCTGTCTGTCTGTCTGTCTGAGCATCTATACGTTCAGCCCCTATTGAACGCAGAACTACAATATTTGACATACGGGTGCTCAGAAGCCTGCCCGAGTGCATAGTGAAAAAAAAATTTAAAAATTTTAATTAGTTCCGGAGATATTAATTAAAATGTAGACATATGTCTAATGAAGAAGCGATCTCAATGACTGAGAATTCACCGCGATTGCATAAAAATAGATATTTTAACGGAGTTAAAAGCAGAAAAAGTGGAAAATGAATTAGAAATATTAGTCCGATCGTTATGAATTTGGTACCAAATGAAAGATAATTTTTTTCCGAATCTAAGAGTGCAAGCAGCTTATTAATACAACAATTAGATTTTTTAAAATTAACTAAAGTATAAAATTTAGATGGCAACATCATTTCAATTGTCTGCCATGAAAACAAATCGCAGACAACTGTCTGGATAAAAAAGGAAATGATTGTAATCAATTAAGATGTCACGTGTTTTATAGTGCGGGGGGAAATTGCAATTTTCTAATCTTTTCTAATTTTCATCCACGTTACATTATAATTAATATTCGGCCTAGACAGCATATTATAAAGCTACTGATCAATTTTCATGAAAATATAATATATCAATAAACAAAAAAAATTACATATTTATTGGAAAAAGATTAAGTTTCTTTTATATTTTGCAATATTTTTAATTGAGATATGCCGTTGAAATTTCGTAGTATTTGGTTTTAATGCCCGATAATCCGATTGTGAATATTTTTTAAAGAGTACAGTTATTAGGGAGGGCTTGAGGGAGGGGGGGAAAGGGGGAAAAAAGAGTTATAGCGTTTGAAATTGGTTGGCATATTTAGATATTAAGGCAAGGTAAATCGATTGCGGATATTTTCGAGTGTAAAATTGTTATTAGCGACGGAAAGGGGGGGGGGGCGAAGGGGCAAAGATGTAGAAAAGGAACGGGAGCTTCGGAGAAAACAACGGAATACCCAGAAGACCTTTATTCTTTAATATTTTGCAGAGTTTCGAATTCCAATTTCTGCTCACACATCGTACTAAGGACTTTTAACGTTACATAAGCCAGGAATTATGCAAGTTTCGGAGAAAACCATGGATAAGTCGGATTTCTGAGAGAGAATAATAAAAAAAAAATCTCTGAGAATAATAATAAAATAAATAATTACATTTTAATATACATTTAATTGCAAATAAAATTTTATTCTAATATTTTAATTATGATTAAATCATTTTTAATACTTCATTCGAAAGACATTTTGAAATACTTTTATATTATCAAAAGTGGTATTCGAGATTTCACCCAATTTACACGTTTTGAGGTGTCCTGAATCGGTTTTCTTTTGTATCTCAGCTACTAATTAAAATAATGTCATAAGTAATACATCATTTAAAAGCTGATACCACGTGCTTTATACTGGGGGGGGGGGGGGGAATTGCAATTTTCAAACTTTTTCAAATTTTCATTTACCTTACATTTGAATGAATATTCGGCCTAGACAGCATATTATAAAGCTACTGTTCAATTTTCATGAAAAAATATGAATAAATAAAAAAATGACATATTTATTGGAAAAAGATTAAGTTTTCTAATTTGGTTTTAATGCCCGATAATTCGATTGTGAATATTTTGGAAAGAGTACGATTATTAGGGAGGGGTTGAGGGAGGGGGGAAAAGGAGCAAAAATTAAAAAAAGGAAAAAAAAAGAGTTACAGCGTTTGAAATTGGTTGGTATATTTAGATTTTAAGGCAAGGTAAATCGATTGCGGATATTTTCGAGTGTTAAATTATTATTATCGACGGAAAGGAGGTGGGGGGGGGGAGAGCGAAGAGGTAAAGTTGTAGAAAAGGAACGGGAGTTTCGGAGAAAACCACGGAACACCCAAAACACCATTATTCTTCAATATTTTGCAGAGATTCGAATTCCAGTTTCTGCTCACATATCGTACTAAGGATTTTCAGCGTTATATTGCCCGAAATTATGCAAGTTTCCGAGAAAACCATCGATAAGTCGGATTTACTGAAAGAAATTTGGTAGAATAAAAAAATAAAAAATAAATTATATTTTAATTTACATTTAATTGCAAATAAAATTTTATTCTAATATTCTAATACGTGTATTTCAAATTCTAATTATGATTAAATTATTTTTAATACTTCATTCGAAAGACATTTTGAAATACTTTTATATTATCAAAAGTGGGATTCGAGATTTCACCCAATTTATACGTTTTGAGGTCTCCTGAATAGGTTTTCTTTTTTATCTCAGCTACTAATTAAAATAATTTCATAAGTAATACATCATCTGAAAGCTTTGTGGATTTGGAATTGAACAGTAGATTACAGAAATTTCTACCGCCAGATGGCGCTGTAATATTTCAAAATTTCAAATTCTAATTATGATTATATTATTTTTAATGCATCATTCGAAGGATAT
The DNA here is from genome assembly GCA_963930645.1 of Salticus scenicus. NCBI lineage: Eukaryota > Metazoa > Arthropoda > Arachnida > Araneae > Salticidae > Salticus > Salticus scenicus. Next base: position 316,006,728 of record OZ005652.1, on the reverse strand, counting down.
TTTAAAGTATTTTTATATTATCGAAAGTGGGATTCGAGATTTCACCTGATTTACATGTTTTAAGGTTTCCTGATTAGGTTTTCTTTTGTATCTCAGCTACTAATTAAAATAATTTCATAAGTAATACATAATTTGAAAGCTTTGTTGATTTGGAATTGAACAGTAGATTACAGAAATTTTTACCGCCAGATGGCGCTGTAATGTTTTAAAATTTCAATATTTCAAATTCTAATGAGCGAAGAAGGTGTTGTAAGTTCTAAAACGGGGATAAGACGCCGCAGGCGCCACCGAGCGGGACTTAGCTAAAGTCAGAAATTTTAAAGATCATAACATGGTGAGCGAACAGGCTGTTTCAGATATTGAAAAGGGAAGAGGGCGCCGAAAGCGCTACCGCACGGGAATTTACTGAGATTAAATTTCTCAATAAGCTATTTTCACTATTTATCAATAAGCTGTTATTAGACCTGAAACGGGAAAAAGGCGCCGCAGGCGCCACCGAGCGGGAGTTTCGTAAAGTCGGATTTTTCAGGGATCGCGAACCATCTGGTCGCCGAAGGCGGCTAGTGATCAATAAACGGCGTAATTCGCCAACGTTGGGAAATATATCTATGCTACAGGGCTTGTTCCAATCATAAAAAGCAAATTAATGCATCTTGCTGCTTAACTTTTCGGACCGCACCTTAGAATATAGAAAACGTGGGGAATGAAAATTCATAGAAACAGGGAAAAAAAAGAGAGTCAAATTCCATAGAAAAGAGCATGGGATGAAAAAAAAAAAACCTCTCAATGTCAAGTGCGAAAGAAAAAAAAAGGCTAACACCGGAATGGATAAAAGGAAAAACCTGACATCGAAGAGCAGTAACGTGTGGGATGGGGCGTTCAATATATCGTCGGGTGTTAATACGAATCGCCTAGTATAAGTTCATTACCCTACAGTAGTAGGGTAATGAAAATTCCTTACTTCTGTTATCTTATTTCCTTATTTATCAATAATGACCAAATTGATTAATAAATAAAACAAAGTAAAATAATATTTGATAAATTAATAAAAGTTATTATGTGTGCACCAAAAATTTAATATATAAATAAATAATATTACTGTGCACTTAAACTTTCTTTTAATTAACAGCGATAAAAAATTAATCGAACATTTTTTGCATTTGAAAACCTTATTTTAATTCATATGTTTTGTACTGAAACTAAAAAGGAAAATAGTGTTAATTAAATAGAAATATATCGATAATTACTACATGTATATTTATATTTTTATTTGTCATTACATATATATTTTCCACAACTCGGAGGCGAGATGCTGGGGGCGAAAATTCCAAAATCCACTGTTCGGGGGCGAAATTTCCAGGGTGCGAGATTTCCCGGGGGCGAAATGCTGGGGGCGAAATTTCCGCAAACCACGGGACATGCATGCCTCAATTCCTTTGTATCGCATCGTGCATTCACGCCATAAGTGACCCAACATGGTACTAAAACTTTCATTCTTTTGTAATTTTTCTTGAAATAAATGATTATTTCGCCGTGATTTTGTGATCAGTTACTTACATAGACGTTGCACTTACTTATGTAAAACTTCGTTTCATTCTGACAACTCTATTTTGGTGCGCAAATTTTTACGGCAATGATTGTATATATATAAATATGTATGTATATGTATATGGAATCGATTGACTCGCTAGATAAACAGATACGCTTCTGAGGGGGCTGCCGCTTCCCACAATCCCTATCTTTCTATATCTATCTGTATATATATGTATATATATATATATATATACATATTCCTAGTAAATGATGGCCTTGTATTAAATTCTTGTAGCTTATACTTGTGCTAAATTTCATGCAAAACGATTAAACGACATATCGGAATTATTTTGTAAACTACTTTTTGTAAATTAATTTCCAATTCTATGCCCACAATTTTCCACATAAAACATGCTTTTTAAATCCTAATAAAATTTCATATTTAATTACCATGTTAAAATACACATTTAGGATATACCGACTGTAGACCATAACAGTTTGAAATTCTTTTATATATCCCGGAAAAAGAACCACATTTATCATATATACACACACACACACAAGAAAAAAATACAACAAATTAATTATAACTTATAAATATTTCCACCTAAAATGACACCATTTGGATTATTACAGAATGTCATCGGAATTTTTTTGTGCGGTTACATATACAATTACGTAGTATATACATAACCCCCCCTCCCTTTTTTAGCGTAAACGTGCTTTTAAGCATCTTTATAATGTATGTTAATTCCATTACGATGAATGTCGAATAAACGTGTTAAAATGCACATAAATGAAAATCTATCCATAACCTCTAATGTCACGATATTCGTTTGTGTGTCTCTGCAAACGAACCATAAACATTGTATACACCAGCAAAAAGTGTTCAACGTAATCTACGTTTTTCTTGAATAATCGTCAAAAATTTGACGTAATTTAGATGATTTCTTGATACTGTGAGAATGCTTTTGCAAGGCCCTGTACATTAATTAGGAAGCCTAAACGCACATATATTGTGCAGAAAACATGAGTTTAAGCATGTCAGTAATGTATGCTAATTTTATTTTATTGAATGCAGAGTAACGATGTTAAAGTGCGTTTAAGCGACTGTCACCCAACAGGCTGTAATGATATGGAACACTTTCGTGTGTCCCTGCACACAATCCATAAGCAATATAGAAATAAAAAAAATATTCAGCTATTTTTATACTGAGACTGAATGTGTGTATCAATTTGCAAGTCAATCGCAGGATTTTTGCGAACGATATTGCGGTACATACGAATTCTGCCCATGGGCCGTAATGATCAGATAAACTTTGGAGTGTACACGGGCTACAAATACAATACACATCCAAAACTATACAGCTAATTACGTGTGCCTCATGGACATGTGTACCAAATTGAAAGTCAATAGTGTGCTTTTTGTGGACGCTATTGCGCGACAGATCAAAAGACACACAGACATAACCCAAATCTTTCTAAGTCTCCGCATGGAAGCCTCCACTCACGTTTCGGCAACTAGTGGATCTGCAGATCAGGAGACTCAACGTCTTATTTGCATCATACATTGCTCAACATACCATTTTTATTTATTACTTTTTACATAATATGTAATATAATTAAATAACTACCCGCTGTATCTCTTTCTACATTTCTTTGTATATATATATATATATATATATATATATATATATATATATATATATATATATATATACATTTTACTAGTAACTGAAAGCCTTGTATTACTTCCTTGAAACACATAAATACTTGTACCAAATTTCATACAAAATGTTTGTATAACATATCGGAATAATTTTATGTAACCTGTAAAATAATGAGGAATTCTATGCACACATCTTTTCATAGAAAATTGTTCTTCTAAATATTCTAATAACATTTCAATATATTTAATAGAGCATAACCATATTAAATTACACTTTTAAGAAATACCATCAGCAGAACTTAACGTGTAAAATTCCTTTGGGTGGTTTTGTCAATAAATTAGTCTATAAGGTAAAGCTAGAAGAGTTTTCGCATATTTCAACAAAACGTTATAAAAAATTTAAAATTTAAATTTTTGCTAAACTGTTCATGCATTGCTTTGAGGTGATCCTTCTTCTACGCATTTCCAATAGTATTTTGTTGTTTTACTATGATTTAAAACAACAGCTGTGATAAAAACCAAGAGAGCTATTTTGCGTAATCTCTCCTTATAGGGTAGGAGAGATTGCGATAAAATTTAACTACAATTAAATTGCTAACAATGATAATTGCATTTAAATGACATTGGTATAAAGGTTTTGTAAACAAATATTTTTATATTGCATGTAGATACTTCAATTTAATAATAAAAAGAACTGGAAATGAAAAAACAATTAAAATGGATTAAAAATTTTTATATAAAGAAAATAAATTAAAGAAGCAGATAGAAAAAAAACAAGTCTAGATAATAAAAAGTAACATTTAATTACTAGATAATATGTTTAACTTAAAATTAATAAAGTTCCTTTTCAGTTTAAATGGTTTCTTGTTCGTTGACCTAATCTGTCGTTGTCTATAATTGTTGAACTCACTGTCATAAATGATGCAACATTCATGCAACCACCTCCCACAAGTAAAATTTATAAACGAGTCCGTGGGAAATCCTTTAAATTCAAAATATTTTGTAATAATACCATTGTATAAAAACTCTAGAAAATGTTTCGAAAATTTAAGCAAACATTTTGGAAAACGAGTCAAAATAACCACGTTTAATCTTAGACTGTTCAAGCAATGAACATGCACATTAAAGTGGGCACTCCGCTATCGATGTTGTAGAACAACCTGGAGTTTCAGAGCGCCCACTGTACTCCTTACTGCTGATCTCCTATGTGCGCAATCTCTCCTACCACGCAACCTCTCCTAACTTTACCTTACATATCATTTTTTAAGCATGTTTATGATGTACGTTAGTTCCATTTTGTCGAATGCAGCATAAATGCGTTAAAAAGAAATTAAATAAAAATTTGCCCATAGGCCCTAATGTCACGAAATTCTTTTGTGCGTTTCTGCAAAAGAACCATAAACATTGTATACACCAGTAAAAACTATTCAACCTATTCTACGTTTTTCATGAATAATTGTTCAAAATTTGATATTATTTGGGTAATTACGTAACATTGTCGGAACACTTCTGTAAGGTATTGTACATTATTTATGAAGCCTAAACATACATACTTTCGGCACAAAACATTGGTTTAAGCATCTCAGTAATGTTAGTAATGCGCGCTAATTTCATTTCGTTGGATGCACAGTAACGATGTTAAAATGCATTTAAGCGAATTTATCCCCATAGGTCGTTATGATTAGAACAAATTTGGCGTGCCCCTGTACACAATCCACAAACAATATAGACATAACAAATTATACAGCTATTTCTATTCCAAATCTGAATGTGTGTACCAATTTGCAAGCTAGTCGGAGGATTTTTGCGGACGTTATTGTGGTACATACAAATTCTGTCCTTAGGCCGTAATGATAAGATAAATGTTGGAGTCTCCCTGTACACGAACTACAAATGGAATGCATTAGTCTATACAGCTAATTCCGTGTGGCTCAGGAATATGTGTATCAAATTGCAAGTCAATAGTGTGACCGCTATTGCGTGACAGGCGAAAGGACACACAGACAGAACCCAAAATCTTTTTGAGTCTCCCTATGGAGCCCTAAACGGACATTTCGGCAACTATTAGGTCTGCAGATCAGGAACCTCAACGTCTTATTTGCATCACATATTACTCGATAGACCATTTTTATTTATTCCTTCTGATATAATATATATATTGATTCGACTGACTCACTACACAAGAAGATGCGTTACTGAGGGGGTTCCCGCCCCCTCATCCTCAGCTGTATCTCTCTTTGTATATTTCTCTGTACATTATATATTACTAGTAACTGATAGTCTTGTATTAATTCCTTCAAACTCATAAATATTTGTACCAAATTTTATACAAAATGATTGTATAACATATCGGAGTTATTTTGTGTAACCCTGTAAACTAATGATAAATTCTATGCCCACATCTTTTCATAGAAAAACATGCTTTTAAATATTCTAATAACATTTTATTATATTTAATGAAGTGTAACCATGTTAAAATACACTTTTAAGAAATATCATCTATGGATCTTAACGGTACAAAATTCCTTTAGATGGTTTTGTCATTAAATTTGTCCATACATATATTTTTTTAGAGAAAACATTCTTTTAAGCATCTTTCCGATGTATGTTAATGTCATTTTGCCGAATGCATCATGAACCCGTCAAAACGCACATCAATAAAAATTTGCCTATAGGCCCCATTGTCATTAAATTCTTTTGTATGTTTCTGCAAACGAACGATAAACATTGTATACACCATTAAAAATTATTCAACTTATTCTACGTTTTTCGTGAATAATTGTTCAAAATTTGATGTAATTTGTATGATTACGTGACATTGTCGGAAGATTTTTAAGGTTTTGTACGTTATTTATGAAGCGTAAGCAAACATATTTTCTGCAGAAAATATGAGTTTAAGCATCTCAGTAATGAACGCTAATTTCATTTCGTTGGATGCAGAGTAACGATGTTAAAATGCGTTTAAGCGAATTTCACCCCATCGGCCGTAATGATAAGAAACACTTTGGCGTATCTCTGCACGCAACCCATAATCAATATAGACATAAAAAATTATACTGTTATTTCCATACAGAGTCTGAACGTGTGCACCAATTTACAAGTCAATCGGTGGGTTTTTGCGGCCGCTATTCCAGTACATACAAATTCTGTTCATAGGCCGTATTAATAATTAAAACTTTGGAGAGTCCCTGTATACGAACTACAAATGGAATACACACCCAAAACTATACAGCAAATTCTATGTGGCACGTGAACATGTGTACCAAATTGCAAGTCAATAGCGTGATTTTAACGGCCACTATCGGGCAAACAGCTATTGGCTTAAAATTACTTTTCTTTCGACTGCTATAAAAAGTCCTTTATTTTCATAAATAAATATATATATTATATATTAAATTCCTTACGTTATCTCCACTATAAAACAGAAGTGCTTCCTTCCCCCTGCAGTCTTTCTCTGTAGCATTTACTAATGGTAAGGGAAGCTAGTTCAAACATCTAATAGACTAATTAATTCAATTTGTGTTATAAGTTGTTTTACGGTGTAATTTTTTTTAAAGGCAGGCGCGTTACAGCTTCATGTTTTTCTAGATTATAACTTTTATTAAAATAGAAAGAAATGTTTCGATTCTTCACCTTTTCAAATATAAAGTAACCTTTATCGTAATACTCAATTTTTTATGAAATTAATTTTCACAAACTGAAAATGCATGGTTTTACAAAATAGTAAGAGCGCTTTTATTTATAGATTGACTGATAAATCATTGAACTAATAATCATTTAGGATATTTTAATTCTATTTTCTACTCAAAATTCGTAATATATCATGCAAGTTTATGCTTTTAATGCATAAAAACTTAGTTTATGTACATTCCGTGCATGAAAGCACGGAAAGTACCTCTGTACGCAAAAAATTACAAAATACTGATAGCAAAATACAATGTGACAGAAAACTGGATCAAGATAGGTTTCTAAATTATATTCTTCTGAAAAACTTCATAAAATACGATAAAGTTAAAACCATTTAAGAAGAGGAAGTATCCTTTTTTTAAAGAGGAAGTATTAACAACTCTTTAACAAGTAAGACTAAAACAATCTTCATAATAAAAATTCAAGTTTCCCGAAACCAACGCTGGATAGGGTGTTAAAGCTAAAACAATTCATTTTGAATAAAGAAAGTAAAATTTTACCTTTGGTTTCCATGCATGCACTTAAACTGAATAAAATAAGGAAAAAGGACAATTTAACGCATAAATTTACATCACAGTTGCAACAAGGTATTAAGATAAAGAAAATAAAAATTTATCTGTGGTTTGAATGGTTTTGAAAGATTATTTTATTGATTCGAATAATAAACAAAAAATTTCTGTTTTTACAATAAAACGTTTTCGTTGCTTTGCAGAATTTCAAAACGTCAGTGGAAAACAGTGACAACAATTTAAATATATAGAATTCAACTACAATCGAGAAATTGATAATTGTGGCTATAAAATTTAAGATAAAGTATTGCGATGTAATTTTTAATTTCTTGGACACGTTTGAACTACAAAACATGTAACTATCATGACGTACAAGAATCAATCCATTTGTTTTAAACATCATATAAACCAATGTTTAGTAATTTAAACTGGCAAAGAGAATTGAATTTGGAAACGCACGTGTGAAAATCGAGTATTAGGGGGATTCAAACCAATTGTTCATCAGTAAACTATATTGGTCCGTGAGCAAACTATAATGAACAATAACGAAACACCTAATAAAACAAGAGTATAAAGAAGTTTAAGAAAATATCTTAGTAAGCAAATGATGAATACAAAACTGAATAAATCTTCAGTAATTCTAATTTAGGAGTATAAATTGTTTTTATCGTTGTAAAACTCATTTTGTCATTCACAATAATACATTTTGTTGTAATAAAAATAAGTGTTAGTTAAGTTTGACACTTAGAAATTTAATTTCTTAAGTAATATTATAAGTAATAAAAAACATTTTTCTTGCTTGCTTTAAATTATAAGAAAAATCCCCAGTTCGTAAAATTAAATAATAAAGTTAAGAAAATTTCAAATTCATTTAAAAATGTAACATATTTTTCTTTTACTTATTTATTTATTTATTTATTTTAAACACAGGAATCTCCTATGTATGAAAAAATGAAAATAAAAGAAATCTTTCAGACCCATGAGATTATGAAGTAAGTTTATTTTAGCACATTTTTAAGAATTCTGTGAGGGATATTTATACAGGGTGATACGCTACCGGTGCGATAAACTTACAAGATATCTAGGGGACACAAAGACGATTCGGAATAACATACCAATGCAGGTTCGGAAATACAATTATAAGAAGTAGAAGAATTTTTTCAGCCCTTTTGTAATTTTTTAAAGACACACCCAAGCGGTTCTAATTTTTATTGAATTCGTGGCACTCAAGTTAAAATAAGCGTAGGAATGATAGGCATTTTCATTCACTTTATATTTTTTAGTACAATTTAATTAGTGTGATGCTGATTGATGCTTTCAAGTTCTCTAAAATATCAAGAAAATAAGAAAAACGATGCGTGGTCACAATAAAATCCACTGTCAAAACAGAGACTTTTGGTAGCCTTTTTTTTCCCCTTTAGAAATGCTATGCATTTTTATTTTTATTATTTTATTTTTTTTATTAATCTGCATAAATGTTACATCATCACAAAGATCTTTCAAAACGGAATATTTTTTGTGCTTGCACTTTTCCCTTAATCTCAATGGACAATATTCCTGTGACGTCACCGTAGGTAAAATCTCCGAACACGTGGCCGATATTTTGTAAACAAATTAGATTCAAGATGCCATTTTATTGTTACGCATAACATTTTCCTAAATATTTCTGCAGTGGAACTTAATAATAATATTCAAACAAGAACAAAAGAGAAATGTAAACAACTGAATCGAATGATAAAGTTAAGACTATTCCATATCGTAAGATTGCAGAACATTTTATGTATATACACACACACACATACATATATAATGAATAAAAGATTAATAAGAACATTTTATACACACACACATATATATATAGACATCAAAGCTTAAATAATTAGAATTTCAATCACTTTAATAAAGGAATTTATTAAATGGAACATTCATTTAAATTTGTTAACATCGCCACAGTTCACATGGAAACTTTTAATATTACATATGTTGATTAATATTAAAGTATATTACTAAAACTGGATTAAAAACAAAACAAAGGTATCACGATATCACTCTTACTTCAATTTCATATAATCTTTAACTCTTATAAATAATATTGCAAGATAAAAATTTGCAAGCCACAATGCTTTGTTATGGTAGAGTTGAGGATTGTTTCCCTACCCAGCTGATATTCTTGTAGCCTCGAACCCAAAGTGGGAATATGGTCCATTCCGTGAATTTTATCCTACGCGAGTGTTAACGAGTTAATGGCTATCACATGAAAACTGTCAACAGCCATTCACAAAGTGTTAATGAAAACTATTAATACACGATGATCACGAAATGACCTTTAAAGGCCAAAAGCTTAAAATAAGCTATGAGTTCCCTAATAATTATACCTCCTTATAATTAATTACCTTGTATATCTCTCAGACAGAAAGATAGGAAAAATATTTTCATGCTATGTTTTCATGCACGGTATTCATGTACTATTTTTTTTAATGCAAAATACCTGACCAGAATTCTGTTCGTGATATACATTGCACTTCTCCTAATGAAAAATACTTATAGTACTGTTTTTTTGGTTACTGCTGTTTAAAATTAAATTTTCCATAATTTTTTTTGTCTTAGAGGATATTTTTAGTAGTTCATATGTTTTTCCCTTTAATCTTACGCTAAACATTTTATCATGAACGTAAAAGTGCATTTAAAATTTAGCCTAATGTATTATAAAAAAAAAAAAAAAAAAAAAAAAAGAAAGAAAAAAACTGGAGTGACTCCACTCGACTTTCCAAACATTGAGTAATTAACAGTTTTGTAGATAAAATAAAGAAAGAGGAGTGGTTATACAAACAAAAGAGAGAAAACCATAATAGTGTGTTTGAGTATGTTTCTCCATATATTATACGATGTTTTATTTAACGCTACTGAACTTTGAGCCCATAGACCATAATGATAAAGAATTTTTCGTCGTGTCCCTGTAAAAAACCTATAAATGCTAGATTCACTAAAATGCTTATAGTTAGTGCAACAGTGAGTTATAATATTCATGTAAATTTTCAGCTCAATTGATTAGATGCTATCGCACTTTTAAAAATTTCGTCCCATAGGCCATAATGATAAAGAATTTTTCTTTGTGTCCCTGTAAAAAAAAAAAAAACTGTATGTGCTAGATTCACCAAAATCTATACAGTTGGTGCAACTATGACCTATAACAAGTGTACAATTTTTTTGCTCAGATTAATAAGGCGTTTAGACGATATTACACTTTTAAAAATTTGGTCTTATAGGCCATAATGATAAAGAATTTTTCTTTGTGTCCCTGCAAAAAAACTATAAGTGCTAGATTCTCCAAAATCTATACAGATTGAGTATCTGTGATCTATAATATGTATATAAATTTTTTGCTCAATTGAATAAGGCGTTTACATGCTATCGCACTTTTAAGATTTTGGTCCCATAGGCCATAATGATAAAGAATTTTTCTTTGTGTCCCTGTAAAAAAAAAAAAAAAAAAAAACTATAAGTGCTAGATTCACCAAAATCTATAGGGTTCGTACTATGGTGACTTACAATATACGTACCAACTTTCAGCTTATTCGAACAAAGCGTTTAGACGCTAGCGTGTTCACTCACAGACATACACACATACATACACACACACATACATATATCATCGCAAAAATAGTGAAAACGGATTCATTGGACCTCGAAACGTATAGAAACATCAAAATCTCAAATTCGGATTTTTGACATGATTACAATACTTTCCTCACTATAGTGTTCGGAAAGTAAAAAAAAAAAAAAATGAAGATGATTAATAAAACATCTAGCGTACTACAAAAAGTTAAACCAAAAAAATTGCTGAACTCGATATAAATAGAAAATAATAATACTAATAATGATAAATAAAAAGAAAAAAAAACTTGGATGTTAAAAAAGAAATGTCTTAATATATAGTTCGACAATAAGTAAATAAATAAATATATAAAAATAAAAATAATATAAAATAAAATAAATACATAATTTTCTTGAGAAAAGTGGCATAAGCAAAGAAGCAGAAAAAATAGATTATGTGTAATTTTCACTAAAATTGCTGTTTGTATTATGAAAAAAAAAAGTTAAATATTGTAAAAGCTTCTTAAACAGAAATCGTACCTAAATCATCTATACATATAGCATCATACTACAGTGGTGGAAAAAACTTCAAGACCACATATGAAATTGCAAAAATTTTAATTTTACTGAAAAAAAGAAACATCAAATAGTATAAACAGAATAAAAAATAACAAATCTTCACATAGTTTTATAAAAGAATGGTTGTAACTATATATTGTATGGAAGTGATTCTTTTTCTTCACAACATGAAAGGGTGGAAAAATGTTTAAGACCGCAAAGTTAAACATTAACTAAAAGTATTGCATTCTAATTTTTAGTACTTCGTGCGTTTTCCTTTCACACGAATTACTCCTAAAAGACGATTTTGGAAGAAATTTGCAAAATGTTTGCATGTTAGAATCGATATTTCATCCCATGCTCTGAAATATCAGATTTGAGCTCAGAAACAGAATAAAGCTTTCATATACCTTGCGTGCAAGGTAATCAGATCCGCAATCTCTATCATTAAAAACGCCTTTTCAATATCTGCGCAGAACGCAATCTTAAACATTCGAAATCTATTAATTACATCCAGAATTGGTGGTGTATGACATGGCCCTTTTATGAGACAATCATTTAAATATTTACACCTTAAAATTTTACTGGAACAATTAAAGACAATTCGTACTCTAGTTGTCTGTTTTTCTTTTCTAATGACCTCACGATGTTGTGCGAAATATTCATTTTCCATCCGATCATTCTTTAACAATCCCTATTCGTTTTTGTTCAGTAAGTATATGTTTATATTGCTCAAAAACCCATTTATCCCATTTTAATCCTTTTGTCATATTATTGAATTTAACCCCACACGTTTTCTATGGGGTTCAAGTCTAGAATTTTGGTCGGAAATTCCATAAAACTTTCATTATTTCCAGTTAGCCAAGAAATGATTGAAACAGATTTGTGCTCAGGCGCATTACCTTGCAACAAAATCAGATTTTGAGCCATAGGCTCATCTTTTAATGGAACAAAATTGTTAGTCAGTATGTCTTGTTAATCAAATGAGTTCATATTACCTTCAGTGAATGTAATATTAGTCTTACCTTGAGCACAGAGACCTTCCCAAAACATGACAGATCCCCCTTCTCCCACTTGCTTTGAGAAATACGTAGGATCCTGTCTTAAATCATGGCAATAATTTCGTAAACCATCAGATCCATCTCAATTAAATTTCTTTTCATCTCTGAACACTATTTTTTGCCAAAAATTGCGTTTTAAAACATTAGATGTTGCGAATTTCGATCTTGCTTCAATGTGTCATTTTTCAAACTTTGGTTTGCTTTTTAATTTTAAATATTTGATATTTTCCGCATGATTCAGGACATTTCTAACAGTTCTAGCCGTTACTTGAAGCTTTAGAGCCGATTTTATTGCTGATAAATATGCTTGTTTTTTTTAGTCATTATCATAACACTTTTTTAATTCTGGTTGATAGTTTTGAAGGCATTCCTCCTCTATTTCTTGTACCATACCTGCATGAATCTGCGAAAAATTGATGAACTACAGTTTTAGGCCTCTCGATTTTGCTAGCTATTAGCCTTCCAGTCATTCCACTTTCTCGAAATGCCAATATTTTACCTTTTCAAATTCACTCAGTAATTTTCCTCTGCTCATAATATCAGTTGATTCAACACTCAGCTAAATGATTAAAAAATGTTTCTTTTCTTTCTAACAACTGTCCTGCACAAAACTGTGCAAAAGTGGCGTCATCTCATTATGCAAGCAATCACTTTTGAAACTGGTCTTAAAGTTTTTTTTCATTTGATAACATTGCACATTTTTATTTTATATCGAAAATAAACGTATTTTAAATTCTAAATTCATATTTTTCCCCTTACATTTTATATATTAAATGTAAAGCAATTTACAAAGAGATTTTAATTTTTGAATGCAAACAAAAAAATTCAATGGTCGACGTAAATTTTTTTCCATCACTGTATAGCACCTCAATTTATAAGGGTAAGCTAGGACACACTGCGTAGTAGGAGAAATTGCGCACATAGAGGATCAGAGGGAAGGAGTTGAGTGAGAGCGATGCTATTCAATGTAGCTATACCACAGCAAGAGTAGAGTGCCGATTTGAATTTACATCTTCGTTGTTTAGATCGTCTAAGATAAAACATGGTTATTTTGTCTAGTTTTCAAGAGTAAATGCTTGAAATTTCCTATCACTTCCTAGAAATTTCAATAGAATGATTACAGTATAAAATATTTTTCATAAGCTACAAATCTAGACTAACGCTACGATTACGTTCTCTGTAAAAGCGATTAATTATTGAATGAAACGCTCCGTAATCTGTCTTATCAAAATGGGAGAGTTTACGTATCTGCTACTTAAGAGAGATCACGCATTGATTCCAATAAATTCTATATTAGGAGAGACTATGCAGCTTATTGGTGATGACAAGACATGAGGTCGAGTAAATCAAATCTCTCGAACTCTAACAGAAGACAATTTCGACTGGATTAGTTTATTAACTCTTGAGTACCAATTTTAACTTATGAGAAATTATCTCAAATTATTTAATGCTATTGTATATATGTTTAGTTTTTGCACTATTTTTAAGTTTGATGTTCAAGTTTTGTACAGCTGTCGTCTGCTTAAAATTGAATACAATCAGAAAATATCAGCCCTATCCAATTCCTTTTTAAGGACTGTAATCGTCTAAATTTCAATAAAATAAATTAAATTACTGCAAAGGTTCTTAAAGTTGAAACGAAAAGATTTCAAACCAAGAAAATTTAAGTTTTGTGTTTTGAACATTTTTGCGCGGAAAATTTTGAAAAAATAACTTTAATAAATAATAAATGATGGGTGGATTCTGGGCTTGAAAGCGAGGGAAATCAGCCATATATCATTAGACATACGGTGTGCTATCCGTCTTTTTTACTCTGAAATACACTGAACACATGGTGTGCAATCAGTCTCGAATGGGTTAAGTTGTGGTAGGAAGTCGCACGAAAGCTGCACTATTTACAAAAATAGATGCAACGATTGTGGTCAGTGACATCTATCTTTTAAGGGGAGATTTCACAAAATATCTCTTTTAGTTTTATTACAGCTGTTGCGTTAAATTGTAGCGTAACAACAAAATAGTGATGGAAAGGCCCAGAATATAAATGAATTCGAAATTATTCATCATTAGTTTAGAAAAATAATAATAATAAATCTGCATTTTTTATATTATTCTGTTAAATTGATTTCTGTTAAAAACTCCCCTAGTTTACCTTATCCTTTATTTTACAGACACATGAAAATTATTGAAATAATTCCATAATTGCGAATTTTTCACTTATCTTCATTTTATTAATATTATCTTTTAACGTGTCTGATAACTAAAAAAAAAAAATCACTTGTCGAAATAATTTGTGCTTCATTATTTCAGAATGTAAGGCGTTTTAAACATTTAACAATATTGTTTAATAATGACTTTGGTTCGTCTGTATGTCTGTCTGCATTGTCTTTTCCATAATGCTTTTTTAGAATTTCACAAAACCTACATATTTTATTCAGAGATTAAGATTCGTTGTGGAATGCGTTCTCTTAAAAATTCCACGTATAGCACAACTCGTTTGTGTGCATGGACTCACAAAATAATTCGGATACATTGCGATCTAAAAGACATTTTTTTTACAACCTCCTTTCAATATATTTATACTGCACTAAACAAGCAAAACCAATTTAATTTTTCTGATGTAATAAGAATTTTGTACTATAAAAATTATGTGATTGACAATAAAGATTCAGTTACAGGGTAACACAAAAATGTTTGGATTCATTATGGAAGTGCATATTCATTTGTATTATGCATTTTCGACACTTTACAATAATTTTAAAAAGTGATGGTTAAATACAGTTAAACAATTAATGGAATTTTTATAAAAATTTGAAGATGCTTATGAAAATGTAAACGCAGACAGACAGAGTATTCGAAGTCATTAAATAATTTTGGAAAGTGAAAAGTAAACCATTTTTTCAAACTGATTTTGAAAAATCAAACATAAATTATATCTCGATATATATATATATATATATATATATATATATATATATATATATATATGTTGTTGTTGTTGACATTAAGATATAACAAAACAAAACTGATGAAAATTCTCAATTTTCACACTTCTGTATAATGTTTTTCGTGTGTTTCTTAAATATTTGTTTTCAACTTATTATCCTAAGCAAATTTTTGGGTTGCTTGTAGTGTATTTGTTCGAACTAATATACCCTACAGTGTATCAGAAAATATTTGCATTTACATTTTACCTGCAGCAGAAAACTACTTTGAAAAAGACTCGGTTTGTTTTTCTGAAGTTTGTGCTTGCTTATTCACGTTCATTTTAAATTCTACATTCATTTTTTATAAGTCTTTTTTGTCGACGTAAACTATAGTTTTTTAAAATAGTGTTAAATATATAATTTACGTAATATTTCTGAATTGTGTCTATTATTATTATTTTTTTAATTAAAATTAAATGTTAAACAAATATTTATTTAAACAAATATTTATTTTCGTGATTAAAAAATAATTTATAATAATCAAAAGTTTTTTTTTTTTTTTTTTTTTTTTTTTTTTTTTTTTTTGTGAATTCAAAATTGATTTATAAATAAAACTTTACATATTTGTTTAAATAAAATATTTTAATAATTTTTCTTTTTGCAATATAATGATAATAATTTGCGTTGTTATTTATTTTCCATAGCAAAAAAAAAAAAAAAAAAAAAATCCTATAGGTTTATTACATTCTAAGCTATGGGAATATTACCCAGGTATTTAAATGATAAATTTAAATTAAAGATATAGTTAAAATGTTTTATTAATGTAAAACGTTCAATTTAATTTAGATAATTAATGTGTTCTTATATATATATATATATATATATATATATATATATATAAACTTATTTAAACAAAGGAAATATTGTGGTTTGTAAAATTTCGTCAAAACTTTAGTTTAAATAATTATATAACATATTAAAATATTTTATTTCATTTCATACACATCACATACACTATATTACTTCATAAATATATTGTTTCATTTTTATGAAATATTTGATACTTTAAAAACTTAGAATTTTCAATAATTGCAGCAATGTTATTTTATACATACTATTTTAATGAAGAAAAAATTTATTATTACTATTTTTATTATAGTGTAAAGAGTTTTATAAAAACTAAAATGTTCGAGTTGAAAAATGGTGTAATAAATATAATTGTAACTTAATACGTTTTAACTTATTTAATAGCATCTTTATATATATATATATATATTACAGTCAATAAATTAGTACTTAAACGTTAAAAATATTTTACTAATTTTAAGCAAGCTTAAAGTATTAATTTGATTATTAATTTATAAACGTTTTCTATTGTTTAATTTTATAAAAATAGAAAATAAAATAGTTTCAAATATTTATCTGCATAAAGAATATAAAAGTTTAAAATATAAGTTAATCACTATCAATTGTCATTTTTAAAATATGTGAATTTATTTTATTACAGTGACAACATGGCTTGTATGAGAATTCACTACGGCTCGACAGAGACAAAAGTTCTTAGTCATCATCCAAAATACGCGGTAATTTATAATTTTTTATAACAAGTTTAAAGATTAAAATATTAAAAAATAGATTAATTACTTTATAATTATTATTATGATAAAGATGTACATACAGAAATTTAATATTTATAATTCGCCATATAATGCGGTGGGATGTGCTCATGAGATCACTTCCCTTTTGATGAAGGAATGTGTTTCACTTTTTCGACCCGAAATATTTTTGATCTTGAATTTTACAAAGCTCTTATTCTTAAGCATTTAAAAATAGTTTGATATACACTGTCTTGCAAGAAGTTATGGCTGAATGATCTGTATAAGAATAATAATATATTCTAAAAATACTAAACTATATACAGTCGGTAACAAAACTAGCGAAAATTCCTATATAAAAAGAGTACTTTTAATACAGTTTTGATAAACAAATCCTTGTCGAATCTGTTTTTAGACTGACTAAAATAGGATTCGACAAGGATTTATTTAACAAAACTGTATAAAGTGTACTTTTCTTACATAGGAATTTTTGCTATTGTTCGGAGACTTTTGTTACCGACTGTACCTGGTGATTCAAAAGTCACAGAAAAAAAATATTATTCAATCCTCTTTTATCTATTATCTTTTCACTTATGCGATGAAATTTTTAACCCTTTGACTGTTCATTTTTTTAAACAAATTTGCTTCAATACATGCAGATTTTTATTATGTACTTGAAGTCCACATACACTTTGAATTTATTATATGCATGACATTTTTATAACTAATACAGTTTAAATAGGATAAAATGGGGTAAGTCTAACCTCGCCTCATAAAATACCTGGGAAGCAAACTTTGGACCAATCAGACATTCTATCTGTTTTCTTGAATCTTATATATATATATATATATATATATATTTAGCTTTTTGAAAACAAATCAAATATGAAACAGTCATAATGTTAGAAGTTTGAAAATTACATACATTTCCCTCTCTGAAGAAAGCTCATTTCAAAATTCGCTATATTTGTGAAATAAACTTCACAGGTTTTGGTATGGAAACAAAGTTTCGTATGTAGATTTTGAATCTAACTTCTGATTTCTTCTATTACTTAAGCTTTTTTCGCTCTTCACCCGTGATTACACTTACAGTCGGTAACAAAAGTATCCGAACACTAGCAAAAATTCCTATGTAAGAAAAGTACACTTAATAGTATTTTGTTAAATAAATCCTTGTCGAATCCTGTTCTTAGTCAGTCTAATAACAGGATTCGACAAGGATTTATTTATCAAAACTGTATTAAGCGTATTTTTTTTACATAGGAATATTTGCTAGTGTTCTGACTATTTTGTTACCGACTGTACCTCTGGATTTTGTATCTCGGAAAAATGCAAACAGGATAATTATATTTCGGCGTAATTATATAACCCAATGTATTTATATCTGTTCCAAGAAATTTAACTGTATCATTTATACATATTTTACTTTGATTTTTAGTTTTAGCTTTTAATTTTCAATTAGATTCAATACCTTGAACATTTTAAGGTTTTGTAAAACTGTTAAAATGATTAATATGTGAATTGGTAGTTAGCGACGTAACGAAAAATTCACAACTCTGTAATGAGTTAAGATATTTTAAAAATTTAAATAAACGCAGATTCCTGAAAGTTTTAAATATCTAGCAACTTGAATAAACTATCTTCTAATGTATTTTATATGGGTATACAGTCGGTAACAAAAGTCTCCAAACGATAGCAAAAATTCCTATATAAAAAAGTACACTTAATACAGTTTTGTTAAATAAATCCTTGTCGAATCCTGTTTTTAGACTGACTAAGAACAGGATTCGACAAGGATTTATTTAACAAAACTGTATTAAGTGTACTTTTTTTTACATAGGAATTTTTGCTAGTGTTCGGAGACTTTTGTTACCAACTGTACAAAGTGAGGTTACACTTTCCCAAACCATGGGTCAAAAAATCACGAAACACACAATTTTCATAATTTATTTCTTTAAGTAGCACACTGTCAAATTATAGAAATCTCATATTTTTTGAAAGCCAATTAGTTGTAGTTTATGCCTAAAAGATTTCGGAAGTGTAAGTATGACAGCAACTTAACAAAAAGTGGTCAAATTTAAACTTGACCAAATCTTAATTACACTTTTCCTACTTCACACTGTAATTTTTGATAATAAGAACAGCTATGATAAGGAATATCAATGTTTGATGTACTGATATAATTTTGCTACACTTAGTTTGCCAGTGAAAATCGCTGGATAAGTTATCAGGTTGATGACTGCAGATGAAAGTGCAATTTTTGTTCAGGAATGATTCGGATAATTGAATACTGAGAACTAATAATAATATTAATATATATAATGACCCTCATCCTCATCTGTCATTCACGATTCCGGTTTGCACCGCTTCAAAACAGAGACTTTTGGCAGCCATTTTTTTTTTCCTTAATTTGTTCAATTCAACTTACGAAAACATACATATCATTTTCATACATGTTTTGTATCGCACATATTGTTATTTATTCCGTCTAAAACCTTGAAAAACTATTCAATTGTAATGTTTAAATGTTTAATTAAATATAACGGATCACTGGCTATTATAAACATGAACCTATAAATAGAATTATGTAACTTCATGATTATAAACAACGCAATGCCAAATAAAAACACACATAATTTGTTGCCATTCAGAAAATACAAATTTCAAATGGACAACTCTTTAATTGCAAATGAACGACTCTTTGACTGTTTCATTAAAAAAAAAAAAATGCTTAAAATATTTCTAAAACATATTAAAGCCTTAAAAATCTTAAAATATATTTGTAAAAGCATATTAAAGTCTTTAAATATTTTTATCAAGCTTCATTATTTGTTTACATTGTATGGTATGATTGGCGTCGAGTTCAGTACGTAAATGTCGCCAGTTGATTTTAGTTTTGAAATTAATGTAAAGTTATAGTTGGGATAGAATGTTTGGTTGGGCAAGTAAAGGTCACCAGTTGAAATGAGTATTGAAAGTAGGGTAGTCTAAGGTGATAATGTCGAGTCAAGATAAAATGTTCGGTTGAGAATGAGAAAGTCCCTAGCTGGATCCTGGATATTTTGGCGATGTTGTGGGTGAGATAGCTGGTTGGGAGTATAGAGTAGAGGTGAATTTGGGTTAGCATGGAGTGTCTGTAATTATTAGGTAGTTAGTTAGAAAATACGCAAGCAAAGTGATGACGTCACTGGGCGTCAGTGGATGCAAGAAAAAGATTTCCTATGTTAATCGCCCATTGGAGTTTTTGCAAAAAATTATTAAAAATTGAGGAAAATTATTTCCCGATTTTAATTCCCATATTTCGGTATAGATATGTATTAGTTATCGTGTGCATGCGTTAGATTACGTTGTTTTTGCTGTAACATTGATAAAATTTAAATTTTAAATTTCAAAACTTTAGAAAAATAAAATGGCAAACTTCCATATTTGATTGAAAACATAAACATTTCATTTCAAAGGATGATATTTACACAATAAATATCCAACTAATATACTAATTAAAAGGAAAATGATAAATATTCTATCATAATTTGAAGTCAAATTTGTTTTCAAATGTTTAAATAAAGTGTCTGATATAAGATACTCATATGTTGCAGCGGAATAGATTTAATATATCTGTCATCCTTGGCGGAAAAAATATGTCGCCAAATTATTTGGCGAACATATTTCATTCCTTTCAAAAATCATGGTTATTTTAACTGAATTATATGAAACAATATATCATACAATACGTATTACGAAAATAAACGTCTGGCATGTATATTTTCGTAGTATGTTTTTAATCGCCAAATACAAAAAACGCCAAAGATGACACAGTTTTGAAATTTAAAATTTTGTCAATTTGACAGCAAAATAACTCAATCTAACACATGGATACGATATCATACCTATACCCAAATACGGGTATTAAAATCGGAAAATAATTTTCCTCGATTTTTAATAATTTTTTACAAAATATACAATGGACGATTAACATATAGGAAATCATTTCTTGAATCCACGGACGGTCAATGACGTCACATTTCGCTTACGTATTTGGAAACAGGATCTTCGATCTTCGATAGTCTTAAAGTATTTTGGTAAAATGAAGTGAATCGTTATTTACTTCCTCTTACCCATAGGGTCGAGAAAGTATTGTTTTAGGGTCAAATTTTCGAACGTGAGTTTTTGTTATACTTACATGTTCTGAGGTCCCCTGAATACGAAAATCACGTTTTTAGCGAATGGTCTCTGTGTCTATCTGTGTGTCTGTTATCAGCATATCTCAAGAACGAATAGTAGCAGAAATTCCAAACTCGGTATTCTAAATGTGTATCATATAGGAATGCTACAGTAAGCTTTTCGTTAAGATGAAGCAAATGGTTCGTGTACAGGGACATTCAAAAGTATTCAAATACATTACGGCGGTCTATGGGGGAAATTGCAAGTAAGTAGAATTTAACATCTATAGACTGCACTAAACCAAATGAAACAAATACATATTTTTTGTAATAGAGATAGTCAACTGGGAAATTTTTTTTTTTGTGTATGTAGGAGCCTCACCTCTCCCCCCCCCTGGGGTAGATGTCCTCCCTCGAGTGGAGTAAATTTTCATGATGGGTATCTTTCAAAAGATCTCGCTTATCTCTTTTTACTTTAATATTGAGAATAAATTCAACTTTTTTTTAGATATTTAGTGTTATACTATTTCTCTAATATGGAAATCGTCTGTGTTATCATACAAGATAACTTTTTAAAATAATTTTAATAAATTATTTTTTTTTAACTGAATTATTTTTTAATAACCGAATTAAATTCTATATGAATGTAGGTGCATTAATGAAACGGGGGGTTGAGGGGAGCCAGAACTAATTATCATATAAAACTCTTCCGAACCCTAATTTGAATTGTTTAACATAGGTTTACATAACAGTACACGTTATCTCACCTCTTAATCTCCAACCTGTACTTATAGCATTAAATTTCAGGGTAAGAGAAAGTCGTGTGAGTGACACACTAGATTATTCTTATTATGAGGACTTTAAATGGAGCACTTAATGGAACACTGGGATGTGTTGTTACTGTTGTGTTTTCGGGCCTATATTTTTTGTCACCCAGCGGTTTTTTTGTCATTCATATTTATTGATCGGGTAGAATTTTTTTAATTTCAGAACGAAAATTAGAAAATATCGAAACACATTTGATTTCTAAACAAAAACTGAAAATACATTTGAATGATCACTTGGTAATCTTCATGATCTAAATATTGTTTTCAAGATTTATCGTTCACATTCCGTCATTTTTGACGGGGCTATATACTAGTAATGATAATAATAATAATAATAATAATAATAATAAAACATTTCGGTGCATAAAAAAAAAGAAGAAAAAAAAAACAACTAAAAAATACACAAAGAAAAATATTTTTTGAGCAATTGCAATTGTTAATTGTTTTTTATTGTTTAATGCTCAATTAAATATATTTCTGCTAACATATTATTTTCTTGCAAACAGCATTTCTTGTATATAAATTAAATTTTTACAGATGGGTAATTTTTAGTTACCAAAATGTTTCTCCTGTTATTGTTTCTACTTTACTGTTTATATAGCAATTTCAGTAAGTTCCTTTTTACGCATGAAAAGAAAGAAATTACATAATTTGACGTGATAATTAGAGTATTTTTATAAATAATTCTTTTTCTTAAAAAAAAAAAAGAAGAAAGAAAGAAAAACTGTAAATGATATTTCTGCCGAAATAAAGGAAAATATTCTTGACTATTTGCAGTAAAAAGAATTAATAAAAAAAGGATTTTTTTTTTTAATCTGTAGGATATAAAAAATAGAATTGAATAGGATTATACACTAACAGAAATGAATATGCAATTTAGAATAAAACGAAAGAAAAGGAAATAATATGGTGGGACACTGAATGTTACTTTCACTTATCATACATTTGAATATTACCTCAATACTTTAAAAAAATTCAAATTATTATTAAAAAATGTTTCTATTTGACATATGTTCCTCTGTGAATGATTCTGCTGCACTCCTTGATTCTTCGCATGAATAATATAGCTACATTCATACAACAATTAAGAATGTTATTAAATTAAAATAAATAAATAAATTACCAAGAACAATTTTCACCCATATGACTCTTTGAAACGTATTCGACTAATTTTAAACAGCCCTATTTTTAGTTCTGTAAATTTTATATGCACTAAAAAGTGTACTTAAATTTGGTCTTCCACACAATCAATAAAAAACAACAACGAAAAATCATGCGGCTCGCGTAGATTATTAACACTTTCCAACTCTACGTACTTGTTCCACCACTTAATCTTTAATGTACTTTGCCTACGTGATGACGCAACGAACAAATTGAAGGCCAGAAAGATAGACAGAGAGACTAATTAAACTCAATTAATCTTAAACATTATCGGAAATTATTACAGTCACTTAATACAAATGAAGGTGCAATTCTAGAAATTTCCCATTGTAGCTTTTAATGTATCTGAATATTTTAGTGTTGTCATGTAAATCTCAACTCTAGACACACATATACTATAGAAAGCATTTTTTTAGCACATGGATAATAAATGCTAATTTCATTATGATTTGGGCAGTACAAAGTCATTTAAATATTATTTATAAAAATGCATCTCATAAAACGAAAAACATTGACATTCTTTTGGGTGTCACAAACCATTACAAACGAAAATTGTACACAAACCAGTTGTGATATTTACACCAATTTGATTAGCAAACATGCCATAGTAAACTTGAATAATAAATATAAGTTTGAAGAAATAATGAACGTATTTACTTACACTGGAGATGGACGGATAGACATATAGGTAGACGAACAGAATGACAGACGAGTTAATTCGAATCATAATCATATTTAAACATTGTTAGGAAGTGTTAAAAATGTTTAATAAAAACAAAAATAAACTGCAGCAATTTTTGCTTATAGTCCTCAATGTATCTGAATAATTTTTATGTAGTTTATAAATCTCAATGCTAATCATACTATATTCTATAGAAAATATGTTTTTGTGCATATGAAGAGTAATTGTTAATTTCATTAGGATTTATCGAAAACGTCATTGAAATATAATTTATAGAAAAACCGCTCATACAACGCAATGCTTTGGAATACTTTCAGGTGTTCCTGTACTTAAACGTGTGGTAGTGTTTATCGCATTTTCAATAGCGAACATTCTACAGTAAACTTGAATAACATTAAAGGAACTCCATGAGTATTTTCGGGAGTTACAGCCGGATAGGCAGACACATGGACAAACAGATGTAGAGACAGACCGACAAACTGAAGTCATAAACGCTTTTCAACATTGCTAGAAAATGTTAAAAATTAAAAGTAAACGACTTGCAAAGTACCATGAGCCATTTAAATAGCCTTAATACTTCGGACTTCTTTTCTTGTAATCGAAAAAAGAATGCTTTTCATACCACGTTATATCAAAAATATTCTAGTCTATTCTTTTGTGAATATAAAAAATATATTTTATTTCCATTATATTTAACTTTATCTAAAAATTTTAAACGTATCAAATATAAATTTCGCCCACTGAAATTTTTTAAGTAATATCACCATGTAATACAGATTTAGACTACCCAATTTAGTTTCTCTGCCAATATCTATTTTGAGTTACGTTTATAACAGTTTCATACACACATACAGACATACATAAAGACACATACGTCATCAACTTAAAACTTTATTTCCGAATTATAGACACTAACATATTTATTTATAGTAAAAATTTGATTTAAAATTTTTTTCTCCAAAATTATTCTTTTTTCCATTTATAGATAAAATAAAGTAAAAATTTTAGGATAAAACAAGATGAATCATTAATTAACAAATGTAATATTTAATTATATGTTACAAAACAACGTTAAAAAAAACCGTTCCCTATAAATATGTTTACTTATTTTTTTTAATTATTAAATGATACAATTAATAATAGGAAATAAATGCTAGGTAAATTTTAACTTTTAAATAAATTTATAAAAATTAATTATTTTACGAATTTTAAATTTCGAATTAAAATTCGTAACTTACCAATATTTATCAGCATACAAATTTTTGTTAACTTCTGTTAACTTCCTGTGTAATATTATTGACATGAAGACATTCCTTTTGTTCTTAATGAAGTATATTAAACGTACTTTTGTTTTTGCAGTTCATTGAACTCTTTAGTCTTCTTGGAGGTTACAGCGGATTATGGCTAGGATTCTCTTTACTCAACATGTATGAATTTGCACTTATCAAGATTATCTACTTTTACATAAAAAGGAAGATGCAACAGAAACAAAGACGAAAGATGAAGAAACGTGCTAGACGCAGATATCACTGATAAATCTGTAAAATCTGAAAAAATTAAACTACTTTTAAACAATAAGTATATGTCACTGAAACAAACTTTTGGAGAATTATTTTAAGAAAGTCATGTAGAGTATTTATGTAGTATATTATAAATTCTACATGATTATATAGTATATAGTTATAAATACTACATATTGTATAGTATGTAGTTTACTATATATTATACTTTTTTTTTAAATGTATTAATTAGTGATTAATCAGTATGTAGAAATTTGCTGTTATCAAGATTGTATACTTTTACATAAAAAAGACGATGCAACAAAAATAAAGGTGAAAATTAAAGAAACGGGCTAGATGCAGATATCGTTGATAAAATGTGTAAAAGATAAACTAATTTTAAATAATAGGTATTTGTCACCAAAACAAACATTTGGAGAATTATTTTAAGAAAATCGTGTAGTTTTTAATTTATATTTGAAACTGTATTAATTTATGCTTAACCAATATGTATGAATTTGTTGTAATCATGATGTACTCTTACATAAAAAGGAAGATGCATCACAAATAAAGGCAAAAACGAAGAAACGTGCTAGACGCAGATATTGATAAATATGTAGAATGTGTAAGAAGGAAAATATTTTCAATAACGACTTTGTGTCACACACATGAAAAAAAAAAGTATTATTTTAAAAATGTAATGTAGTATTTAATTTGTATTTAAAAATCTTTAATTTAGGTTTGATAAATATGTACGAATTTGCTATGACGAAGATTATTTACTTTTATATGAAAAGGAAGATGGAAGAAAAACAAAGATGAACTAGTATGTTATGGCCGCCACAAGACTTTCTTCTATATTTATCTATACAAATTCACTCAGTAACAATATTTACAAAAAAAATACGATTTTTTTTTTCAAAGTTATTTTTCGTTAAAGTAAAAAAAAAAAAGTCGATAACTTTGTTTTAAATTATCACATATTTATAGTTCAAACATTCGTTTTAAAGGTGTTGACGAGACCTTTCGAAAGATACCCATCTTGAAAATTTACCCCCCCCCCCCCCCAGGGGGGAAGCGATGCCCCCACATGCACAAATTTTTTTCCCTTATTAACTACTACTATTATCAATAATCCATAGCGAGGCTCTTACACATACAAATTTTTTTTCCCAATTGACTATCTCTATTATAAATAATTCTTGCAAATTTCATAATAATTACTTAAAAAACAATTTTCTTTATGCACATTTATGCAAAATTTTGAAGAAAAAGCGGGATGGCAACGCAACATGCAAGACAATTTTTACCAAATGTTCATAGGCACTAATTTATGTCAAGGTGCAACTACATACCAATTTGTATGAAATTCTGTTCAGTAGTTCCTGAGATACAGTAGCCACAAAATTCTGTCACACGCACACACAGAGACAGACATTTTCTAAAAATAGTCAACTCATATTCTACAGCTCTCAAAACGTGTAAATCCATCAAAAACCCGAGGTGGAAAATTTTTACGAATCCAATACTTTCTTCTATTGAATATAGAAGAAAGTAAAAATTAAAGACCGTGAAAGAAGTATACCTGTAAAATGTGCAAAAAGGAAAAATATTTTCAATAACAACTTTGTTTCGCTGAAATAAATTCAAAAGCTATTTTAAGAATTTTATGTAGAATTTAATTTTTGTTTCAAAATAAATGGTTTTAAAAGTGTGTTATATATATTCAAGAATTTTTATTATCTAATTATACTAGATTTTTCTAATTATCATAATTAATCATTCTATAACTGTACTTAAGTATTTATCGAATAAAATAATATTTATTTTTCTTAACATTTAATGTTGTGTAAAATACATCTTTTTCTATAAAAACACAAAAGGTGTTTTCAAATCGATAAAACAAGTCTCAAATTAAAAAAAATAAAGCTGAAACAAATAATGATATAAATGTCGTCTTCCTGATGATAGCCTCAATGCTTTTTGGGTTAATTATCTTTCTGGTTTCATTGTTGTTTTTCTGTTTAATTTTTATTTAGGTTTGCATTTTTTAAAATTGCTGCATTTTAGTGCGCATTTAATGTATAAACTCTGATTTAATTTAGTTTATTTTTTATTAGCTTTTTGTTTTTTTTAATCTTTTGATATTTTATCCCCTTCAAGAATATATATATATATATATATATATATATTTGAGGTAATCTCTGCATAAAAACTTTTCCTTATTCGTTTTAGAGCAGTAGCTATAAGTTTTGTCGACGAATTTCAGAACTTTTTTAGTTTTGTATATATATATGTACAAATTACGCAGAAAAATAACAATGAAACCAGAAAGTTAATTAACCCAAAAAGCATTGAGACTATCATCAAGGAGACTCCTCAAATGCAGGGTGAAGAAAGAACAGCAAGACATTTCAAGAGATACTAGCAATGGTAAAAGTATCTTAGTCCCACCCTGCATTTGAGGGGTCTTCCTGATGATAGCCTCAATGCTTTTTGGGTTAATTATCTTTCTGGTTTCATTGTTATTTTTCTGTTTAATTTTTATTTAGGTTTGCATTTCTTATAATTGCTGCATTTTAGTGTGCATTTAATGTGTAAACTCTGATTTAATTTAGTTTATTTTTATTAGCTTTTTGTTTTTTTTAATCTTTTGATATTTTATCCCCTTCAAGAATGTATATATATATATATATATATATATATGAGGTAATCTCTGCATAAAAACTTTTCCTTATTCGTTTTAGCACAGTAGCTATAAGTTTTGTCGACGAATTTCAGAACTTTTTTAGTTTTGTGGTGACTATGTATTTAATGTACATATATTCGAAGACAGCCAATGCAATTAAAATTTGTATAATTATTTGTTCATGTATTTGGATTTCATCAAAATAGGAATTTTTCTAAATTTCGTGGATATACCTGCTAGCTAGCCGTTTCATTGTTTTTCTGAAGCAAAGAAACGGCTTCGTTGCTATTAGCAGTTTCATTACTATTCTGAAATAAATAATGTCGTTGTACATTACGTGTAATAATAAGACTTACAAAGCACTTTTTCTAGCCAGAAACGAGATAGTACGTTCCGTTACTTTTATTTGCATAAAAATATTTTTTTTAAACACAATTTTTAAAAGCAGGTGTTGTAGCTAACATAACAAAGTTTCAAAATCAGGATGGTAGTTATCCTTTCATTTCCATAATCACGGTCTTTGACGAAAAATTTAATTTTGGTTACATTTATAGTATCTTTTCTAGTTTGGTCGATAAAATGTCAAACAATAGGTATATGTTTATATATATATATATGTATATATATATATATATATATATATATATACAGGGCTCCAAATTAACAGTGGTCCTTTGGTCTAGGACCAGTAAAGTATTCAACGCACCAGCAAAATATAAATTCCAGAGGTCCACCAGACCTTTTACTTTTTTTTTTTTACTTTTCTCTAAAAGTGGCCGTAAATTTATTACAGGATATTATACTATTATAAGAATAGTAAGTGTACTTCTATATAATTGTGAATATCAGCTATTCTCAGTAATTTTCCCTTTAATTTCACTTTCATAACCTTATTTCTTTTAATTATAATAGTAAATACGTGAGATTAAGCTCGTTTAATAAAGTATAAATTTTTGATTTATATAAGACTTCATTTTTATTTTTTAACTAATTTTCAAAACAGTATCATATTTGACATGTAAATTTAAAAGCAAACAAAGTTTTAATAAAACAAACAGTTTAGAAAGTTTCAAATATTTTTAAAAATACAATAGAGTGAGAGAACGGACCAGTGAAATCTAAAAAATTACCTGCGAACAAGTTACTTTATTTTCTTAATTTCTATCCCTGTAATATATATATATGTATGTATGTACGTATGCATTTTTAAAGTTTCAAGCAATGGGCAATTTTTTAAAAGCTATTTTTTCACATAAGTTTGGTCAGGGCTGCAGAAATTAAAAAAAAAAAAAAAAAAAAAAACCTGGTCGCTAACGAAAAATTTCTGGTAGCCAGTAAAAGTATCCCCCTGTTTTTTTTTTTTTTTTTTTTTTTTTTTTTTTTTTTTAATTTACTTGAATATATATGTTAAAACTCTGTGCATAGAAACCAAATATTTACTATGCTATAATGATGCAGTTTGAAAACGTGTTTAAATTTAACATAATGAAACTAGATTTATTATTTTCATAAACACATACACAATCAGCATTAATACATGATTACACCGGCCAACGATTCAGCATCAGGTTGCTAAGCATGCAGAAAAAGGAGCAGTATAAACCAATTTCCTAAAACGGTGCACTAAACATCCATGAAGAAAAGTGGTGGAAATCTAATGGTGTAATCATTCAACACAGTGTTTCAAAACGTATAGAGAGGAGCGAGAATCAAAATGGCGAGAGTTAGACTACGTCGAGAATGGAGTAGGAGCCGATTGTGGGATTATTTTTACACCAAAATATTGAAATAATAAAACGAAAGTCAAGTTTTCTTGAAGATAAAAACATAGTCTTCAGTTAAAATAGATTGGTCGCCAAAGGCGACCAGACGACCGTATTTCACGAGCCCTGAGCTTAATTGTTATTTTCCTTTTTTTTTTTTTTTCAGTTCATGCAATTTAACACTATAATTATTAGAAATAAAGCTAAAAAGAAACTAAAATGTATTGAAGCACTTCACATAATATTTGTCAGAAAACATATTTTTTTTCCATCTTTCTAAATATAGTATTGTTACAAAGACTTAATAACGCCTAGAAAGAATGTTTAAGAATGTTTAAATTTTCAAAAGTTTGTGTCACTCTCTTTAATATCGTAGATGTAATTCCAGAGAGAAAACAAACTAATGTCTTATTCGAAGTACGGGAAAATCGGATTGACAACTGACGCATCTTCTGCACCGAGTTTCAGAAAATACATCATTAAAATTAAAATTTCCTCATTTGGAGACTTGTACTTTGTAAACAAAATAAGTTGAGTTTGAAATATAAGATATTTAGGAATAGCTTAGTAAAATAAAAAATATAGTATCGAGGTTAATTAAAATGACAGATGATTAAATTTCGAAATAATTTAAAATTTAGAATATTCCCGTTTTTAATTATTATCGATGACTGTTATTTCAAAATATTTCGATCAGATATCGAATGAGAGTCTAGAAAAAGAAATGTATGGTACAATACAAATTTATCAATACACGTGAATGTAAACTTTATAATAGAAAATAATTATCATAATTTAGGCCGTTTGATTTGATATCGAACTTGACATCTGTTAATTTGCAACAAGAAAGCTAAATTTTCAATCGCAGATGATCTCATATTTTAGATGAAAAGGCTGGATTAAATTTAACATGGGAAAAATGTAATCCGGATTGGTCGAAATTTCGTCACCATCATTCGCTTTCGAAAGATAGAATTAACGGTGTGTTCTGCAATTAACAACGCAGACTTACAAATGAATTTATAAAAACTTTCTCACCTATTTGTGAAATCAATTTCAGCCGTAAGATTGTGTCATACGTACATAATGGAGGGATATTGGCAATTTTCCACTGAGCTAATAGTTTCATTTAGTTGTCTACCGTACGTCTCAGATAATACACAGGCTGTTCGCACATTTTTTAGACGATTTTATTTCGCAGTAAGAAAAAATTGTTTGCATGGGGAATTTTATTTTCCCAACAGTTATATTTTTGGTAGTTTTATTTATCTTCTGATATTTAAAATTTTTGCTTACATGCAAAAATGCACTTTTAAAAATGCAGTGAATAGAAGGATACATTTCCGCTATTTCCGAAGAGAGTTTTTAGTGAAATCTTTATGAAAAGCATTTATCAGGAGAAAAATGGAAAAATGTCGCAACAATAGATGAATCTTGGGTCTGTTTAAGTGGTTGCAATAAAAAAAGATCAATTTATTATCACAAAAGAATAGAAAATGTTTTTTGCTACATGGTTCAAAGAATCAAAAGAAAGTTTTTCTAAAGGATTTATGATTGTCACTGGTTTTTCATACAAGCGCAAGATAAAAGCAGAAAAAAAAAAAAAAAAAAAAAAAAAAAAAAAGGACAAAAATGTCAAAATCAGCTCTAAATACTATCAAGAACATATTTTAATTCCAATTAAAAAAAATGAAAATCCAGATCTTTATCCACAGTGCTATCGGTCCGTTGAACTGTGTCAAGACAAAACAAGCAGTCACACATCACAATCCGCAATTGCTTTTCTAGAAAAAAATGGAACAAAAAACGGGAATTAAAACCATAGCCTTCACTGATATTCCTGCTAAATCTCCTGATGTATCACCGTTGGATTTTTGTGCTGTTCGACTCTTAAAATCAACATTATCCAAACACCGACCTACAACGCTTTGTGGGCTTTGGAAAGCCATTCAAGAGGAGTAGAAAAATATACCTCTTCCGATATTATAAAAAGCATTGTTATCATAGAAATTATGATGTAGAATGATAGTTAAGAACAAGGGCTATGAAACTGAACAAATAAAACACGAAATATGAGTGAAATTGTTTCTGTACACTCTATCAAAATAGTCTAAAAAATGTGCGAACAACCTCTGTAGCAATAAGAGCTGCCTGGCTCGAACCTTGTTAGTTTCACTTTTGTTAAATTTAGTTCGAAGTTTCCATCGTAAATATATCATCTTACATGTAGATGATTTTATACATTTTAATAGAAAGTAATTCATTTTAATCTTGATTTGAAATTAATTTACTTTAAACTTTTAAAAATTTCGTATGCGAACAATATTTTGTGATAATATTGAAAAGGAAGCGCAAATTAAAGCATAAATTATTAAAATCTCATTACTTTTGATAAAATTAATGATAAAAAGAAAGAAAAATGACCTTTTTAAGGAAAGGTAGGAAAATTATAGAGGTATACAGAATATTTTCCAACAAATATTTTAATATGTCAATTTCATAAAAATTAAAAGAATTTGTACTGAATATATTCGAAAATTCGTTAAGATTTTTTTGTGTAAAATTTCAAACTATTTGTGTATCTGAATATGCATCTTTAACATGTAAAAATTTTGGTAAAAGTATAAAAATTGTACCTGCTGTTACCTAAGTTTGAATACACATTTCTTATTTTATTTATTTATCATATCGCTATATGAATTAATCAATTTCTAAAAAAATATATTGTCTATCAATTCTTAGTGTTAATAAATAACTTTAATGTGGTTCATGCATTTTTTACTTTCCGAACTGCCTATGTAAAGAAAGAAAAACATCGACTTTGAGATTTTGGTCTATTTATACGATTTGAGGTCTCCAGAGTTTATTTTAGCTATTTTTGCGGTGATGTATGTATGTATATAGGCGTGAAAGTATGTATGTGTGTATGTGTGTGTGTGCGTACATGACTGAACACGATAACGTCTAGACGCTTTGTTCGAATGAGTTGAATGTTGGTCGGTATGTTGTACGTAACGTTAGCACTAATTGAATAGATTTTGACAATTCAAGCATTTATAGTTTTTTTTAGGTATACAAACACATTTTTCTATTATTATTGTCTAAGGGCTCAAATTATTTAAAGAGCGACCATGTCTAAATGTTTCATTTGATTGGACTGAAAATTTATATATATATTATAGGTCACCGTCGCACGAACTGTATAGATTATGGTGAATTTAGCACTTGTAGTTTTGTTTTACAGGCATTAAAAAGGAATTCTTTATAATTTCGGTCTGTGGGCTCAATTTATTTAAAGTGCGATAACGTTTAAATGCCTTATTCCAATAAGCTAAAAATTGTATATTATAGATCACCATAACACGAACTGCATGAATTTTTGGAAAGTTAATATATATATATATATACATTTTTTTTTTCTTACAGGGATACAACGAAAAATTCTTATCATTACGTTTTAAAAATATTTAAAGTGTGACAGCATCTAAATGCTTTATCCGATTGAGATTTATACCCCTGTCGAATTTTCAAGCTTAATACGCAATTTTGCACACCTGCAAAGCAGTACTTTTAAATAATTATATAATTTTACCAATAGACGGTGCCACTTTAAAATATGGAATTTTAGTTTGGACAGGTTATTAAAAATGAATACTGATTAATTACGATTTAAAATTAAGAAAACTGCGCTTTAATGTATTAGGTGTAGTAATCAGTTTTAAAGCCTTTATCAAAGAAATGAATATGTAATTTAGAGCTGATAATGATACCTTTATTCATCAAAATAATCTCCATCATTATCTAATACCTTACACCATCGGTAAAGCAGTTCACAGATGTCAGCAGTATACATAGAAAGATTCTTCTTTTGAGACGATCAAACCATCAACCCATTTTCTTACTTCGTCCACTGTTCGGAAGTATACAGAAGACTAGGCATTCTGCATTGCCCGAAACAAATAGTAGTCCAAAGGGGCTATGTCGGGACTATAGACAGGTTGTTCCAAAACTTCCCAGGCAAGCGTTAATAAGGCGTCCTTTACCGGTTTTTTAACGTGAGGCCTTGCATTGTCATGGAGAATTTTGACGTGCTGCAAACCTTTGCCAGTAAATGGACTTTTTTTTATCGATTTCTTGCTTCAAATGCAGAAATTGTTGTTTATAGCGTTCAGAAGTTACACTTACAACGGGCTCCAACAGTTCGTAATATAATACTCTCTTCATATCACACAAGATGCATAGGAGAACTTTTTTACAGTGAATGTCTCTTTTCAGCGTTGATTATTCCCGATTATATAACTACAAGAAATAATTTCATTAAGCAAATTTTATTTTTCACTTAACATAAATCGGGCAAGATAGAATTTATATACTGATTAGTAGTGCATGATTCTTTCTCTGCTCTTGAAGTATGAGGGTCTTTATTTCAAAGTTCCGTTGATTTTCAAGATTATCCAATTACTTCTGCATTAGATTGCGATTTTGATTGGATTAGAATAGATGGGTTTTACGTCTCATTAGTGCTGTACAATGGGCAATTGGCGACAGTCTAGCACTTACCCCCAGAGGTAGTCCGGAGACATGCCATCACAATTTTGATCCTCCACGGAATGGACTGTGATTTTGAAAGAAATACACGCAAATATTTAAATGTGGGGACATTTAGCGTCCCCGAGTAGTTAAAGAATTTTTAGGGACAAAAAATAGAAAAGGACAAAATTCGAGGACAGTCCTCGAATTTCGAGGACGTATGGTCACCTTAGCTAAAACCCTAAATATAAAAACTCTTATGAACTTTCAATTTTGCATTACAGATATTGGCCAATATTGATAAAGAATCTATAATAATAAAAGAAGATGTCTGTCTGTCTGTCTGTCTGTCTGTCTGAGCATCTATACGTTCAGCCCCTATTGAACGCAGAACTACAATATTTGACATACGGGTGCTCAGAAGCCTGCCCGAGTGCATAGTGAAAAAAAAATTTAAAAATTTTAATTAGTTCCGGAGATATTAATTAAAATGTAGACATATGTCTAATGAAGAAGCGATCTCAATGACTGAGAATTCACCGCGATTGCATAAAAATAGATATTTTAACGGAGTTAAAAGCAGAAAAAGTGGAAAATGAATTAGAAATATTAGTCCGATCGTTATGAATTTGGTACCAAATGAAAGATAATTTTTTTCCGAATCTAAGAGTGCAAGCAGCTTATTAATACAACAATTAGATTTTTTAAAATTAACTAAAGTATAAAATTTAGATGGCAACATCATTTCAATTGTCTGCCATGAAAACAAATCGCAGACAACTGTCTGGATAAAAAAGGAAATGATTGTAATCAATTAAGATGTCACGTGTTTTATAGTGCGGGGGGAAATTGCAATTTTCTAATCTTTTCTAATTTTCATCCACGTTACATTATAATTAATATTCGGCCTAGACAGCATATTATAAAGCTACTGATCAATTTTCATGAAAATATAATATATCAATAAACAAAAAAAATTACATATTTATTGGAAAAAGATTAAGTTTCTTTTATATTTTGCAATATTTTTAATTGAGATATGCCGTTGAAATTTCGTAGTATTTGGTTTTAATGCCCGATAATCCGATTGTGAATATTTTTTAAAGAGTACAGTTATTAGGGAGGGCTTGAGGGAGGGGGGGAAAGGGGGAAAAAAGAGTTATAGCGTTTGAAATTGGTTGGCATATTTAGATATTAAGGCAAGGTAAATCGATTGCGGATATTTTCGAGTGTAAAATTGTTATTAGCGACGGAAAGGGGGGGGCGAAGGGGCAAAGATGTAGAAAAGGAACGGGAGCTTCGGAGAAAACAACGGAATACCCAGAAGACCTTTATTCTTTAATATTTTGCAGAGTTTCGAATTCCAATTTCTGCTCACACATCGTACTAAGGACTTTTAACGTTACATAAGCCAGGAATTATGCAAGTTTCGGAGAAAACCATGGATAAGTCGGATTTCTGAGAGAGAATAATAAAAAAAAAATCTCTGAGAATAATAATAAAATAAATAATTACATTTTAATATACATTTAATTGCAAATAAAATTTTATTCTAATATTTTAATTATGATTAAATCATTTTTAATACTTCATTCGAAAGACATTTTGAAATACTTTTATATTATCAAAAGTGGTATTCGAGATTTCACCCAATTTACACGTTTTGAGGTGTCCTGAATCGGTTTTCTTTTGTATCTCAGCTACTAATTAAAATAATGTCATAAGTAATACATCATTTAAAAGCTGATACCACGTGCTTTATACTGGGGGGGGGGGGGGGGAATTGCAATTTTCAAACTTTTTCAAATTTTCATTTACCTTACATTTGAATGAATATTCGGCCTAGACAGCATATTATAAAGCTACTGTTCAATTTTCATGAAAAAATATGAATAAATAAAAAAATGACATATTTATTGGAAAAAGATTAAGTTTTCTAATTTGGTTTTAATGCCCGATAATTCGATTGTGAATATTTTGGAAAGAGTACGATTATTAGGGAGGGGTTGAGGGAGGGGGGAAAAAGAGCAAAAATTAAAAAAAGGAAAAAAAAAGAGTTACAGCGTTTGAAATTGGTTGGTATATTTAGATTTTAAGGCAAGGTAAATCGATTGCGGATATTTTCGAGTGTTAAATTATTATTATCGACGGAAAGGAGGTGGGGGGGGGGGAGAGCGAAGAGGTAAAGTTGTAGAAAAGGAACGGGAGTTTCGGAGAAAACCACGGAACACCCAAAACACCATTATTCTTCAATATTTTGCAGAGATTCGAATTCCAGTTTCTGCTCACATATCGTACTAAGGATTTTCAGCGTT
This sequence comes from Salticus scenicus, assembly GCA_963930645.1. Classification (NCBI taxonomy): domain Eukaryota; kingdom Metazoa; phylum Arthropoda; class Arachnida; order Araneae; family Salticidae; genus Salticus; species Salticus scenicus. Next base: position 315,969,972 of record OZ005652.1, on the reverse strand, counting down.
ATATTGCCCGAAATTATGCAAGTTTCCGAGAAAACCATCGATAAGTCGGATTTACTGAAAGAAATTTGGTAGAATAAAAAAATAAAAAATAAATTATATTTTAATTTACATTTAATTGCAAATAAAATTTTATTCTAATATTCTAATACGTGTATTTCAAATTCTAATTATGATTAAATTATTTTTAATACTTCATTCGAAAGACATTTTGAAATACTTTTATATTATCAAAAGTGGGATTCGAGATTTCACCCAATTTATACGTTTTGAGGTCTCCTGAATAGGTTTTTTTTTTATCTCAGCTACTAATTAAAATAATTTCATAAGTAATACATCATTTGAAAGCTTTGTGGATTTGGAATTGAACAGTAGATTACAGAAATTTCTACCGCCAGATGGCGCTGTAATATTTCAAAATTTCAAATTCTAATTATGATTATATTATTTTTAATGCATCATTCGAATGATATTTTAAAGTATTTTTATATTATCGAAAGTGGGATTCGAGATTTCACCTGATTTACATGTTTTAAGGTTTCCTGATTAGGTTTTCTTTTGTATCTCAGCTACTAATTAAAATAATTTCATAAGTAATACATAATTTGAAAGCTTTGTTGATTTGGAATTGAACAGTAGATTACAGAAATTTTTACCGCCAGATGGCGCTGTAATGTTTTAAAATTTCAATATTTCAAATTCTAATGAGCGAAGAAGGTGTTGTAAGTTCTAAAACGGGGATAAGGCGCCGCAGGCGCCACCGAGCGGGACTTAGCTAAAGTCAGAAATTTTAAAGATCATAACATGGTGAGCGAACAGGCTGTTTCAGATATTGAAAAGGGAAGAGGGCGCCGAAAGCGCTACCGCACGGGAATTTACTGAGATTAAATTTCTCAATAAGCTATTTTCACTATTTATCAATAAGCTGTTATTAGACCTGAAACGGGAAAAAGGCGCCGCAGGCGCCACCGAGCGGGAGTTTCGTAAAGACGGATTTTTCAGGGATCGCGAACCATCTGGTCGCCGAAGGCGGCTAGTGATCAATAAACGGCGTAATTCGCCAACGTTGGGAAATATATCTATGCTACAGGGCTTGTTCCAATCATAAAAAGCAAATTAATGCATCTTGCTGCTTAACTTTTCGGACCGCACCTTAGAATATAGAAAACGTGGGGAATGAAAATTCATAGAAACAGGGAAAAAAAAAAGAGTCAAATTCCATAGAAAAGAGCATGGGATGAAAAAAAAAAAACCTCTCAATGTCAAGTGCGAAAGAAAAAAAAAGGCTAACACCGGAATGGATAAAAGGAAAAACCTGACATCGAACATCTGTCGAACTGTTTGACACAATTATCTGTACCAATTTTGAACGGCCTAACTGTATTTCTATTTGTTTTTGCTCCATAGCCCCCCCCCCCTTGCAGCCCCACCTGGGGGCTGAATTTCTAAAATTCCAGAAATTGGTTTTTAGATAGTTGCATTAGCTATATCTTAGAGCAAAAATTTCACGTATATCTATTTTTTTTTGTTTGAGATATATAGGATTATGCGAAATAACGTTTTACGCATGTGAAATCACGTTTTGCCCCCCTCCCCTCTCCCCTTGGGGACCGAATATCAAAAATTCCAGAAACAGATTTTTAGACATTTGTATTAGCTATATTTTAAAGCAAAAATTTCACGTATATCGGTTTTTTTGTTTGAGATATATAGGATTACTAGCAGACCCGGCCACGCGTTGCTGTGACTAAGTTATACGTTGAATTATACGGCTGTAAACTATTTAGTACAGTCAAATTATTATTTACGAACAAAGACGAAAACTTTGTAGCCGATTTAAAAACCCACAGGGTTGAGATTTGAAACTTCGGTCAAAATTTGGAAGCGATTGATAAAAATTTTCGTAGTGTTGATATTAAGCACAAATTAATTTTATTGTAGGGTCCTATAAATTTTAATGGAGAAGTGATATATATTATTTCTAATGCTACTTTGGATAAAATTGCTAAAATGACTAATATATAAATTAAATTCTATTAAAATTCTATTAAAATAAAAGTATAAACGAAACAGACGATTTTAAAATCAATTTTTATGGAGGAGTGAAATATAATATATGCTATAATGGATAATTTTACTATGAAATGACCTCAACATTTTAAATATTTTAAAGAGGGCAACAGCTGTAGTTATAAAAAGGAAAACAATAAGGCTAAACCAGAAAAATAAGTAAATTTGATAAATATTTTAAAACTTTAAAATTGGAAATCTTATGAAATATTGGACATTTAAAGTAAATACATGTATCATTTTAAATAGAAAAAGATTTTGGAAAAGTTTAGTGTATTTTAACGAAGTGATGAGAAGTTTTTGAGTATGTTAAAATTTTAATAGTAAATTCAAGTTAATAAAGATGGGAAACATTGAGGATTAAGATAAGAATAATTATAAGATTTAAAAAAAAAAAAAAAAAACTTTTTATATACCATGCTTTTAAATTTTAATATACTAATAATATACTAATTAAAAGGAAAATGATAAATATTCTATCATAGTTTGAAGTCAAATTTGTTTTCAAATGTCTAAATAAAATATCTGATGTAAGATACTAATATTTTGCAGCGGAATAGATTTCATTTCTGTCATCCTTGGCGAAAAAAAAAGAATATCGCCAAATTATCTGGCGAAAATATTTAATTCCTTTCAAAAATCATGGTTATTTTAACAACTTATATTAAAAGAGTAATGAATAATATGAAACAATATTTCGTACAATACATATTACATGTCATACATACGTACAATGAATAATACATATTACATTTCGTACAATGCATACATCTGGCATGTATATTTTCGTGTTACGCTTTTGATCGCCAAATAATAATAATAATAATAATAAAAAGCCAAGGACGACAGAGTTTTGAAATTTAAAATTAAAATTTTGTCAATTTGACAGCAAAATAATTCAATCTAACACCCGCGATAACTAATACATATCTATACCCAAATATAAGGATTAAAATCGGGAAATAAATTTCCTCGATTTTTAATAATTTCTTACAAAAAATCCAGTGGGCAATTAACATAGGAAATCTTTTTCTTGGCTGCACACGCACAGACGGTCAGTGAGTCACACTTCGCTTGCGTATAGAACTCATAGATATAGTATAGCATATATAGAATAGAGTGATCATTGGGGAGAAAAAAGTTATTCCTTTTCATTTGGGAAAAGACGACGTTTTTACCAAAATATGGCCGTCTTTCCCCGAGTGAATACACGCGGGAATACATACTAATATTTTAGCAAATAAAATTTATGATTAATTTATTTGCTAAAGGGGAATGGAAGACTCCAGATACAGTTTCAAATTCATATTTCTTTCTTTCTTTTCTTTTCTTTTCTTTTTTTTTTTTTTTTCAATACCACTTAATGGCCGTTTCCAAAGCTTTTATTTTATTTTTATTTTTTTTTCGGCATCAAAAATCTTTGTACGATAACATGGGGATGAGAGATCTATATATATTACTATATCTATGATAGAACTGCATTAGCACTTTACCAATGTGTATAAAATCTTTAAATTGATTATGACGTCAATTTTCGTGAGATGCATAATTTAACTTTTACAATTTTTTAACGTTCACGTTTGATTAAATGTATTTATTTTTATGTCGAAAGAAATTGAACTCGTATTTTTTTTTTTTTTTTTTTTTTTTTTTTTGGCAACAATTAAATTAATGGAACTCACAGATATTTTGGAGCAACTGTAACAAAGGTCTATAATTAACAAATAATTGCAATAAAACAATATTGTGACAATAAATTGAGATAAAAACTATCCTATCTCTCAAGTTGGACCAAACTGCACACAGTGTGCAAAATTTCATTAAAATCGGTTCCTTAGTTTAGGATTTTACCCCGGACAAACATCGTGACACGTAATTTATATATATATACAGATGTGAAATCACGTTTAACGCATGTGAAATCACGTTTCGCCCCCTCCTCCCCCCCTTGGGGACCGAATTTCAAAAATTCCAGAAATCGATTTTTAGACATTTGTATTAGCTATAAAGCAAAAATTTTACGGATATATGTTTTTTTATTCGAGATATTTAACATTATTACATTTAATTCTCGCGTTAAAGCGCTCTTTCAAGTCTGAAGTGGAAAGGCAGTCGATGCGAGCGCCATCTTCTAAAAGCGACCAAAATGGGGCCATTCTGATAACACAGCGTCGGCGGTCCATAGTGTACGTCCATGTTCCTGACCTGACCATAACATTAACTGAAATGCTCATACAAAAAATCTGTAATCAGTAATAACGATACTGTTCCATTTTGTTGAGGTGTATATGGTACCCAATTACCCAATTTTCTGAGCCAAGAAGTTTATCTGTCGTAAATATTTCCATAATTAGCTATTAATTATATCGCCAAGATCAGTTTTACACCGTGAATCTTGATCACCTTGAATAGGCTTACTTCGATACTTTTCACTTAACTCTGGCGCTGTAGGACACGAATCTGGGCCCCATAACCTGTTAACACTTTAACAAAATTAAGTAGCAGAGATTAGATCTTGAGTTTTAATTAACGTAGTTACAGAAAACGACAAATTTTGTGGTAGTTACATAAGATATTAACCAAACGCCATACGAATGCTACAACATCAATAAACTGAAAAAGAACGAGAACTTGCCATCAGCACAAAAAAAAGTTACATGTAAAAACTTTGAGAACACGAACAGGTACATGGAGTAAAGAGTTAATTGAAAGTTCATAATATTAACACTTCCCCTTGAACTTACAATTCTGTTATTTTCACCATACCAAGAGCATTTCTTAACCCCCCAAGCAGCACCGAAACGTTCTCTGAACGTTCAAAAATTGTTCTACAAACACGTTCTAAGAACGTTCACTTTGAACGTGTTATAGACGTCTATTTGTCCATCTTGAATCAGTACAATAGTACGGTTCAGAGAACGTTCAATGAACGTGTAACTATCACCATCGGTGTTATAGAAACGTTCTGAGAACGTTCTACGTATACGGTCTCAGAACGTTCTAAACGTTTCTAGAACGTTTTCAAAACGTTATACACATTTTCAGAACGTTCTAGAAAACGTACTGTAAACGTTCTAAAATAGTGTAGAAAAAAATAAACTGTGACTTCATTATAAAAAAAAAAAAAAAAAAAAACACCACAGTACGGGCGTTTAAATGTAAAAAGTACATATTATTACTTACAAACTTTGAATAAACACCATAAAATGCAATAAACTCGCAACAATTGTTTCGGGTCGAAAAAACACACGACCCCTTCATCAGGCGAATAAAGTAAGCACGAGTGTTGGAGTCAAAGCGGCAACGCACCAATTGCGTTGCCGCTTTGACTGCAGCACTCGTGCTTACTTTATTCGCCTGATGAAGGGGTCGTGTGTTTTTTCGACCCGAAACAATTGTTGTGAGTTTATTGCATTTTATGGTGTTTATTCAAAGTTTGCAAGTAATAATTTTTACAACGCTAGTTTTGTGGTGTTTTTTTATTAAAAAGTACATAGCTGATGACGAATAATGATGCAACATATAAACAGGAATATAAACTACTTTTTTTTTTTTTTATTATTATTCAAATAATGTTTGAGAAATTTTAACATACTTACTATTCCTTTATTTCAACGTATATGCATCAAAAATTCTATATTCTGTGACAGTTTTCCGAAGAAAGTGCCATTGCGTCTCTTTATCCCTTAAAAAAATTCTTAAATTTTTTCATTTTTTTTTTTTTTTTTTTTTTTTTCATTTCTTTTTTTACCGTGATCTGAAGATAATGAAGTTATAGTATTAATTACAAAACTTTGAATAAACACCATAAAATGTAAGAACTCGAAACAATTGTTTCGGGTTAAAAGAAGACACAAAACTTCATCAGGCGAACAATGTAAGCGCATAAACACGTTGAGTGTGTTGAATGCGTTGCCGTTTTTTTTTTTTTTTTTTTTTTTTTTTTTTTTTTTTTTTTTGTAGCAGCTGCGAGTTCTTGCCTTTTATGGTGTTTATTAAAGTTTCGTAATTAATACTATAACGCCATTATCTTCAGATTAGGGGAAAAAAATATTTTTTTTTTTTTAAATGCAAAAATTTAAGGAACTTTTTAAGGGATATAGAGATGTTATGACAATTTTTGGGAATTACTGTCGTAGAATATGGAGTTTCTTATGCATATACGTTGAAATTAAGTATGTTAAAATTTCACAAACATTATTTGAATTTTAAAAAAAGTAATTCATATCCCTGTTGCTGTGTTGTATCATTCTTTATCTGCTATGTACAACTAAACTCTTGAATTATTTTGCTTGTTTTAATCCTTGGGATTCCGAATGCATCATCCTGTGAGTAATGTTTGTTTTTTATAGTTGTTTTCTGTTTGATTTTCTGATTTCTTGAATAAATAGTTTATTCCAGGGATGCAGAAAATGTTCAAACCTCGGAAATTTCCCCCAAACACAGTATAAATTTCCCTCAATAATGCAAAAATCTACCTTGCTATACAAAGTCATTTGTTCTATGTAATAAATCTTTAAGAGAATAAATATACAGTGTAACATAAAAATATCGCTGTTAGTGTATAAGCACTTCAAAGTAGCAAATTGTTAATTTTGATTCACATTTTTATTTTCTCTTAAAAAAAATATTCAAAATTTCCCCCCGAACCTCGTTCGGGCATTTGGACATATTCTGCACCTCTGGTTATTCTGCACCTATTCTTCATTTTTAACTTCAATTAATTTCTTGTACGATTTGGTGTCCGCTGGCAATTTGCTATTATAGCTGCTAACGAACGAAATCGTACATTGGTGCTCAATGGTGAAAAAGGTCACCACTGACGAGTTTTTTTTTTTTTTTTTTTTTTTTTTAAATGCTGTTTTTTTTTTTTCTCTCTCGTTGCTTGTTTATATCTTTTGATTTGAGTTTCATGTCGTTTTTACGCACCGGAAAAATTATTAAAATTGCAACGAATAATCTAGGAATAAATGTATGATTAGATTGAAGTTAAATAAAATAAAAATCACTAAACAAAAAATAAATGTTTCAATAAATCACAATCAGTCTCCACAGGTTATTTAAATTTGTTGTAATTTCCTTCTCATTGTTCTATGTGGTTTCAGAGATCTTATACCGGTTGCCTGGTTTTAACTACGATTAAAAATTCATTTATACATATATATATTATTTTTTTTTAAATACAGGGTGCTAAGATAGTCACGAGAATGTCTTTATCTCCGCAACTATTGGTCGCAAACATATAGTTTCAGTTACAAAATGTTTTAAAAAATATGAGCATTTGCGGTATGACATGTTTAAATTTAAAATATCTTTTTTTTCAAAATTACAAAAATTAAATTTTTGTACAGTCCCAGATCCCTATAGTGATATTTAGAAAAATTGACACTCATCCTAACAAGAAGTTTCATTTATATTCTCCCAAAATGGAACAAGATATTTAAAGTTTAGATTTTCTAACATATTTCGGCCTTCAATAAGGGATCGGTTTAAAAATCCTATTTGGAAATTGTTTGCTTTTTCCCGGGCTTTATTAAAGAATTTTTCATTGACTTTTTAATAAAGACCGAGAAAATGCGAAATAATCCTAAATTTTGAAACTAACTATCTCAGACAATTTTGGGCGCACAAAAGTGAAACTTTCGTGTTATGTTTTTTAAGTTGAAAGTCAACTTTTACTATTAGCGCCCTGAAAACTGTATAAAAATTATCAATTTTTGTGATTTTTAATAAATTGATTTTTTAAATTTAAACATGTCGTATAATGAATGCTTACATTTCTTTTTAAATACATTTTGTAATTGGAGGACTTCTGAGATCAATTGTCGCGCAAATAAAGGCCTGCTCTCGACTTTGCACCCTGTATATTCTAAACATTTCTGGGTACTACTTTGTAAGTCCATGGATAGTTTATAAATATATTTGAATGCTGAAGTTCATAGAAAGTTTTAATATTCCAACATAAAAAATAATTTCAAAAATGAATGTACCAATACACCGCTAAAATAATATATAATTGAGTTTAGAATATATTGTTAATTTATAATAATAAGAAATTGAAACAAAAAATTAAAAATTAGTTAGAAGGAGGAAATTTTAAAAATTTCCAAATACTTAAATACATATATGTATTTTTAATCAAAATATTTTTCTAAAATATTTAACATACTTCAAATTTTTAAATTTCAGTGCATGTGTGTATAAATATTTTCAGTTTACAGCAGCAGTTTACAAAAATGATGCTTGCAGGTATTTAAATTTATTCCACATGGCAATGTAATTGGTATTCTTTAAATGTTTAAATTTCTTTAAATTGAGTCAACGCAATTTTTACCTCATTTGATGTAATTATGCTATCATGGCATATTAAATAATTGATAAATGTAAATATTATTAGTATTAATAAATAATATAGTAAATCGTCCTTTTTTTTTTAAAGCAGAATATCTTTTTTTTTTATAAAGATAGGGAATAAAATTGAATTGAATCTTTGTTTTATTATGCAGTTAAACAATTTCATATATTTTTTTTAAATAAATAACAGTAAAGAGATATTTAAAATTGTAAGTCGGTGAAACTTAGGATATTATTTTAAAAATGTGCAATTTGCATAACCTAGATTGTATATATATTATCATATAAACATTAAATAAATACTTCAGAATTTAAAAAGAAAAGAAAAAAGAATTACGAACCTTCTGAATTTTCATAAGAATTTTCTTCAAGGAAACACCCTTCCAACTAGCATTTTAAAATACACAATGACCAGTCGGAAGGGCATTCACTTAAAATTAGCTCTTATCTTGTAAAGTCTTTGTGACTTCTTCATACTTCATTCAGAATTATAATAACGAAAAATAGTTATTTTAACAAATTCCATCTCAGAAGCCGCCACTTTAGAATGTAGAAAAAGAGGGGAAAAAGGCTAAAAACCCCATAGGAATAGCATGGAAAGAAAAGCAAAAAAACTCACAATGTCAAGTGTGTTAAAAAAAAAAAAAAAAAAAAAAAAAAAAAAAAAATTTCCACCGCCACTTTAGAATGTAGGAAAAGAGGGAGAAAAAAGGCTAAAAACCCCATAGGAATAGCATGGGAACAAAAGCAAAAAAACTCACAATGTCAAGTGTGTTAAAAAAAAAAAAAAAAAAAAAAAAAATTCACACCGGAAGTAATAAGAGGACAAAGTTGACTAGAAAAATACATTGAACAGCGGGAACCGGGCGGGATGGGGCATGGGTCCTATCGTCCAGGATTAACACGACTCGCCTAGACCCGCCACTTTAGAATGTAAAAAAAGAGGGGAAAAAGGCTAAAAACCCCATAGGAATAGCATGGAAAGAAAAGCAAAAAAACTCACAATGTCAAGTGTGTTAAAAAAAAAAAAAATTCACACCGGAAGTAATAAGGGGACAAAGTTGACTAGAAAAACACATTGAACAGCGGGAACCGGGCGGGTTGGGGCATGGGTCCTATCGTCCAGGATTAATACGACTCGCCTAATAAAATGAATCCATAATTTCTAAGCGGTTGTCTGTAACAGGAGCAGTTTTTTTTTGCGATTCAACGCTGCTTTCAAGTATCAAAAGTTAGGCTTAAGAACTTACGCAGATATGAAAATGATTGTTTAATTGATATTAAAATAAGACTTTAATAAATAGAACATAGAGAATATTAAAGGTTAAAAATATTACATTTTTACCTTTTCTAAAGCTTATCCTAGTCTTTATAACGCTAAAACTGAACAAATCAGATGACATGTTTTAAAATTACCGCCTCACATAACGACACGACTTTCCCAAGACCTGGCGCCGGCGCCTGGCGTTTCCGTTGGACTTTGCAGTTGCACGGTCAGCGAAAATTAAATAAATGCAATCCACAGATGTCGATGTTATCATCTGCTCTTCCTTCTTGCATCCGCGATAATCATGTTTGAAAGTTCAACATTTGAAACAGAAATTTATTAAGCATTTATAGCTGTAGAAAACATATAGTCAATATTTTAAGGAAAAATTTAGTGGAGTTAAACAATTATTTAAATTTTTATAAAGTATTTTAAAAACTTATGAGATCACTTTATTTTTCCATTTTAAAATCTCGAATTAAACGGAAAAGTATATTTTGTTTTAGTGTATATTTCAGTATTGAACAAAATATTCAGTGAAAATAAATAAAATAAAATAAGACCAATCAAACAGAGTAATGATTTAACAACATGATCAATATTGATAATTTATCAGTGACATTTAAACTTAAATAGAATCATAACTTAAAGAAAAGAAGAAAAAAACTCATTTCTGTAACTTCCCGATGAGTATTAGAGACCGCGAGGTTCTACTCTCGAACCTTACAGACGGGAAGTGTTGGTTTCGATTCCTGGTCACGCTCGTCGACTTAGGTTTTCGGAGTTTTCCCGTGATTTTCTTTGAAACTCGCGTAAAGCACTATATTACTTATTCAATAACATCCGTGATTAGCTTTTTGTATCTAAACTCTGGGTCTGGGGAATGCATAGATTTTTATGACAGAAGACAATCATTTTTATGATATATAGAAGATCTTAGAAAATGTATTTTTCTAAGGGTTTATTATTATTATTATTACAAATGAAAAAAAAAAAAAAAAAACAGTAAATTTGTTTTAAATCATCAGAAAACGATGTTTCAATTATTCGTTTTAAGGGTGATATCGAATTCTTTTGAAAGATAATCATAGTGATAATTTTTATCCATCCCTCCCCCATCCCCCAGGGATGATGTATACTTATTCTTAGGGGAAAAAACAATGTCCTATGAATAATAATAATATAAAAAAAAACTGTTTGACTATTACTCGTTATACATCCAAATTGAATCAATAATATATATCAAATGTATGTCACGCAGAAGGTTTGGTGAGTATATGTATTACAGAAGCTGATAGATAGCCTTTCTGTGAATGGAAAATTTTGGAACGTGGCAGTGCCACCTATCGTCCGATATGCACCCAAAGGCAATCTGTAGAGTTTTACGTAATATTAATTTCACTTACCAAATTTACAATATTTATAAATCACAGAAGTTGAGATTTTCCGTTTCCGTTATGAGATTAAATTGCAACATAGCCCCGCCACCTGTTGGCCGATGTGCATCCAAAATGGACCATGAAAGCTTTACATAAAATCGATTTCACTTATAACTTCAGTGTATCACAAAATTTATTGTTAAATCACAAGAGTTAAAATATTGCCTTTCCGTTAAAATGATTAAATTGCAGATTAGCAACGCCACCTGTTGGACAATGTATACATCCAAATTGTATTAGCAGAGGTTATGATGATATATACCAATATATCAAGTTTAATGCATTTGTACGCTATAGAAGCTGAGATATAGCCGTCCCATAAATGGAGGGTTTCATTGCATAGCACCGCAATCTATCGGACGATATATCCCAAATGAAATTCAAATAAGCTCCAATTTAGGGCAAGATCTAATATTGTAACAAGTTTGGTTGAATTCCATACATTGATTCCTGAAATACAAAATCCACAAAATTTTTCCATGAGTTTAAAATTTTGTAATTTTTTTTCACCTCACCGCTACTGATTATTGAGAAGCATTCTTTACTGACGTGCTAACAAAACGTTAAACTGAAAATGTAAAAAATGTTCTATTCTCTATCATGCTAAAAATTATAAATTTCGAATAACTTACGAAGTTTTTAAATTAGAATGTTGCAAATCTCTTAGTAAGATTCTTATCAATATCATAAGTGATATTTTAAAACTGGTCCGATCTCTCTGAAATCATTTGTTCTTGAGATATCGTGTACATGAACTAACGGGCTATCGCACTAATAGGTGCCGAAGCCGATACACATTAACAGATACCATACCAACCTTTTGGCTTCCGGATTCCTCACGCCACAAAACGTGTAAAAAAATCAAAAACTGAAGTCAAAAATTTTCATGATTAACCTATTTTCCCTACCAATAGTACTAAAAAGTCATTTTGTCATATTCGTTATAATTACACTGTTACAGAACGTGTTATGACGGTGTCACACTTGAACGTTCTATATAGAACTAGAATTGTACGTTTTATAGATGGTACAAATCAAACATTTTCAGAACGTTCTAAATAATACTATTTCTATACGTGTTTTAGAACGTTCTTTTGACACGAAACACGGTGTTTGAACTATTGAAACCGTTATTAGACGTTCACAGAACGTTCCTGTGCTACTTGGGCCGTTACTAGTCCCTATACACAACGCCACCCATTACAGATTGCGCACTTTTAATTTAACTGCCACCAATAATTTTAAGAAGTGATGTGATCGACGTTTCTTCGATTTTATTCGCGTTTTATATATATCAAGGACCACTTTTAAATATTTTTGGTGGCTATTGAATAAAAAAATCTTGCAAAATTGAAGGATGGGCGGCAAATCGACCAACTAGCGACTACTAACGGGTTAATAGTTCAAAACGTGCTTTTGGCAGCGCTTTTGTAAAAATATCTGCAGGTTGATGTTGACCATCAATATATTGAGTTTACCAGATAAATATTTTTCACGTACAAAATGAAACTTGATGTCAATATGTTTGATTCGTTGGTGAAATTCTGGATTTTCCTCCAAACAAACTGCACTTGCATTATCCACTTTCAGGGTAGGTATAGTTGCTAGTGGGGCAATGTCATCAAAGAGACGTGTCAACCAAACTATTTCTTTAGTTGCCTCACATGTAGCTACATATTCTGCTTCTGTGGTACTTAATGACACACATTGCTGTCGACGAGTAGCCCAGCCAATGGCTGCTCCACTATATTTAAACACAATACCAGAGACACTTTTTCTCGTTGCTATGTCACTAGCGTAATCTGCATCACTATATGCCTCCAAGGTTCCAGGCTGAAAACCAGATGTGAATATTAATGCTATATTATATGTTCCTTTGATGTACTTTAGAATTCTTTTAACCATTGACCAATGTCTCTGTTTAGCTTTATCTAAAAATTGTGAACAATATGATACAGCAAAGGCAATATCAGGGCGAGTAGCAACTGCCATGTACATCAAGCTTCCAACAGCCTGTCTGTAAGGGATTTTCTCTAAAATCAACTTTTAGAGAATCTTCCATTGAAAGATTGCCTCTTTCCATGGGTGTAGAAACAGGGTTGGCATCTTTCATGTTGAACTTTTCCAAAACCTTGTAAGCATAATTTTTCTGACTGATTGCAATATCACCATTTTTCAGCTTTTTTATTTCTAAGCCAAGGTAGTATTCAGCATCTTTATGTGTCACTTTAAACTCATGCTGCAATTCCTGAAGGAAATTATTCTTTATTTGTGGAGTCGTGGCAACAAGTCCATCATTAACATATAATGCTAATTGCCGAAACGTCAGTGGAGGCCCTCTGTTGAGACTCAAAACGGTTTTGGGCTGTGTCTGTCTGTCTGTTTGTCGCGCGATAGCGGCCGCAAAAATGGCGCTATTGACTTGAAATTTGGTACACATGTTCATGAGCCCCACGAAATCAGCTGTATAGTTTTTGGTATGTATTCCATTTCTACTTCGTATACAGAGACACGCAAAAGTTTTTCTTATCATTACGGCCAATGGGAGGAATTTGTATGTATCGCGATAGCGACCACAAAAATCACGCTATTGACTTGCAATTTGGTACACATGTTCATGAGCCCCACGAAATCAGCTGTATAGTTTTTAGTATGTATTCCATTTCTACTTCGTATACAGGGACACGCCAAAGTTTTTCTTATCATTACGGCCAATGGGAGGAATTTGTATGTATCGCGATAGCGGCCACAAAAATCACGCTATTGACTTGCAATTTGGTACACATGTTCATGTGCCCCACGAAATCAGCTGTATAGTTTTTGGTATGTATTCCATTTCTACTTCGTATACAGGGACACGCAAAAGTTTTTCTTATCATCACGGCCAATGGGAGGAATTTGTATGTATCGCGATAGCGGCCACAAAAATCACGCTATTGACTTGCAATTTGGTACACATGTTCATGTGCCCCACGAAATCAGCTGTATAGTTTTTGGTATGTATTCCATTTCTACTTCGTATACAGGGACACGCAAAAGTTTTTCTTATCATTACGGCCTATGGGAGGAATCTGTATGTACCGCGATAGCGGCCACAAAAATCACGCTATTGACTTGCAATTTAGTACACATGCTCATGCGCCCAACGGAATCAGCTGTATAGTTTTAGGTGTGCATTCCATTTGTAGTTCGTGTACAGGGTCACGCCAAATAGTTCGATCATTACGGCCTATGGGAAGAATCTGTATGTACCGCGATAACCACCGCAAAAATCAAGCTATTGACTTCCAATTTTTTCCGAAACGCCAGTGGAGGCCCTCTGTTGAGACTCAAAAGGATTTTGGGTTCCGTCGGTCCGTCCGTCCGTCTGTCTGTCTGCCGTGCGATAGCGGCCGCAAAAATCACGCTATTGACTTGAAATTTGGTACACATGTTCATGAGCCCCACGAAATCAGCTGTATAGTTTTTGGTATGTATTCCATTTCTACTTCGTACACAGGGACACGCAAAAGTTTTTCTTATCATTACGGCCTATGGGAGGAATCTGTATGTACCGCGATAGCGGCCACAAAAATCACGCTATTGACTTGCAATTTAGTGCACATGCTCATGCGCCCAACGGAATCAGCTGTATAGTTTTAGGTGTTCATTCCATTTGTAGTTCGTGTACAGGGTCACGCCAAATAGTTCGATCATTACGGCCTATGGGAAGAATCTGTATGTACCGCGATAACCACCGAAAAAATCAAGCTATTGACTTCCAATTTTTTCCGAAACGTCAATGGAGGCCCTCTGTTGAGACTCAAAAGGATTTTGGGTTCCGTCGGTCCGTCTGTCTGTCTGCCGTGCGATAGCGGCCGCAAAAATCACGCTATTGACTTGAAATTTGGTACACATGTTCATGAGCCCCACGAAATCAGCTGTATAGTTTTTGGTATGTATTCCATTTCTACTTCGTACACAGGGACACGCCAAAGTTTTTCTTATCATTACGGCCTATGGGAAGAATTTGTATGTACCGCGATAGCGGTCTCAAAAATAACGCTATTGACTTGCAAGTTGGTACACATATTCATGAGCCCAACGGAATTAGCTGTATAGTGTTAGGTGTGTATTCCATTTGTCGTTCGTGTACAGGGACACGCCAAAATTTTTCTTATCCTTACGGCCTATGGGAAGAATTTGTATGTACCGCAATAGCGACCGAAAAAATCCTTCGATTGACTTGCAAATTGGCGCACACGTTCCAGCTTTGCATATAAGTAGCTGTATAATTTTTATTGATATATTTTTTATAAACTGTGTACAGGGACACGCAAAAATTCTTAACATTAAGGCGTATGGGGGTGATTTTCGTTTAAACGCATTTTAATATCACTACTTTGCAATGAAGAAAATGAAATTAGAGCACGTGAGTAAGATGCTTAAACTTATGTTGTTTGAAGAAAATATGTGCTCTTAAGCTTTCTAATTAATGTACAGGACCTTACAAAAGTGTTCTGACAATGTCACTTAGTCATCCAAACGATGTTAAATATGGAACAATTATTAATTTTAAACGCAAAATAAGCTGAATAGTTTTTACTGATGTATACAATGTTTATGGTTCGTTTACAAAGACACACGAAAGAATTTCATAACATTAGACCCTATGGACAAATTTTTAATTTAAGCGCGCACTTTAATGCGTTTATGCTGAATTGAACTTAATAAAGTTAACATACATTATAAAGTTGCTTAAAATCATGTTAACTCTTAAAAAAGTTTATGTATAGACTAAATAATTTATGGGACCACACAAAATAATTCCGAGTATGTACTGTAATCATCCAAATGATGTCAAATTAGTTCGAAAAATTAATGAGTTATAATTAATTAGGTTTATTCTTATTATTAGCGTTTATAATGACTGTGGCTACTTTTCCGGCATACATAAAGGAATTTCGTACTATTACGGTCTATAGTCGGTATTTCTTAAAAGTGTATTTTAACATGGTTACACCCCATCAAATATAATAAAATTTTATTAGAATTTTAAAGCATGTTTTCCTGTTGAAAATTGTGGGCATAGAATTGATAATTAGTTTAAAGGTTATGCAAAATATTTCCGATATGCTATGTAATATTTTTTTGTATAAAATTTGGTATTTATGAATTTCAGGGAAATAATACAAGACCGTCGTTTATTAAGAATACATATTGTTGCGTACTTGGAGGTTGGTAAGTTGTCCGAGAATGAAAGGCGAAACTTATAAAAATTCAGTGAATTATTCATAGAAAATTCCAGAAAAATACAGGTCTATAAACCAAGTATCAGCTTCAATTCAACCAGTAAACACAGCTTAAACAACAGCCGTTAACAGCAAAACAACAGTACAAACTGTTTATCAATAACACATAAAGCAAGTCTCATTCAAAGAGGCTCAAAGCAAAGCAAGCATTTGACGAAAATGACACAGATCTGAGATTGGCCGCCTTGGCTAAAAAAATGCTCCTTTTATACTATTCTACCGAACACAGACAGTTCTGGAAAATTCTTGTATCTCATCAGCCAATGAGATTAGAGCTTCCATATTTGGTATATCCCTAATAAGAATTTTCTCGCCAAGGTCGCCAAAAAAATCGCCAAGGAGGGAAACAGTCGCCAAATCCTTTTCTTCCCTTATTGGAGTTTTTCAATGGGTTTTTAAGGAAAATTAGGCTATTTTAACGCTAAAACGATTAGAAATGCACAAAATTAGCATTTTATCGACTTACTAAGCCTCTGAAAAAAATTATACAAAAATAAATGCAATTATTTACAATTCCATAACACTTTATATGATATACAAATAGGTATACAAAGAGAGATATAGCGGGGGGTTGAGGGGGGCGGCAGCCCCCCTCAGGAATGTATCCGATTATGGTAATAAGTCGATCGAATCAATATATACTATTATATAATAAGGAATAAATAAAATGACCTATTGAAAAATTTCTGATGCAAATAGGACGTTGAGGCTCCTGATCTGCAGATCCACTAGTAATAACTTCTGATGTTTGTCATTGTTGGAAAACAGACATGGATCAGCATTACTTCCTTTAAACCATACTTTTCTAGAAATTCTTTGAATCACTTATTCCAACATCTTGGTGATTGTTTTAGTCTATAGAGAATTATCACTATTCGACATACTCGACCTAAGTTGTCATCATAACCTTCTGATTGTTTCATGTAGATTTCTTCTTCTAATGTCCGATACAAAAAGGCAGTTTTCACATCAAACTGTGTCATCCCTAAGCCCTCAGTTGCAGCAACACTGATCAAAGCGCGGATACTTTCAAAACGTTCTACCGGACTAAACGTTTCAAAATAATCTACTTCTTTCCTTTGGGAAAAACCTTTTACCACCAACCTAGCTTTGAATTTATAGATTTCACTACTGGCATGATACTTCACTTTATACACCCATTTATTTGCAATGGCTCGTCTTCCTTCTGGTAGGTCTGTTAAATACCATGTTTTATTCTCAGATAACGATTTAATTTCTTCATCCATTGCAATCTGCCATTCTTTGGCATTTTTAGATTTTATTGCTTGATAGTAATGTTTTGGCTCAAGCTGTTTTGCAATACAACATTCAATAAGACGTACAGGTGCTTTCAGTCCTTTTCTATCTCTTAGTTCTCGAACACAGTTTACATCCTCAGGAGTGTCATCTGAATCAAACTCAGTTTCAGTAGTGGGTGTAATATCTGGTGGTTCAACATTAGATTCTGGTTCAACTCTGACAACGGCTGACGCTGATGCTGATTCAGGAGAAAATACTACATCTCTTGTTCGTTCTATCTTTCTTGTATCTTTGAACCATACACGATAACCATCAACTTCATCTAAATAGCCAACTAAGATTCCTTTTTGACCTTTTGGATCCCATTTCTTATGTTTCTGCTTAGGAGTATGGACAAAAAACTCTGTGCCAATAATTCTAATGTGGTCTAGTCTTGGAGTTTTACCCCAAAAAACTTCATAAGGAGATTTTCCTTCAATTGCTGAAGTTCCAGCCAGGTCCTGACTTACGGTAGGGCATACGGGGCAAATGCCCTGGGCCCCCCCTACAGGCGTATGCAGAAATTCTGCAACCTAAAGACCTCTTATGCCACTGCAAGGGGCCCCCCAGAATAGGTTTGCCCCGGGGCTCCAGGTAGTCTAAGTCGGGCCCTGGTTCCAGCACGATTCAATATGTGTACTACAGTATTGATTATTTCAGCCCACACTGATTTTGGCAAATCCTTAGCAATCATGATTGATCGAGCTATATCAACAACAGTTCTGTTATTTCGCTCAGCTGATCCATTTTGTTGAGGTGTATATGGTACCCAATTACCCAATTTTCTGAGCCAAGAAGTTTATCTGTCGTAAATATTTCCATAATTAGCTATTAATTATATCGCCAAGATCAGTTTTACACCGTGAATCTTGATCACCTTGAATAGGCTTACTTCGATACTTTTCACTTAACTCTGGCGCTGTAGGACACGAATCTGGGCCCCATAACCTGCTAACACTTTAACAAAATTAAGTAGCAGAGATTAGATCTTGAGTTTTAATTAACTTAGTTACAGAAAACGACAAATTTTGTGGTAGTTACATAGGATATTAACCAAACGCCATACGAATGCTACAACATCAATAAACTGAACAGGAACAAGAACTTGCCATCAGCACAAAGAAAAGTTACATGTAAAAGCTTTGAGAACACAAGCAGGTACATGGAGTAAAGAGTTAATTGAAAGTTCATAATATTAACAGATACGCTTGTTAGTTTTGATATAAAAGATCTTCACCCCTCCATAGATATTCCAGAAATAAACCAAATTTTTCAAAACAAACTTATTGAAATTTATGATAAGAATGAAACTAGTGAAACCCTCATAAGCGCCAATATCCTTCTTTTAAATTAATCATAATTTTCCTTTAAAGGACACATCTATAGACAGTCAAAGGATGCGCCAATGGGGCTTCCCATAATCACTGAATCAAAACTCCGACATCTAGAAAAAGCCTCTAATGATATTCTAAAAAATTGTAAAATTTGACTTAGATGATATTTTCTCTATAATTCCCAGTAATACTAACCCCAAAGGAAACTAAAAAAAAAAAAAAAAAACTTAACAGCTTAGACTATAATCTCTAATTTGCACTAGAAACAGAAGTCAATAATGATTTAGACTTCTTAGAGGGGAAAACAATCAAAAATAAAGATAACGCTTTCGATTCTATTGCTTTTAGAAAACCGACAAGCAAAAATGAAATTACTAACCGCAAATGCTTAACACTCCTTCTATCTAAATTGACTGCCACCTGACCTTATACAAATCGTGCTATTCTTGATTTCATCAATAAAATCTTCTTTAAAAAATAAATAAAGAAATAAAGAAATTCCTTAAAGAAATTGGTAAAAAAGGCAGGCTACTGTAAATCTTTTATTCAAAAACTCCAAAAAAAAAAAAAAAAAAAAAAAAGTTTAAGAAACCTTAATTCCATAAGCAATTCACACCCCGTTGTACAGTATTGTGATGAAGCTGCTACCAATATTAAATATGAAAGAACAAAATATGGTAGGAGAATAGAATATATATTTATGTCTTATAAGGTGCAACCTTTCAGCGCCTATATAGCTTCATGGGTTAACTCTTTTCGAAACAGAATCATTACTGTTTGTTTGCAACAGGTATCCAGAACCTAATTAAGGTCGGAGAACACTATGCTTACTAATTTTTAACTCATTTATAATAAAATTAAGTGCTTTCATCAGAAATTTGTTTTTATAAAAACTTATGGATGTTAAATATAGGAGTTAATGTATCGCCAGTTAGACACCACTAATAAATGTTACGTGTATAAAGTGAGAAATTTTTGTTTATTATAAATAAAAAGATTTCTTAAAAAAAAGTGTGTTGAGAGTATGCTCCGGGCTTAATGAGGTCCTGCTGGTGTCTATGTGTGAACAATATAAAGTGTAAAACTAACAATAAGATAAATAAAATAAAAGTTTGACAATCTTGCACAGAAAAACCCAACAAGAATAACTCAAAATAAATTTTACAATGAAAATTTAAAACAAAAAAGGAAATGCTTGAAACCTCGTGTGATATTCAATTAAAAACAAACATGTGCATTTATAACTCTGTGCAATAAAAAAAAAAAAAAAAAAAAAAAGTACTTTTTTAAATGTATCGATATACTGAACGGAGAGGTAGTTACTCTAAGAAGGATTCTTAAACAATACGAGAAATGTTTTATTGTTTACGATTTATGTAGTTATTGCACATTTTAAAAGATGAGGGAAAGAAACTTAAAACGATAGTTACTAAGATAACTTTTGTTTAAGAAGAACATATGAAATGAGGAATTTATTTGTTTTTTATAGCAAATGCATAGGTTTTTTGCTCTTTCGTTGTCATATCGTTTTACAGTCTTTCTTTGCACATTAAGGCTCGTGAGACCGGGGCACATAAAATTTGAAGTGGATTCTACGCAATTGTAATCCTCTGGTATTAATAGCCCCTGTCACGAACCCTGCACCTGAGAATTAAAAGTCGGAGCGCAAACCATTTTGCAACCACATGGGTACAGCAGTTCTATAAATCCGTTCCATATAAAATATTGAACAATGCTTTAATTTCTGTAAAAAAATTTTTAAAGAATGTAATTTTAAAAAAAAGTAACTGAATTTTTAGTTTTTTAAGTGGGTATTTACAGAGATTATAGAAAGTTCTATATATTAACATTCGAAATACGTTAATCGTACATTTTTGTTTTAAATACTATGTAATTCCTTTTTAACCTTGTTTTTTTTAATCTTTTCTCTGATTTTCTGCGTCTAGTGTCTTCTATTGTTAAAATAATTACGACGAACACATACTGGTACTACTACTTCTAATAATAATAATAATATCAATTATTTTTTTGCGTAAAAAAAAAAAAAACTGCTTCACAATATATATATATACATATTTTTTTTTTTTTTTTTTTTTGAGAATTGCATTAAAATATAGGATTTTCTTCTTATTATTTAGTTTTAAAAATATTTTTGTATTAGGAGTGTTTCGGTAAATTTTTCTATTTCCACCGGAAAAATAAATAAATGTTTTACATATATAATATATAACTAAACATAATTTAACGGAAATTTTAGAATTGATGAAATTTCGTGTAATTGAGCTGTTCTTCAAGACAGCTGGAGAGAAATACGTTTTGAAATGATTATAGGAAGTATTAAATTTCTTCCAAATCAGTACAGTCGGGGAAAAAAAAACCCGTAACAGTCGGTGCAACTTCGTTGCTAATCGATGCACAGAAATATAATAGGTATCATTCGACTAGAAATTTTGAGTACTTTTAGAAAATAAAGTGGAATTTTGAATTGGGGCTCATCTACATATTAAAACGCACACCAACTTTGATTTTTCTAATAGTAATACCCTATTTTTATTTTATATTTGAATTCCTAGGGTCGCGACGTTGCGAAAAAGTATATTGGTTATGTATTTTACTTAATTTTTTATATAGTTACTAGCAGACCCGGCCACGCGTTGCTGTGACTAAGTTATACGTTGAATTATACGGCTGTAAACTATTTAGTACAGTCAAATTATTATTTACGAACAAAGACGAAAACGTTGTAGCCGATGTAAAAACCCACAGGGTTGAGATTTGAAACTTAGGTCAAAATTTGGAAGCGATTGATAAAAATTTTCGTAGTGTTGATATTAAGCACAAATTAATTTTATTGTAGGGTCCTATAAATTTTAATGGAGAAGAGATATATATTATTTCTAATGCTACTTTGGATAAAATTGCTAAAATGACTGACATATAAATTAAATTCTATTAAAATTCTATTAAAATAAAAGTATAAAAGAAACAGACGATTTTAAAATCAATTTTTATGGAGGAGTGAAATATAATATATGCTATAATGGATAATTTTACTATAAAATGACCTCATCATTTTAAATATTTTAAAGAGGGCAACAGCTGTAGTTATAAAAAGGAAAACAATAAGGCTAAACCAGAAAAATAAGTAAATTTGATAAATATTTTAAAACTTTAAAATTGGAAATCTTATGAAATATTGGACATTTAAAGTAAATACATGTATCATTTTAAATAGAAAAAGATTTTGGAAAAGTTTAGTGTATTTTAACGAAGTGATGAGAAGTTTTTCAGTATGTTAAAAGTTTAATAGTAAATTCAAGTTAATAAAGATGGGAAACATTGAGGATTAAGATAAGAATAATTATAAGATAAAAAAAAAATTATATACCATGCTTTTAAATTTTAATATACTAATAATATACTAATTAAAAGGAAAATGATAAATATTCTATCATAGTTTGAAGTCAAATTTGTTTTCTAATGTCTAAGTAAAATATCTGATGTAAGATACTAATATTTTGCAGCGGAATAGATTTCATTTCTGTCATCCTTGGCGAAAAAAAAAAGAATATCGCCAAATTATCTGGCGAAAATATTTAATTCCTTTCAAAAATCATAGTTATTCTAACAACTTATATTAAAAGAGTAATGAATAATATGAAACAATATTTGGTACAATACATATTACATGTCATACATACGTACAATGAATAATACATATTACATTTCGTACAATGCATACATCTGGCATGTATATTTTCGTGTTACGCTTTTGATCGCCAAATACTAATAATAATAATAATAAAAGCCAAGGGCGACAGAGTTTTGAAATTTAAAATTAAAATTTTGTCAATTTGACAGTAAAATAATTCAATCTAACACCCACGATAACTAATACATATCTATACCCAAATATAAGGATTAAAATCGGGAAATAAATTTCCTCGATATTTAATAATTTCTTACAAAAAATCCAGTGGGCAATTAACATAGGAAATCTTTTTCTTGGCTGCACAGACGGTCAGTGAGTCACAATTCGCTTGCGTATAGAACTCATAGATATAGTATAGCATATATAGAATAGAGTGATCATTGGGGAGAAAAAAGTTATTCCTTTTCATTTGGGAAAAGACGATGTTTTTACCAAAATATGGCCGTCTTTCCCCGAGTGAATACACACGGGAATACATACTAATATTTTAGCAAATAAAATTTATGAATAATTTATTTGCTAAAGGGGAATGGAAGACTCCAGATACAGTTTCAAATTAATATTTCTTTCTTTCTTTTTTTTTTTTTTTCTTTCTTTCAATACCACTTAATGGCTGTTTCCAAAGCTTTTATTTATTTATTTTTTTCGGCATCAAAAATCTTTGTACGATAACATGGGGATGAGAGATCTATATATATTACTATATCTATGATAGAACTACATTAGCACTTTATCAATGTGTATAAAATCTTTAAATTGATTATGACGTCAATTTTCGTGAGATGCATAATTTAACTTTTTATAATTTTTTAACGTTCACGTTTGATTAAATGTATTTATTTTTATGTCGAAAGAAAATGAACTCGTATTTTTTTTTTTTTTTTTTTGGCAACAATTAAATTAATGGAACTCACAGATATTTTGGAGCAACTTTAATAAAGGTCTATAATTAACAAATAATTGCAATAAAACAATATTGTGACAATAAATTGAGATAAAAACTATCCTATCTCTCAAGTTGGACCAAACTGCACACAGTGTGAAAAATTTCATTAAAATCGGTTCCTTAGTTTAGGAGTTTACCCCGGACAAACATCGTGACACGTAATTTATATATATATACAGATAAGAGTTCAAAGTTTAAAGGTACTAATGTTAAATTCATATTTCAAACTTTTATTAATATCTTCACGGAAAGTAACTTGATCGATATATATATATATATATATATTACGAGATGCAGTGAAAAAACACAGACATAATCCATTATCACTTTTGATTCTGAAAAATATTTTTAATTATGAAAAATATTAATAAATTCATATTCAAAAAATTTATGAATTATGACCTATATTATTTTTTTCATAAAATGTATCCTTATGCTGAAAAATATGGCTGTGCAAATTTTGAAGCTCTTTGCAGTGATTAGTTTTCGAGATATAAAGAAATCTTTCTTTTGGAGAGGCTTAGGGGGCAATCTCATAAAATTTTGCATGAGATAACGAAGAAAATCTTAAAAAATAACAGAGAAAATTAAACAAAATATTTTTAATTTTCATTTACGGGTCAAACAGTATAACAACAACGTCGAACGCGAAGAAATGAAACACAGACGATTTTTATAAATTAATGTTAGCAAACGAATTCTTGTTATCTAAAGAAAACAAGTCCTGAGTCCTGTCTTCCATCGTTCCTCTAAAACAAAAGAATATAGAAAAGATAAATAAAAGTGACTATGCGTATTCGTATTAACCCCCCTATTCTACGTTGGAAAAAAGGTGTCGTGCCCTTAGCGATCGTGCCCTTAGCGGAACGTGCCCTTAGCGGAATGGGGTGAAAGGAAAGAAAGAGCAATAGAAGAAGCCGTGCCCTTAGCGGAAATAAGAAGGTGTGCGTGTGGCAGATTGAAATATGTTATTCAAATACACAAAAGAATGCTTTCTATAAAATGTAGTATGATTAGCATTAGATTTACAGAGTCAAACAAAAATATTCAGTTGACACTGAGGGTTATTATTGGAAATTTGCTGAATTGCATTTTCGTTTACATTAAGAAGCGTTTATTCTACCAAAGAAAGTATTAGATTCGTAAAAATTTTCGACTTTCGGTTTTTGACGGATTTATACGTTTTGAGAGATCTAGAACACCATTTGACTACTTTTAGAAAATGTCTGTCTGTCTGTCTGTCTCTCTCTCTCTCATTGTGTGTGTTTGTGTGTGACAAAAATTTTGTGGCAACTGTATCTCCGGAACTACTGCTCAGAATTGCATATAAATTTACATGTAGATGCACCTTGAGCTAAATTAGTGCCTACCATTTTTTGTTGCCAACCGCTCAACAGGTGGCGCTGCTATATAGCGGTTTCCACAATTTAAGGGAAAGCTATATCTCAGGTTCTATTGCGTATAATCAAACAAAACATGATTATATGTGAAGGCCATTATGAGACATTATGCTGTTTCAATTTGGATGCTTATTGGCCAATAGATGGCGCTGCTATACTGCAAATTTCCTCGATAACGGGAAAGCTATATCTCAACTTCTGTAGAATATAAATGTACGAAACTTGATTTCTGAGATAACTATTATAAAAATGTATTTTTTAAGATGTCATTTATAGTTAATAAAACTGTCTTTCTTTGGATATTTAGTGTTAGTTTTCTGTAAGATGAAAATTAATTATTTGCACTTAGTGAATTTGTATAGGAAAGTAAAGTCTTGTGATGGCCACAACATACTAGTTCTTATTTTATTTTATTTTATTAATGATATGTGTTATTCAAATTCTTTATTGAATTTCCCTACTTAAAATAGCTCTAATAGAACCTATGCCAATGGTTTGTGTACATGATGGATATCCAAAAAATGCCAATGCATTGCGCTTTAGGGGAGACATTTTTATAAATCACATTTAAACAACTTCATCAAAAAATCATAAAGAAATTCGCATTTATTGTTTATATGCTAAGAAAATGTTTTGTATAAACAATAATATGCTTAACTTCCAGATTTACAGGGCTATGCAAGAAGTTTCGAAATATTAAGGGGCGCAAATAGGAAATTAAGAGCAGCATTTCTGTTTGTGTTAAGCCTTTTTAACACTTTTCAACAATGTTTCAGAGTGATTATGGATTCAGTTAGTCTATATGTCTGTCTTTTTGTCCGTCCATTGTGTGATAATATAGACAAAGAACGTAGAATGTAATACGATACAAGGAGTACTTACAGTTGGAAAGTGTTGATAATCAATGTGTACCTCCTGATTTTTCGTTTTAGTTTTGAAAGGTGTAATGCTTAATTATATTTTCAAAAACTTAAATAAAATAATAAAATGGCAATAATGTACGTTTTTGTATTGAGTACTGTGATTCATTAAACTTTATATGGTTACATAACACCGTTACCTCAAATAACGGATATTCTACAGTACGCATACCTATTTTTGCGGCAGGTTTTACTTCTGAAGCAAAGTATAGTCAGTGTTAAATGTGGATAACGTGTGGAGGAAAATTGAACAGTTCATTTTTGTATTTATTAATTTATTTTAAAATTTATTATACATTTCCGCTAAAGGCACGTATGCTAAAAGCACGCCACAGAGGGGGGATAACATTTCCGCTAAGGACACGGGTTTATAGATTTCCGCTAAGGGCACGGCCCCGGAAAAAATATACACAAAAGTCATTTGCCTCATCGATTACTGGTGATAAATTTAGAATCCTTTAAACGAACACAAGAAGGAAAAAAATCAAAAATTATGCGGGCTTACTGTTTAAAATAGAGAAATAGATGAAACATAAAAATTGTCAATTAAAAAAAAAAAAAAAAAAAAAAAAAAAAAAAAAAAAATTAAAGCTTTCATTATTACAAATTTACTGGTACTGAAGCAAAATTTATGTGAAAATACTAATTAATAAACTTTTTTTAAGATAGTGACTAGTATTTTACAAGAGAATTTGGGTTTGAAGATGATAATTAAAAACAAGCGATCAAGCATTTACGATCTCTGTTACTTGTTTCAATTATTTATTTATTTACTAGTATATAACCCCGTCAAAATGACGGAATGTGAAATCAATTAAGGTAGTAAATCAACGAATGCTTTGCCAGCTTCGCTGGTCACTATATTTAAAGGGGACTAACGTGCAAGTTGTACCTGACGGGACTAATGTGAAAGTTGTACCTCACGGGACTAATGTGCAAGTTGCACCGAACGAACAATCTATTTCTTTCAACGAAAATATCTACTAACACTGGACGAGAGGTCTAATATATCGTATCATATTATCTATCGTACTTATTGTAATACTAGCCACCTTCGGCGACCAGCTGGTTTGCGATCCCTGAAAAATTCGACTTTACGAAACTCCCGCTCGGTGGAGCCTTTTTCCCGTTTCAGGTCTAATAACAGCTTATTGATAAATAATGAAAATAGCTTATTGAAAAATTTAATCGCAGTAAATTCCCGTGCGGTAGCGCTTTCGGCGCCCTCTTTCCTTTTCAATATCCGAAACAGCGTGTTCGCTCACCGTGTTAGGATCTTTAAAATTTCTGACTTACTACTTAAATTTCTGAGCTAAGTCCCGCTCGGTAGCGCCTGCGGCGCCTTATCCTCGTTTTATAACTTACAACACCTTCTTCGCTCATTAGAATTTGAAATATTAAAAATTTAAAATATTACAGCACCATCTGGCGGTAGAAATTTCTGTAATGTATTGTTCAATTCCAAATCAACAAAGCTTTCAAATGATGTATTACTTATGAAATTATTTTAATTAGTAGCCGAGATACAAAAGAAAGCCTAATCAGGACACCTTAAAACATGTAAATCAGGTGAAATCTCGAATTGCACTTTCGATAATATAAAAGTACTTTAAAATATTTTTTGAATGATGTATTAAAAATAATTTAATCATAATTAGAATTTTAAACATTGAAATTGTAAAATATCACAGCGCCATCTGGCGGTACAAATTTCTGTAATCTACTGTTCAATTCCAAATCAACAAAGCTTTCAAATGATGTATTACTTATAAAATTATTTTAATTAGTAGCTGAGATACAAAAGAAAACCTAATCAGGACACCTTAAAACTAGTAAATCAGGTGAAATCTCAAATTCCACTTTCGATAATATAAAAGTACTTTAAAATATCTTTCGAATGATGTGATGTATTAAGAAGAATTTAATCATTATTGTAAAATAAAAAGTAACTTTTTAACTTTTTTTTTTTTTTTTTTTTTTGTAATTTTCGCCCTTTCTTCCTCTGCTTCAAGCTTTCCTAATAATTCTGCTCTTTCAAAAAGATTCACAATCGAATTATCAGGCATTAAAACCAAAATACTACGAAATTTCAACGGCATATCTCAATTTAAAATACTGCAAAATATAATCTTTTCCCAATAAAAATGTTTTTTTTTTTTTTTTTTTTTTTTGTTTATTCAGATATTTTCAGGAAAATTGAACAGTAGCTTTATAATATGCTGTCTAGGTTAAATATTAATTTAAATGTAACGTGAATAAAAATTTGAAAAAGTTTGAAAATTGCAATTTTTATCCCCACTATAAAGCACGTGATATCTTAATTGGTTACATTCATTTCCTTTTTCATCGCAGACAGTTGTCTCGCATGTGTTTTGTTTCCGATCGAGACAGCTTAGAAAATCGTCTGCTTTTCTGCGTTCAGTAGGGGCTGAACGTATAGATGCTCAGACAGACAGACAGACATCTTCTTTTATTATTATAGATAGATAACTCAATACTTATTTCGCTTCCTTCTTCAACTCGTTTTAATACACATTTTTTATATGCATGAGCAAATTTAATATTTTATAACTTTTAATTTTTTTGCGTGAAAGCATTATTTCATCTTATGCCCCCCCCCCCAAAAAAAAAATAAAAATAAATAAAAATAAAATAAAATAAATAAAAAATAAAAAATAAATAAAATAAATAAATCATTAAAATTCATTTTTTTCTTGTTTTTATTTAATATTATTGCACGCGCACTTTTTATTTCCTAATTCAAAATTATTAAAAATAATCTGGTGTGTCACTCACACCACTTTCTCTTACCCTGAAATTTAATACTATAAATACAGGTTGGGGATTAAGAGGTAAGATAACGATGTTATGTAAACAATTCAAATTAGGCTTCGGGAGAGTTTTATATGATAATTAGTTCTGTGTGAGGGGGGCTACCGCCCCCCTCAACCCCCCGTTTCTTTAATGCACCTACATTTATAACACCAAATATCGAAAAAAAAGTCCATTTTATTCTCAAAAAAAAAAAAAAAAAAAAAAAAAAAAAAGAATATTTTTCTAAAAAAAATCGATAACTTTGTTTTAAATTATCGCAGATGGATGGTTCAACCATTCGTTTTAAAGGTATTGGCGAGCTCTTTTGAAAGATACCCATCATGAAAATGTACTCCCCTCGAGGGGGGACTTTACCCCCAGGGGGGAAGCGAGGCTCCTACATACAGAATTTTTTTTTCCCAGTTAACTATCTCTATTACAAAAAATATATATTCATTTCATTTGGTTTAGTGCAGTCTATAGACGTTAAACTCTACTTACCTGCAATTTCCCCCATAGACGTAATGTATTAGAATTCTCTTGATTGTCCCTGTACATGAACCATTTGCTTGATCTTAACGAAAAGCTTACTGTAGCATCCGTATATGATAGACATTTAGAATACCAAGTTTGAACTTTCTGCCATAATTTGTTTTTGAGATATGCTGATAACAGACACACACACACACAGACATACACCCGCAGACCATTTGCTAAAAATGTGATTTTCGTATTCAGGGGACCTCAAAACGTGTAAATATAACAAAATCTCACGTTCGAAAATTTGACCCAAAAAGAATACTTTCTCTACCTTATGGGTAAGAGAAAGTAAAAATCGCTTCGATATCGCCTGTAACGATACTCATTATTATTAATTTTATTTTATTTTTCTTTCAAAAAAAAAAAAAGATTTTAATGAAATTCTGGCAAAAGCAGATTTAGTTTAGGACTATTAGTTTTTTTTTTTTTTTTTTTTTTTTTTAAATTATAACATCGCTTTCAAATTATTCAATTATATTTTCGATAAATTTTAGATTTCGATAAATGTCCAACTATCGAAAAATTATTTCGACAAATGTCCAACTATCGAAAAATGAAGCCGCAAAAATCCCAGATTGAGACTAATAGTCCTCAGTCCTTAAAAAAAAAATGGTATTGGAATGCAATGCAGACTTATTAAATCACTTCTTAACTATCATCATAGTCAAAAGATTAATAATTTAGTTTACATATTACTTTATTTTTTCTATTTATTTATTTTATTTTATTTTATTTTATTTTATTTTATTTATTTATTTATTTTTGTGGGGAGAGATTAATATTAAGGATATTTTAGTCTTTAGAAATTACTTCTTTAAATAATTTTAATCAAGAAACTATATTTTCATAGAAATTATAAAAGAAATCGTACAGTTTCAAAGAGTTAAACTGACCAAAACTAGTAAGTACGATTCAAATTGTTTAATGTTTACTTCATGATACCTTACAATAATTTATCGGAAAAGATTTACTTTATGCATTGTTATGTTTACATACTTGCCAACCATCTCATTATGAACCGTACAATTTTTACTACCCGCCTTTTTTTTCACACCAATAACTTTTTAGAGTAATTTTAGTCCTTAATAAAGAAGCATCAATAAACTGGCGTTGTAAAAATATTACTTACAAACTTTGAATAAACACCATAAAATGCAATAAACTCGCAACAATTGTTTCGGGACACACGACCCTTCATCAGGCGAATAAAGTAAGCACGAGTGCTGCAGTCAAAGCGGCAACGCACAAAATCGTTGAAAATGAAAAGAAAAACTTTATAAAGTAGAAAATAAGTATAGCTACTGGTTTGAGTAGAATTGTACAAGAAAACAAGAAAATAAATAAATGAGTGAGTTTAAACATATAACAATCTAAGGATAACAAAAATTAAACGAAAATCTAAGTTATGTGAGTAATTTCCAAGCATCAGAGAAGAAAGGAGTGGAAGAAATATCATTAACAAGATTTTTCGAATTTTTAAATATGTAAAATGCTTCATGAATATCCAAATGGGAGGAACAGACAGGAGATGAAATTATGTTAGTTTTGGAAAAATCAAAACGATGACCTTGAGACCAGCAGTGGGAAGCAACAGAAGATTTGGTAATATCTTCATTACGAACATTCCGACGGTGCTCATTTATTCTGTATTTCAAACGCCTCCTAGTTTGACCAATATAACCTAAGTTGCAGGACGAACACGGAATTAAATAAATTCCAGAACGGTTTTCGGTGGGAATGGGATCCTTAAGAGAAGATAATTTAATTTTATTGACGGGTTTGTAAATAGCTTTGAAACCAAACGGTGAAAGAATTTTAGAGATTTTAAAAGAGAGTGAAGAATAAAAAGGTAAAACAACTGGGATGAGACTGTGATCGTTTAGTTTGGGAGCAGAACGTTTAGGATTCTTAAATTTATATACAGCTTTATCGATGATAGATGGATTATAGCCACGAGAGAGAGCAAGAGATTTTAAATAATTAATTTCTTTCGAAAGATTAGACGGATCAGAACAAATGTGTAAGGCACGATAAACATAAGTGTAAAAAGCAGACATTTTTTGTTGAGGGGCGTGGTTAGAGAGAGCATGCGGTAGCAAAGAGACCGAGAATGGTTTTCTAAAAACAGTAGTTGAGAAACAATCATTTTCTTTATTCACAAGAACGTCAACGAAAGGCAAAGAGCAATCCTGTTCAACCTCAGAAGTGAATTGAATGCATGGGTCAATCGAATTGACCAAAGAAAGTAAATTGGACAAATCGACATCAGGGGAGACAAGAACGAAAGTGTCATCCACATACCTAAACCAGTGAGGAAATTTATATACACCGAAGAGTTCTTCTTCAAAATAGTGCATATAAATGTCGCAAAGTAAAGGAGAGAGAGGACTACCCATGGCCATACCATCATTTTGGGAATAATGAGTACCATTAAAAATGAAGGCAGTTTGCCTGATACATAAATGAACTAAATTTACAAGTTCCTCAATTTCAATAGAAGAATAATGGAATTCACGTAGTCTTCTCTCTAAACAAACCAGAGCACCTTGAACCGGAACATTTGTAAAAAGTGATTTTACATCTAAAGAAATCATAGTATAGTTAGACGGAGAGATGCATTTAATTTTGTCCACAAAATCATACGAGTTCTTAACAGTATAAAGATTAGTAGTAGTTAGATGAGAAAGAGAGTTTGAAAGAAATCGAGCAAGATTATAAGAAGCCGTACCAATATTAGATACAATAGGCCGAAAGCAGAGAGTGGGCTTATGAACTTTCGGAAGTGCATAAAAACGGGCACAATTAGCAGCAGAAGGAATAACCATGCGCTTGGTATAATCATTAAGAATAACGGAATTTTTAACGTGGTATTTGACTTGATCAAGATGATCATTGGAAGGATCTTTTTTAAGTTTCGAATAACCTGAAGTAAGCAAGGACTCAACATGGGAAATATAATCCGATTTGTTGAGTAGAACAGTTTGTCCTCCTTTATCAGCTCTTGTGACAATTAAATCGGGGGCGGAGTTTAATTCAGAGAGGGCGGATTTTTGAGAAGGAGAAAGGTTAGACTTTTGTGGATGATTATTGGTGGAAATAATGTTAGATAAAATGTAACGAAGAGATTCTAACTGGCCTGGAGAAATTTTACTATTTTTAAAGGAATTTTCAATGGGAGCGATCAAATCCGGAATGCAGGGTCTCGAAGTACGCGCAAAATTCAGACCCAAACTGAGCACGTCGCGTTGAGTATTAGTCAGAACGTGCGAAGAGAGATTAACAACAGTATTCTGAGCAAGAGGAGAAATGGGAGAAGTAAAGGAGTTACGTTTAAGAAGATAATTAAATTTCTTATTTAAGTTAGTTTGATGCCTAGAAGACTGAAACGCAACGTATGCGAAATTTCTTTTTTCAAAGGAAGAAAAATCATGAACAGAATTGCTAAGAGACAGATGTAAAGTATGTAAAGTATATATACGACAGTCTCTCTCGTCTATTGAGTCGGAATTATATACTTTACATCTGTCTCTTAGCAATTCTGTTCATGATTTTTCTTCCTTTGAAAAAAGAAATTTCGCATACGTTGCGTTTCAGTCTTCTAGGCAACAAACTAACTTAAATAAGAAATTTAATTATCTTCTTAAACGTAACTCCTTTACTTCTCCCATTTCTCCTCTTGTTCAGAATACTGTTGTTAATCTCTCTTCGCACGTTCTGACTAATACTCAACGCGACGTGCTCAGTTTGGGTCAGAATTTTGAGCGTACTTCGAGACCCTGCATTCCGGATTTGATCGCTCCCATTGAAAATTCCTTTAAAAATAGTAAAATTTCTCCAGGCCAGTTAGAATCTCTTCGTTACATTTTATCTAACATTATTTCCACCAATAATCATCCACAAAAGTCTAACCTTACTCCTTCTCAAAAATCCGCCCTCTCTGAATTAAACTCCGCCCCCGATTTAATTGTCACAAGAGCTGATAAAGGAGGACAAACTGTTCTACTCAACAAATCGGATTATATTTCCCATGTTGAGTCCTTGCTTACTTCAGGTCCCTATTCGAAACTTAAAAAAGATCCTTCCAATGATCATCTTGATCAAGTCAAATACCACGTTAAAAATTCTGTTATTCTTAATGATTATACCAAGCGCATGGTTATTCCTTCTGCTGCTAATTGTGCCCGTTTTTATGCACTTCCGAAAGTTCATAAGCCCACTCTCTGCTTTCGGCCTATTGTATCTAATATTGGTACGGCTTCTTATAATCTTGCTCGATTTCTTTCAAACTCTCTTTCTCATCTAACTACTACTAATCTTTATACTGTTAAGAACTCGTATGATTTTGTGGACAAAATTAAATGCATCTCTCCGTCTAACTATACTATGATTTCTTTAGATGTAAAATCACTTTTTACAAATGTTCCGGTTCAAGGTGCTCTGGTTTGTTTAGAGAGAAGACTACGTGAATTCCATTATTCTTCTATTGAAATTGAGGAACTTGTAAATTTAGTTCATTTATGTATCAGGCAAACTGCCTTCATTTTTAATGGTACTTATTATTCCCAAAATGATGGTATGGCCGTGGGTAGTCCTCTCTCTCCTTTACTTTGCGACATTTATATGCACTATTTTGAAGAAAAACTCTTCGGTGTATATAAATTTCCTCACTGGTTTAGGTATGTGGATGACACTTTCGTTCTTGTCTCCCCTGATGTCGATTTGTCCAATTTACTTTCTTTGGTCAATTCGATCGACCCATGCATTCAATTCACTTCTGAGGTTGAACAGGATTGCTCTTTGCCTTTCCTTGACGTTCTTGTGAATAAAGAAAATGATTGTTTCTCAACTACTGTTTTTAGAAAACCATTCTCGGTCTCTTTGCCACCGCATGCTCTCTCTAACCACGCCCCTCAACAAAAAATGTCTGCTTTTTACACTTATGTTTATCGTGCCTTACACATTTGTTCTGATCCGTCTAATCTTTCGAAAGAAATTAATTATTTAAAATCTCTTGCTCTCTCTCGTGGCTATAATCCATCTATCATCGATAAAGCTCTATATAAATTTAAGAATCCTAAACGTTCTGCTCCTAAACTAAACGATCACAGTCTCATCCCGGTTGTTTTACCTTTTTATTCTTCACTCTCTTTTAAAATCTCTAAAATTCTTTCACCGTTTGGTTTCAAAGCTATTTACAAACTCGTCAATAAAATTAAATTATCTTCTCTTAAGGATCCCATTCCCAACGAAAACCGTTCTGGAATTTATTTAATTCCGTGTTCGTCCTGCAACTTAGGTTATATTGGTCAAACTAGGAGGCGTTTGAAATACAGAATAAATGAGCACCGTCGGAATGTTCGTAATGAAGAGATTACCAAATCTTCTGTTGCTTCCCACTGCTGGTCTCAAGGTCATCGTTTTGATTTTTCCAAAACTAACATAATTTCATCTCCTGTCTGTTCCTCCCATTTGGATATTCATGAAGCATTTTACATATTTAAAAATTCGAAAAATCTTGTTAATGATATTTCTTCCACTCCATTCTTCTCTGATGCTTGGAAATTACTCACATAACTTAGATTTTCGTTTAATTTTTGTTATCCTTAGATTGTTATATGTTTAAACTCACTCATTTATTTATTTTCTTGTTTTCTTGTACAATTCTACTCAAACCAGTAGCTATACTTATTTTCTACTTTATAAAGTTTTTCTTTTCATTTTCAACGATTTTGTGCGTTGCCGCTTTGACTGCAGCACTCGTGCTTACTTTATTCGCCTGATGAAGGGTCGTGTGTCCCGAAACAATTGTTGCGAGTTTATTGCATTTTATGGTGTTTATTCAAAGTTTGTAAGTAATATAATTTTAGTCTTATTTAATCGTAACAACATTTGAAGAGAATAGAAATATAGTGATGTGAGAAAGGGGGCATTAACAATTGTACGGTTATTAATGAGATGGTTGGCAAGTATGTGTATTATGTATATAAATTACTTCAGTTCGTATATTATATAAAAATAAAAATAAAGTGAAGGAAGATTTAAGTTTTATTGCTAACCAATATAGTCACAATGACAGTTTTGAATTGAAAAATATCGCACATTTTTCAAAGAACGCTGTCTTTATTGAGAAGTATTTAAATATATATGTTACTGTTAAAGCTCAAAATCCGTTAATGTGCAGATTACCTAGCTAATCTGCAGATTAACTAAAATAACCCGCTAAAGTGCGAATCAAGAGTTTTCCGCATTTTAACTAGATAATCTGCGCATTAGCGGCTTCTATGTCGTTAAAGTTCAAATGTTTGTTTCGAGCCTTAGTTTTTTTACATTCACTATGACGTCAAACAATCATGTGGTACAGATACGCAAATGACCTTTAAACTCAAACTAAAACTTTTATCCCTTCCGCTCCGCTATGATATACGGTAAACGCAAAACGTGGAGCATCGAAACCATGATACCATGATTAGGTTTCTTATTATGACCAACACAAAATTTAAAGTAACAAGTTTTAATTGTTTTAATTTTGATTTTATTTCTTCTCTTTTTTTAATTATGTCAATATATGTTTGATAATACATTTTATTAATGAAATCTAATCTTAATTAAAAGCTCTCTCTCGTGAAACTTCATTTTGAATTATGAATATTAAATTTTCAACACAGTAATCGTTTCCTCCCTAAAAAAACTATTAAACCACAACTTTTTATAACTAATTTATTTTAAAATTGATTGAAATTACTATTACTTACTGAAAAAAAAAAAAAAAAAAGTATTAATTTTTAACTCTGGAAAATATGGCATTCAATATTATAACATTATTGAAAAATACTTAAATGTGTCAATAAAGTTTTTTTTTTTTTTTTTGTGAAATTAATAGATTTGCTAAACTTGTACAGATATATGTATGATGCAAAATATAGTTTAATAAAGCATTGGAAAACTGTCATTTTAATTTTCATGCGTTCTAAAAATTATTAAAGCAGTTTTAATTATTTGAAGTACTTCTTAAATAAAGCTTCTGATTTGTTTAATCTAATATTTCTTTAGCGAATTAAAAATTGGTGCAAAACTTTTTTTTTTAAATAGTAATAGCAATATAATTTGTTGATGAAACATTTTTTTTTTTTTTTTTTAAATGGTTGAATATTTTATTTTGAAAAGAAATCGTTACTGCATTGCAATTCTAACATTCATTTATAAAATAGAATTTATTGAAAGCTATTAAAGTTATTATATTTCATATTAAAAATAAATAACATCTTCAAACTTACATCGACAGAATAAAAAAGATGAAATAAATAAAAAAATTAAAACAAATATAACTTTAAAATATATAAAAATTAAAACACATGCAGATTAAAATAAGTAAAGAAAGAAAGAAAAGAAAAGAAAACTATTTTTTTTTTTTCGAATGAAAAAAAACAATACAACACAGCGTGCTGTAAAATTACAACACCAGATATCTTATTTTCACTTTAACGAGTGCCTTGTAGGTAATATGCAGAATACTAGGTAATTTGAGAAATGAAACAATTTTCCTTACTTTAACGGATCACCCTAGTTAATGTGTAGATTACCTAGCTAATCTGCAGATTAATTGATTTCTCCACTGTAGCGGTAACATATACG
The DNA here is from genome assembly GCA_963930645.1 of Salticus scenicus. Taxonomy (NCBI): domain Eukaryota; kingdom Metazoa; phylum Arthropoda; class Arachnida; order Araneae; family Salticidae; genus Salticus; species Salticus scenicus. The sequence goes on along the minus strand of OZ005652.1, from coordinate 315,932,957 downwards.
TATTTTAAAAAATCAAAACCCGGGATAGCCAAGACACTGCGAAAATGACGACGCTTTATTATTATTAATTTTTATAATGTCTTTTTTCTTAAAAAAATTCCGGTGTGAAGTAGTAAAATTTTGTAAATTTTTGTAGGATCTTAATTTTATTTTTCAAGATTTACAAACAGACTCCTAACACATCTTTAGTTATAACTCTATGAATACTAGAGTAAAGTATACAAACTGCTTACTTTTCCGCACTGCCAGAGTCTCAGGAATTGAATTATGAAATCAAAGTTAAGTGTTGCTATTGAAAAAAATCAAAGTTGGCGTTCATTTCAGTATTAAGATTATTTCTTATTCAAAATTTGTCATCAATATCAAAAAGTGCACCTAATTTCATTATTGATTGATGTCTATTAGATTTTTCTGTGTCGATTAACGACGAAATTACAGCGAGTGTTGCGTTTTTTTTTTTTTTTTTTTCCTGACTCTATAGTGAAGCATCGCAACATTTATGGTGATGTATCCGCTCGATGTGAATCAAAACTCCGACATCTAGAAGAAACCTCTAACCATATTCTAAAAAATTGTATAATTTGGCAAAGATGATATTTTTTCTATAATTCCCAGTAATATTAACCACAAACAATACTTAAAAAAAGCTTAATAGCTTAGACAATAATCTCTCATTTACCCTAGAAAAAGAAGTCAATAATAGTTTAAACTTTTTAGAGGGGAAAATAATTAAAAATAAAGATAACACTTTCGAGACAACTGCTTTTAGAAAACCGAGAAATGAAATTATTAACCGTAAATGCAAAACACCCCTTGTATATATAAATTGGCTACCGTCAGATCTTATATAGATCGTGCTATTCTCGTTTATTCCAATAAAATCCTCTTTAAAAAAGAAATTAAATTCCTTAGAGAAATTGGTGAAAAATTCAGGCTACTGTAAACCTTTTATTCAAAAACTCCACAAAAAACTATTAAGAAACCTTAATTCCATAAGCAATTCACACGAAAAATAAACCTAGTTTATCTCCCGCTATACCGTATTGCAATGGAGTTGCTAGCAAAATTAAATATGAAGGAGCACAATATGGTGGATAGAATATATATTTACGTTTTATAAGTTGCAACCTTTCAGCGCCTGTATAGCTTCATGGGTTAATTCTTTTCGAAACAGAATCATTACTTTTTATTTACAACTGATATCCAGAGCCTAATTAAGGCCGGAGCACAGTAAGCTTAGTAATTTTAAACTTATTTATAATAAAATTAAGTGCTTTCTTCAGAAATTTGTTTTTATAAAAACTTATGGATGTCAAAAATAGGAGTTACTGGATCGCCAGTTGGACACCACTATTGAATATTACGTGTATAAAGTGAGAATTTTTTGTTTATTATAAATAAAAGTAATTCTTTAAAAAAGTGTTGAGAGTATGCTCCGAGCTTAATCAAGTCCTGCTATTATCCATGAGTGAACAATATATAGCGCAAAACTAAGATAAATAAAATAAAAGTTTGACAGTCTTGCATATAAAACCCACCAATTGAACAATAACTCAAACTAAATTTCATAATGAAAAGCTTATATCCGCGTGAGATATTCAATTAAAAACAAACATGTGCATTTATAACTCTGTACAGTAAACGGAGAGTTACATACTATGGGAATTCTTGAACAATGCGAGAAATGTTTTATGCTTTACGATTTATGTAGTTACTGAACATTTTAACAGTTAATGGAAACAAACTAAAAACGGTGGTTACTAAGATAACTTTTGTTTAAGACGAACATATGAAATGAGGAATTTATTTGTTTTTTATAGCAAATGCATAGGTTTTTAGCTCTTTCGTTGTTGTACCGTTTTACAGTCTTTCTTTACACATTAAGGCTCGTGAGACCGGGGCACATAAAATTTGAAGTGGATTCTACGCAATTGTAATCCTCTAGTATTAATAGCCCCTGTCACTAACACTGCACTTGAGAATTAAAAGTCGGAGAGCAAACCATTCTGCAACCACATGGATGCAGCAGTTTTATAGGTCCGTCCCAATTAAAATATCAATGAAGGCTTTAATTTCTATAACACTTATTTTAAAGAATTTAATTTAAAAAAAAAGTAACTGAATTTTTAGTTTTTTAAGTGGGTATTTACGTTAGCCTAAAAAATTCTATGAATTCAACATTTGAAAAAAGTTCTTAATCGTACATTTTTTTAGAATGCTAATTCTTTTATAACCTTGATCTATATCTTTCTCTGATCGTTTGCATCCTTGACTTCAATTTTCAAAATAATTACTAAAAACATTTACTAGTAGGGGATAGTGAGGCTGGTTGTAACAGTTTTTAGAATGAAATATATTTTGAAATGTATTTACGTTTTCCTGTTTATAATTGCTGTTTTCAATAGCATGCATATTCATCTATAATATTCATAGAAAATCTTTTGTTAATATTGCTAATTTTAGTACACAAAATATTTTGTGACTGTTACAGTTTACCCCAGATTTGGGTCAAATTGTAACAGTTATGAAGTAAATACTAATAATAAAAAACGACAATATTTCAGAATGTTTATGCTGTCAGTCATTTAATAATTTCGTAAAAAGGCAAGAAATAAGTAATATTAAATTATATCTTCTTAGAATAGTAACAATGAATTTTATCAAATAGGACTATAGTAAAATAAAAAGAAAATTAAATATCTAATCAATACAGACGTCACTCTTTGTCAGAACCGAAATTCATACAAAACAAAACAAAAAAAAAAAAAAAAAAAAAAAAAAAGATATATTGTTTATTTGACCTCTCACACATTTAATATGTGCCCACATTTTGCAATTTAAGCATTATATCCCTTCTTCTGCAGCAAAGAGGCTGTTGTTCTAGCCTTTTTTTTTTTTTTTTTCAGGACACTTTCATCTATGAAAAAATTCCGCCTGTTTTTCCCCCACTTTTTTCTTAGAGAAATTTTTACTGTACTTTTAAAGTAATATGTCATGATTAAACAGGATAGAAATTATTGTATAAAAATTGTGGTAGCAAAAAAGATAAATCTCTCATTTCTGAAAGTGTCCTGAAACAAAAAGGCGGAGACTATGACCCTTGGCTATAGCATAGCTGCCAATATTTCAATTTATTCCGGGGTAGTTTTAGCCCCGCCTTTATTTCGCACCACTTTATTTATAAAAAAAAAAAAAATTCTCCAATTTATAACTTCGATAAAATAAGACGAAATTATTTTTAAAAAATAAATGGTACGAAATAAAGGCGGGGCTAAAAATACTCCGGAATAAGTTAAAATATTGGCAGCTGTGGCTATAGCCATCTCCAGAAGTAAAGTAAAACTACTCCTTTGATTCAGAATTTATATCTGGAGTTAAAATCATTCTATTATCAATTAACGGATGGGGCACGTAATCTGCGTCTTTACGTTATGACTGCGTAAGACAGACAACGCAGATTTACGTTTGCTGTTTTTAAAGGACGGGGTTACATGGAAAAGTTATTGACTAGGATACGTCAATTATGCAAGTTCCACTTCATAAGAGTGGATTTTTTTTATAAAATATCACATTCATAAGGACTACTAGATCAGGGTTCCCACGGCCCGATTTTTTTCAAGGACTCTTCCACCAGTATTATCTAAACAAAAATTTGTTCTTAAACGTATCCTGTACGTTTAGGGATAAATTTATCTTAAGATTATTCAGGTGGAAGAAATCGGGCCGTGCGAACCATGTAGATATGTAAATATAAACATTATACAATTTTATTCAAAAATAGTACTTATTGAATAAAACTACAACAGCCACATATTACAAGTTTATTTAATTCTTTTAAAAAATTTCCAGAAAGTGAGACAGATAGAGAAAATACAACCCAAAGTGTTAATATTTTTACTCCCTCGTTTTATTATTTATTTATTTTTTTAATCCCTTTCTTTTTATGTTTGTGTTACTTTTTAATTATCTCATCAAAATATTTTTCAAATGTTTTTTTTCGGTTGATGATGTCTAATATTTGTACGTTTCTCGAAGATTTCAGCTGTAGCTGCACTATCATTCTTCTTTTTATAGTTCCTCATTATAAAACAAGAGAAAACAAATCCTTAGAATAAAGCATAGAATAAACAATTTGCTTGTTAACATTAAAAAAAAAAAAAAAAAAAAAAAAAAAATGTCTAATTACATGAATGGTAACTTGCCCAAATATTTTGTTTCAACTTGCCTCATAGAATTATTTTGAATATTTTGTTTATTAAAAAAAAAAAAAAAAAAAAAAAAAAAATGTATAACGATTTATACAAAAAATTGAACATGCAATTTATAGTTTTTCCTGTTAAATCACGACATATTACTTTAAAAGTACAATAAAAATTTCTCTAAAATATATAGCTATAAACATTTCTTTAAAATATAAATTAACATACCTTTAATGAAAATTTACGAAACATTTTTTTTCCCACTGACTAGATAAAATGAAGCAAGTGTCCAGAACTCATTAACCAATTTCACGGAACACTGATTGGGTTTACATAATAAAGCGCGTTATAGGAATTATCGAAATATCGAATCAAAAATGGTGCAAACTTTTTCGTAAATTGTGTGTTACTTCTTATCGCTGTTACAACTACACCGCACTCCCCTACCACTATCAGTGATGGAACACGGGCGCAGAATTCATACCGGTATTTGTTTAAGAAATTTTTCTACCTATAATACCGTTGATTTAAAAAGTAGAAAATTTTGTTGTATCGATAGTGGTATGAGTTTTGCGCTCGTGTTCCATCCCTGCACTATTACTACCGTAAAAACTGGCGTATGGGCCGCATTCACGTACGGGCCGCACTAATTTAATGTGATTTCGGTTCCGGAAAAAATTAAATTTCGCAGAATCGCTGCATCCCATGCAAGAGTCGCAGTTCGAAAAATAAATAACACCGAAAATTCCATACAGTTACTTTAAAAGCAAGTTTATACTTTATATATTCGTTACAATGTTCATCAATAACATCGGATATATTGGCAGGGCGCGTTGCCGTTTTGTTCGCCTGACGAAGGGTCATGTTTTCTTTCGACCCGAAAGAATGAGGAATTTCTACACATGGGGGATTCGAACAAAATCCTATTTTTCTGATAGTTTTAGGCCCATAAATTTCAAAAAGTTTATTAAAAATGCAAAAAAATTCTCATTAATTAAAAAAAAAACTTTAAAATTAACCAAAAATCACGTGACTGAAAAACGCTGCCTGACGTCACACTTTATGATGCTTCAATGTTTACATTTTGTTAGCTTGGTTAGTAAGCAGCAATTCGTTTTAACTTTCGTAATTATCAATTGTTTATGTGATTTCTGAGCATTTCTTTTTCATCTTATAATCATTTAAAAGCATTATCACCATTTTCCATTTTCGTTATTTTCAATTGTTTTCTTTTCATGGCGCTTGTTCAATGTTTCCGTTTAATAGGGTTCTGTGGAACGCTAAAGAATAACTTTTGAGAAGCTTTAGCCGTTGTATTAGTGCAAAATGGTACAATACAGTATTTATACTACGATTTTTTGATATCCGTCATTATTATAACATACAAAACCTACTTGACCGATTCAAGAAGCAAAACAAAGCACAAAATCAAATATAAACAATGATTACTTCCGTTTGTTGTCATAAAGAGTGACGTCACGATATGTTATACTGCGTTTTCTCGATAGAGTAAATAGTGCGATGTTAAAATTGTTATAAATCAGTCATTAGATTTCAAATAAAGAAAATGTATGTATTTATTTTCTTACCTTTTCATTTTCTATTATATAAGAATAAAATCAGAAAACGTGCAAATTGTCTATTAACGCCAGTTCTTGCATTTTATGGTATTTATTGAAAGTTCGTAAACATTTCTTTTTAATGCCACTTCTATGGTGCTTTTTAACCGACTTCAAAAAGAAGGAGGTTCTCAATTCAGACCATATCGTTTTTTTGTTGTTGTTGTTGTTGTTGTTTGTTTGTTTGTTAGCTCATAACTTTTGAACGGATGTTTCGATTTTGACACTTTTTGTTTTGTTGTAAAGGTCTTGGTCTGAAATAGGTCCCATTGTAATATCTTTACGATCAAAAGGAAATACAGGGTGCCCAAATAAGTCAGTCTCGACTCTATTAACTGTGGAACGTCTGCCGCTATAGTCATAAAAGTGGTATGTAGGTGTAGTTAAGTGGTCAAGTGCAACGCCATTCAACCGCCTACAGCGCCATCTGGTGGAAACAGCGGAGTTAGCATTCCTATCTCGAAAACGATTCAAAATAGGGAAAAAATGTGAATTAGAATGTTACAGAATATCATCGATTTAGTACGAAAAGACAGTTTGTAGACATTAATGCTAAAAACAGAACAATTAAAAATATTAATAATTAATTAATATTAATTAATATTTTGTGCACACTTCAACGACATTGCATACGTTGTAGCGTAGCGGGTGACATTTATGCTATGTAAAATTCAAGGTATTGTTATTATAAGCAGTTTTATCAATTAATGTATAGATGTTTTAAAACGACTTCATAAAGGAGGAGGTTCTCAATTGAAATCATGTTTTTTGCTGTTGTAGTTGAGATTTGTTAGCTTATACCTTCGTAAGAAATGCTGTAATTTAAATACTTTTTTTGTTGTTGTAAGCATCTTGACCTGAAATAGGTCTCATTATGATTTCATTAATATCTAAACAAATTACAGGATATTCACAAAAGTCCGTTTTCACTCTAACTACTGAACGGTTGCCTCTACACTCGTAAAGGTAATATGTAAGTAGTGTAAAGTGGCCATATGCTACAAGATGTGACCGCTTACAGCGCCACCAGGTGGGAAGATAGCGCAGTTAGCGTTTCTATCTCGAAAACAGTACAAGGTATGAGAGAAAAGGTAAATTAAAAAGTTGTACTGCATCATTGATTTAGTCACGAAAAGACACCTTGTAGACATAAATGTTAAAAACAGGATGTTTAAATGTGCATCTGTTTGTTCGCAGTTGTCTACACTGTAAACAAATCAAAAAACCTTTATTTCGATGTTGAAACTTCTGTCCATCAGCTGCAACGCATATTTTGATTTTTATTTGAACTTTACGCTGCACACATTCTAGCGTAGCGGGTGCCACATATTCACTGTAAAGTTCAATACTCTCTAACCGAATTTTTAGTTATGAATACAGCGTATCCGTTATTACATTCTTAAAGCCTTTTAATTTAATGTGTGGTCATTCAATAGATAGATTTTTCATATCCGATAAAGGCAAGAAAAGTGACACAACTTAAAAATGCAGTATTTAAGAAAAATCAACTTATGGATAAGGCATTGACTAGAATAAAACTGACACAACTGTCTGTCGAGTGGATAATTCTTTAGATGGAGTTGTAACGTTTTTTGTTCAAACTGGGGGTATTTAATATATTTTTCAGTGACATAAACTCGAAATTACCATTTTTTGAGTTGTGTCATTTTTCTTGTGGGTTGTGATTTGTGAAACCGCCGTCGAACGTGTTCGGAAGCTCTGCTACATGAATAAATTTTCACTGAAAAGAAAAAAAAAACATATTTTTGTAAAAAATAAAATAAAATAAAATAAAATAAAAATAAAAAATAGAACCGATTCCAAAAAGCAACTACTATTCAAACAACTAAAAATAAAAGGAAATTGGCATAAAATGGAACTGTAATTTGTGCCTAAATGTATAAAATAATTTTCTTTGCCAAACAACCTAAACACTACAATTAAACATAACTTTTGAAGTCGGCGCAAAATTAAATAAAAATTTATATCTTTATCCAATACAAAAATCAAGTTCTATTCAAAATATACATCTCACTTTAGCATCTGCAAAACACAGCCGAAAACGACTTTGATTCAAGTAAACAAATAAGATTTCGTAAACTGCAAAAGTTGACGGAGCTGATGGTATTCTGACGTCCTTGCTGAAAACAAATCGCCAGATTATATCAGCAAACATATTTAATTTCTTTGAGAAATCATTGTTATTTTAATAAGGTATATTAAGATAACAATCAAGAATATGAAACAATACTTCGTACAATATATACTATAAAATTATACGTCTCGCGTGTATATTTTTGTATTACGTTTTGATCGCCAAATCCAAAAGCCGCCAAGGATGATAGTGATCAAAGTTTTACCAAATTTGCAAAGAAAACTTTAGTAATTTCGTAGAAACATAAATACCGAATTACGAAGAATTTTCACTGTTCTATGTAGATGTTACTAATGGACCAATTGTATACAATGATAAAATAATAAAGGAAACAGGAAAATGGATCATTCGAGACAACAGCATTTGTAGCTACCGGTCTAAAATCAAATCTTTAAAAACGAATTAAATTTTATTTAATTTTGCGTCGACTTTAAAAGTTACGTTTAATTGTAGTGTTTAGGTTGCTTGGCGAAGGAAATTATTTTACACTTTTAGGTGCAATTTACAGTTCCATTTTATGCCAATTTTCTTTTCCTTTTAGTTGTTTGAATAGTAGTTGCATTTTGGAGTCGGTTCTGTTTTTTTTTCTACAAAAAGATTTTATTCATATTTTTTTTTTTCTTTTATAATTTTTATTTTTTCTTTGGGCTTATTGCCCCAAGTAAGTTGAAAATTTTTCATATGAATAGGAATTTTGAGGAATATTGCATTGGAAATAGTAGCATGAAAACTAAACAACGAAATTGACACTGATAAAATAAATTAATAGATTAGAATAAGATAAATATATCGAAGTGAACAGTGGATAGCCTATTAGGCGGAGATTTCATTCTGTCACTGTGTCAAGCTTTGGTCAAATTCATTTCTCTTAAAATGATTATAACATGTCTCGCACTAGAAATTTATGAGAACATAAATATGATGGGGAACTGAGCAGAGTCCACCTATGCCAACTAGTTTTTCTCATATATTGTATATTTCTTTTCGAATATTTCTTTTATCAATTGTTTTTTTAATTGTTTAACACCGCCTCTTTTCCTTTTTTGATTGTAACTCCTCCCACTTTTGTGTTTTAAATTTTCTTTTTCATTTATTTGAGTGAGATGCGTTGTTGCTTTGTTTTCAGCACTCATGCATACTTCGTTCGCCTGACAAAGGGTAGTGTTTTCTGTCAACCCGAAACAATTGTTGAGAATTCTTGCATTTTATGGAGCTTATTCAAGGTTTTGTATTTATTATGATCATATTACCAGGGGTCGTACTCTCCGCCCTCTTTTCAGGACACACTCAGAGGTAAGAAATTTCCAACTATTTTGCCACCACTATATTCATGCAGAAATACCTGTGGCATATTTACACTTACAGTCATATGCCATGGTTATCCATGGTAGAGGTTATTTTATAAAAATTAGTGGTAGTAATAATCGAATTTTTCCGCCTTTCCGTTTTAGCTTCATTTTAACAGGACGAAACGCTTTTATTCAGCTATGCCGTGCACATCATCGCATACTCGAATTGGAGACAGTTATTTACTTTTTTTAATATTTATTTTCTTAATGTTTACCATTTATTTGTCCCCCTTCCCATGCACACACACACACAAAAAGTTCGTTTTTCAAGATTGCGAAACCGCGATCGTAAAGTGAAAGAGTTTTTATTACCGATCTTCAAACTAGGGCTGGATTATTTATCAATATATCCCCAAGTATCGATAGTTTTTAAATATCCCGATAACAATATTTAAGATTTTGCTCTGCCAATATATTCCTTTAACGATATTACCTAGTGCGCACCGCGCGATCAATTGATATGCCGATAAGTACCGTTAAACGCCAACCACGGATTAATAGAATAATGCTTCCGCGCTAGCGCGCATCACGAATGAAACCCGAATTCCCGAATGAAACCCGAGCGAACGAACCACAATCAGCGAACGAAACCCGAACAAAAAGAGCGCGCAATATCTTATACTAATACCCATTCTCTTATTTTTCTCCCATCTCTCACTGATAAAATAAAAAAATATAACCCCACCCCAAACGATCACTGCACTCCCGCAATGCATATACTTCCTCTTCCTTTATTCCTGCGTGCGAAACCTCAAATCTAAAATATCACTGTTTTAATAAGTCCACCGCATAATAAAAAAATAAACAGTATTTATTGAAAGCCATCTGCTTTTCCCACAGTATATTGATACATTCATGCATTTACTGACCCTAAACGATAATATGAAAGAATTTATACTACCGTTAGTATTTGATAATATTGCACATCACCACTCGTGGATCGTAAGTGTAATACCACAGTAACCACACACAGGGTAATAAAAACGATATACAACGATAAACACGATATAAAAACAAACGCTTATTATGACGAATGAAAACAATATCTTTTGTTTTAGCTCATTTCCTGCTATTGGTTCATTGATATTGGTTTATTTCAAAGTATCGATAACTTCTGGCCAATAAGATGCGACATGTGTTTAACTCGGTTTGGGTTGGGCTGTACTTCAGTCAGATAGCACCCTTTCTCCTTTCCCATGTTATCCAATGGGATTTTCGTTGCTTCGTTTTATAAAAATATCTCATTCAAAAATGAAGTTTTTTGAATTCTGTTTTTTGAATATTACCCTTTGAACGAGTCGCCTTTTAGCTTGGTGAACAATTTTTCGAAAAAATTAATTTAAATATTTTATTTCAATAAGTATATTATGTACTCTAAGTGTGGATCTCTAAGTAAAATATTTAAATTTATTTTTTCGAAAAATTGCTCACTAAGCTAAAAGACGACCTGTTCAAAGAGTAATATTCAAAAAACAGAATTTAAGCTAAAAGACGACCTGTTCAAAGAGTAATATTCAAAAAACAGAATTCGAAAAAGTTCATTTTTTAATAAAATATTTTTATAAAACGACGCGACAAAAATCCCATTGGATAACATGGGAAGGGAGAAAGGGTGCTATCTGACTGATGTAAAATAAAGTTTTATCTTCAGTAATTTTACAGTGACAGTTTCTTTATAGAAATATATAATATTGGATAGTTTATTACTTTTTTTATGTAGCATTTATTTTTTCTCTTTCCTTTTCCTTTTCCTTCTTTCTTTCTTTCTTTCTTTTTTTTTTTTTTTTAAGCCGTACATGTTAAATAAAATTGGTTTAAATGCAAAATGAGTTACTTTAAGTAACAAAATGAAACTTTAACATAATTTTGTTTAAATAATATAATTTTTATACTGACAATGTGTACATACATACATATATATATATACATATATATATATATATATATATATATATATATATATAATATATATATAATTCAATTTTCAATTGTTGTGAAACTATTACGAATGTGAATTGAACACATATACATTTAAAAAATATTGTAATGATTTGGTAAGCAGAAACAAAAATAAAAATGACAAGTAACTGACATTTAGGATGCATATATATAAGAGTTTTCAGTAAAAAATATTACTCTCTACGACCAAAAAAGGTGTATCCAATCCAATGGCATTTCTTAACTATTTAAAATGATTTTCCTTTTTATTTAATACCTACATCTTAAGACAATTTTTCTTAAGCTTTATTTTTAGTAGTATTATGAATTTTGATATACTTGGTACAAATAAAACACAGATCACATATTAGCTGTGTTAAAATATGATTTTAAAATAATTAAAGCTTAAAATGGGAAGAATAGAGGATAAACTATACAGAGGTATACTAAAAAGCAATAGTATAAGATATAAGAAACACAAAATATTGATTCACTTTTTATGATTTTTTTTTTTTTTTTTTTTTAATGATAAAGTTATGATAGTAATATACCAGAAAATACATGGAAAACACTCTATACTTGTATACTTTAAAATTCGTGTGCCTATGTCTTTAAAAAATAACAAATGTCTATTTTTTCCTATCTTGAAAGAAATATCGCAATATATCACTAATATCGATATTAACTTGGTGATATATCATATTTAATTTCTGATATCGTCCAGCACTACTTCAAACAGCAGGTCTGCTTCAAAATTATGACCCACTTTTCGTTCCTGCAATGAGATAACAGATTACGGATTGCTCTTCTGGAGCTCAAAGAACTGGCTGAGCGAAAACTGTGGTTTACTTTCCTCTTTCACCGAGGACAGATATTGTTGTTTTAGAACCAACGCAAGAATTGAAAATGAAAAGAGAACTGCAACTTTAGTTTGCCTGCTTGATTTTGCATATCAGTTTGAAGATCAAGGTCAGTAAACTAATAAAATGAGGTCACCAAAACGGATTTTTTCTTCCTTTTCTCAATTTTACAGACGTTGGATGGTATTAGAAGAATAAATAGTAGTAATTATATGCGTTCTAGGAGACAAAATGTATCTGGATTATTTCAAAACAATCATCAAAAAACTGTAAGTACATTTTTTTTTTTTTTTTTTTTACGAGCAATACTGGAGAGTGAAAGACTTTTATGATTTAGGACTAATAATCTTATCTTTTTAGCTTATTTCTTATCTGTTTGATAATTAAATTGTGCGTAAAAAAAAAAAAAAAAAAAAAAAAACTGAATAATATTTCCTAATAACATTTTAAAATATTATTTTAATTTTGATTTTTGATATTTAAAATTAAAATTTTCTTACAGAATATTATAAGAATGGTTGCTATAATTATTTATATTATTATTATCGTTTATTTAAATGTTTGTTAGCTATTGCTGATATCTATCTTGATTTTTTTTAATAATTATGCATGGGTATGTGTTTGTTAAAGTATATTATTTATTGGTATTACATTTTATTATATTTATAAATCATAACATCGTTTTCAGTTGATTTATTTTTAAAAGATGAAAGAATTAAAACTAATAAATCGTCTAGAATTTATTCAGATATTACAATATACAAGCATATTATTTTCTTTTATTTACTCATAACGTATTATTTCGTAATGTTTTCTATTTTCTTAATAGAATTTTGTTAATATTCTAGATAATACATTTTTATTATTTCAATATATGTGGGAAAAAAAAAAGGATTATGATAGCACTATTAAGTATTTATTTACTCAAGAAAAGGTGATTAAGTGTCTTAAATTATTATTATTTTTGGTAATTTTGAAAGTATTATTCTTGACATTGAATCAAAAGCCACTTTATTTTATATTTCAATAAAATAATTTTGATTTGACATAGTTAAAAGCAATAAATAAATAAATGAATAAAAATGAACTAAACTTCATTTTGTTTACAAATAATGATAAATAAAATGAGTAGTAATATAGTTCCTAGTACGTTAGGTTAAATTATAATTTTTGGGCTGTTAAGGGATCTAGCACTTCAGAGGCATGAATATGGTGCACCGAATTATAAGAAAGAATATGAGGTGGTGGATTTTAAAACAGCCTCCATTGAATCAATGAAGTAAAAAGAATTAATGTTTAATTTTAAATTCATCTTGGAGTTAATTCCTTTTAATGTATTAACCTTACCTACATATCACCTTTAAAAAATAATGCTCATTTTTCATTAATTTCAATGCTTACATAATTATGGTTATTATTCCAGCTGTCCTTAATTCCAAATACTTATATTTTATTGTAAATATTTTTTCAAATACATAATACATTTTCAAATAAATACTACATTTACATATTTGTACCTATTTGTGCTATATTATAGAGATTTTGATAATACTTAGTTGTTTATATTTCAACTCCCTAAAATTATGATGAGTCCACCTTAGTCAATTAGAGTCCTACTAGTTTAAATTTTTAACAATCAGATTAAATTAAATATTAACACTTATGCAAAAATAATTTTTGGTGATATCTTTTTATTCTGCTGAATTTTGTGTTTCTGAGTGTTAATCTCTCTATGTGTTTATTATTATAATATTTAACTATACTCAAGTTTATTCAGTAAAAAGTTACATTTTTAATTTCAGTTATATTGCTTATATAGTTTTACGTCACTAGGCATCACTAGTGAAGAGGCTACCTACAGGCAATTAATAATCTTCATTCTCACAGGGAAAAGTTAAAGAGTGGTCTTACCCCATTAAATAAAAAAGAAAATTAAAGAATGGTCTTACCCCACTAAATAAGAAAGAAAATTAAAGAATGGTCTTACCCCACTAAATAAAAAAGAAAAATTAAAAGGTGGTTGTACCCCACAGTAATATAAAACAAATCGTAATACATTACCCTTAATCTCGGAGAAATTATGAGTACTTTAAATTTTCTGAGGTAAAATGACTAATTGGGATAAAATACTTTGATTTATGCAGAACCTTGATCAAAGTATAAATAACCCTAGCTATAAAAACCTCATATATAGAAAACAAATTAAATACTCATCAAAATCTTCTCCATGAAAGCATATGAGATCTTAACTCGTATTTTTTAAATCGTCCCTGTGCAGAATTAATACCAGAAAAAACTGTAGCCAATTAAAAATCTTGCATTGCAAATAAAATGTTTATGATTGATTTCTTTCAATAATTTTATGGTATGTAAATATTTTTATAAGTCAGTAGAGTTAAATTTTCATATTTTTCTAGTGATATACGAGTAAAACTCAGACTAAAATTCCATTTTATTTGGATCTATGAGGGTTATTGTGCAGGTGTCCGGGCAAAGACAAAAAATCTGACAAAAATTACAATGGCCTTTTAACTTAACATCCAGATTTTACAGCCATGAGATCTAGATAAATAGTGATATAAAACAACCTTTATTTTCTTACTCGTTCCCCTTAAACTTATATTATTACATTAAAACAAACCTGAATATTTCACTATAGAAAAAAACAATTGTAACTATACCAAATATAAATATTATTGTAGCTATACCAAACATAAGTACTATTGACACGAATAAGCTCTCTTTTGTTTTTGCATTAATTATAACCAGAGCCTCCTTAAGTAGATGCCTTCCACGCGCGGCGAATCCCAATGTTAAATTAGGCAACATTTAAAAAACAAAACTAACGCTAGGTGACAGCACCTACGCAGAGAAACATTTTTCTTCTGTTTCATAGATAAGTTATATTTTTCATCTAAAAATCTAGCTATTAATTTCAATTTAAAGTCCAAAATTGTATTTTTTTTTTCTTTTAATTTGAAAAAATTATGTGAAAGTGCTTTATCGTAAATATTTTCAATAAATTATTCAAATATTTATATTTAAAAAAGTATAGGGTTTAATTTTCTTCGAAAGTGGACAAGACCTATTTTAGCTTTTCAACTAATTGAATTACAACGTATCAAATAAATAACACCTTTTATTTTTTTAAATATATTATTAATTAAAAAACGAAATTTAAAATTAAATAAGCAAAAACATGCCATGTCTATCACGCGATTAAATTATTTTTTGTATATTTATTCAATAAAAATTTCAAAAAAAATTTATCAGATGAAAGTTTCGTTTATATAAATTAAAATCTCTGAACTTTAAATGAGTTTAAGTTTAGAATGAATAATTTATAATGATAAATTATTAAAATCATGTTTTTTTTTTTTTTTTTTTTTGGTCATGTCCTTTATGTTGCATTTTTACCTTATTAGGTGTGAATTATTTTTCTTAAATCGATAATTTTATATTATTTATAAGAAAAATAGACCAGCACATTAACGAGATAAGTTAACATTCAGTAATAAAAATTAGAGAAGAAAACAATCTGTTGTCTAGTCCGTCACAAAATAAATAAATAAATAAATAAATAAATAACCATTAAGATTTAAATTTTTAAAATTAAGGATTTCTTGAGAATAAGTTTTCTCTCGCACCAAGTTTTTTTTTTTTTTTTTTTTTTTTTTTTCAAGATTTTATTAGCTCCACCAGTTCCGAGAGGGTATGCTTTCGAAACTGATAGACATTTCGAAATAAAGTTGTGTTATGTTTACATGTTTTGAGGTCTCCTGAAACGAAAAATAATGTTTTTATCGGTTGGTCTGTGCGCGTCGGTTTGTCTATCTCGGATATACTTGGAAAATGCTGAAAGTGTATTTAATTTTGTGTTAGGTGTTTTTCATATAAGGCTAAATTTAAATGCACAATCTGATGTGCACATAGTTTATTGAAAACATACAGGGCTATCCAAAATTAAGCTAAATGCTCTTTTCTATAGAATGTAATTGACGGAAGTGCTTTGCTACACTTTTTTTGTCGACGAATACTATTGAAGAAAGAAAATTAACTTTTCGAACCTATAATGTAAACAAAGTATTTTTTTTTTTTTTGAAGTTTTATTTTCAACTCAGGTTTTTGAATAAAGTCACGTTTGGGGGTTCCCTGAATACAAAAAACATTTTTTTTTAGTTTTTAGTGATTGATCTATATGCATATTTATTATCAGAATAACTTAAAAACAAACAAATGCAGGAAATTCACAATTGTATTTTAAAACTCATATTAGGTTTCAATTTGAAAAAATTGATAAAGATTGGCAAATTTAAGGACAGATTAATAACATCCTTGAAGTATTTTTATTTCCATTACCCTACTACTGTAGGTAATGAAAGTATTGTGTTCGGTCCAAAAATTCGATATCGAGTTTTCCCCTGAATTATATTTTTAAGGTCTCATGAGTCCAAAAAAAGTAGTTTTTGGAAATTAGCCAGTATATGTGTGTGTGTGTGTGAGTGAGTGTATGGATGTGGAGAATTTCGATTTCAAAAAATCAAGTCATCTTTCTGTTATATCTGATAATTTTTCAAATCAGTAATCATGATATTTAATTTTTACATGAATTTTTAATTCCATATTCCATTTGTGTGGTAAAAGGTTAATAAAAGTAATGTTATGAATCTTAAAACTTAATATTTTTAAAAAGAACAAAAGTAGAAATAAAATTTTTCTATTTTTTCTTTTCAAGATTCCCAACACTTTTGTTTCGATTTAACTGAAATAATCAAATATTTACACGCATTTACACAAGTCTTTAAAAAACAGTGGTATTAAAAAAATATAAATCAATCTTGTTCCTATATTGGAATATTTTATAGCTTTATTCATAAGTTACTAATGTAATTTATGAATAAAACTATAAAATACTCCAGTATAAAGTTACTTGAAAGTAACTAAGAACAAGTTATTTTTCTGTATTCCTACATCAATAAATAAAAATTTTATTTCATTTTGTAATAAGCATAACTACTTTATTTGTTAAATCTAACTTACTAACAGAGGTGTCAACCCTTCGAATTTTTATATCATAATTTCTTTTAAATTTATATTCGTCTAAATCACAGAATTTACGATAATAAATAAAAATAATGTTTTTTGTGAAAAATATTATTGATATTCAAAAATCCGGAGGGTTGGTAATTTTCCATTAATTACTTATGCAGTTTACATACCTTGTCTTGAAATATTTGCAAGGCATTTTTTACGCTGAATTGCATTGCTTGGTATTTCGTGAAAATTTATATTTTCACGGCGACTGTCCGATTTACAAAATGGAACGACGCAATACACCATATTATAAAAAAAAACCTCTCACATTTGTTAAATTAATAAAACATAAACCATTAAGAACTCAATGGAAACTCAATTGAATCGCGGGAAATAAACAGAACTTTACGACACGGTATCAAGTGCCATCTACTGGCTATGTTCTTCTTGTACTGTTGCCAAGTTTTCGAGCGACTCGCTAGGCATCTACTTAAGGAGGCTCTGTTATAACTATATTTGATTTTTAGTTTTACTCATGTACATAAATATTATTATTATTATTTTATTATTTAAATATATTGAATGAAAAAATTATAGGGTAATTTTAAACACTTTCAAAAGCCACCGGGCAATAAATTGTTGCTGGGTTGTTATATTAAATGATAAACTTTAATCTTTCGCTCAGATCAAGTGTTCAAAAAGCCACTTAGGTATTTCTAGTCCATCAAAAAAGCCACTGCAGAAATTCTAAAATCTGTAGTCGTTACAATGATGCTACTTACCTGGACCTCTTAAGCAGGTGGATCGTCATCAAAAAAGCCACTGCAGAAATCTTACAATCTGTGGTCCTACAACGGTGATACTTACCTGATATACTAAATAATTACCTATGATTAAAAATAAAATTTTCTTTTTTTTCTATCTTTAATATTTTTAGGTATAATATTTTTACACATAATTGCATTTATTCTTTTTGAAAATATTTTATAATTATTATATTATATCATTATTATATTCTTTATTGTTTTCATATCTTGCTGCATGTTCATATAATGCCTTGAATAATTATTTTAAGTTTATGATATATTTTTTACCCATTGAAATACCCATGCATAGTTCATATTTTAGTAAATATCTCTTTCAATATTATATAGTGTATCTGAAATATTTTCTGTATTATATTATTTTTATTTTACAACATATAATCTATTTAAGCTATAGGTGCCAAGTTGAATTTTTAAATTCAAATACTAAAGTACTATTATTGTTGTCTTCTGATATTATATAAGTGTGTTCTCTTATGTATATATATATATTTTTCCTATATCATATTACTGTGTTTTATTCTCTTACAGCATAATGTTATATGCAATACATTTTTACTATGTTATCATTAAAAAAAAAAAAAAAAAAAAGAGAAAAAGAAAGAAAGAAAGAAAAAAGAAAAAAAAAATGAAAAGTGAATGTGTAATGTTTTATAGATCCGTGATTATCAGAAATACAGAACTTTATCAAGATTTAGATATATTAGCGTAATCTTCAAGTGATTTTAATAAAACAGGTGCTTCATAAACATTACGAAATAAACTTTAGAACTTTCAAGATATTGACCAGTACCTCATGAATGAACAATTAATATTCAACAGTTATTGTCAGTATCAATCAAGTGTAATTTTTTTACTGCTTTCTGTGCAATTATATTCCATTTTTTTATTCATATTAACTATTTACATAGTGTTTTTATCATTTATTCTATAAGTTAAAATGTTAAATGTGTATAATATTTTTATAATGAGTGGTCCGAGTGCTGTATATGGTGTTCATCTATTATTCATAGTACTGTGTGTTTTTATTATATTATATTAGATTTTCTTAAGTATACTTGGTAATCATATTATGTTTTGTATCATTTAAGTTAGAAAATTTAAAAATAAGCGTTTATAATGTTTTCATATTGGTCACCAACATGATGGTGAGATTTGTAAACCCTTTGTATCAGTCCAAGGCAATGGAGACAATTTTCACTATAATACACGAATTTTTTTTCAATAATCAAGTTAATAATAATTAGAAAATTTTGTTTACCTACCAGGTAAGATCCCACATTCTTGGACGCAAGAATGGGGGACCTTTCTTGGACGGGGGGATATGAAATATAAGGCCAGAGTTGCCAATTTTTACAATTTATTCCGGAGCAATTTTAGCCCCAGAATTTTCGCACCAGAAATTTTATAGAATATTTTTCTTTAATATGTGACAGCGGTTAAATAATGAAAAAATCATTCTTTAAAATTTCCGGTGTGAGAAAAGGGCAGGGCTAACAATGCTCCGGAATAAATTATAAAAGTTGGAAAATCTGTAAGGCATAAAAATAAGTGAGAATTAATATTTTCATACTTTAAATTATTATTTTCATATTTTCAGGGTATTCTGTTTATATTTCAAAGTAATATTGCAAAATAAATTAAAGGATACTTCATATTAGGCTGTCAGACTAAAAGCATAAAAAATGACGAATGGGAATTTACAATCGCGATCATCATTCAAAAATAAATGAACAAGTTAATCATTAAGTATTTTGAAATCTGGAAATATCTTATAAATAAATTTAATGAGCAATAGAAAAATGCCTGGGCGCCGGAAAGATTTAATTAAAAGAAATAGAAGTTCCATTTGTCTAAATTAGGGTATGATTACTTATGTCAAAAATAAAGCAATAAATAATTGTTTTAATGACTTGACGAATTGGCAACTTTGGCGGGTTAAGGCTCCAGACGGTCTGGGAAAAACGAAAGTAAAACCAATGAGAAACAATGGAAAGGTGTTGTTATTAAAAGGATAACCAATTATAGAGAAGGGGATGGAATTAGTAATACGCCAAATTACACCAAAAATTACGGGTATAAAATAGAATACTCACAAACATTAAGAGGGAGATTAGAGCTTGAACGAACTATCACCTGCTAAGAAAAATTTACTAAGAAGCCGGCTTCGGGGCCCCGTCCCGAGGTCTGGAATGGGCCGGAAAGGCCATGGCAATTTTCGGTAATAATGTCCAGCGAAACCCCGAACTCCATTGCCTTCAGCTACCTTTAGTCATGCCTTGGAATTAAATAAAGTCAATTAAAGCTAGCTGCTGAGTGATTATTATGACTAGACTGCAAGTGTGCAATTTAATGACTCTAGTATCGGGTGAAGGACTCCTAAACCACCCGCAGTGCATCAAAGTCGTTTTTCAATTTTACACACACACACACACACATATATAGATATATATATATCGTGTGTCAGCAGCACTTGTTTTAAGGACCGCTGCCAAGAAAAAATAGCTTTTTTTTTTTTTTTTTTTTTCGTGAGAGCCGCGGCTCATACGCCGGTTTTTACGGTGCTCCTTTTACTACTTCTAATAATAATAATAATATCAATTATTTGTTTGCTTCAAAGAACTACACTGTTTTGCAAGAATATATTTCTTTCGAGAATCGTATTAAAATTTACAATTTACTTATTATTATAATTATTATTATTATTATAAATATTTAATTTAAAAAATATTTACGCCATTATGAGTGCTTGTAAATATTTCAATTCCACCGGAAAAATAAATAACATCTTTGCATATATAAAATATAACTAAACCATCGCTACAGCTGGACTTTTTTTGTTGACTTTTTATTCTTGTGATCGGGCTGTTTTCTAAGGCAGCTCGAATGAGATGCAAAATCGTGTTTTACTGACAAGGAACGAAGTGTCCGGCTGTGATTTTAATGAAATTTTAATTTCTGGTAGAAGGTATGTGCAGTCGGGGGAAAAAAACGCAACACTCGCTGTAATTTCGTTATTAATTGACGCAGAAACATCTAATAGACATAATTTAACAGGAAATTAAAAGCACTTTCTGAATATGTCGTCAAATTTTTAATTAGGGGTCATCTACGTATTGAAATGAGTGCTAACTTTGATTTTTGAACACACAATTTTGACTTCATTTTCGAATTTCTGAGAGTCTGCCAGTGCGCAAAAGTATACTATTTGTATACTTTATCTTTAGTATTTATAGAGTTATAATGAAAAATGTGTTAGGGGGTTATCTGTAAATGTAGAAAAATAAAATTAAGATCCTATAAGAAATAGACAGAATTTTAAAGTTTCACACCGGAAATCTTTCAGAAAAAAAAAAAAAATTAATAAAACGTTGTGCCTTTTCCATTTCCTTAATTATACTGAATTCAATTGTTCAGATTTATATATACTTCAGTACTTTTTCAGATAATTTTAGGTCTACTTAAATACATTATACTTGCGATTAGTCCATACAGTACTCTTTGAGAAAAGTGCAATATTTTTCAAGTAAAAGTGTCTATTGTAGCTGTACTGATCAACAATAAAGCTAAAATTTTCTTTCGTTGGTAACATAATACACGAAATGATATAATATATATATATATACATATACAACAACGCATAGACTAAACCTTTTCGTATAAAATATTGTAAGGGTTCATGAGGTAAATATTAAACAATTTTAATCGCACTTACAAGTTTTTGGTCAGTTGAACTGTACTCTCTGGTCAACTCTTTGGAACTGTACGATTCGTTTTATAATTTCTATGGAAATATATTTTCTCAATTAACCCTTTCGCGAATGCTGACGTAGATTCACGCCATTTGAAAATCTGTAACTCTGTCAGTGGGCGTTTCTTTCGTAATTTGTGTGTTACATATTTCTTAAGTGTGTACCCAGTGTTCATATTTTTGCAATAAAATATACTACGGATAGAAATATATTGATTAGAAATAATATAATTATAATGTGTATCCATTTGTAATATAATCGTGAATACAGAAAATTTGTTTTAAAAATATTATATTTTGAGAGTATAATGCCCGTAGGCGAGTCTTACTGTCAAAAAGACAAAATCCTGCGGTCGCAAAAAGTGTTAAATATATTTATAAAAGTTTAAGTATGTTTTTTAAAAATGCATAATGTTAAAATATATTAAGAAAATGTTAAAGACTAAAATATCCTTAAAATAATATTCCTCCCCCCCTATAAAATAAATAAATAAGTAAATAAATAAAATAAAATAAAGCAATATATGAAGCAAGTGATTAAGCTTTTTTTAACTATGACGGTAGTTAAGAAACGAGTTTACAAGTCTCTCTTGCCTTCCAATTCCATTCGTTATTTATATTTGACAATTTCACATTAAACCTATTTTTCTATTTAAAACAGTAAACCCCGCCTATTTAGTTACTTTTTTTTCTTCTAGTGTTCGTTTAAAAGGTTCAAAATTTATCACCAATTAATCGATGAAGTAAATACCACTTGTGCGTATTTTTGTCAACATAAGAAAGGTGTTTAACACGAATACTTAATGTCACATTTTTTTTTTTTTTTTCTGTATTGTTTTGTTTTTAAGAACGATGAAGGCGGGGCTGGTCTTCTTTAGAAAACAGGAATTCTTGATGCTAACACTAATGTCTAAAAATCATAATTTTTGTTTCATTTCTTTGCGTTTGACGTTGTTGTTATATAATTTGACCCGTAAATAAAAAATAAAAATATTTTGTTTAATTTTCTTTGTTATTTTTAAAGATTTGATTCGTTTTCTCATGCAAAACTTTATAAGAGACGGCCCCCTAAACCACTACAAAAGAAAGATTTATTTATAGCTCGAAAACTAATCACTGGAATGAGCTTCAAATTTGCACACCCATATTTTTCAGCATTAGGATTCATTTTATGTAAAAATTAATATAAGTCATAATTCATAATTTTTATGAATATGAATTTATTAATATTTTTCAGAATTAAAAATATTTTTCATAATGAAAAGTAATGATGGACTATGTTTGGGTTTCTTCACTGTATGTCGTAATATATATATATATATATATATATATATATATCGATCAAGTTACTTTTTGTGAAGAAATTAATAAAAGTTTGAAATATGAATTTAACATTAGCACCTTCAAACTTTGAACGCTTATAACTCTGTGAAAAAATAAGTAAAATATACAACCAATATGCTTTTTCACGTTGTCGCGATCCCCGGAATTAAATATAAAATGGGGCATTACCATTGAAAAAATCAAAGTTAGTGCGCGTTTTAATATGTAGACGACCCCTAATTCAAAATTTGAGTTCATTTTCTGAAACTACTCACAATTCCCCGTCGAATGATACCTATTACATTTTTTCTACATGGATTAGCAACGAAGTTACGTTGAGTGTTGCGTTTTTTTTTTTTTTCCCCCGACTGTACCAAATATTTTTGATAATAGAAATTTTTGCTATCGTCAATGTTTTCTATATTTATTGAATTTTTAAAAAGGTATAAACCACATCAGCCACATATCAACAGTAAGCCCCGCCTTTGGGCGTGACTTAACAATAATAAATGATTTTGCGCTTCATGTTTAAGTTACAAGAGAAAATTTATAGTACTGAAAATTATTTCAACTGAATTATTCATTTGAGTATTCACTTGCAGTAAAAATACAAATTTATCACACATTTTTGAGTAAAATTTGATAGCATATCAAATATGAAAGAAACGCCTCTCTTTCATTGAAATCTGAGCCGGACACTTGGGTGATGTTCCTTGCCAGCCGAATAAGGCATTTAGACGCTATCGCACTCTTAAAAGTTTGGGCCTTTAGATCATAGTGACAAAAACATTTTCTCTGTGCCCTTGTAAAAAAACTATAAGGGCTGAGATTCACCAAAATCAGTAGGGTTCATGCTATGGTGACCTTTAACCATGCTTGCCAACCATCTCATTATGAAGCGTAGTACTTTTAGTCACCGCCTTTTTTTGTACACCAGTCATTTTTTAGAGTAATTTCATTCTTATTTAATCGTAACACTATTTGGAGAGAATTGCTCTAAATATAAAGTGGTGTGGGAAAAGGGGCGTATTTTCAAGGGGCGTTAACAAGTCTACGCTTATTAATTAGATGGTTGGCAGTCCTGCCTTTAACGTACATACCAACTTTCAGCTCATTCGAACAAACGTGTTCACTCACCTACACAATACATACATCATCGTAAAAATACTAAATATTAATCCAGAGGGCCTCAGAACGTGTAGGAACACCAAAAGCTCAAACTTGGATTTTTGTCATGAATACAGTACTATCCTCACTCTAGCGTTCGGAAAATAAGTCAGCTACCTTTAATCATGCCTTGGAATTAAATAAAGTCAATTAAAGCTAGCTGCTGAGTGATTATTATGACTAGACTGCAAGTGTGCAATTTACTGACTCTAGTATCGGGTGAAAAAATAAGTAAAATATACAACACACACACACACACACACACACACACACATATATATATATCGTGTGTCAGCAGCACTTTTTTTAAGGACCGCTGCCAAGAAAAAATAGCTATTTTTTTTTTTCGTGAAAGCCGCAGCTCATACGCCGGTTTTTACGGTGCTGCTACTACTACTTCTAATAATAATAGTAATAATATCAATTATTTGTTTGCTTAAAAGAACTACACTGTTTTGCAAGAATATATTTCTTTCGAGAATCGTATTAAAACATGCACTTTACTTATTATTATAATTATTATTATTGTTATAAACTAGCCGCCTTCGGCGACCAGCTGTTTCGCGATCCCTGAAAAATCCGACTTTACGAAACTGCCGCTCGGTGGCGCCTGCGGCGCCCTTTTCCCGTTTCAAGTCTAATAACAGCTTATTGATAAATAGTGAAAATAGCTTATTGAAAAATTTAATCGCAGTAAATTCCCGTGCGGTAGCGCCTTCGGCACCCTCTTCCCTTTTCAATATAACTATATAATTTTTTTCTGTACACTCATGTTAAAATTTTTTTGTATATCGGCGTAAGTGATTTTTTTTAATGAGGACACCTCAAAACGTGTAAATCTGGTGAAATCTTTCGATAATATAAAAGAACTTTAAAATATCTTTCCAATGATGTATTAATAATAATTTAATCATAATTAAAAATTGAAATTTTGAAATTTTAAAATATTACAGCGCCATATGGCGGTAGAAATTTCTGTAATCTACTGTTAGATTCCAAATCAACGAAGCTTTCAAATGATGTATTACTTATAAAATTATTTTAATAAATTAGTAACTGAGATGCAAAAGAAAACCGATTCAGGAGACCTCAAAATGTGTAAATCAGGTGAAATCTCGAATTCCACTTTCGATAATATAAAAGAACTTTAAAATATCTTTCGAATGATGCATTAAAAGTAATTTAATCATAATTAGAATTTGAAATATTGAAAATAAAGGTGTTCTGGGTATTCCGTTGTTTTCTCCGAAACTCCCGTTCTTTTTCGACATCTTTGCCCCTTCACTCTCCCCCCCCCCCTCCCCCCCACTTTCAGTCGAAAATAATAATTTTACACTCGAAAATATCCGCAATCGATTTATCTTGCCTTAAAATCTAAATATGCCAACCAATTTCTAACGCAGTAACTCTTTTTTTTTTTTTTTGCCCCTTTTCCCCCTCCCTAATAGTAAAGTTCCATGACGTCACGAAATGGTATTTAGAGAGATGAGTGGCAACAACCAAGGAAGACAAAACGGAGTTGGATGGAACGAGAAGAATGGACATGTTTAGAGTTGGTTCGCGTAGAATAATTTTATTTGTGTTCTAAATGTTTTATCTATGTTTTGTGCGTTTTTAGTAATGTCTTATTAAATGTTTTCGTCTTTAAGCACGATGTGTTTTATTCCAAAGCCACGACTGAATTCATTCAATTTTAAATGATGGTGTCTCCAATCAAGCAGAGACCAAGATCGAATTTTACTCTAATAATCGTACTCTTTCAAAAATATTCACAATCGAATTATCGTAAAACCAAATACTACGAAATTTCAACGGCTGCAAATACTGCAAAATATAAAAGAAAATTTAATCTTTTTTTCCGATAAATACGTCATTTTTTTATTTATTCATATATTTTCATGAAAATTGAACAGTAGCTTTATAATATGCTGTTTAGGCCGAATATTAATTCAAATGTAACGTGAATGAAAATTTGAAACATTTGAAAATTGCAATTTTTCCCTTCACTACAAAACGCATGACATCTTGATCGGTTACAATCATTTCCTTTTTCATGGCAGACTTTCGTCTGGCATTTGAAATGATGTTGCCACAAAAAATTCATACTTTAGTTAATTTTAAAAAATCTAATTGATGTATCGATAAGCCGCTTGCACTTTTAGATTCGGAAAAAATTCCCCTTTCATTTGGTATCAAATTCGTAACGATCGGACTAATATTTCTAACTTATTTTCCATTTTTTCTGCTTTTAACTCCGTTAAAATATCTATTTTTATGCAATCGCGGTGAATTCTGAGTAATTGAGATCGCTTTTTGATTTAGACATAGGTCGACATTTTAATTAATATCTCCGCAACTAATTAAAATTTTTAAATTCTGTTTTGACTATCAACTCGGGAAGGCTTCTGAGCACCCGTATGTCAAATTTTATACTTCTGCGTTCAGTAGGGGCTGAACGTATAGATGCACAGACAGAGAGACAGACAGACAGACAGACAGACAGACATCTTCTTTTATTATTATAAATATCTAATTTTAAAAATATTTATGCCATTATGAGTGTTTGTAAATATTTCATTTCCACCGGAAAAATAAATAACATCTTTGCATATATAAAATATAACTAAAACAACGATATATTGTTTCTTTAATCTGTTGCCATTTCTCTGGCTCGCTGCGGTGTAGGTTCGTGTATTTTGACAACTCCGGGTACTCGGCACTTCGAAGTCATTATATTTAATTTTTTTTGTCTTTTTTTATTCATGTGATCGGGCTGTTCTTTAAACCATTATCGTATTTTTTTGACAAGGAACGTTACCCAAGTGTCTGGCTGCGATTTTAATGAAATTTTAATTTCTGGTAGAGGGCTACCAAATATTTTTGATAATAGAAATTTTTCCTATCATCAATGTTTTCTATATTTATTGAATTTTTAAAAAGGCAAAAACCACATCAGCCACATATCAACAGTAAGCTCCGCCTTTGGGCGTGACTTAACAATAATAAATGATTTAGCAAAATGATATTGCGCTTCATGTTTAAGTTACAAGTGAAAATTTATAGTACTGAAAATTATTTCAACTGAATTATTCATTTGAGTATTCACTTGCAGTAAAAATACAAATTTTTCACACATTTTTGAGTAAAATTTGATAGCATATCAAATATGAAAGAAACGCCTCTCTCTCACTGAAATCTGTGCCGGACACTTGGGTGATTATTACTTGCCAGTCGAATAAGGCATTTAGACGCTATCGCACTCTTAAAAATTTGGGCCTTTAGACCATAATGAAAAAAAAATTTTCTCTGTGTCCCTGTAAAAAAAACTATAAGTTCTAGATTCACCAAAATCAGTAGGGTTCATACTATGGTGACCTTTAACGTACTTACCAACTTTCAGCTCTTTCGAACAAAGCGTTTAGATGCTATCGTGTTCACTCACCTACACACAAACATACATCATCGTAAAATTACTAAATATTAATCCAGATGACCTCAAAACGTGTAGGAACACCAAAATCTCAAACTCGGATTTTTGTCATGAATACAGTACTCTCCTCACTATAGTGTTCAGAAAATAAATAAATGTGTGTATATATAACATTTTTTTTTTTTTTTTTTTTTAACATTTTAGTATTATAGAAGCTTGCGTATTGCATAAAAGCTGAAAAATCGCTAACAAAAACTTCAAAAGAAAAAATAATATATATTCGAATAACTTTTTTCCAGAAATAATCTCTTTTTATCGAATAATTTTGCCATTGACAAAAGCTATGAATCTTAACATTTTTCCTTTCGAGAATGATTTTTTTTTTTTTTTTTTTAAATCTCCTTTATATATAATATGATTTTTTTTTTTTTTTTTTTTTTAGTAGGGGGGGGGGGGGAAGGTGTGTTAGAAACTAATTTTATTAAAAAAGGTTTTTGTATCTAAATTCTCAATTCGTATTTTCAATTTTCTTCTAACGAGGAACATCACCCAAGTGTCCGGCTCAGATTTCAATGAGAGAGAGGCGTTTCTTTTTTATTTTATATGCTATCAAATTTTACTCAAAAATATGCGAAAATTTTGTATTTATACAGCAAGTGAATACTCAAATGAATAATTCAGTTGAAATAATTTTCAGTACTATAAATTTTTATTTGAAACTTAAACATGAAAGCGCAAAATCATTTATTATTTTTCCGTCACGCCAAAAGGCGGAGCTTACTGTTGATATGTGGCTGATGTGGTTTTTAACATTTTAAAAATACAATACATTTAGAAAACGTAAACGATAGCAAAAATTTCTATGATCAAAAATATTTGGTACATGCCCTCTATCAGAAATTAAAATTTCATTAAAATCGCAGATGGACACTTGGGTGATGTTTCTTGTGAACTAGATGTCTTCCGCGTGACTCGGAAACTTAGTAACAGTTCAAGCGGTAGACAGCGCTATCTGGTACAGATTGAGCTCTTTTTTATTCAACTGTCACCAATAATTTCAAGAAGTGGTGTAAGATATATATAATCGACGTTTCCACAATTCTATTCGCCTTTTATGTATAACAAATCCCATTTTAAAAAATATTTCGTGGCTGTTGAATAAAATATCGCTCTATGTGTACCAGGTGGCGATGTCTACCGCCAAGTTTCCGAGCCATGTGGAAGGCATCTAGTTTAGGAGGCTATGACATAATGAATTGCGCGTGGGAGATACTATATTTCTTCCAAACCATGTACAGTCGTGGAAAAAAATAAATAAATAAACGCAACACTCGCTGTGATCAGAGCCGTTCCTAGCAAGAGCGAGGCCCAATGCGAAAATTTTTGCGAGGCCTTTTTTCTCCGAAACTAATTACTCACTCTGTATTTATCACACAGTTAAAATATTTGCATAATAGACAGCAACCTCTCTAAAGTGAGAAGAACTCTTAAAAAAAAGAAGAAGCAAAAAATAAACCTGTAAATTTGGAAATGGGTAACTTTCGAGATTTCGCTTTTTGTGTACGTTGAGGCACTTCATATGCATTTTTCAGCCATATAAACTCAAAGTTTCTATTTTTTTACTTGTGTCACTTTCCTTGCTACGGTGCGATAGGCATATTCCTTCACATTAAAATTCATCTGAAACTTTACTAAAGTAATTTTACGCTTAGCGTCAGGTTTTTTTATGCAACAAAATCCATCAACATGTTCTTCCTTTTCCTTCATGAATAATAACGATAACATTTATTTTAATGAAAAATCAAAATTCGCACATGCAAAAAAATTATTGAAAACTGACGTCATTTTTAAAAAACGTATTTTAAAATAGCTTAATAATTCGTAATACAACTTAATAGCTTAATAATTCGTAATATATATATATATATATAACGCTATGGAATTATAGAGAGAGATGATAGTCGTTGCACACAAGAATACTAAGAATTCTTTCACGAAACATCTTTATTTTCTCAAGCTTGATGTCAGGACTTCATGGGAAGGCATTGGAGTCTAAGCGGACGATTCGCCGATCCCTGGATGGCATAGCGCCTACTGCAGTTTTCTCTGTTAGGAAGATTGTAAGCTTCTACGTAATTTCGGAGGAGAACGCGGCGTTAAGTTTTTAACAGTGGAAAATAATGGCAAAAATCCTCTGGTTGTTTAAAGTTTGACCTTTTTTGGCCTTGATTTCTACTCTGCTCATTAATCATTTATGTCGCCTGGGGCTCTAAAAAAAATTTCTGGGACCAATTAATATGCATGATGGACGCAGCGCGAGTTGCAAATTGCGTTTGTGTCAGCGAATTTTGACTTATAATTTCGTTCATTTTCTGATATTTGAGTGATAAAGTCTTTTGGCAGAAAACAATCTTTAAAGGGGCAATTACGAATTATTCGCGATTTATAATTTCGACTAGCTATTTTCGCACTTCTAAATTGGGTTTTTAATCACTTAAATTTATTTACTTTTATTCTTTTCATATATATATATATATATGACTTTAGAAATATTTTTATTTAATCATTAGATGACAAATGGCAACAACTGTAGTTCTTTCATTAATGGAAAAGTAAGTTTAATAGCGTTGTAACAATTTTTCAAGTAAAATTTTCTTTAGACGCAATACAGACGTGTTTTCTTCCTTAGTGAATTCATTGGATCTTTTGCTTAAATATTTTTATACAATTTAGCATTACTGTGGAGATGGACTGCAAGCCATGTTAATATTAATAGGCATTTATTACATAAAAACAAAGACGAGGACATGATTATAAAACATAAACATATTACGAGCAACAAGAGCCGTCTGCTCTCTACACTTGTTCGGCATTGAATGACGAGAAACAGGTGCGTGCGCATACACAGAAGGAGGATACAAGCAGTGACGCACAAATCACGTCATGAGTACGTAAGCAGGGACGTCACACAGCAGACAGAAAGATGATAGCCGGGAAATAGAGGATTTCTCATATCGGCCATCATGACCAAGCACGCGACCACGCCTGAAGGTTACCAAATACAAAAAAAGTAAATAAAATAAAAATAAACAATATGCAATACTGCATAATATAAGTATGGACACAGCTGCATTAACAACTAAAAAGAGGAAATCTGTAGTATACATTACCAAATTCAAAATTGTGCAAGTATTACAGCATAACCTAAATCACCAAAGTGCTAAAATAAAATAAAATAAGATGTTAATAACACATTAGCAAAAAGTTAAAAAAATAGGTACCGTAATTTCTGGTAGATAACCCGCAGGTAAGATGCGTCATTTCTCCACCAGAAATTTTATTTAATAGAGAAATCCATACTTTTTTGACGGAAGAGCTCGCACAAATATAAATTTATTTATCAATTGAAATTTCTGGTGCAAAACTGGTTTATATAACCTGCGGGGTATCTACCAGAAATTACGGTAGATAGTTTTCACACACACATACACACACACACACACACACACACACACACACACACACAAAAAAAAAAAAAAAGAAAATAGTATAGTCATTGTTTAGTCGATGAAAAGAGTTCATGAGAATTCGAGTTGTTGTGTATTTTAGTAGGTTCTATATGATTTAATAAAAGTCTCATTTTTATGCAATGTAAGTGTTCCAAAAAATAAAATAAAAAGTTTTGGAGAAATATGTTAAGCAAGAGTTGAAGAGTGCCGGTCCACGGTTTCATGAATTCTGCGCAGGTGCTGGTCTTGGATGGTCCTTCCACAAAATCACATTTTGTAACATCATATGTATCGTTGTGCTTAACTTTAGTAGTTTTATAGGGTCTGAGAAATTTCTGTTTGAGTTTCATCCCTGGGCCGAATTGGGTTCGTTTGGTCGCGACTAAGTCATGGAGTTTAAATCTGGGAGCTGGCCATCTTCTAAAATTGTATTGTCGGCGATTTTCCTCTTGAATTGTCTGAATTTGTTTTTTAGCGTCGATGCGACGTTCATCTCGTTGCGTCTGAAATTTATTGGTGACTTCTTCATTGAGAATTTTCAAGATCTTGATATCATTTTTACTGCGCATTTTGGTGCCAATAAATAATTCGAAAGGTGTGGTTTTTATACTCCGTTGGAATGTCGAGTTGAGGATTTGTTGGAGATCAGGCACGTGGGAAAACCACTTTTCGGGATTACCTAAACAGAGCCTGATTAAGGGGGAAGCACACATCATATCTGCTGTCACCGGAATATTTTTACAATTATTTTTTACTTCATGTCATAGAAATTCCACGCTTTGACGAGGAAATATTTTTTATAAAAAATGAACGGTGTAAAACAATCCAATTTACTCACTGTTATTAGACAACAGAATTCTTTTAAAATAATTTTTAATGAGAATTTTCTGTTTATTATAGGAGGAAAGTATTTGTTAAAAAATAACGGTGTAAGTATAAATAATGTGTGCTTCCCCCTTAATCAGGCTCTGTATCTAAAGACAATTTCGCCAAAACTGCTATAATGGTGGAATTTTTATTTTCAACCTGACAATTCGATCTTGGTAGACCTGCTGTAACTGCTACGTGATTGATATTTTGTTCGTGGCAATAATCTTTAAATGCAGTAGAAGTAAATTCTGGACCTCGATCTGTGATAATTCTGGAGGGATTTCCGAAGACTGATCGTTGGCTTTCTAATCGATTCACAACTTCTTCTGTGTCTGTAGATTTGGTGGGGGTACAGCCAGGTAAACTTGGAAAACGCATCAACGACGACCATAATATGCTTATACTTTTTGAACGTGGAAGCAAGGGGACCAAGATAGTCATTGTGGTATGCTTGTAGAGGTGCATCGTCTTTGTCAATTGGGTGAAGGAGATCATCTTGTTTACCACGTTTTTGATTGTAGAGGATATATTTAACATAATTCTTGATGCAATTTTCAATTTTGTTTTTAAGGTGAGGATTGTAGAAATATTTTTTAATTAATTCTTGGGTTACGGAGTACTGCAAAATGTCCACGTTCGTGTGCTCCTTTTATTATGTTATTCTTCAAGTCTTTAGGGACTACAATTAAATCAACACCGTTGACTGTTTTGTACATGAGGTTGTATTTAATAGTATGGCCATCATGGGGTATAGACTGTATAAGCGTTTTTAGTGCTTGTATTTCATCATCAGATTGCTGAGCTTTCTAAAGCTTTACATGAAGGCTATCTTTTATCGCGAAACATTGTGAAGCTTGACTTAGAGCGTCCATATGGGTCATACTTGAACCTATACGATGTCCGATGGAATACTGGAATTCTTGAAGACAGAGGGCCCAACGCGCAATGAGGTTATTGGTTTCTTTCTTATTAAGTGTTTTGATGAATGCGTCGTTGTCAGTGATGATTTTAAAGTGTGTTCCGAGACGATAGATTCCTATTTTTTGAGGGCTTCTACCACAGCCAGGACTTTAAGTTCAAAACTAGTATACTTGCGTTCGTTATCGGAGGTGTTTTCGAAGAAGTAGGAGACTGGGTGGAATTTATTATCATGGATGCTTCTCTGCAACAGGACTCCCCCCAAGCCATCTATAGACGCGTCTGTATATGTACCTCTGTAGGGGAATTTTGATTAAAAATGTTGAGAACTGGTTCTTGGGAAAGTAAATATTTAAATTTTTGAAATGCGGCTTTTGTTCACTTTGAAATTGAAAGGGTGTGTACTTACGCAGAAGATCACTTAAGGGTTTTGCAACGGTGAAAAAATTGAGGAATAAATTTCCTAAAATATCCAGTAAGGCCAAGAAATTGAGGTATATGTTTAGCATTTTTAAGGTCTGGGTAATTTAGAACAGCTTTAGTTTTGGCTAAAAGTACTTACGGAAACTAGAAAACGAGTTGACAGATCGACGGACAAACAAACTGAAGTATCCAAAGAAAAAACCCATGTTTACTTTTCAACTTTGTTGGAAAGTGATAAAAATAAATAACTTAGCGTTTTTGAAATATGAAATAGTAAAATAAAAATACTTAAAATCTAAGAAAAAAAAAACTGAATTGTTTTGAATAGTTTAAGAGAAAAAAATATATAAAATACTTACAAAAAGAAATATAATTATTTGTTGTTACAACATTCTGATGGATAAATGTTCTTTTAAAAATATATCTCTTTGTTCTTTGATGCATTCAAATTGAAAAAAAAATAATAATAATAAATAAATAAATAAATAAAACGATATTTTAAACGAAATGTCGCATTTAAATAATTTTATTTTAAACAAAACAAAACAAAAAGCAAAAAATAATTTATTTGACACTAGTTTTTAAACCTTTGTTTGAAAAATTGTTTTGTACAAGGTATGTTTAAAAATGAATTTATATTTTGTTCACATCATTAAAGACATTTTAATATATGAAAAAAATCTACGCTATTGATTTTAAGGCTTAATATGCGATCTATCTTTATAGTATTGAAACGTAGGGTAAGAGAAAGTCGTGTGAGTGACACGCCAGATTATTTCTTTGAGGTTCGTTTGCTAGGCAGCACGTATGGGCAACCTGACACGCATTTATATGATAATAAGCTGATGAAAATGTATGGCCCGATTTTGTGTTTGCATATAGAGAAAATAAATAAATAAATAAACGAGAAAAAATAAACAAAATTACTTACAAAATAAATACAAATTAGCAGAAATCTCATAAGAATATCTAGAAAAATTTGAACGAGAATTATCTATTGAACAAGAATCGTATTGTGAAACATAAAAAATACTCTTTTTTTTTTTTTTAAATCAAATTTATTAGCTGTGAATTCTGAAAAAATTTAGAATTTCTTAACAATTTTCAATAAAGTTAAAATTGTATATCACTTTCATTTGTCAGTCTGTTCGATTATCTGTCCACGCTCTAACGTCCATAAACCTTTTCAGAATTTCTGCTAACTGATACAGGTTATTCCGTTTTACTACGGCATGTTCCCTATGAAATATTGTATAAGTTAAATACTGGTTTGTGTACAGTGGTACCCAAAAGAATGTCAATGCATTGCGTTCTATGAGGGGCATATTTTATAAAAGATATTTAAATATATTTGTACTGGATAAATCGATATAAAATCGGCATTCATATATATATATACAAATATAATATTTTTAGCATTAATGTTTAGCATCACACGAAAATAATCAGCTGCATTAAAAAACTAAATTTGAAATTCTTGCAACTGCGCTTTCTGTGTATGTTAAGCGTTATTAACACTTTTCAAAAATGTAAAAGTGATTATTATTTCAATTAGTTTGTCTGTCGGTTTTTTCATCCATCTTTCTGTCTGCCTTCTAATTTCCGTTAATATCAAAAGAATTTCTAAGAATAAATTCATGTTATTTAATTTAAGTATAACATGTTTTATTTTGAAAATGGTATAAATATTGCAACTGGTTGGAATACAGAATTAAAAAAGATTTGCAATGCGTTAGAGTCTATGTGAGAAGTATTTTTTTTAAAGGGTAATTTAATATTTTTATACTACATCCAATATAACGACATTTATATATATTAAATTAAATTAAAGCATTTTTCCTGTAAAATAAGGTATGGAGAACATAATTGATTGATTTACAGGGCCCTACAAAGTTGATTTAATTCATCATGAGATATAAGAAGGAATGGTTAACGGCCTTCTTCACTTACCGTCGCTGGAAGCCCGAGCCAATGTTATTCTATGGGGAAATTTTTTTTACAAATAACTTATTAACTAATACATATTTTTAAATTCTGTTTTCACATTCAGAAAATTCACAACTGTTAAATTGACGGACCTTTTTCAAAAATGTATTTTTTTTTAATTTTTAATATTTTATTTTGAAGTTGCAAAATGAAAAAAAAAAATCACACATTGAAAACCCGTATTTTGCAGCTTCAAAATTAAATATAAAAAAATAAAAAAAGAACTTAAAAAAAAAAAGGTCCGTCAATTTAACAGCTGGGAATTTTCAGAATGTGATAACAGAATTTAAAAATATGTATTAATTAATAAGTTATTTGTAAAGAAAAATTTCCCATAGAAAAACATTAGCTTCGGCTTTCGCGGCGATGAGTGAAGCGGGCCCTTAAATGTAAATTTCCAACCTTAAGAGGATTTTCACTGAAAAAAGTTTTGTGCCATATAACACAACAATGTTGAGGCATCTTACTTGCTACAACCATGTTAGAGAAATGTTACCAGATGTAACTGTGTAACCGTAGCATGTTACACAGTTACAGATGGTAACATTTCTCTACATTGTTGTGGCAAGTAAACTGCAACAATACTGCTACCGATATGGAACAAAACTTGTATAGTCTTTTTCAGTACACCTCATTGTGCGTATGCAAAGTTTAAGTAGTATACAAAGCTTCGCAAAAGGAATCCTTTCGTGTTTTTTTTTTAATCATCATCATCATCACGGGCTTTCGAAGTTCCTACGGCTGTCTTGACAGCCGCTTACCTTCACCTGAGAAGAGAGGAAGGACATAAGGAGGTCTTGCATGTTTGAGATGTTCGGAACGATGATCTGTGTGGATTCACAAGGAACCCTGGCGTAATGATTTGATGCTGTCAGCAGCATGACGGAAGAGAGAGACAGAGCAGAGACGATCAGGTAGCTGTGGAGTCATATGGCAGTAGAGCAAGGAACACTAATCCTACATTATATATATATATATATATATATATATATATATATATATATATATATATATATATATATATATATATATATATATATATATATATAATAATTGAGAATAGCCTAGCAAGACTGTTATGCAGTCAGAATACAAAAAATACTATACAATTTAGAAAATTATAATAAGAAAATTTAGCCTATCAAGACTGTTAGGCAGTCAGAGAAAATGTATTTACACTATTTACAATTAATAAAAATATATTACAATTTACAAGTTAAAAAAGAGATATGTACACTATTTACAGTTAAGATTAATAATTAAAATTTAAAAACCCTACGGTAATGTAACTGGCTGGAAGATTGATAAAATAAAGCTATAAAAATGCTTTTGTGACGCTCTTTACAGCATAGCTGAAACAAAATATACTTTTGTAGGATTGCTGTTTTAGACAATATATTGCCAAGGCAATAAGTATGGGAGTACAATAGCAATATTCAATATGTTTTTTCGTTAAAATAAAGAAAAACGTATAAAATATTTTTTTTTTCAAATTTTCTTCCTTTCTAATTAAAAACGAAGTATTTTTTAGGGTGTCAACATAGAAGCAAATACTTTAAAGGTTAAACAATGCAACAGGTACTTACAGTTGGAATATTTTTATATTCTGTACAAATGATTTTTTCGTTATTATTTGATGTGAAACTTGTACTCAGAAAGAGAAAAAAAAATAGATACATTTTATTAATAATCTTTACATAATGTGCAATAAAATAATTGATTTAAGAATCAAAATTTAAAGTTTTGATTGAAGTACCAACATGGGATATATTTGAAGTTATTTTTGGAATTATTAACTGGGTATTCGAAAAAAAAAAAAAAAAAAAAAAAAAAAAAAAACAGAAATATAAAACAATTTTAATTTACTAAATAGTTGTTTGCTTAAATTCATCAAAATCATATGCTTGTCTATTTTTAAAAATTCAGTTAATCTATGAAGAAAATACTTGTAATTTGCTTGTTAAATTAAATGAATACTGAATATCTGTACTGATAAGTATAAAGGATTTAAGTCCATATTCTTGATTTTTCAGGAGACGAAAAATAAAGTTAAACTAACTAAAAACAAATCAGAAGAATCGATTAGGGAAAAGGGATTATGTTGATTTATACACTTTATACCATTCAGTGATTGTCAACTTTCATTTAAAAACAGGAAAAGACTGAATTAAATATTTTATACCATACACGAATGGTAAATTTCTGACTTGAACCTTTTTTTACCAATCGATTTTCTCAAAGACTAAATGACATAGACATAAATCCTTCATACCAATCGATTGAGAATTTTTTTTCTGAGTCTGACTATGTACTAAACTCAAAATCGACATTTTTGGACTTAAATCCTTTATACTTATCAGTACAAATATATATCATTCGTAAAAATTTTATTTTATAATTACATTTAGAATCTATTATTCCATAATAGACATTTAGAACATTTAAAAATATTTATTCAAAAGAATCATATAATAATAATGTTAAGCATAAGAAAAGTCTTTTTTGTTTGTTTCAAAAATGACAAAATTATTCTACATGTAGTATAGAAACATCGATTTAGAAAAAAATATTTTCTTACAATGAGAACAATTTTTGTTAAAAAAAAAACGAATCTTCGTTTTGATAACAATTCTAATTTGTTAATGCATCATTCTTTCACTTTTTGTCTTATAAAAATGAATTATCATTGTTGTGCCCATTTCCGTTGGCATTAATTTATGGCATTTTGACTGATTATGATTAAGTGACTTAATTAACTGATAATCATAATTGCACCATAGATTAGAAAACAAAACACATAGTTTTTTGATTTCACAAGATGCATGATCATAGAATTAAGTTTGATGGCTGAGTTTTTCTGTTTATTAAAATATTTCTTTGTAACTAAATTTACATTATAACTTTTTTTTTTTTTTAAGTTAAAATATTATGATTCATATTTTCTTACTTTAAGTATACAGTCGGTAACAAAAGTCTCCGAACAATAGCAAAAATTCCTCTATAAGAAATGTACACTTAATACAGTTTTGGTAAATAAATCCTTGTCGAATCCTGTTTTTAAACTAAGAACAGGATTCGACAAGGATTTATTTAACAAAACTATATTAAGTGTACTTTTTTTTATATAGGAATTTTCGCTAATGTTCGGAGACTTTTGTTACCGACTGTACGAGAAAAAAATATTGGAATCATAAAAAATTTTTGATAGCCGGATTTTGATGGACTGACACTTTTTGGGACCTTCTGAATACGATTTGACTGCGTAAAAATGTCTGTCTGTATGCGGAACCAAAATTTTGTGCACGCTGTATCTCATGAATCCATGGAAGAATTCAACAGAGCGTTCGTTATATTTGGTTGGAACTTGACTTAACTTGGTGCTGATAAGATTTTGGGGTATAATCGCCCAACAGGTGGCGGATCAAGACTGCAATTTCCTACATTTAAAGGAAGTCTATGTATCAGCTTCTATAAGTGCACATAATTTTAGATGTATGAGAGATATGATAAAAAACTACGATGAATTTATTTAGCTGAAAATGTTTCCAAAAGTAGCCAGGTATGTAGCAATTTAGCTCCCATATATGGAAGACAGCATTTCAGTTTCTATGATAGATAAATGCATTAAATTCGTTATAAGAAATGGATACCATGAAATACTAAGCTCGTTTAATTTTGAGCAACATCGAACGACTGTTGGTGCTGCTATAATTTAATATTTTGATTTTAAGTGAAAGCTATATCTCAGCTTCTAAAAAATAAAAACACCAAATGTAGTATTTTAAGTGTCTATAAAAGTATGATAATTCAATCTGGGTGTATATCAGACGAAATACAGCAGTGCTGTTAATCCTTTTCTGCGCTTTTCTCGAATGGCTATATCTTAGCATCTATAGATTAAATTTGTAAACTGCATCTTAATTGATTCAATTTGTGTGCATGATAAACATTACGGGGCGATTTTCTAAAGAATAATACAGAAGAAAACTTTGTAGTGGTCACATCATATTTGTTAAAAATTTAAAACTGTTTTTACTATTTTTGTTTTAATTATATCAAAAAAAAAAAAAAAAAAAAAGAAAAAGAAAAAAGAAAAAGAAAATGTTTAAATTCTTGTTAAAATCATTGTATTCATTTATTAGTTTTTTTAATTAATGAAAAAATATGACTTTTCTTCATCTATAATGCGCATTTTCATAACTTACAAATAACATTAAATAATAAATGTTAAACTTTATTAATCAGAAGGGGAAAAAATGAGAAAATTTTAACATTTTGAGCGGAAAAATACTTCACACCAAAAGTTTCTCTATGTATGATATATATGTGACTTTACATTAATATGCTCTTCATAGATTACATAAATGAATTCGCATTGCTTTAAATAATCGTAAATAAACACACATAAAATATAACATGCAGTTCCATACTAGTACAACGAATAAATCACGTTAAACATTGAGAAATTTTCTTCAGTTCACTTAAACTGGAAAATGTGCCACAGGTGCAGATAAAGGAAGATTCTCCCGTATTTTCAGTGAACAATCATTTATTAGAAATAGCTATATTTAAAGCGAATCTAAACAATTAGTTCGTGCGCATATTTTAAAAATATTTCTTTTATTTAATTTACAAAATGTTTATATGACATCAAAATAAACTAATAAATAAAGTACGTGCTCATTAAGGGAAAATCTTCATAATGTTTTGAGGAAAATATTCTAAGCTTTACCAGAAGATTGAGTTAAAAATATCCGAGAAAATATAATACGTTGATGTCAAATCTAGTTCATTAATTATGCTGTTTAATTACTATCATATGCTTGATGATTGACTATAGTATGATTGAATTATTATGTTACATGTATCAGTAAACCTTATAAATGGTAATCTATATGATCATTGCAAGCTATTATACTAGTGGATCTGCAGATCAGGAGCCTCAACGTCCTATTTGCATCAGACATTTTTCAATAGGACATTTTTATTTATTTCTTATTATATAATAGTATATATTGATTCGATCGACTTATTACCATAATCAGATACATTCCTGAAGGGGGCTGCCGCCCCCCTCAACCCCCCGCTATATCTCTCTTTCTATGCCTATTTGTATATCATATAAAGTGTTACGGAATTGTAAATAATTGCATTTATTTTTGTATAGATTTTTTCAAAGAGGCTTAGTAAGTCGATAAAATGCTAATTTTGTGCATTTCTAGTCGTTTTGGGATTAAAATAGCCTAATTTTCCTTTAAAAACGAATTGAAAAGCTCCAATAAGGGAATTAATGGATTTGGCGCCAAATTTGGTGACTGTTTCCCTCCTTGGCGATTTTTTGGCGACCTTGGCGAGAAAATCCTTATTAGGGATATACCAAATATGGAAGCTCTAATCTCATTGGCTGATGAGATACGATAATTTTCCAGAACAGTCTGTGTTCGATAAAATAGTATAAAAGGAGCATTTTTTTAGCCAAGGCTTCCAATCTCAGATCTGTGTCGGTTTCGTCAAATGCTTGCTTTGCTTTGAGCCTCTTTGAATGAGACTTGCTTTATGTGTTATTGCTAAACAGTTTGTACTGTTATTTTGCTGTTAACGTCTGTTGTTTAAGCTATGTTTACTGGTTGAATTGAAGCTGATACTTGGTTTATAGACCTGTAGTCTTCTGGAACTTTCTGTGAATAAATCACTGAATTTTTGCAAGTTTCGCCTTTCATTCTCGGACAACTTACAAACCCCCAAGTACGCAACAATATGCATTCTTATTAAACGACGGTCTTGTATTATTTCCCGGAAATTCATAAATACCGAATTTCATACAAAAACAATTACATAGCACATCGGAAATATTTTGCGTAACCTTTAAACTAATTATCAATTCTATGCCCACAATTTTCAACATGAAAACAGGTTTTAAAATTCTAATAAAATTTCATAATATTTGATGGGGTGTAACCAGGTTAAAATACACTTTTAAGAAATACCGACTATACACCATAAAAGTACGAAATTCCTTTATGTATCCCGGAAAAGTAGCCACAGTCATTATAAACGCCAATAATAAGAATAAATCTATTTAATTATAACTCATTAATCTTTCAAACTAATTTGACATCATTTGGATGATTACAGTACATACTCGGAATTATTTTGTGTGGTCCCATAAATTATTTAGTCTATACATAACCTTTTTTTAGAGTAAACATGATTTTAAGCATCATTATAATGTATGTCAACTTTATTAAGTTCAATTCAGCATAAACGCATTAAAGTGCGCGCTTAAATTAAAAATTCGTCCATAGGCTCTAATGTTACGAAATTCTTTCGTGTGTCTTTGTAAACGAACCATAAACATTGTATACACCAGTAAAAACTATTCAGCTTATTTTGCGTTTAAAATTAAAAATTGTTCCAAAATTAACATCGTTTGGATGACTAAGTGACATTGTCAGAACACTTTTGTAAGGTCCTGTATATTAATTAGGAAGCTTAAGAGCACATATTTTCTTCAAGCAACATAAGTTTAAGCATCTTACTCACGTACTCTGATTTCATTTTCTTCATTGCAAAGTAATGATATTAAAATGCGTTTAAACGAAATTCACCCCATACGCCGTAATGTTAAGAATTTTGGCGTGTCCCTGTACACAGTTTATAAAAAATATTGCAATGAAAATTATACAGCTACTTATATGGAAAGCTGGAATGTGTACGCCAATTTGCAAGTCAATCGAAGGATTTTTGCGGCCGCTATTGCGGTACATACAAATTCTTCCCATAGGCCGTAAGGATAAGAAAAATTTTGGCGTGTCCCTGTACACGAACAACAAAGGGAATACACACCTAACACTATACAGCTAATTCCGTTGGGCTCGTGAATATGTGTACCAAATTGCAAGTCTATAGCGTTATTTTTGGGGCTGCTATTGCGGTACATACAAATTCTTCACATAGGCCGTAATGATAAAAAAAACTCTGGCGTGTCCCTGTACACGAACTACAAATGGAATGCACACCCAAAACTATACAGCTAATTTCGTTATGATGATGAACATGTGTACAAAGTTTCAAGTCAATAGCGTGGTTTTTACGGCCGCTGTCGCACGACAGACAGACAGACAGACGGACGGACCGATGGAACCCAAAATCCTTTTGAGTCTCAACAGAGGGCCTCCACTGACGTTTCGGCAAAAATTGAAGTCAATAGCTTGATTTTTGCGGCGGCTATCGCGGTACATACAGATTCTTCCCATAGGCCGTAATGATAGAAAATCTTTGGCATGTCCCTGTACACGAACTACAAATGGAATACACACCTAAAACTATACAGCTGATTCCGTTGGGTTTATGAACATGTGTACCAAATTGCAAGTCGAAAACGTGATTTTTGTGGCTGCTATCGCGGTACATACAAATTCCTCCCATAGGCCGTAATGATAAAAAAAACATTGACGTTGTCCCTGTACACGAATTACAAATGGGAATACACACCCAAAACTGTACAGCTGATTTCGTGGGGCACATGAACACGTGTACCAAATTGCAAGTCAATAGCGTGATTTTTGTGGCCGCTATCGTGATACATACAAATTCCACCCATAGGCCGTAATTATAAGAAAAACTTTGGCGTGTCCCTGTATACGAACTACAAATGGAGTACATACCAAAAACCATATAGCTGATTTCGTGGGGCTCATGAACACGTGTACCAAATTGCAAGTCAATAGCGTGATTTTTGTGGCCGCTATTGTGATACATACAAATTCCTCCCATAGGCCGTAATTATAAGAAAAACTTTGGCGTGTCCCTGTATACGAACTACAAATGGAGTACATACCAAAAACCATATAGCTGATTTCGTGGGGCTCATGAACACGTGTACCAAATTTCAAGTCAATAGCGCTATTTGTGCGGCCGCTATCGCGATACATACAAATTCCTCCCATAGGCCGTAATGATAAGAAAAACTTTGGCGTGTCCCTGTATACGAACTACAAATGGAGTACATACCAAAAACTATACAGCTGATTTCGTGGGGCTCATGAACACGTGTACCAAATTTCAAGTCAATAGCGCTATTTTTGCGGCCGCTATCGCGCGACAGACAAACAGACAGACAAACAGACACAGCCCAAAACCGTTTTGAGTCTCAACAGAGGGCCTCCACTGACGTTTCGGCAATTAATCACATAAAAAGTAAGCCTGTGCTGCCCTCACACGACTTTCTGTTATTCTACTGAATAAGGGGTAAGGTAACAGAAACTGTACACTAACATATTTTTGTCTGAGGGGAAGGGGGGAGGTACTACCCTTTCAACCCAAATACATTTATATTGAATTTAAGACTGTTAAGTTATTTTCAGTTACGCTGATGACAGACATATACAAAGATTAACTATTATAAACTTTTACTTTAATATTTATGGAAACTCGAAATGTGCAATTATATCAAAAGTAAGAACTGAAAATTTAATTAAAAAAAATACTTTACTTAGCTTATGGGAATGAGAAATTGATTTTCATTCCTGAGCAGTTTTCCTGGACATGACAAAATATAGTAAAGCACTTCTGCTAATTATATTCAA
Source organism: Salticus scenicus (assembly GCA_963930645.1). Lineage (NCBI taxonomy): Eukaryota > Metazoa > Arthropoda > Arachnida > Araneae > Salticidae > Salticus > Salticus scenicus. Next base: position 315,889,014 of record OZ005652.1, on the reverse strand, counting down.
TAAAAAAGTGTGCTTTTGCTTAATTATTGTAAACGTGTATGTCATCTATAAATTATACACTCACTATATTGTGTACTTAAATATAGTCCTACGCTAATAATATAAAGCACAACCAGAAATGCATTTCCAGCAATTTCCAAGCACAGTCCTACTATATTCTAGTTCTTTTTGATAGTAAACAAATAATGAATCTTTTTCATACTACATTCAACAGAAAACATGCATATAATACATATAAAAAGAATATGTTCATTTCGTTTGGTTGAGTGCAGCCTATAGATATTAAACGGTACATACCAAAATTTTAGACCCCAGACGTAATGTATTTAAATTCTGTTGGATGGCCCTATACAGGAATCATTTGCAATCATCAAAGAAACGTTCTATGTAGCATGCTTATATGGTACAGATTTAGAACACTAAACTCGGATTGCCTGCATTTATTTGTTCTTGAGATATGCTGATAATAGACACACACTCGGACTAACCGCTAAAGAATGATTATCAGGTTCAGGAGACCTTAAAAGTTGATATATAAGAAAAACTCAATTTCGAAAATGTGGCCCAAAAGATAAAAAAAAAATCTGTACCATGTATATGGATAAGAGGAAGTAAAAAAGAAAAAACGAATTTTATCTTCAACAAAACATACTGTGGGAAAAAATAAAATGGAAATCATTATCTTCTGTGAGTAACATGGAGGCTCGTGGCAATCAACCAAAATCTGGGGTCAGTGTATTCACTTGTTACATGCCACTAATTTTAAAAAGCAACCTTCGCGTCATTCAATAAAAGTTACTTTAATTTTTCGATAAAAAAAAAAAAAAAAAAAATCTGGTGTGTAACTCACACGACTTTCTCTTACCCTGAAATTTAATACTATAAATGCAGTTTGGAGATTAAGGGGTAAGATAATGAGTACTGTTATGCAAACCTATGTTAAAAATTTCAAATTAGGCTTCGGAACAGTTTCATTTGAAAAAAAAAAATCTGTGTAAAGGGGGATAGTGCACAGGCCCCTTATTCTCCCGTTTCATTATTGTATCTACATTTATAGAAATTTCAAATCTGTTATTAAATTTAAATATTCATTTAAAATTTTTCAGACAATTTTCAGACGCAACATTCCTTGAAACTTCCCAATCTAGATAAACTTTTCTAGTTACAAACTTATATTAACTTCAAAATACAATATTTGGATCGCCTGAAATTACTTAAATTACTCTAAGAGACACAGACAAAAATCAAGCATTAAAAATTTGACTTCGGTATTCAGGAAGTCTCAAAACGTGTAAATATACAAAAATAAAGTGATGAATATTTAACTTTAAAAAAATACATTATTTACCATATGGCTATGAGGAAATAATTACAAATTTTCCTGGTAAAATATTATAGTACAGCATAGCCACTGACAATAAAAAAGAATGCTATCGCTTAAATATTGGCAGTCCTGTATATCTTTTGAAGGTTATGCACACACCGAATGATGCACATAAATACAATCCTATAATAATAACACACGGCGCAACTTGAAATACACTTCTATCAATTTTTAAGTATATTCTCCCTCGATAATCTAGTTCTATTGTGTAGCCCTGTAAACGAACGATAAATGATTTTCATTCCATATTCTACATGAAACATATTTTTACGCATATAAAAAATATATATTTGTTTTAATTGGTTTCGTTGATCCTATAGATGTTAAACTCTACGAACCTGCATTTTCTCCATAGACGTAATACATTTGAATTCTCTTGGGTGTCCCTGTACACGAACTATTTGCTTGATCTCAACGAAACGCTTACTGTAGCATCCATATATGATAAAGGTTTATGATACCGAGTTTGAACTTTTTGTTGTCATTTGTTTTTGAGATATACTGATGACAGATACACAGACAGATACAGACCAACCTCTAAAAACATGATTTTCGAATTCAGGGGACCTTAAAACTTGTAAATATAACAAAACTCAATTTCGAAACTTTGACCCATAAACAGTACTTTTTCTACCATATATATAGGTAAGAGAAGGTAAAAGTGGACATTAAAAAAAAAGTGACCACTGCAAAATATAAACATTTTATGGAAAAAATCATTTTTAAATGCGAATCATGGAAAGCATTTATACACTGATGGAAAAAAAAAAAAAAAAATCCCAACACCGAGAAGGAGCTGTGCTAGATAAACGAAATTTGGTAAGCGTGTTTATACATCTGAAAGATGACGTCGATTCAAATTTCGAGCTACGCGCATAAGTGTGGCGCTAGTAGCTACACTATGAGCATGCAAATAAGGTTTGCTTTAAATAAGCGCTGTAAGGTTCGTGATCGTTATCTACAGTTTAGATTTGACGTAGTGGGTTAATGTTAGTCAAGGATGCCTCTAAGAAGACGAAGAAGCCATTATCAACAGCTAACTGAGTTTGAACAAAGTCGTGTAGTAGGGCTACGAGAAGGTGGGTTTTCTTTCCGCGATATTGCAGAAAGACTTGGCAGGAATGTATCCACTGTGCATGAGTGTTGGTAGCAGTGGTCAAGGGAAGGTACTGCCTCAAGCAGACTGGGTTCCGGGCGGCTACGTGGCACTACTGAGAGGGAAGACCGCCGTGTTCGGCGAATGGCTATGGCTAATCTTACTGCGTCTGCAGCTAAAATTCGAGCTGCAGTTGGCACCACAGTGACACAACGAACTGTTACAAATCGGTTACTTCATGGACAGCTCCGAGCCAGACGCCCTGTAGCGTGCATTCCACTGACTCCAAACCACTGCCGTTTGCGATGTGAGTGGTGTCAAGCTAGAGCTCAATGGAGGACGGAGTGGAGATCTGTTGTGTTTTCTGATGAAAGCCGGTTCTGCCTTGGTCGCAGTGATAGCCGTGTGTTGGCTAGAAGGAGGCCAGGTGAACGCCTGCTAGCGACCTGTCTGCGGCCTAGACACACAGGGCCTACTCCTGGAGTTATGGTTTGGGGAGAAATTTCGTATGACATCAGGAGCTTTCTCGTGGTTATCCCACGCACCCTGACTGCAAATTTGTACGTCAGTCTAGTGAACCTGTTGTGCTGTCATTCATGAACAGCATTCAAGGGGGTGTTTTCCTACAGGATAACGTTCGCCCTCATACCGCTGTTGTAACCCAACATGCTCTACAGAGTGTCGGCATGTTGCCTTGGCCTGCTAGATCACCCGATCTTTCTCCAATATAGCACGTATGGGACATCATTGGACGACAACTCCAGCGTCATCCACAACCAGCATTAACCGCCCCTGCATTGACCGCCCAAGTGCAACAGGCATGGAACTCCATCCCACAAATTGATATCCGACACCTGTTAGACACAATGCATGCGCGTTTGCATGCTTGCATTCAAAATTCTGGCGGTTACACCAGTTACTAATGTACCAACATTTCACATTTGAAATGGCTCTTCTCGCCAATGGCTCTACCTCTGATCTTGAAACTTTAATCAATTAAATATGTTACCTAGACAAATGTATTGCTGAAATTTCATTACTGTAGAATAATTTTTTTAGGGTGTTGGGATTTTTTTTTTCCATCAGTGTATAAGTAAGTATGAAGGTTGAAAGTATGAGCGCCAGTTTATGCCTGCTATAAAAATATCTAAATAATTCAAAGGAACGATAGTTGTTCAGACCTAAATTTACATAGGAAACTTACTTTCTTTGTATAACTCTCAATAGAGGAAAAAAGGTCCTCGACAGTTTATATAATAACACAGTTAATCAGGAGTCTTTTTCTGTAAGATGTAAAAAAAAAAAAATCCCTTTTCGGCAAGCTTAAAGGCAAAGGTAGATTCCTTTACGTTAATATTACAATTTTACATATGCATTAATGCTTAGCCAATGGCTTTGTTCACACACATTGCATTATTTACGTCGCTATTCTGTTTTCAAGAAATTTAATTTTCAACTGCAAAAGGGTTTTATTCATTCTACTTAAAATTTTAGGCTAAATTTATTGGTTTGTAAATGTTTCAATTTTTTAAAATTCAAGCTCATAATCATTCAACAAATACAAATCTTAAAGATATACAATCCCAGCAATGGTGAATCCCGGAGGGGGGCTATTGGGCTACACCACCCTCCCCACCCAAGCTTAATCAAAATTATAATTTTTATTTAAAATCCATATAACTGTTGTTCAATATATTTCTTTTAAAAGAAAAAGTAATAGAAACGTGTAAATGCACTTGTGATGAATGCACTTAATATGGTCAAGCTCTGGTAAGCCTGACGTTGCAATGGTCAAGTCAAATACAGATAAGTGGTAGCGGTTTTTAGATAGTTATTTCACTATAATTTTTATTGAACTATTGAAAGTTTTGTATTGTGTTTTTGTGATTCTTATTGTCAGATGAGTAAAAATTGTAAAGTGAATCTGTTTTGGTTCACATAAGCTGGAACATTAACATTAGTTAACATTGGACCATTTGGCACCTCTGAATTTCAATGTTAATTGTTATGAATTTAGTAAATTGTATGATTTGGCGAGATTTTGGTGACAAAACTTGCGACTTAGCAATGAAATTTGTGATTTGGCGGCAAAAGTTGATAGCTGACGACGAAATTTTTGACTTGGCGACAAAATTCGTTGTCTGGCGACAAAATTTTGCGAGCTTGGCGATGGAGAAAGGCAGCTTTGGCATCATTATATTTTCTTTCCAAGCGAAAACCTCATATCTCTTCACAGACCAATATCTTGTTTCGACAAGATAAAAAGTCAAAGGAAGCTGTAACGCATTACTCTCAATCGTAAATTTTAAATTCTTGCCTAAACTGGCATTCTAAACTATTCACCACAAACGATATTTGTATTAAAATTGACGTATTAATTTAATTTTATATTTTTAAACGATTAATTAAAGCGTTTAACATGGTTTTTAATTAACACACGTTTATTAATTTGATATGATCCAACTATTAACGTATATAACGGAATTTTGCAATTCAATTTTCGGCAACTTCTTGTCGTTCGAAGAACCTGAAATTTTGCACACGACTTCATAATCAATGACAATACTAGATAGAAGTGTTTCCAGGCACTTTTCCCATCAGGGGCAGGTTCCAGGGGCAAACAAAAAATCTGTACTTATACAAAACTATCGTATGTGACACAGGTTTTGGATGTATTTGTATAATGCCGAGTGGCAACAATTAATTTTTTTAATAAAAATTTAAAAGTATGTAATAGTTTTCAAAAACTTTTATTAGTTCATTTTTCAATCCGCGTTTGTAATGATCGATAGATGGCGCTTTTTCAGCTTTTGTTGTTAGTAAATATAATAGCCACGTGTATTTATTATTGTTCTTTATGTTATTCTACTTAATATTCGTACTATAATTTCTCCGCCATTACATCATGGAAAATTGATTGCTTTTGAAAAAAGTATTTCAGATTATTCAAAGTTCGATCGGAAGTAGATTTTTAACTGAAGTTGTACAAATATTTGTTTTAAGGGGTTACATACAGTTGTATGCACGAAAAAACGTATTTTTTTGTGAATTTTTTGTGAAGAGGCCTTTTATTAAAGAAATATATACAATACATATACATATAGCAAATTTAATGTATGTTAAGAATCCGTGATGAGTTTACAAAATATTGGGTTCCGCTGTTCCTGTAGTAGATCTCCTAGAGGACTTCCACAAAAAGGTGTCTGGCGGTGAGCAAGATATCTCTGATCCAAATTATCTGAAATGAAAAAAACCAAAAGATTTATTTTTAGGATAGATGAATACAGGTAATGATCGTAGGAATAGTCAAAATTTTGATTTTTGACAAAATGGCGGCTTTCCCCCCCAAAAAAAATCGTTTTTTTCATGAAAATTTACACTTGAAAGTGGCTGAAAAAATCGAAATTATTATCAGAAACCTTATTCCTACGATCATTACCTGACAAAAATATCTAAGAGAATCGTGTCAAAATTTCAAGTCAATCGGTCCAGCCGTTTCGGAGAAATTTTGCTCACCGACTTTGAAAACACCGTTTCGAGATAAACGTGTTTAAAGTTTTGAGAACCATTTAAACTAAGTTAAAAAAAAAATTTTCCTACTTACATCGAGTCATCTATTCCAGGACCATAAGAGGAACCCTCTGCTTCATCATTTGCTTCTAGTACAGCCAACTGTTATTGTCTACGTGACATTCTCCCCTCGCGCGTGCGTCAGAGATCACGATGCGCTCTGCGTCCTCTTTTTCTACATAGGCATGGGCATTAAGCCCAAGCGATAGTCTCATTGCGTTCATGAAGTATAGAAGAGATGTTTTTCCTTCATTGAACATGCCGGCAGCAAGATAAGCAGCAATTTCAACGATCTTAGATCCACATGGGATTATTTTTGGAGTTATTTTCCATATCAGCTGATGTATACCTAAAATTTCTAAATATAGCTCTCAGATATAAGATAAACCTTTTATATTCTTATTCTAAGAAGCAAAACATTATGAAAAGCATGGACAAGGGCATAGGGATGATGAAAAACAGCTGCTACTCTGGTTTACGCTCCGTCTACTTTAAAACGCTCGGAGACGTCTTTACAAATATGCAAATTTCTCCGAAACTAATTGCCGGATCGATATGAAATTTTCAGACAATATTATCAAATATATGTACATTCAAAATATGTAAAAAAAAAAAAAAAAATCGATTTTTTGAAAATTACAACTGGATGTAACCCCTTAAATCATCTGATTAATTCTTTACTTCCATTAGCCGAAGCAACTGAAATTTTAAATTTGTCATTTGGAAATAATTGGAAGCTTAATTCTGGATTTCTTGATCGTTTGGAGTTACACAGTAGCACACAACAGTATGTGTTATCCTTTTTACCGGATTTATTCATTTTTATTCAGTAAATATATGTGAAACTAAACATCGGCAAGCAATGGCGGCTTGATGAAAGCCGAATTAAAGCATGGTTATTGTAATTTCACCTTAGCCCACCAAAGGGCGAGCATTTCATTGCAATCGCGGATAAAAGAGTGTTCTTTCTTTTTTTTTTTTTTTTTTTTTTAAATGGTATAATTTTATTTATCAAAATAAGGGAATTCGAGTGATGAAATACTTTAATTTAAATTTAAGTTTTCACGAAAATAAACTCCAACGGAAAATTCATTAAAATCGTCCCTAGTTCACTTGTTAAAGGGATAATACCTAAATGTCCCCAAATTTATTACTTTTTCTACCATGCCAGTTTAATTCGTTTAGCATCGATTTTCACGATTTTTTTTTTAACGATGACATTTATCTTTTACATTATAGCATCTATGTCATAAAACTGAATCTAAATCTGCTTAGCCCTAAGATATGTTGATTTTATTTACTTATTTATTTATTTATTTTTTTATTTTTTTATTAAATTTTATTTTATTTGTTTAAAATCACGGATAAATTTCATTTCATTTTTCTCAGTACATTGTAATTGTGACGTCATATTCTCTGTTAAATTAAACTTTTTTTTAAAATCAGATTATTTTATTATTTTAAAACATGATTAAAATTTTATTATATTTTCAGTGATCTTTTTTTATTACCGTTTGCACGTGACATAAGCATCAGATTATAAATTTTTGCAATGAAAGCTATATAGCAAATGTCGGTTATATAGAACAATTGACGAAAAATCACTTTTTAGCTTGTAACTTTTAAGCAATTGAAGTTATCGAAAAAGTTTAAATACAAAAATTGTTCTTTAGGGTAAGGCGGTAATTCGCCTGATTTGAAATATTTTCCTATTTTCAATATTAAAGAAATTATGGGCAAATGAAAATTTCCACATCCCACCATTTCCACCCCCTTTGAGCTGGATACCCCATCTACGAACTCGACCGAGATTTTTACTGTCCTGACAACATATCCCGAGCTGGTTAAATTTAAATAAAAATTACTCCAGTTATCGTGTTCACAACTTAACATGGGAAAAAGCGTTATACATATATATATATATATATATACCTATATATATATATATATATATATAAACTTTTGAACGGAGGGTGGTTTTGGGTTCTAGGGGTCATGATCGGTGAAGATATGAAGAAATTTTCCAGAAGTCGTGTCATGAGAACCATTGCAATAGGTAGATCTCCTATAAGGAATCTACCTAAAAGTCATCTACAAATAACTCGAGATAACTATAATCCGAAATTGTAATGAAATGCTCTCCCTCTGGCGGGTTAAGGTGAAATTACAATTAACATGAATAGCTTTCGGCTTTCGACGAGACGCGATTACTGGCTGATGTTTAGTTTCATATATATTTATTGAATAAAAATGAATAAATCCGGTAAAAAAGATAACACATACTATTGTGTGCTACAGTGTAACTCCAAAGGACCAAGAAATCCAGACTTAAGCTTCCATTTATTTCCAAATGACAAATTTAAAATTTCAGTTGTTTCGGCTAATGGAAGTAAAGAATTAATCAGATGATTTGAAACTAATATTTGTTCAGCTTCAGTTAAAAATCTACTTCCGATCGAACTTTGAATAAACTGAAATATTTTTCCCAAAAGCAATCAATTTTCCATGATGTAATGGCGTAGAAAATATAGCACGAATATTAAGTAGTAATACAAATAGAACAATAATAAATAGATGTGGTTATTATATTTACTAACAACAAAAGTTGGAAAAGCGCCATCTATCGACCATTACAAACGCGGATATTAATTAACAGGGTTCAATTATGTTTCTAATTAAAAACAAATCTCAAACACTCACATAGTTAGTATTTATGGATGTGGTTTTCCATTAATAAAAAATTGTCAATTTTTATTTCTAACAAACCATCTATATCAAAATAGGCCCTTAATGTGAACTATATACAAGAAACATTATTTGTGTTACGCAAAAATCACGAACAATTCTCTCACATCTACAGACTCTTACCTGAACTCTATGGTAAACACTACAGCGAACCATTATTCATCACGCATTCTCTCTAAACACCACGGTGTTGAGTGACGAGTCTCGGTTATGTTTGTTTAAGGATAATTCCCTGCTGAGCGGCTGGAAGTGTTAGATGGGATAAAGATAATCTGAATACTATATAGAACGCCATACAATTCGTCAACGTGGCATAATGATTTGAAGTGCCATCACACTCGATAGCTGGTTATCACAATAATACGCATGAGACGCACATTGGCTGAACGACGATTTGGGGCTGTAGCCAGTTATGCTATTATAGATTCTGAGGCTACAATTTTTTTTTCTTTACAGAAAGACAATGCGCGATCGCCCATTACACACCTTTGCCTTGCAACATGTCCAGTTAGGTTCTCCTAATTTCTCACCAAATGAGAATCTGTGGAATATGATTGATCATTATGTGTTTGCTTTGTCAAAGCCTCAATAAGAGGACGATCTTTGGAGAATGGTTAAAAAATGTATGGGCTTTTATTCTTCGATACACTATCCTCATGATACATGAATCTGTACTTTGTAGGGTTTCTGCTTGTATCACCGCAACCCTTGTCCCACATTGTACTGATCACCCCATATTACGCCGTTGTATATAAAATTATCTTTTTGGTCGATTTCTTTAGATATCAACCTATTGTGATCACTTGGTTTATCTATCAATCAATCTATATATATATATATATATATATAATGGATATTTTGTCATCATGATAAATCCCGAAATAATGCTTCAAATTGAACCGAATTTGGACAGCGGACTTATAGATATCTTGGATGCGTTCTTTGACCAAGTTGCTTTAACTTTTATTTTCAAGTGGAGTCCACTTGAAAGTTTCAAATCCACATTATAAAAACCGTATTTAAAACCAGATATACTTGAATTTTTATGCATGATATACCATATAAGGGTCTTAACCAAGTTTTTAAATGAACTTTATCCGCCATTTTTAACAAAGTGGCGGATATATTAAATTAAGTGGTGTGTAGGAGTTCTTCACATATCCTTTTATTTCATCAAATTTATTATATCTTAACTAATTATATATGTAATCACAATTAAAATTTATTAACCTTTAATAATCCTCTTTAAATATGCCAAACTTATTTTAAATTGAGTAAATTCTTTATTGGAAATTAAAATACTTATCATTTTCTAATTTTAAGAACAAATTCAGTATCAAATCCATTGATCTCTTTTTAGCATAATGCAATATATATATAGGGATCTAATACACAATTTAATTTTATTCTCCCTGAAAATAATTATTTTTTTATTTCTATTTCACTTTGTTTCGCAATAAATCTAATTATATTTATAGCTATAAATGTTCTGTTGGAAAATTTCCGTTACATCTTTTAATTATTTTATTTTATTTTACATTCAGATAATCTATTTAATTGCAGCTATTAAACTAATAACCCGTTGTGTAGACATCATGTCGCAAGAATTTCGTAATATTCGATGATTACTTGCACCTGTCTTCCAACGATCTTTTTGGCGAATGTGTTTTATGCCAAGGTGGGGCTGCCATATTTTCAACCGTCTTTTTATTTTTAAAATTTCCCATTAAAATAACATTAACACAAAGGAAAATATATTGGCGCCCTTGGCTTTATAATGTGCTGATATTACCTCTATCTGGCAGTTAACATCTGGGCTGTCGGATTGGATTCCACACAGTTTGGATAATAATCGCGGTCTGTTGAACATGTTTTGATTAGCTCTCTCTCCCACCAGTCTTTATAACAGTTTCCATCAAAATTATGAACCGGGTTTTTGTTATTAAAAATTAATTAAATTGCCTTTTTATTCTATAATTATAATATTTATCGTATTTGAAAATATACTTCAATAAATGGCCAATAGTTTAAAATAATTTAGTATCTGTTTTTCTTTGACGCAGTGTACTTTTATTATATCGGCAAAATATCTTTAAAAGTGTATATGTTTGAATTGGATCCTCCACTAATGTACAGAAACCTATTGTACATAAATTGGTGCCTATTCAGGTCGGAAACTTGTTAGGTGGGAGAGAGGGGCATTACTTTAAAATAAACTTTCTTTGTCATCAGCAAATCGTTTAGAAAATTGGAACTTTGGAAGTGTCTGCTTATCATCGGAAATCTTCCTCTTGCTTTGTCCATATCACTGAGGGATCTATAGATGTATTGGTTTCCTGCTACATTACTACTTTGCATTAAGACAATTTATTATTATTTCAAGAGTGAACCTGTATTGTCATTATATTTTGACTTAGAAACCATAAAAATAATTTACTTTATTGGAAGTTCGTATGTTTTCAACTGAGAGAAAATGAGCGACAAATTTCTTTTATGAAACTATACAGTTAACGACTATCAGTGCGTTTTATGGAGAATCGTGTTATTTATTTTCCATACACTGTTTATCTAATTGAAGAGTGAAAAAAAAACCAGTTCTATGTTTTCTCCTGACATGCAGTTCGTTGAACTCTCTCGATTCCGTAATCGCCTAGTTATCAACTGTACTGACTAAATATATTAAGAGATGCTGGATCCAAGAATGCAGATGCTAAATTCAAAGACTCGTCTGGTGTGCATGAAAGGAAATTTCCTTTACGTTCAATGATTTTGTGGCATACTCCTATTCATTTGAAAGATGAAAGACTAGGAAAATGTTTGCTTTCCCCTTTTCTTGAGACTGGCTTTTCAAGATAGGTTGGTATGACGCAGCTGTAATCATCGCTGAATTTTTCACCGCTGTGTTCGTAATTCTGCAGATTTTTTTTTTCTCTTCCCTTGTTCACCCTTCCAGATGTCAAAGACAGTTTCGGTTCTAGTCTGCCTTTGTGAAGTGATGTCGTCGTGACTCTCTTTTTCGGAATACGTTTTTTTTTTTTTTTTTGGTTTTCTTTTTTCAGAACTGACTGAAGATAAGAAACTTAGGAAGATAGCATTTTCAAAAACAATTTTTAGATGACTTTGTCTGAATACCTCTTAGCGATATGTGGTGATGGAATCATCCATTTGGAAATACAGAAAAGAAAATTTATTATTATATTTGTATAATTATTTTAAATATTCAGTACGTATATAGGTAAATTATTCTTTTTGCTAATAAAGGTAATGCTCATATATATTTGTAATTAATTAAATATTGAAATCTTATATATTAAAAAAAATTATGAAAACTAAAGTCAGTCCGTCTGGCCGTTCTATCCGGCCGATTTCCTTCATTTTTTTTTAAATGAAAGGTATTTAGACACAGATATGTCATCAATCATTGAAATTTACTCAACTCCCACCTTACTCAAGTTATACTCAAACGCGATTCTTCCCTGTACATTTCTTATGGGACACATTCACTCAAGCAATTCGAATTCTCATAGCTCCTCTTCTAATGTATGGATCTTGATCGTTTCACTCTCAGAACACTCAGTGGATCAAGCTCTTTCTTTTGAGCTATTAACTGCTTAAATTCGTTGAGTTTGAGGAAAGTTGTGCGTGCACAATCAAATTTATATTCATTTTTTTTTAAGATTTTCCTTCACTCAAACCTCTATAACTAGATTTCTAATTAACGTAGGCTGTTGACACAAGTCGAAGAACACTCAATGGATCAAGGTCTTTCTTTTGAGCTAGTAACTGCTTAAATTCGTTGAGTTTCAGTAAAGTTATGAGTGCACAATCAATTTTACATTCAATTTTTTCAAGAATTTTTCAAGATTTTCCTGCGTTTGGTGTAAATCAATTATTTGAAAAAAAAAAAAAAAAAATCTATATACTAATTTGAAACATGTTTTTGTCTGTCTCCACAAAATTGAGAGAACTACTTGGTGTATAAGTTTGGTTGAGGTGTCTAAAGAAAGGTCTTGGTCTGTAGATGTGCTATGAAAAGAGAAAAATAAAAAAAAGTCGAACGGTTTCCCCCGCGGGGGAAACGGGTTAAAAACACGTTTACGAGCTTAACTAAGCTCCAAATTACTTCACGGTGAAGAAATTTTACATATGGGGACTAGAGTCGAATACTAAAAAATCATTTTCTGCGAATTTGGAGTTTTCGATTTTAAAGGGGTAAAGTAGATTTGGAGGGGGGGAAAGGGGGGAAATTAGTTTGAGAGGGAAATCCGTTCTAGACCCACACATGTAGCACCTCATTTTAAAGGTCTTGAAATTTCATGTCGATTGGGGATGTTTGTATACAATATAATGTGACCCCTGGTGGTGAAAAATGGAACTTGGGGATTTTGCTGCAGACCCTATCATGTTACATCTTATTTTAAAGGTATTGGTATTTCCTGACAGTTGGTGATGTTCGTTCAGAACACACTGCGCCCCTAGCGGCGGAAAGTGCAACTAAAGGATTTTACAGTTGACACCACCATGTGACACCTTATTTAAAAGGTCTTGAAAATCCAAGGCGATTGGTGATAGAGGTCTTGAAATTTCATGCTGATTGGGGATGTTTGTATACAATATAGTGCGCCCCCTGGTGGTGAAAAATGGAACTAGGTGATTTTGTATTAGACCCTATCATGTTATATCTTATTTTAAAGGTGTTGGTATTTCCTGACCGTTGGTGATGTTCGTATCGAACACACTGTGCCCCCTGGCGGGAGAAAGTGCAACTAAAGGATTTTACAGTTGACACCACCATGTGACACCTTATTTGAAAGGTCTTGGAAGTTCAAGGTGATTGGTGATGTTCGTATACAATATACTGCGCCCCCTGGTGGAGGAATGTGAATTTTGCAGAGCGTTCGTAGCATACCTGCTATACGGTGCCGAAGCCACAGGCGGCGGAAACACGATTCAGAGGTTCGTTCGGTTTAAGATTAATTTTTAAGAATTTTTTCATGTTATTAGCGACCCGCATATACGCTGCCGCAGGCACCGGGGTCACGAGCCTGAGTTTCGTTCGGTTTGAGGTAATGTTTTTGTAACATATGATTGTTTGTTTCGCGATGCTTTCATTTAAAAATAGAAATTCAAACAAAATAGAGTTAAAGGTATTAAATCATACAAATTTAAAGTTCATATAAGGTTATTATCATGGGCCCGGACAACGTCGGTCGGGTTCATTTGGTTCCAGGTTAATTTTTGGGAATTTTTTCATGTTATTAGCGGTCCGTGTATGCGTTGCCGCAGGCACCGGGGTCACAAGGCTGAGTTTCGTTGGGTTCGAGGTAATTTTTTTGTTACAGCTGATTTTTATTTATTTATTTATTTATTTTATTTATTTTTATTTTTATTTTTATTTTTTATTTTTATTTTTTTGTGATGCTATGCTTTTATTTAAAAATAGAAATTCAAACATAATCGAGTTAAATATATAAAATCATACAAATTTAAGGTTCATTTAAGATTATTATCATGGGCCCGGGCAACGCCGGTCGGGTTCGTTTGGTTCCAGATTAATTTTTGACAATTTTTTTTTATGTTATTAGCGGCTGGCGTATGCGCTGCCGCAGGCACCGGGGTCACAAGGCAGAGTTTCGTTCGGTTCAAGGTAATTTTTTTGTTACATCTGATTATCTTTTTCGCGATGCTTTTATTTAAAAATAGAAATTCAAACAAAATCGAGTTTAGGATTTAAAATCATACAAATTTAAGGTTCATTTAAGGTTATTATCATAGGCCCGGACAACGCCGGACGGGTCAGCTAACATGTAGTCATAGTATTAAACGAAATAGAAAATAAAAGATAGCAACTGTTTACTTGGAGTCAGTTTGACGTCACCATTGAGAGTACTTTGTAGAAAGTGGTGTCGTATGTAGTATTTCTATTTATAAGCATTTTTCCGAATTCCTTTTTTAAAGTGAAATGCCATAAATTATATTAGATGTTTTAGCTTGAAATACATTTAAATAATGATGCGACGATTTTTGAAACATTACGGTCAATAAAGTGACCGTCGAATTCGACGGGTTCCAACTAGTATTTTATTAAGATGATAATTTAATTTGGGAATAAAATTTTTTAGAAAAAATAAATGAAAATAAATTTAGGCAATATATCTGTGCATATTAATCCTTTCAAATTTTGAACAGGTGTTTATGATATATTTTATGCATATATTATTTCTGGAAATATTTTTGAAATAACTAATATTTTATATAAGTATGGTTTTGGCCAAAAAAAAAAAAAAAAAGATATTTCGAATTTAAAAATATTTAATGTTAAATTTTTTATTTCATTTTTTTCATACATTTTTCATGACGATATTTGTTTATTTTTAATGAATATACAGGTTAATTGTGTCATTTTTAAAATATTTTAAGTGATCAATGAATATATTTCCGATTATTATTTTTCTTCACATTTCATATGTTAAATATCATAATAGAGTTATAATTCTTTGTTTATCAGCATTTGCATATAATTGTCACCTATCAATTTTTCTTTTCAAAAAAAAAAAAAAAAAAAAAAAAAAAATTCGAATTTAAAAATATTTGATTTTCAATTTTTTGATTATTATTTCATATTTTTCATTTCGAATTTTTATAAAATAAATTTCATGTGTTTAAAGACTCAGTGTACTAGAGTCATAATTTACTAAAAAAAAAAATACTTTTCATAATTTTGAATGATAAATTAATATTAATTTTTTTTTTGTGATGAAAGATGATTGTTATTATCAACTTGTGTATGCACAGTCAGTTATATTATATATTATATAAGAAATTTTATTTTCAATTTTGAGTTTTAAAAATTTTATAATTGCTTATTGTGATTTTTTAATTTTGAAATTGTTCTAATAAATAAGAAATATATTTTTTTTTTAAAAGAGAGGAGATTCTGGATTAATTTTTAAAATAAAAGGGAATTGAAGTTAATTTATTATTTTAATTTTTCACAATTTATTGTTTTCCTAAAATTTTTGTTAAATATGCTTCATGGAAATCCAATTACTATTGGTCGTGGAACTATGATGTTTAAAATTTTTTATATGTTTTTACACTTACACACAAACAAAATAAATACATGAATAAAATGACATAATTTTATTTTTTTCAGTATTTAAACACAATCCCTTCTCGGTATAAATGTAATTTGTTTTGGTTATAATGAAAAAGTGATGTATTTGCATTAAAAAAAAAAAAAAAAAAAAAAAAAAAAAAAAGGAAAAGAAAGAAAAGATTTATTTGAATTCCATTGGCAGAAGTTAAACATTTATAAATTTATCATAGACATGTTTTATTTTATTTTTAATTAATCTGCTGAAAATATTCTTGTTATCATTGATTAAGGTATTCATTCTCCTTATAAATTCTTTATTTTTAATACATGCACTTAGTTTATTGTTAGTCAAAATTTAATATACAATTTTTTTGTCGTCGAAATGATATGGTGTTTTGCAGAGAGAAAACTTGTACACTCTCTCTCGAGTACTCTGCAGTGTATTGTTTTTTTTTTTAGTGTTTTGCTGTTCATTGTCTAAACAATTAATTCGGCTGGACTGATATATTTTTTTTAATTTAAGGACGATGAGTGACGAGACATTATTTTTGTGGAACATTATATTTTTGACAAAGGTTTACAATCCATTTAATTTCAGAGTTTAATTCAAATACTTTTGTTAGATAAATTCTTTTTGATGAAAATTCTTTAAATGTAATAATAACAGTAAATTAATTAAGATTTTTGAATTATTAATTTAATATCTGTTTAAATTTAAAACTCATCTTTACATTATAGCTGCCAAACAATTTTTTCTTGAAATTATATAATTATAATACATTTACAACAAATGCATAGATTTGTGTTTTCACATTTAATTTCCTATTTATACACAACTTCATGAAGGTATATACACATATTCATTAAACGGTTTGGTTACATACAGTGCTAGATTAAAAATTTTTTGATATTAAAAAAAAAAAAAAAAAAAAAAAAAAAGATTTAACACATTTTTCTTAATACACTATTTATTTATTTTTTTGAAAGGGTCGGCATGTATCCCAGCCTTGCCATATGGTCACTTTCAGTTATAATGCACGTAGGTGCACTTCACACACACATTGTTCAGCATATGATTTATCATTTTTAATTCAAATGCAGTATTATTTAATAATTTGCAACATTAATAACCAATTGAAAAGAGATATTATTACATGACACTTAAATTTTCTTGATTATGTAACTGTATGGAGTATATAATTTCATAGTGACATAATTTTCTCACACATACATTTTTCTCTTCTTACACAATTTTTACGCTTACATACTATTGTTTTAGATTTTATTTTATTGTCAATTTTTCACTTTCATATACTATACAATATTTATTTTCTAGTGTTTTTTTTTTTTTTTTTTTTAAATTTTTAAAATATATGAGATGTACACAAACATAAATAGGATTTTTTATATTCTCTATTATAACCAAATCATGGAATTGATCCTTTTTATCGTCTTGTCACAAAATACAATGTTTTCAATTATGTTTATTATTATAATTATCTGCACATATTTACAATTTTTTTTTTTTTTTTTTTTTTAAATATTGATTAATTTTTCTTGATTATGTAACTGTATGGAGTATATAATTTCATAGTGACATAATTTTCTCACACATACATTTTTCTCTTCTTACACAATTTTTACGCTTACATACTATTGTTTTACATTTTATTTTATTGTCAATTTTTCACTTTCATATACTATACAATATTTATTTTCTAGTGTTTTTGTTTTTTTTTAAATTTTTAAAATATATGAGATGTACACAAACATAAATAGGATTTTTTATATTCTCTATTATAACCAAATCATGGAATTGATCCTTTTTATCGTCTTGTCACAAAATACAATGTTTTCAATTATGTTTATTATTATAATTATCTGCACATATTTACAATTTTTTTTTTTTTTTTTTAAATATTGCATGTAAACCTAGCTTATATGCTAGCCGTGCGTTTAGAAATATTTCTTCTATTTACAAGACTCACACACACACAATTTTTGCATATATACTCGTGTTTATTATTTTGCATATAATAAACCCTAATTTTAAATTGAATGTATATATATACACAACATTTTTTGTTACAAAAAAAAAAAAAAAAAACTAGTATGTTGTGGCCACCACAATACTTTCTTCTATATTTTCCTATACATATTCAATCAGTAACAATATTAAAAAAAAAAAAAAGATTTTTTTTTTCCTTTTTTTTTTTTTTTTTTTTTTTTTTTTTTTGTGAAAATTAATACATATTCAATCACTAACAATAATAATAAAAAAAAAAAAAAAAAAAAAAAAAAATCGAATTTTTTTCTGTTTTTTTTCTTTTTTTTTTTTTTTTTTTTTGTTAAAAGTAAAAAAAATCGATAACTTTGTTTTAAATTATCACAGATTTATGGTTCAACCATTCGTTTTAAAGGTATTGACGAGATCTTTCGAATGATACCCATCTTCAAAATTTAACCCCTCCCCCCGGGGGGTACTTCCCCCCCAGGGGGGGAACCGATGCCCCCCCATGCACAAATTTTTTTTCCTAGTTAACTACTACTATCATCAATAATTCAAATTAATTTTACAATCACAAGTTTAAAATAACTCTCATTATGCCCATTTATACGGAATTTTGTCCTATGCTGCCATGTTAAAAATTTGCATAAAATGCGATTACAGTGCCACCTGTTGAGCTATTGATCCCCAAATCTAATGGGCACCAGTTCATGTCAGGGTGCAACTAAATACCAAGTTTGGTTAAATTTCATTCATATGTTCGTGAGATACAGCGTCCACAAAAAAATGATACAGACAGACAGACAGACACACAGACAGACAGACAGACAGACACACAGACAGACATTTTCTAAAAACTATCAATTCGTGTTCAGGACATCCCAAAACGTGTAGATCCGTCAAAAAATGGAGGTCGAAAATTTTCGCGAATCCAATACTTTCTCTATATTACATATAGAAGAAAGTAAAAAATACATACCTTTGTACATACAATAACTTATAGACAAGATTGTTTCAAGTGTTGAATTATTCTCTTGCATATAAAACATTGAAATTTTTTTTTTCTCACTTACTCATTGTAAATTTCATTACACATACATACCTTTTAAATATGTCAAATATTGGAATTTTTATTGCATATAAAGCATTGAAATTTTATTTTTCTCACTTGCTCATTATAGTTTGCCTAAACATACAATTTTTAAACAAATATGAATGCACAAACTAATTTTTCAGATTTCTCCCTCTATTGTGCATATGTATATAGATTTTTTTGTGTTACAATACATTGTATATATTTTCTTATCACATTTTACTGATACATATAATATATATAAGCAATATATATGTGTATAACACATGCTGTGTTTTTTTTTTTTATTTGCTATAGTTTGCCTTAAAAAAAAAAAAAAAAAAAAAAAAAATATATATATATATATATATATATATATATATATATATATAGGTGCTTTTCCTGATCAGAATATTTATGGCACTAGCTCATGGCTTTATAATTGCCCATTTTATAATTGAGCTGAATTTTTAAAAGATCTTGTTTGAGCATTATGCATGTGATTGCATTTATATATATATATATATATAAAAAAAAAAATAAGTATTGCTCAATTATATATATATAAAACAGGCCTTTCTTTTTCTACATGAAGTAGAAATTTATAATTTATGTCGACATTCATTTTTTTTATATTTTTCATTAATAAGTGCACTTTAAAACATTAAAAAAAATTAAGATAAAAAAACCTAGGTACATTAAAAGAAAAAATTAATATGGAATAGAAATAACAAAAAGGCAAAAATTTTCATTATGGTTCAATTTTGTTTGGTTAAGTTGGTAATGCTGGTTTGTATATGTTGCATGGAGTCTACATATCCTTCACTAATATACTTTTATTTTCAGATTAATTACATGAAATCAAGCTGAAAAAGTAGTTAACAAAATTTTTGGGACAAATTCACTGGCAGATTAAGTATAATTTTGATTTATTGTTTCTCTGTTAAACATATAGCACAATTTTGTTTTGTTATTTTTTAAAAAAAGGTATATATATAAATATAGAATATAAAGTAAATATTTATAGCATCTTATAACACCCTTTGTATTCGATGTATACTAGAATACTCAGGTGTCGTTTTTTCTTGTGAAATGATGGATTCTTGTTGTCCCAATGGCCGGTCACCAAAGGGGTAAATAGATAATTTTTATCATTTCACAAACTTTATAAATTTTTGATTATTTTTATGTAAGATATTATTCTTAAATTTTATTTTGACAAATTATAGATATATAGCTAAACTTTTTCTTTTGATTTAATAAAAAAAAAAAAAAAAAAAAGATGTTATTTAATGGAAATAAAGAGTATTAGTCACACAATGCTAATATTATCGATTGTTTTTCTTCCAATTCAATATTTCAAATAACTGAATTTTGATCAATGTTATAGTATTGATATGTACTAATAATAATGGAGTTTTTATGTTGTATGAATCAAATTTTTTTTTCATTTAATAGATAATAATGATAATAATTTTACACACCTTAACTATTTTCATGTTGTATATTGGGAACACTCAGTCATTTTTTTCATTGAGTTAGGAACTTTATTGCAGGAGTATGATGTCACGGTCATACTCCTTGCAAAATTTTCAATAGCCACACCTTTTCTTCTTTTTACATAAACACATTTTTTTCTCAAAATGCTTGTAACATACACATATAAAAATCAAGCCTCTTTTGAGTTACACATTTGCTCGGTATGCTATATTTGGCTGTGGCCTCACAAACCACTTGCTGTTTTGGCTGTTTGCTGGGTTCACACTTTTCTTCCCCTAACTTAATTAATTGGCATGAGTGGTGCTCAATTTTAAAGTAAAATTTTTTTTCTAAACTTAACTGATTTTTTTTTTTTTTGTGAATTATATATGAAACTATTGTAGACAACACAATTTTTTTTTTTTTTTTTGCACACAATTTTTTTTTTCTTAAAAAAAAAAAAAAAAAAAAAAAAAAAATCATTTTTAAGATTTTTCTATCACAATTTTTAATACTTTAAAATATTTCAAGGGTATAGTCATTACATATATATTGTTTGACAAGAAAATAGAATTTAATTGATCTATACAAAAAGACACTATAGATAAACTATATATTTTTTTAAATGTTTTGTTATGAAACTAATTTGATTTTTTTTTTTTTTTTTTCAGAGAGATTTGTATTACAATATATCAGCTGTAACAAGATCAAGAAATTATTTGTCAAGACATTTATTTATTTATTTATTTATTTATTTTTCTAAAATATAGAATATATATATACACTCATGTTTGTTTTAACAATATGTAGCATATGAAATCCAATATTTTGTTCAATTTGATTGATATGTTTATACACAATCATAGTGATTTTTGTAGACACATATGTTGAAGGATTGTTTTGATAGTTTTTGGATTGTTGTTTTGTATTATGGTGGAGAGAGCTATTTTTTTTTTCATGGCAACCGGGAGAGATATGTGAGGGAGTTCCTCACATATCCTTTTATTTCATCAAATTTATTATATCTTAACTAATTATATATGTATTCACAATTAAAACTTATTAACCTTTAATAATCCTCTTAAAATATGCCAAACTTATTTTAAATTGAGTAAATTCTTTATTGGAAATTAAAATACTTATCATTTTCTAATTTTAAGAACAAATTCAGTATCAAATCCATTGATCTCTTTTTAGCATAATGCAATATATATATAGGGATCTAATACACAATTTAATTTTATTCTCCCTGAAAGTAATTATTTTTTTATTTCTATTTCACTTTGTTTCACAATAAATCTAATTATATTTATAGCTATAAATGTTCTGTTGGAAAATTTCCGTTATATCTTTTTATTATTTTATTTTATTTTACATTCAGATAATCTATTTAATTGCAGCTATTAAACTAATAACCCGTTGTGTAGACATCATGTCGCAAGAATTTCGTAATATTCGATGATTACTTGCACCTGTCTTCCAACGATCTTTTTGGCGAATGTGTTTTATGCCAAGGTGGGGCTGCGATATTTTCAACCGTCTTTTTGTTTTTAAAATTTCCCATTAAAATAAAATTAACACAAAGGAAAATATATTGGCGCCCTTGGCTTTATAATGTGGTGATATTATCTCTATCTGGCAGTTAACATCTGGGCTGTCGGATTGGATTCCACACAGTTTGGATAATAATCGCGGTCTGTATACTTCATGCCACCTGTCGCGTGGGGCATAGCCCGGAAATTTAGCACCTGAATAATCGCCCACTGTCGGCTTAGGCCGGATTGCGCCTGGCGAAATTTGTATTTTTCTTTTTTTTTTTTTTTTTTTTGAGGTTTTCAATAAACTGCGAGTAGTCCCCTTAGAAGCGCTCTACATCGCTCCAAGAGTGATGAGCGGGGGCTGCTCCCTGTTAATAATCGCGGTCTGTTGAACATGTTTTGATTAGCTCTCTCTCCCATCAGTCTTTATAACAGTTTCCATCAAAATTATGAACCGGGTTTTTGTTATTAAAAATTAATTAAATTGCCTTTTTATTCTATAATTATAATATTTATCGTATTTGAAAATATACTTCAATAAATGTCCAATAGTTTAAAATAATTTAGTATCTGTTTTTCTTTGACGCAGTGTACTTTTATTATATCGGCAAAATATCTTTAAAAGTGTATATGTTTGAATTGGATCCTCCACTAATGTACAGAAACCTATTGTACAAGTGGGGTCACTCAAAAGCAGGCTACCACTAGAAAATCTATCATCATGATAACCTTTGAAAAACTGAATCTGTTCGAACCACAGTAAGACAGCGAATTTACATACAAATATCTTGGATGGGCAACTTTTTCCCACATTTTGTTTCCAAGTTGCGGCCACTTGAAATCAGGCTGACACTTGAAAATGTACTATCACGATAACTTTTGAAATACTAAACTGATTCAAACCAAAATTAGATAGTGAACTTATGCAAATATCTTGGATAATGTCGCTGGTCAAGTTGCTCCGCCATTTTATTTTACAGTGGCGGTTACTTGAAAATTTATCATTATGATAACTTTTGTAATGCTGAATCAATTTGAATGAAATATGCACAGTGGACTTATCATTCAAATATCTTGGACAAGTTCTCTGAGCATCGCACTCAGCCCTTTTGTTTACAAGTGGTGGTAACTTAAAATGACGGAGCCAGTTGAAATTTTCTTATCATTATAACTTTTGAAATGCTAAAATAACTCTAGCCAAAGTTGGACAGTAAACTCATCATACAAATATCTTGGATAATTTTATAGGGCAAATTGCTCCGTCATTTTGTTTCCAAGTTGCAGCCACTTCAAATCAAGTTGTCACTTTATAATTTATTATCACGATAACTTTTGAAATATTGAATTGATTCGAACCAAATTTGGGCAATGAACTTATCATAGAAATATCTTGGATGATTTCGCTGGGCAAGTTGCTCCATCATTTTGTTTCAAATTTGCGGTCACTTAAAATTAGACTGCCAGGAAATTTGTCACCATAATAATAATCGAAATACTGAACTAATTCGAACCAAAGTTGGACAGAGAACTTATGCTTCAAACATCCTGGATAAATTCGCTTAGCAACTTGCTCCGCCATATTGTTTCCAAGTGGTGGCAACTTGAAAATTTTTTTATCACGATCATTTTTTAAATACTTAATCAGTTACGAATCGGAGCTGAACAGTGGACATATCATTCAAATATTTTAAATGATTTCGGTAGGCAAGTTCTCCGCAAATTTGTTTCCAAGTTGCGCCCACTTGAACATTTCCACTTGAAAATTTGTTATAACGATATCTTTTGAAATACTAATTTTATCTAAACCATAGTTGGACAGTGGACTTATCTTAAAAAAATCTTGGTTTAATTGAATGAGCAACTTGCTTTGCCATTTTGTTTTCAAGTGCCGGATACTGGATTTGTCAACACGATAACTTTTCAAATAATAAAATTTTTGAAAAAATTACTAAAAATTCTACAGATTCGAGCTAAATTTGTAGAACAGTCTTATCTCAGAAATGCATTTGATATGTTTGTTTTCCAACTTGATCCTACATCTTCTTTCCAAGTGCTGGCCATTTGAAAATTTCGAATTCACACAGAAAATGCATTTATGTACCGATTTTCTTAAAACTACATATGTATATAGCCACATCAATATTTCCATCAAGTCCATTAATAAATTGTAGCCGCCATTTTGTTTCAAAATGGTTGACACTTGATAAGTAAAAAGAAATCAACCTTATCTCACGAATGAGCCGGAAGGACTTGTTTGAATACAGGTTGACTTGCTATCGGTGCGACAAACTTATGATAAATGTTTGGGGCACAAAGACGATTCGAAAGCATATAGCAATACAGGGTTGGAAATGCAATTAAAAAAAAAATGAGTTGCAAATATTGTATTAAGTTTTATTGTCTTTTTTAGTATGTACATTTTATAGGTATGTATTACATATCTATATATAGGTATCTACTACATACCTATAAAAAAAAGAAAAGAAATTGCTTAAAAAGAAATTTTTTTTTTTTCTAATACAAATTTTTATTTGTGAATAGTCCCTTATTGTAAAGACCTATTTAGAAAACAGCTGAAAAACAGCTTCTTTAATCACCGATGCCTCTATGAGTTTTTGTGATATTCAACTGCATTATTTTTATAAGGTGCTCAATACAGTTGAGTATTAAACTATGTCAAAGTTTTTTGGCTACAGTCCGCGCATGCGCAGTAATACATTTTTTACTACAATTGCCCTTTTTTTTTATTAAATATATTTGTTTTAAACTGTAGTATAATTATTTAGGAATACATTGTCATGTTTTTCGAAAGTTTCTTAAAATTTGAAGAAACGTTTCTGGAGTTATAAAATAAAAACTTGCGAAAAAATTTTGCATTTTTGATAAAATATTAATAATTTCTTAACTATTCGAGATATCCTCACAAACCTCTACACACGTATAAAATACAACATTTTTAAGCATATCTAAAATTTGCAGATCAGTCGACGCTTTTTCATATACAGGGTAATCACAAATATTTTTTTATATTTTTTTGGACTTGATGTTCGTCCCCTAAGAGCCTTCGTGATAAAATCTTTGCTGAAAAATACGAGAAAAGACAGGCTTTTCTTATTCCCAAAATTCAAGAGTATTTAGAGGTACTCGACAAAGCAAAAGTGTTTCCATTATTTTGTCCAACACCTATACTTCGTCAGAGGTTATTGTTAGTAACGTGCTCTATCATGCATTGCGTATCCCTACATCCTATTACTTGTTTGGCTGTTTATCGATTCTGTTATATGTTGAATGCAAAGGACCCTCGTAACCTGATAAATAAGGATAATTAATAAAAACAATCTCTCATTTCATTATTTGTTTTTAATTTCTAAAATTAAAATTTATTGGATATTCAGGATTGATCTCTATATAATATAGATGAGAGAAGGGTATTATGGAATACCATTTACATTTCTTAAAATAACTTTACTTGCTTTTAATAAAAATCCCGAAAATCATGATGAGTACATAGTGTAATTATTTGTAATGAATTGTCAATGTAAAAAAAAAAAAAAAAAATATCCCCCCAAAAAATTTTTGTTGTTATAAAAAGTTACTTAAAAAAATAATTATAAATGGAGGTTAATATGAAACAGTCGGGTAATATGGAATAGGTGGTTTAAACTGTTTAAAACATAGAAAAACTAGTTAGACTTCATAAAATCATCTTCGGATAATTTTCTGTGACAGAAGATACATTCAGCGTCTTTATTTTCTGATTCTTTAGTTGAATACATGAAGTCAGTTTCAGATGATACCATGAAATACCTAGTATTCCATAATACCCGACACGCCATCTTTGAAAATAAACTTTTAAAATGATGGACAAAATATTTGCAGCTAAAAAACAACCAACGTATAACAAAATGCAATTCTTTGATACATTATGCTTAACATCAATGTTTAAACCTCATGTGTACTAGTAAGTTTAAATGTTCGAAAACTTACCTGCAAAAACTCTTGAAAATCACAAAACATACTTTATTCTATAGACAATGGTAAGACAGCAACAAGCGGTTGCTTTTTACTGTATTGCTTCATGGGAATCCTTGAGTAATTCATAGTATTTTGAAGATATAGCAGCACTAATCAGAGCCGAAACCTCGGTATTCCATATTTCCCGACTATTCCATAATACCCTCCTCTCCTCTAATAAATTTGAATTGTGCTTACTAATAATAAGGGGATTAATTTTCTCATGTAACTGTTATCGTATTCAACTTACCGCTTAAAAGTAGATTTTTCTTTGACATAATCTAGTTTATTTTTAAATATTGCATAATTATTTTAAAATTGACATCTTCTCGCAATTACATTGAATATATATATATATATATATATATATATATCATTTTGTTTTATATTTTGAAGTGTTGTATAATACTATTTGGTATAATAATAATAATAATAATATGGAATTTCATCATATTACACTTACGTCATAGCTTTTAATTAAAATAAATACATAAGTATAATTTTATACTGAGCGTTGACTCGAAAATGATTAAACAGGTGTTGTTATAATATTCTTTTTGGTATAAAATTAAAAGAAACTTTTTAATAAATATTCAAGTCCTCAAGATATTTTCTTTCATAAATTTTACTTTAATATGTAATATTTTGTAATAAGTATACGAATAAAGGAAATATATTGAAATAATAGCACATTCTGAAGGTATATTCATGTTGAATGTTTAAAAATTTTAAATAGAAACAGCGATTAAAAATAATTTTAATTGTAACTTTAAAATAGGAAATATTTGAAATCATACTGATAAAAATATTTTTGCAAAATACACATTCTTTTTGTTTCTTTATGTACTTGTATATATATCTTACCCGTAATGTCTCTTATTATTATTATTTTTGAAGTGAAAACTTCTTTAGGCGCGTTGAGCACTTTTGGGCTAACAAAAATCATGAAACTCGCGCCATCGTCAGCGAAGGTTTTCCATTTGAAGTGAAAACTTCTTTAGGAGCGTTGAACACTTTTGGGTGAACAAAAATCATGAAACTCGCGTCATCGTCAGCGAAGGCTTTCCATGAGAAGAAACATATTTTTTACCAATTTATATTATCGAAAATGAAATTCGAGATTTCACCTGATTTACACGTTTTGAAGTGTCCTGAATCGGTTATCTTTTGTATCTCAGCTAATTAAAATAATTTCATAAGTAATACATCATTTGAAAGCTTTGTTGATTTGGAATCGAACAGTAGCTTACAGAAATTTCTACCGCCAGATAGCGCTGTAATATTTTAAAATTTCAATATTTCAATTTCTAGATATGATTAAATTATTTTTAATGCATCATTCGAAAGACATTTTAAAGTTCTTTTATATTATCGAAAGTGAAATTCGAGATTTCACCTGATTTACACGTTTTTAGGTGTCCTGAATCGACTTTCTTTTGTATCGCAGCTACTAATGAAAATAATTTCATAAGTAATACATCATTAGAAAGCTTTGTTGATTTGGAATCGAACAGTAGATTACAGAAATTTCTACCGCCAGATGGCGCTGTAATATTTTAAAATTTCAATATTTCAAATTCTAATTATGATTAATTTTTTTTAATACATCATTCGAAAGATATTTTAAAGTTCTTTTATATTATCGAAAGTGGAATTCGAGATTTCACCTGATTTACACGTTTTGAAGTGTCCGGAATCGGTTTTCTTTTGTATCTCAGCTACAAATTAAAATAATTTCATAAGTAATCAATATTTTTACCTAATATAAGGCTTAGTTCATTTAATATGGGTAGCTACAAATACTGTGCCGAATCATATAATACAGATCATAAAAACTTCTTTACAAACCAAAAATAATTCGAAAATAATAATCTAATAGCTCGACGATACAATTAACACGTTACTTAGTTTTCACTTCTATCGGCAGTCCCCAAAGACTGCTTTGATATTTTTTCAATTGTGTGCATTAGTGTTTTTTTTTTCAATCGTTAGGATATAAACGTCCCTAAATAAATCGTTATTATAAATCGTTAGGATTGAAAATGTGTCTAAATGCTACAAATTCAATACCTTACTGATAAATTATAAAACAATGTACAGTATTATAGGTCAAAGTTAGAGTTTAGACGTGAAAATTAAAAATATTTTAATTAGTATATATTTACACGTGTATAATACAATACCGTTTTACAGTAAAACATGAGAGTGTAAAATCATGCATCATTCATAAATTATGACAAGCTTATCCATATTAAATGCTGTCGTAAAAAGACAGAGAGAATGACAGAGAGAGAGAGAATCGATGTATTACAAAAACAGAAAAGTAAAATCACGCTAAGCCTATAAAAGTTGAAACACTTTCCAAGATACGTGATACAGTTTGAGTAAAAATGGGGGGAAAAAAAAATTAAAAGAATGATATTTAAAAAATAGGAAAGTAAAATCATGCAACACTTATGAAATTTGAAGCAATTTTCCACATTGCGTGAAAAATCAGGTTAAAAGAAAATGAGAGAATAATTGAATGAATATTATTATAATACAAGTGGGAAAAATTAGGCAATATTTATAGAAGTTGAAACACTTTTCCAGATTACAGGGTATAGATACAGTATACAGGGAAAGTGTATTTGAAAATAGTTGGGTGAATGTTTAATTTTACAATAAAGTTTAAAAAATATAGAAAGGAATATAAATTAAATTAAGAAACAATACATAAAATATTCTGCATATATGATGCAACATTTTACAGTATTTTGTGGAAAAAGTTATAGCTATTGTGAATTAAACAATTATGTCAGAAATAGGTTTTGATTTTATTTATACACAAATTTCTATAACTTTTTATATAATGATTTTGAATATAGTTAGGTGTTGTATGAATTTAACTAATGTTTTGAAAATAAACATGAAATGCATTATCGAATAATTGGAAGAACACTAGAATATTTTTATATATGGCAAGAGTAAGTATGTTCAGTATATATATATATATATATATATATATATATATATATATATATTGTGTTTATGTTATAAAACTTCAAGAATTCAAAAATTCAAAAATTCAACTCTACTGTTGAATAATGTTGTACCTATTTCGTAGCATAAAAATAACAGAGAGGGGCACTTTTTTTTATAAAATTGCCTAAGGCTCAAAATGGAAATATGAATTTTTGTTGAAAAGCATGCATATATTTCTTTTCTAGTGGGAAAACAGATATCGACATCGAAATATGAAACCGTTCTTTTAAAATAACGTTTCCAATCGCATTTATCTCACGAATACATACTAAATATTTACGGCACACTTAAATAAGGGCATTTAATGTATGAAAGTAATGTGTTGTTTTTAAAAAGTACTCATAAATGTAAATGACACATTTCGTCAAAAAAAAAAAAAAAAAAAAAAAAAAAAAAAGGAGAAAAAAAAAAAGGAAAAATATTTTATTTAAAAAAAAAAAAAAAAAAAAAGAAAAAAAAGCGAAATAGAAAGATATATATATATTTAAATTTATTAAATTTATCTTATTGTAAATATTTCTTGGAAAAAAAAAAATATATATATATGTGTGTGTGTGTGTGTGTATATATATAATAAAATAAAATAAAAAATGAAAAATGAAACAAAATTATTAGATAACAGATTTTTTTTTTTTTTTTAATGAAAGTTATTAATATTTCTAACATATAAATAAAAATTATCAAATAAAACTCATATTTTAAAAATTTATAAAATAATACCAATTAACCCAGTTTCTTTTTTCTATAAATGATTTAAATATTATTTAACCTTTTACTAATAAATGCATATCTAACGTTAAAGACAGAGAACTATGTACTTGAACGTGTAATAATTAATTAATATGTTAATAATTAATTAATTTTACAAATGACTGAAAACATACTACTAGATACTTTTGTTAAGGACACTGCCCACTTTTAAAATTCACAAAAACTTTTTCAATCAACTTTCAGATTTTTTTCTTTTCTTTTTTTTTTTTTAATGAATGCATGTAGAAACTTTTTTTTTTTTTGTGTGTGTGTGTGTGTGTGTGTGTTAACTAAGTATGACATTATTCTATCGATTAAAAATATAATTTTGGTTTAGTTTAAAATAGAAATTTATTTTTATTTCAAATTATTTTTCCGAACTCTATAGTGAGGAAAGTATTGTAACCATGTCAAAAGTCCGAGTTTGAGATTTTGGTGTTTCTACATGTTTTGAGGTACCCTGAATTCATATTTACTATTTTTACTATTTTTACGATGATTATGTATGTATGTATTTATGTGAGTGAACACGATAGGGTCTAAACGTTTTGTTCTAAAGAGCTGAAAGTTGGTACGTATGTTATAGGCCCCTATAGGACAAACCCAATTGATTTTCGTGAATCTAATACTTAAGGTTTTTTTACAGGGACACAAAGAAAAATTCTTTATCATTATAGTCTATGGGCCCAAATTTTCAAAGTGCAATAGTGTCTAAATGCCTTATTCGACTGAGCTGAAAATGTATGTATATGGTATAAGTCACCGTCGAACGAACAGTATAAAGTTTGGTGAATCTAGCATTTCTAGTTTTTTTTTACAGGGACACAAAGAATAATTCTTTATCATTTTGGTCTGTATGTTAAACTGTGATAGCGTCTAAACATCTCATTAATTGAGCTGAAAATTTATACACATGCTATAGGTCACCGTTGCACTAACTGCATAGATTTTGGTGAATCTAGCACAAATAACTCTTTTACAGGGACACAGCAAAATATACTTTATCATTATGCACTAGAGGCTCAAATTCTTTAAAGTGTGATAGCATCTAAACGACACATCGAATTAAGCTGAAAATTTATGTACTTGTTATAGATCATTTTTACACTAACTATATGAATGTTTTACCATGTAGCTCTCGTGGCTTTTTTTAGAGGAATGCAAAGAAATATTCTTTTACATTATGGTTATATTCACAAATTATTTAAAAAGCGGTAGCGTTTGAACACCTCATCCAATTGAGCTGAAAATTTATGTGCATGTTACAGGTCACTTTCGCACGAGCTGTATATATTTCGGTGATTCTAGATCTTATAAATTTTTACAGGGACACAACGAAAATTTATTTTTCATTATGGTGTATGGGCCCAAATTTTTTAAAGTGCGATAGCGTCTAAACGCCGTATTCGATAGAATTGAAAATTTATACGCATGTTATAAGTCACCATTGCAAGAACTACACAGAGTTTGGTAAATCTGGCACGTATGTTTTTTTTTTCTTAGAGACACAACAAAAAATTCTTATCATTATGTCCTATGGGTTCAAAAACGTAAAAATTCGATATTATCTAAACGCTGTATCCGATTGAGCTAAAATTTGTGTACATGTTAATTAGCTTCACACGAGCTGTATGAATTTTGGAGTATTTAGCGCTTATAGTAATTTTACAGGGGTACAAAGAGTTTTTTTTTTTTTTTTTTTTTTTATCATAGTGTCTTATGGTCGCAAATGATTTAAAGTGCGATAGCGTCGAAACGCCTCATACGATTGAGCGGAATATGTATATAATTGTTATAGATCACCGTCGCACGAACTGTATACATTTTCGTGAGTCTAGAATTTATAGATTTTTACAGGGACACAACGAAAATTTCATAATTATTATAATCTATGGGCTAAAATATCTTGAAGGGCATTAGTATTAATTTAAACCACATATTATATAGAGAAAAATGCTCATATACCCTATTATAATTTTTCTCTTTTGTTTATTTAATGATTTTTCTTATTTTAATTTATTTATACAACCATCAATTAATTCCCTAACAGCGCACTTATCCACAATACATCCTAAAGATGGCCCTTTCTTCCTCAGGATGTCCTTTAGATGTCCCTTTCTTCCTCAGGATGTCTTATAGATGTCCCTTTCTTCCTCGGGATTTCCTATAGATGTCCCTTTCTTCCTCAGGATGTCCTTTAGATGTCCCTTGCTTCCTCAGGATGTCCTATAGATGTCCCTTTCATCCTGAGGATATCCTATAGATATTCTGGAAAGAAGATGTGCTTTTAGGGTTAATGTTCAGAATGTCGAATGCAGTCATTCCAGATTTTTTTTTAAAATCAAGGTGCTTTCGTAATTTTTTTTTTTTTTTTTTTTTTTTTTCAATTACAATTTTTGCATTCACAACTTTTTACATTAAATGAAACAAAACATTCAAATTAAGAATCTGAACTAAAAGGTTTCAATTATTTTAATAATATGGAGTTTAATTAATAATTACATTTAAAATATTAAATTACTGTTAAAATAATTTATATTTCCACAGTCACAAATTTTATTTCTATTGAACAAAACATCTTATTTTTAGTTCATTTTATTCATTATGTCAAGATGTATAGTTGATAAAAAGTTTAAGTTCATATCTCAAACATTTTTTGAAATATCATGCTCGCAGTGAGAAAGCACCCTTGAATTTTTTTAAAAATAATCTGCGATAAAAAAATAGTTTTTTATTTTAAAGTAAACTAAAAACGTTTAAGTCAATATAGTATTATCATACTAGTTAACACAAGAAAAAAAATGTGTTTGTACATGCATTCATTCTTAAAAAAAAAAAAAAAAAATCTGAAAATTGATCAAAAAATGTTTTTCATTTTCTCATTGTTAAAAGTGTCTGTCTTTTAATTATTCTCATTATAATTATTGTCATTATTTTAATCTACTACTTATACTTTTTTTTTTTTTTTTTTAATTCTTATTACGTAAAATTGCTGATGTTGAAAGTAAACAAACGATACTTCCTTATTTATAATGATTTTTTAAAAATTAAATGTTGATTTAAGTTTGTTATTTACTTAATTTCGTATTAGCTTATATCTAACTAAAAGAAAGAATAATTCAAAAGAATTCTCATAGAAATTTAGGAAAAAATATTAAAAAATCCTTGCTCACTTTCATGACATCTTTTATTATCATTATTATTTAGTTTATTCTTTTAATTTTCAATGTCTAAGATAAACCTCGGAAAATACAATTAACTTAAAATATAATTGAAAATAATTAATTAATGTTTCAAGTCATCTTCAAAAAACTTATACTAGATTTCCAGAAAAACTTTCTTTTATTTAATAATTGCATTTATTTTGAGAGAATACAGAAGTTTTTTTTATTTATTTTTTTTTTTTTTACAGAAGTAAAATAATAGATATCTAACTGAAATGTTCATACGTAATAAAAAATGCCCTTAATGACTAATTTTCGTGCAAACAATGTCCCTGATAAACCACTTATCTTTATATCAAAAATGAATACGAATTTTGAAAAGTAGTGTGAAGGAAGTACTTTTTAAACAGTATCTTTTTCAGTTAAAGTATTTTGAGGCTTATAAATATTGAGTACTAGCAGGCTTTGCCCGCTTCGCTGGTCAATATAATGAAATGAATCCTCAAAGCACCATATCATTAATAATAATAAAAAAATCGTAAAAAAAAAAAAAAAAATCATTCAAATCAGTCAAAATCTAAATTTAAGTTCCCGCTATTTTCTATAGCTTTTTTTTTTTTTTTTTTTTTTTTTTTTTTTATATGGAAAAGGTGGCTGTCACAAAAATAGGTCCCTGGCGAAAAATATCCTATCTACTTCCGTATCAAAAGTAAAAAAAAATACCCAGGATTACTAAAAAAAAAAAAATCTCTTTAATATAGATTTGAATTAGCTTTCATTTTATTATTATTTAATTTTGATAATGACGTCATTTTGTCATGTGCCTGGGCAAATTTAATATTTAATATTTATTTATTTATTTTATTTCATTTTTGTAATTATTCGCGTGAAAATATATTTTATTATATGTTGAAAAATAAATTAACTCGTAAACTTCTTGGGCAACAATTAAAAATTGAAATAAATTATTTTAAAGTTTTATTATAGAAGAAATAGCTATATTATACAGAAGATATAATATAAGTAACGTTTTGCTTCCTCCCCCTCCTCATGGGGACTGAATTTCTAAAATTCCAAAAATTGGTTTTTATGTATTTGTGTTAGCTATATTTTAAAGCAAAAATTTTACGGATACGTTTTTTTTTATTTTTTATTTATTTATTTATTTATTTATTTATTTATTATTATTATTATTATTATTATTATTATTATTATTATTTTTGTGAGATGTGAAGGATTTTGTGAAATCACGCTTTGTCCTCCCTCCCCCCTTTGGGGGGGGGGGGGGGGTGAATTTTGTAAAATCGCTTCTTATTGGATGTCTACGTCATAGAAGGAACATTGCCACAAAATTTCATGCTTCTAGATCCAGGGGTTTGATCTGGGCGATGATGAATCACTCACTCAGGACAAACGACTTTATATACCGGGTGATCCAAAAGTCAGGACGAACTTTAAAAATGACTAATTCGAAAACGAATCAAGATACAAAGATATGGTTTGCACCAAACGGATGGAAAAGAAGCCGGGTTTTGTGTGGCTACGGAAAAAAATAGTTCTGTTGGCGACTAATAGATGGCGCTGTCGGATTTCTGATGTAGGATTATGCAAAGCAACAAACGATATAAAAAGTAACAACTACAGCAGGTAATGGTAGTCGAATCTTATATGCATCGAAATATCGCATTCTCAGTCGCTACTTTAATCACGCATGGCCTCCAAGATCTCCCGATCTGACACCCTATGACTTTTGGCTGTGGTGATTCTTGAAGTTAAGAGTGTACCGCGACCAACCGGCATCACTAGCAGCACTGAAAGATGCCATCCGCCAAAATGTGTCTGCATAGCGCAAGAAATGCTACTAAATGCTGTGAACGATGTGATAAATCGTCTGACAGCTGTACTTCTGAATGATGGACATTGAACAGTTAGTGTAGTAGTACTAATTAACTGTAATTAAGCTGATTTGTAAGTTATCAACATTTTTTTTTATTTTAAATCATCTTTTGGTGAAATAAAACACTATAGCGCCACCTGTTGGTCGCCAACCGAACTATTTTTTTCTTTGCTACACAAAACCCGGTTTCTTTCTCACACGTTTGGTGCAAACCGTATCTTTGTATCTTGATTCGTTTTCGAATTATTCAATTTTAAAGTTCGTCCTGACTTTTGGATCACCCGGTATATAGATTAATTTCAAAGAACACATTTATAGAATTTCATAAAGAAAAATGTTGTCTTGCGGTATATGGAGATATTTCTGTGAGATATACGCGCACAAAAACTGTTTTGTTGAGAAAGAAAAAGAAAAAGAAAATAAAGCAAAATAATAATAATAATAACAATATATATATATATATATATATTAATTAGCCTTTTCTTTTCTTTTTTCATAGCCTCAAGAAACTTTTCGTTACTATACATACGAGCTGGCGCATCAGGCATTTTTTTGGCTTAGGATTGCCGTATGTATATAACATGCTCATTAGACAAAAAAGTGGCAGATATTGATTCTTATATTTTGGTTTCTATTTCTAGCATGTACACCGAAAAAAATTAAATTCCGAAAAAAAAAATCTTAGTACTTATATTAATAACCATAAATTAATATAAGAAACCCTTTTCTTTCTGCTTGTTCTTACAGTTTTGGCTACGTTTTGTGGAACCGCGAAAATTATTTTGTTTCCGTGTCCTACAAACATTGTTAGTTGTTAATATTCATTGTTTATTCCGAAAAGTAAACACATTTATTATTAACTTTTCTTTTAAATATTCTACAGATAAACATTTCTTAAAATCGCCAGTGAAACAATAAAGATGCTAAATTGGAACACTGTCCTCTACTAAGGAAACGAAATGGCGGCGAATATGGGTCAATGCCAACACAAGGGGTAGAAACCATGTCCCTTAGTCCTCAAAAATACAAAATATTTTCAATAAGAAAAAAATTTACAGCTAGGCTATTTCTTACGATTTTCTCTAGTTCAATATAATTATAAAAGTTTTTAATGTTATTTATTTTTCTTAGAACTCTGTCGATAAGACCTGGAATATCCGCTCCGTGGACTGTTCCCAAGGGAAGTCTGCAGAATATAGTATTATTTTCAAGCTTAGTATTAATGTTTTTTAATTACATTTTGATTTAAGCAGGACATCCTTAAAAATATATTTATTAAATTTTAGAGTTATAAAATGAATCTTGTTTTTTTAATTAATTTATAACAAATGTCCCTAATGAAATGCATCCACTCCGTGGACAACTATTTAATTTCCCGTAAAGTTCAGTAGATGGCACTGCCTGTCAACAGTGTGTAACTGAGAAGAAAGAGGGGGAAGCCATCTTTGTTTTCACCAACATGTGCTGAACTCAATGCTTTATTTCGTTCTGTTAAAATAGATTTCATCTGTGATACCTCTATTTGGCTATCTCATCAGTCCACTCCGTGGTCAGAAGTATACAGGTAATTATAAGAATTATTTATTATCTAATTATTATTACAATTAATGATTATAAGGCTTAATTCGACACTAAAGTTAAACTGTTTCTGACATTGTTGCTTTGTTCCTTAAAATTGAAAATGAGACATTCTGTCTACTCCGTGGACTTCCACTTCGTAGACATCATTTTATCACGGAGTTGACACTTCTTTCCACGGAGTGGATACTTTCAAAATTAATCTTAAAAATATATACACTTGAAAAATAATTTAAATATATTTAATAAATAAATTTTATCTCTTTTTTAGTTCCCCATCATACTATAGGAGTGGGGAACTTAGGTAAGCGTGAAAAATTTCGACCTCGATTTTTTGACGTTTTTATATGTTTTCAGGTGTGAGGAATCCGAAAATGACAAAATTTGTATGGTTTCTGTCTGTAGGATGTCTGTTAGTGGGTTAGTCCGTTAGTCCGTTAGTTTCTTAGTCTGTTTACTCGATATCTCACGAACAAATGGTCGCCGAGAGGTCAGATCAATTTTAAATTATTACTTTTGATACTGGCAAGAACCCTATTCATTTGCAACATTCGAATTAAAAAACTTCGTAAGTTATTAGAAATTTACGATTTTCTTAACATGGGAGAATGGGACAAAAATTCACTTAAATGTGCATTAAATGGAAACTTTTTACTGTAAAAATGTCAGACCAGTTTTAAAATATCAGTTTTGATGCCAGAATGAAAATCAGTAACTATAAATATGCTACTTTGAAAATTTCGCAAGTTATTGAAAATTTACGAATTTTTTAACATGGTAGTATAGGGCAAAATTTCACATAAACATCAATTTTGAGAGATATTTTCATCGTAAAGATGCCAGACTACTTTTGAAATATTATTTAGAACACTGACATGAATATTAATGACTATGAATTTTCCAATATAAAAATTTTTAAGCTATTGGAAACTTACGAATTTCTTAACATGGCAGAATAGAGCAAAATTTCACATAAACGTCAATCTTGAGGGATATTTTCATCCTAAAGATGTCGAACCACTTTTTAAATATTATTTTGGATGCTGGCATGAATATCATAGACTATGATTTTTTCCAATTTAAAAAATCCGTAAGTTATTTGGAATTTACGATTTACTTAACATGTCAGAAACAGGCAAAATTGAGCATAAACTTCCATTTTGAGGATCATAAATACATTAGACAACTTCAAAATTACATTTATGACATTTGTTTGAACATGATTGAATACAAATATTCTAATAGGAAAATTTCGTAAATTATTCGTAATTTACGATTTTATCAACATAACGAAATTGTAAATTTTTCATATAAATCTGAATTTTGAGGATTATTGCATTGGAAATAGCAGCATGAAAACTAAACAACGGAATTGACCCTGATAAAATAAATTAATAGATTAGAATAAGATAAGTATATCGAAGTGAACGGTGGATAGCCTATCAGGCGGGGATTTCATTCTGTTACTCTATCAAGCTTTGGTCAAATTCATTTCTTTTAACATGATTATAATATGTCTCGCACTAGAAATTAATGAGAACATAAATATGATGGGGAATTGAGCAGAGTCCACCTATGCCAACTTGTTTTGTTAGCCTACTGATTGCTTAAGGTGCAATGAAAATATATTTCCTCCCCCTAACTCTTATATATTTATTTGTGATTTTGTAAAAATGTCATTTCAACTTCTTTAAAACAGTATTTGCTTTTTTTTTACTGAACTGTTAAGCATTTCTCTTCATGGTTTAAATGTAAGAACAGAATTCATATAATATAAATTTAAGAACAGTTTTATGAGTGTTGTTTACAGAGTAATGCAAAAGGTATGATGTATACTATATGTCTTTTTTTTTTAAAAAAAAAAAAAAAAAAAACGTTTTAAAGGTAAATTGTAGAAAAGGTGACATAACACTTTAGAAAGATAATTGCAAAAATATAATTAAATTCAGTTTCAAAAGAAAAAAAATTAAAAATGTTTTTGTTTTACAGCAAAACTAAAATTGTTTTGTATTTTTATTAATTGAATAACTTTTTCATAAAAACAATACTTAAAATATATATTTATTTTCTTTGCAGAAATTTATTATTATGCCGTTCAAGAAATATGGAAATTCACATGTAACCCAATGCAGGACAAACAAATGTGCACAAACCTTAGCTCAAACTCAGTCAAAAAAAAAAAAAAAAAAAAAAAAAATAGGTGCAGCTGAAAATCAAAAAGATAAGAAAAATAACAAGAAAAAGAAACTTTCCAGCCAAACTACAGAAAAACGTAAAGAACGAAAAAGAAAAAGTATGCAGAGAGCAAGAGAAAGACTAATGCTCCTATTACACACAACAAGTTTTTGCTACAACTTTTGAGACAATTGTTAATTTGGTTCAAATCACGTCAATGCCCAGTGTAAAAGAAATTGGGAATACGAACAATTTTGTCTGACTAGTCAGACTGTGATAAACCAGTGAGAAGAAAGCTCTTTATGTGCCGAGAAAAGACAGCGCCGGTGGGAATTTATTCACCGTTGTTCTCTTCACTCTCCCATGTCGTCCCCGTTAAAACAGCGATAAATAGGTGTGCCTTGACATGTACTGTACACTTTCGAACAATTTTTGATTCAACTACTGTAACCTTCTTTCGGTTTACAGCTTCCAAAAATTGGAGCAAAAACTGGATGAAATGAAAGTCGCGTGAAACATCTTTGTGTATAATAGGAGCATAAGAAATGATCCCGCAAGGCATGAAGAAGGAAAAGCTAAAGAAAGATAAATATATCACAGAAGGAAGAACACTGTAGTTGAAATGTCTGAACGAATGAAAAGAAGTGTTTGGAAAAAATGGAAGAACCAAAACAGAA
This sequence comes from Salticus scenicus, assembly GCA_963930645.1. Taxonomy (NCBI): domain Eukaryota; kingdom Metazoa; phylum Arthropoda; class Arachnida; order Araneae; family Salticidae; genus Salticus; species Salticus scenicus. The sequence goes on along the minus strand of OZ005652.1, from coordinate 315,849,744 downwards.
ATCAAAGGGAGAGATTGAAGAAACAGCACAATCTTTGAAGAACATCTTTGCGATGATACACGTCCTGAGACACCTCGTCCAGCAGCCATAAAGATCACACTAACATAAATTAATCCATCTCTGACAACAGACCATCTGTATCATCATCTAGCAGATTAAAAAGTGGAAGAAAAAGGTCGAAAAAGAACAGTAAAAGGCTTCATGAAGAAAACAAAAAATTGGTTAGGAAGCTTGAAAAATACAAAAATAACATTACTGATTCTGAAATACCCAAGAGAAAAGTGAAAACAAAAATTATCACAGAAGCAAATTCAATAGAAATTGAAAAATGTATTATTTTTGGCGGGGTTATAAAAGAGCCATTAAAAGAAATTTTTAAAGGCACAAAATCAAAGAAGAAACTTAAAAATTCTTCCAAGTTTTAACAGGAAAAATAGCAAGGAAATACAAGTATCTTCAACATGTCAGATCAATCACATTAAAAAAAAAAAAAAAAAAAAAAATGAAAAATGAAAGAATATGCGGAACTAACAATTATTTTCCTGTTATCTTCATTGTTCAAAAGAATTAAAGTAAAAATATTTGTTGATTATTTTCTAAAACACAAGTAAAATAATATGGATGAAAAGATACAGCTGCAACATAACTTTCAGGTTTGGATATTTATAAGAGTCCACTCCGTGGTCAGTGATGTCCGCTCCGTTGAAACATTAATTTTGAAATTAATTAATGACTAACCAAAAAATAGCTAATGAGATAGCTCATCAAGTAAATAAGTTTCATGGTTGTCAAGAAGGAATTAAGGAATTTAAAAAAAAAATTATATTTTCAAATTAGTCTTCGTTTTCTACCCTTTAGATTGGCAATCACCCATATAATTTTTTTAAGGTATAGTGACCAGATTAGTGTACCTTTATAAATTAAAAGCGTTAATAATTATTAGAATTCCCTAATTAGGATTTGAATTTTATATTCTTTGTAATTGGAGACCAAATTGCTAATAATTATGATCACTATATTTATTTATCTAAAAATTTTTAAAACATAGAAAAACAGCTTACAAAAACGGACTGTCCTCAGAAAATGAGGACATCTGGTCAGAATAATTTAAGGGGCTCTATATATTAGCAGAATAAGGAAGAGCACATAGCTTGCTCATTGGCTGATTACAGAGCGACTTATGACGTAAATTATCGAGTAATCATTGACAATGACTCTTCTTTCAAATGTAGTCATATCTTAATAATAACAGGAGACTTGGCGTTGGAATATTAAAACCCGAATAAAATACTACGTCAGAAACGTCCAAAGAAAAATATTTGCGATGCATACAGCTGTTTAGGTAGCCTTAAGCGTACCGTCTTCAGTGCAAAAAGAAATCTGAATCTGGAGAAGTGCTCGTATATATAGGAGAAGGACCGAATTTAGTTCAACCAATAGGATTACGGGAAAGGTGGAGTGTGTGGCCAATAGGAAACTAACATTCCTAAATTCCTATTGGCCTATATATACGAGCACTTCTCTAGATTTAGAATTCTTTTTGCAATGAAGGCGGTGCGATTAAGGCTACCGAAACAGCTGTATGCATCGCAAATATTTTTCTTTTGGCGTTTCTGACGTAGTAGTTTATTCGGGGTTTTAATAGTCATATCTTTTTGTCAATCGAAAGTAGTTGGTTTCGTTAACTGTTTAAAATTCTTGTTAAAATGGTGAAATAAATCTACAAAATCAATCAACAAATTAAACGTTGTTTCACCAACATCTTTTTTTTTTTTTTTATGTGTACCAGAGGAATATATATATATAATTCTAAGATGTCGTTTAATATAGATATAAATGATAGGAATCTACGCCAGTGCTTTTCTGTGCACAAATACATTGACATTTATAATAAAACGAGAGAATAGTATCATTTGTTGAGAAAAACACACGTTTGATACTAAATTTGACACTAGGTACAACTAAATATAACATTTTATTAAATTCTCTGTTTCAGTTCTCGGCTGGAGAAGTTTGCTAGAAAGTTTTTGTCACACACAGACAGGTGAATATTTTTAATAAATAATCAAATCACGTGTTCAGAAGATTTCAAAATTGCAAATCCAATATTTTCCTCTACTGAATAAAGTAAAAATCTACCTTAAAATAAACAATTTTCCATGCAGTACTTTTTCTAAAAAAATAAATAAATAAATAAAATAAAATAAATTCCTCCAGTTTAATGTTTGAAAAAATCCTGTAGCATATATATTTACTTAATCTTTGGCCCAAAATAGGGAAAAATCTTATCTTTTATAAAATGAAAATAAGTATTTTTTTAAGAATATATATATATATATATATATATTACAATAGTAACAATAAAAAATAAGCAGCGTTACTTCATTTAAGAAAAAAAATTCAAAATTTTTTATTATTTTTAAAATATTTTTATGCAATAACATTTTAAAGTTTGTTAAATCAATAATTTTAAATCAAATGCTTGGAATCTTATATTTTCAGTCATAAGCATATTATTAAAGATTTTCAAATAAACTTAATTTATTTTTGTTTCCAATGATTTCATTTCATTTTTTTTCTTGTTATCGTAAATACAACGAAGCTAATAAATAAGAAACTGTAAAAATGAATACAATACTTGAAGCTTTTTACTGTTTAATAATTTCACTGCAATCATTTACTATTTTTCCATAAACTTTTTGTTTCCTTTGTTATTTGGAATTGCAAAGCCAATATTTTTTTTTCAATCCAAACATGTGAAATACATTTTTCTTTTTCTTTTTTTATGTATACATATATATAATTTAATGTCAATTTAAGTGCTTTATTATATTTAAAGGTTGTTATTTGTATATATTTTCTTTTGTTTTCTGTCATTAAAAAGCTATTTAAGTCAAAGTCTACAAGAGAATGAGTAAAAATACTTAAAAACTGTTCATTCTTTAATAACTCTTTTAAAAATTTTCTTTATATAATGAATCTATAAAAGAAAACAAATTTAGAAATGCAATTGAAAATAATTGAATCAGTGTTTGAATAATAATAATAATAATAATAATAACAGAAAACTGATATCAATTGTCCGGAAATTTTTCTTTTTCAATTTTTTTTCTTAACTCTTTTTAAATTTTTTTTCTTATGTTAATAAAATAATTACATTTCTCTTAAAACATTAAAAATCTCTAACATTTACGCTAAAAAAAAAAAAAAAAAGAAAGAAAAAGAAAGAAAGAAAACTCAAAAAAATTTTTTTCATAAATTTATAATTAAAATTTAATTTATCGATTTGTTTTTAACCTGTAAAATATATACTGACACGATATTTTTTTTTTTCAAACTCAAGCATTTCATTTTTCGTCGAAATTACTGAAGCATTAAAAGAAAAAAAAGGTAACAATTTTATATTAAAACAATTGTCTTCAAATTACATTTTGAGACGCGAAAACTAGTGATTTTTTTTTTTTTTTAATACACAGATGACATACATACAATAAAATAAGATGTTTGTGTGTGTGTCATCGTATATGTTTGTCTGGAGCATTTTAGAAAACGGCTGATCGCAGAGGTACACAAATTTGCATATAGGTTCGTAATGACCTCTCCTGATGCACTTCGAAGCCCGATTTTTGAATTTTTATTAGTTTTCTTTTAACTAGAAGTTTTCTTTTATTGAAATTGGATTTTGCCATAGTGTTTCCAAGTCACGCTAAAAAACAATTCATTTACATTTGAAAGTAAATGTGATGTAATTTTTAACGTTGGTCAATAGCTCAGTCGGTTAACGCGTCAAGTTGCTAATCCGATGGACGTGGTTTCGATACTCGGTGGTGGATGTGATACTTTTTTTTTGCAGATAATTAATAGATAAGATGTCAATTGTAAAAGAAAACATTTCACTGTCTACACAGTGTCCTAAAAAATTCTGATTAAATTTTTTAAAAGCCTTCTTTCTGTTACTAAAGCGCACAAATTAAAAATTTAAGTAAAGAAAAAGAAAAAAAAAAAAAAAAAACTAGCGCCCTCAAAATTATAAAATAAATATTTATTCTTGAAGAGATATGGCTGTAAAAAAATCAATGCGTCACCAATAAGTAAATTTTAAAGAAAAATATAGATGCTTCACTTTTGCAAGAGGTGAAATTATTTAACCAATCAAAATATTTTAAAAAGCATTCGAGAACAACATTTGAGATTCTTTTTATATTTGTTAGATTTTTGATTTATTATTATTATTATTATTATTATTATTATTATTTAATTAAAATATGAAAATTGTTTCTTATAATAGATTGAAAATTAGCCGTTTAAATATTAGATTTGAATTTAATTGTTACCAAAAACGTTTTCAGTTCATTGTTTTCGACAAAGATATATATCCCTAACAGCAAACTCATCCCTAGTACATCCTGAGGATGTTTGTAGGATGTATGTTTAACCCTGGGATATCCTAAGGATGTCCCTTGGAGAAGATGTGCTGTTTGGGATATATATTTGTCACGCGAATAATGAAATTTTACTACTGAATAATTAAAATATTTAGTAGATGTTGAGATACAACCATCTTTGAAGTCGTAGATCATAAATAATAACAAATCTACCTTTCGCCGATAAATATCCAAATTGAAGCATCCGGAAAAGACCTTTCTACAGGCAGTGGTAACCTGGACCAGATGCAGTGCGGGCGGAAAAAGAAGGTAGCAGGTACCCGAAGCAAGGTTTAGGGCGATTGCAATGTAGTTAATTTTTTCTTTTTTAGTTTTTATATATAATGTCATATAAAAAATAAACAGTGATTCGATTCTTTTGAAAAATCATTTAAATATAGTGAACAGTGAAGCGGGCGTAGCCTGCTAGTCTAAAATAAAAACTCTGTCATATGACTGCATCAACAATTTCAGAAAAGCAAATGACTTATGCTCACGGCAGAGGGAATATAAGGGAATAAAATAAAATGAGAATATAAGGGCAGCAAATGTTTATAATTTGCTACTATAATTTGGCCACTTAATCTGTTACATAATTTTGTCGTGATTTGGTCAACATGTCAGTTAAGATATAGAATGTATTATATGAAATAAACTGATGATAAACGTATTTTCACGAATGCATTAATCCATGTCTGCATAATGAATTTATATTGTGGTGGACCCCTTCCAACCAAACTTCTAATTAGCTGCATTGCCGATGTTAGTGAATGAATTTAAGTAATGGTCCATAATTTAACAGTAAATGTACACTGTTAGAAATTTCAGTTCAAGTTTGAACCGAATGTTGGTACTAGAGTAGCTTTAATTTGTTAGGTTGGAACAAAACTTTCTATAACTGCAGTTGCAACCATGCGATAGGGAAACCTTCTACCATAATGTAATGCTTCTTGTTGAAAAAAAAAAAAAAAAAAAAAAAAAAAACACCAAATTATGGTAAAAGATTTCTCCATTTTATGGATGTAGCTGTTGCAGTAACAAGCCTCGTTTTAACGGAACATCAAATAATGATATAAGGTTTCACCGTCGCATGGTTGCAGCTACAGTGTTTCAACATAGAACAATATTTTACTTTTCTCTCGATTCATTAGCATATGGCTGGGGAATTTACCCCTTTCAAAGGAAGCGGTATAAATTATTTCAGCCTAATTTTAATTCCCAGCTGCAAGAATTCACCTCGGAATTTTTCAACAGAATTTCATTTTAATAATTTATTGAAAAAATAATCATTTATATACTTTCGTCTGATTTTGTTCATAGTTTCTCGTGGCTTTCGATATAAAATGAGCGTAATTAAATTACTCGTGAAAAAGTTAAAAATAGCAGTCTGAACTGGGTATTCTCAAAAGGTATTACGCTCTGGTATTGCCGAATACTGTAAAGTATCAACGTAACATGCAGTTTCAAGGAGAAGCTCCGACGTTGCATATTACAGTCCGACATCCTGCGTGCTTCCTAGATACGCTGCTGTTTTCATCAAGGCACAATATCGTGCTTTTATATAGACTACGAAACAGTTTCAAAAGTGGTTTCGCATAAATACATATAACTGCGTGGAAATATATAGATTGGATGAAAACTATAATGAAAATTTGATGCCAATTTAATTACGTAGTAAATTAAAATAAAGTAATGGGCTCTTCCCACCAGACACCAGATGTCACATGATAGAGGAAAAAACAAATAGCAGACGAAGTCTTGTTTATCTAGAGCAATTGCTGAAATAACAAATTTTCTATTCTTATTTTTGATCAATCGTATTTAGTCTGTGTTATTCTTTTATACGTCATCATTTTTAATCCATTTTATATCATTATTCATCATCTTTTGTTTACTGTATACATTTATAATCATAATTTAGTTTATATTTGTTATTGATGTTCATGAAGAACATGTAAAGTACTCTGATTTTTGGTACTGAAATCAGTGACAACGCAATATCGTACTGCGTAAATCTATTTAGACAAGTAACTAAGTTAATTAACTTGTTATAACACCTTTATGCAATTAAAATAAATGAAAACATTTTAAAATATCAAATTATAATCCATAAACATTCCACAAGAACAAGTTGTTGTTTATTGCTAGATCAGTTAATGTAACAGTTACAAAAATCGATTCTTACAGTTGAAAATTAATAAACACACAAAGTTTTTTTAAAAAATTGTTAAATTTACAAATACAACTATTCTGTTTACAAATGCACAATATTACTTTTATTTTATTTTATATTAAATATTAACATTTTTATTCTTAAGGACAATATTTAATTGAATTCGATTCTCAGAATTCGATTATTCGTTTTCCTCTATCACGTGATTGAGCAGACGACGGTGGGAAGAGCCCATTGTAACAGTACTTGTAGATGGTAACTTAATGGGTAAATATTTAAGGCTTCGACGATACTGGAAGATGAGCTGAGTTCTTCATGTACATGGTATGAGTTACAGTAAAAATTTATAATTATAAATATATTTCGGAATTCATGCAGAACATAATCATTGCCTTAATCATTGAATAAAAGGAAATTACTTAAAATTTTAAAACAATCGAGCAATTCTTTAGCCAACAGATTAAGTATCTTTTTAAAGGATGGAAGAATATTAAAATATTAAAACAAATACATGAAAGATGGTACTGAGAAAATATTGCAGTTAGGTAAACATAAACATGATTACAAATACTAAATTACAACTGGGTTTTACTTCTTTTATTCATTACTTTTCTTTCGTCTCCTCTCTAAAAAACAGCAAAGATTGCTTCCCGAAAATAAAAGAAACAATTTTATTATCTTAATATATAAATTCGATTTTAATTAATTTTTTAGTTTAAGCTTTCCACCAATTTATTTACATCTTTACTATAAGACGATAAAGAGCAAAAAAAGGAATTTATTTAAATAACTTGTTTTAAGCAGAGATAAGTTAAATGAGACTTACAAGATCCTGCATTGAAAACACATTAAAATGACATCAACGTTTCAATAATACGTTTTTAATTTTTAATAAATCAGAACAATTTATCAATACTTTTAATATCAGATGACTGATACATGTAATTTAGTTGCAAATTAGTTGTTATCGGGAAACAATTAGGATGTTGCATTTAAATATCAGTTATTTTTCTTCTAAGATCTTCATATTTTATATATCCTTTGTGGTTATCACCAACTATTAAAAATCTATATCTAAAATCTTTATATGTATTGAAATATTCGTAGAATGTACTTGTAAACAGAACAATTAGGTTGACAAAGGTATATGATTTTTTTTTTTTTTTTTTTTTAATTTCTCTCTTAAGTCTTCGTTATAACTTTAATAAATTAAGAACAGAATTTTAAAATAAAATAATATGTATCATTAATTCAAAAATATTATAATCTCTAGTACACCAGTTTGAGATATAACTGGACTTCAATTTATTCGAAAATAAATTAATTTTATATAACACTATTTTATTTTAGTCTCTTTATTTATAGAATGTATAGCTAAAAAAAGTTTAGTTCCTTTTTATTCATCTTTTAAGCATGCTAAAGTATAAAATTTTGCAAAATTCAAAAATAAAATATCTGTAAAATAGAAATAATCTGTTTTATATAATTAGACAAAAGCATAATAATAGTATTTTATGTAGCTTTGTAACTTTGACGTTTTAAATGACTGCATTTTTATTTTACTTTGATGAAAAATATACAAGTCTGAAAGAGTTCGTAGATTTCAATGTATTTTTCAAAGGATTCCGAGTTTGTTGTATTAGTAATAAGCAACAATAACACTTTTGTCTTCACTGAGAAAAAAAACATACCGCCTTCATCTAGAATGAATAAATGGTTATTTTCTAAATCCCTAAACTAGAAATATAGATTTCCGAGCTATGCGCATAAGACACGCCAATAAAATGAATAGACGAAATCGTCAAGACTTTCTAATCTACACATTTCTAGATACTGAAACAATATTCTGAATATTATGAATCTTTTGTATTACGAGAAATTCTCGCTTGATTTTCTAGAATTGGGTCATAAACCAAGATTATAGCTGCTGAAACCCGCCTCTTGTAATCACACTTATTTGGAGATATTTTCAAATAAGTTTGTCTTCGATAGTACAGGCAAGCTCTCAAGAATTCTAATAGAGGTCTCTAGAATTCGCTTTCGAAGGGGACTAGAAATTTTTTTATAAGAAATTTATAATGATGACATGGAACTATTTTTATAGAGCCACAATTTAGATTCTAGATGTCAGTTATAGAATTTTTTCTCAGTGTACTGGCTTGCCTTGTACTCATAGCTCAGAAATCTATATTTCTAGTTTAGTGATTTAGAAAAGGACCATCTATTCGTTCTAGATGAAAGAAGTATGTTTTTTTTTTTTTTTTTTTTTTTTTTTTCCTCAGTGTTTCATGTTTAAAAAAACTTAGCATGAGAACATGAGATTCATGAGAACATTTCATATAAGTACTATTTTTATAGTATATATTTTTACGATGACGTTCAGTACGTATACAGTCAATCAGTTAAAAATAATAAAATTGTCATAAAGAAATCCTTGATGTGGAAATTTAGTTTGTAGAATTGAATAGGTATCTCAGAGTTTTTCATTTTAAATGAAAGATTTTTATCCATTAATATTTCTAGTATTATGAAGTACTGTTTATCTCTGTCTATTTAGGCTTTACTTAACCCTTTCAGTCGCAGTGTTCCCGCTGATGGAACACCTAATTTTAATTCTCAAGTGCAAAGACTCATCCCAGAAAATTTTTAGTAAAAATTTACATTTATAACATAGCAGAAAAGGCCCTTTTTTAACGCGAAAATTTAAAATTTCTTCTATTTTAGTTATGTTCGTAAATTCCGGTGGCAGTGTAATTTAAATGATCCGAATTACCTTGCACCGCAAAGGGTTAAAATACTCCGGAATAAATTGAAATGTTTGGATCTATGCAACTTTTACGAGTTTTTGTTCTCGATAATGTTTACTTATAAAGTGATTTATTTATTAAATTAAATATTATTTGAATCTAATAAGGTTTATTTACAGATGTTTCAAACCAAAAATTTCTCGAAAAGGAACAATGCTATTTTTTTATTTTTTAAATATTTATGATCAGCTATGTGTCTAAAAGCCATTTTTAAAATTAGTTTAGTAATTTTTAAAATAAATTAAGTAGTGAACGTTAAAGGGTTAAACACATTGAGGAATTTTTTACTCTTATCATATTTTTTACCTAAAAATTCTCATTATCAATTTGTATACGATCCCTTTTTTCACCGATGAAAAAATCTTTTAAGGGATAAGGAAAAGTGTGTGTAAGAGAGTTTTTTCTCTCAATGGGAATTCAGTTAATTCAAAGATAAAATTTGTGGTTTCTTTTATGGTCTTATAGAATAACAAAAATAAAAACTTTTTAATTGATTAAATGGGTTGTACAAAAATTTAAAATGTGTATCGTTTTGAAAATTAAAGTTTGGAATGTTTCTTTAACGTAGTCTTCTTTAATATTTCATTTTGAATATTTATCCAATTTACATTGGCCGCTTATTTATAATAGATAAATAATAAAATTATACTTTTAAAAAATTAAAGAACACGCTTTTATTGAAATGTGAGCTAAAAGGCCCAAAATATCTATCTTTATTGTATTAAAATGCAGGGTAAGAAAAAATCGTGTCAGTGACACACCATAATATTTACATCTTTACTAAAAACAAGTAATATAAATAATTTAAAATTAAACAAAAACCATTTTTAAAAAATCTCCCCTGACTGGGCTGGAACTTTAGACCTGTAGGTTCGTAGCCCGGAGCTTTACCTCACAGCCACAGCGTTCACGTAGGAAAAGACTTTTTTTACAATATAAATTTTTTGTTTGCTTCCAAAGCGGTTACAAACATACATACAAACATACATACAGGTGAAGCTAATAAAAGCGGGTTAAAAATTAAAACGTGTGTATCAATGACTTGGGGACAACTTGTAAAAAAGCTTAGATCAGATTTAAGTACTAGATTTTATACTCAGATTTTTCTACTCTTTTTAGAATTGTGAATATAAAAACTATTCATACCATGATAAATAAATTATAACAACGAACATGTTCGCAAATGATAACTAGAGATAAACGAAAGATTTTTGAAACATAGAAATACGTATGTCGACGAAAATAAAGCTTCACAAATTCTACAAATAATCATGAGCTTTGTGAAGTTCGACATTGAATATGAAACTATATTTGAATGTAATAAATCCTATTTCAAATGAGAGGAATTATTTAAAATGCTTTTCACTTCTAATATCAGAAAGGATTCATAATTTAAGTCTATATTTTAAATTTTATAAATATCTTTAAATTAAGCGAAAATAAAAACATGCAGAAATACTTCATAAAACAATAAAAATACTATATTTATTGAAATTTTATTTTTCCGACTGAGTGAAAATTTCAATAAATATGATTTTCTTCCACAGTCGATTGTGTGATTTTAATTAAAAAATAAATAAATAAATAAATAAAAATACTGCTGTGAAATTATCCAAAACTTTTGCATTTATTAAGTTATTAAGGAAATGCAAACTATATCGGCGTATAATTGCCAAAAAATTTCAACATATAGTAATCTTCTGCGTATTTTAGCGTGATTATTATTATTATTATTATTATTATTATTTTGAAGAGAGAAAAGTAAATATAATCAACTAAAGTTACTGATGAAGTGTTCTGGCCCCCAGCAGCACATCTTCTCCGAATAGCACCCCCAGGATGTCCTGTGGATAAAAGGGAAATCCTATGGACCTCCTCCAGATGTTCTGTGGACAAATGTGCTACTAGGGGGATTCAGTCGCTGAAAATCTGTTTAAATATAAGGCCCCACCAGAGTCCGAGTGGTTCTGCGCTCAAAGTTGGTAGATGGAAAGTGCCATGTTCGATCTCAGGTCACGCTTGTTGACCTAGTTTTTTGGAGTTTTTCGTGGTTTTCTCCGAAACTCGCGTTAATACGGGCTAGGACCACTTAGAAAAATCTTTATGGTGGGCATCCGTTTTAGGGCCATGTCGAAAGTGTCGGCGATTGGCCTTAACCCCAACACATTAAGACACATTTGTGTAAATATGGAGTTTGTGTACGTTGTATCAAAAGGTGTATTTTACATTTGAAAAATTAGAGAACATTCATAAGAGTGTATTAAACAGGGAAAAACAGTGAAATTGAATTCGTCATAACAGGGTAAAACAGTGAAATTGAATTCGTTATAACAGGGTAAAACAGTGAAATTGAATTCGTCATAATAGAGCCCGAAAGAAATATTTTCTATTATTTAAAATTGTTAGTAGAAAAATTAATTCATGCAAAAGCTTCCATAATATATAAAAATAAATACAATTGACTCTTGTTTGGAAATATTATTTTCATCTTAAAAATAATACCTGGATTAGTTATATGAATTAATCTTCTAAAACACTATTTTCTTGCATGTATTATGAATGTTCAATAAATGAAGCATTTCTCCTTGATGACATTTTCGATAAGTTGAATAACTCTACGTGTCCATTGCGTATATGAAGCAAATTGAAAAACTGCAAAAAAAGTACTTAACTCTGCTATTGAAAACTGAAAAGTAAGAGATTTTGGTGAAGGAATTAATGAAAAGTTAAGCAAGAGTCGTAAGCTTGTGGGGAATTAATTTCTTTCGTGAGGAATTTTTTAGATGGTTCGATCCCGTATTTGAATTGGAGAAAACCACGGAAAATTCTAAACGGATGGGTTAATGGAGCATGACCTAGATACGAACCTGGTACTTCTCGTACCCAAATTCGAAAGCAAAAATTACCAACTATTGCTGTCGCTGAAAAACAAAATTTTGCTAGAAAATATACCTTAAACTGCAAAAACTAATTTAAATGATTTGTATACAAAGTTTATATCCTTTTTTAAGTAAACAATACTAAGCCAGGGAAATGTAACTTGTAGTTTTTTTTTTTCTTTAAATAATTAATGTACTTAGTTGTAGTTATTAAATATTTCAAGTATTTAATTTTCTTTTTTTCTGTAGTAAGGGGTAAGTACACGTTAGCCAACCTGTCTCAGGCTTAAAAATTAAATAGTTATGTTTTAAATTAGTTAAAACTTAAACTATAGAAAACTATACTAACTCATAAAACTACTAATCCCTCAGAAAAATATAACAGGGTTTATTTAAACAGTCAAACTTCTTTACTGAAACATAAAATTACATCTAATTTTATTATCCATATAGATATACTCTATAATAAAAAAAGTGACGCACCAAGAAGGAGTAATGCAAACTGGACACAAATTGACATACATACAGGTTTTGATTGAATCAAGCACCAATTCATCATTATCGTCGATCTTAAGTGCAACTGGTACTTCAGTAACTTCAAATACCCTTAATAGGCGGCTCAGTGGGGTTGAGCTGAGTCCCCGGATATCTCTTCCATTGAGGCTGTTTGAAGCATCATAAAAAGGGTCCTACAACCAGCTCGGGATTTTAAAAATCTAACGCAACAATTGGACAGAATTTGGCACAATATTTCCCAGGAGCACATCTGCCAACTCTATCGATTAATACCAAGCCGAATAACTGCGTACATAACGGCCGGAAGTGGACCAACGCGTTATTGACTTGTTTACTTTGTGAAGCCTTTCTCTTGATTAAATCATTCAAATTTTCTGATACTGTAATCAATTATTTTTCTCCACATGTACATCACATCTATCAATTTTTGTACTATTCGGACCACCCATTCCACCCCATCTACTAATTTTTGTCCCCACTTCTTCTTGGTGTGTTTTTTTTTTTTTTTTTCTTTTTCGTTATAGAGTGTACTATCACTTAATCAATTTTTTTTCTTTTGAGTAATTTACATTTCAAAAATGTATATATTTTAGAAAAATGTATATGTTTAAGAAATAAGTTTTTTTTTTTTTTTTTTTTTCCATAATTTGTAAGCTATTTCAGAATAGAAATTATATGAATAAATATAAAATATCAGTATTCCTATAAATTATTTTCTATGTAGTATCTAGATTTATTTTCCTAACCAGAAAACCATCCGAGTAGTGTAATAATAGAAATCAATTAAATTATGTTCATTCGAGAAGACATCATTTAACGTGATTGTCGACCAGTTAATTGTTAGCCCTCGTGAGCGCATTCTCGAGCAATCTACAGTTAAGTTAGGGTAAAAATGCAGTAACAAGAAAGAAATGGGTGGACTCCCGATAAATTCTAGCAGAACAATGAATTTTATCAATTTGTACATTCTACATTAGCGAATTTTTAGATTTTATATCTCGATAGAATATATCTCAAAGCTAAAATCGGCAACTGATTTATGCATTAAACAACGCGTTTTGTCGAAGCTCTTTCGATTATAGCTTGTTTTAGATTTCATTCATTATTTCAGTTCGGCATGATTTTATCGGTTTAGGCGTGATAGTACCGATTATTAGCGAAATTTCAGAATTTATAACTCAAAAACGAGCTGACGAGGGCTGTTGCTTTATCATAGCCTCCTAAACTAGATGCCTTCCGCGTGGCTCGTAAACTTGGCAACAGTTGAAGCGGTAGACAGCGCCACCTGATGCAGATTGTGCGACTTTTTTATACAACTGTCACCAATAATTTTAAGAAGTGATACGTGATATATATAATCGACGTTTCTTCGTTTCTATTCGCCTTTTAATTACATCGAATACCACTTTTAAAAATTTTTGCCGGCTGTTGAATAAAAAAGTACCAATCTGTACCAGGTGGCGCTGTCTACCGCCAAGTTAACGAGCCACGAGGAAGGCATCTAGTTTAGGAGGCTATGGTTTTATACGTCAAAAAACTTGTTTATATAAGTTCTTTCGATTAATGCTTGTTTGGATTTTTTTTTTTTTTTTTTTTTTTAGTGCTAGAGGCCTATTTCAGTCGGTACAGTTGTCGAATTTTTATAGGTCACTCTTAATTAGTGCTAGAGGCCTATTTCAGTCGGTTTATTGAATGGGGATTTATTGAATGAAGTCCCCCCAAGGCCCAACTTTGACATGAGTCCCCCCCAAGGTACCCCTATTTCAGTCGGTACAGCGTTGTCGAATTTTTATAATGCACTCTTAATAGTGCTAAGGGCCTATTTCAGTCGGTTTATTGAATGGGGATTTATTGAATGAAGTCCCCCCAAGGCCCAACTTTGACATGAGTTCCCCCCCCAAGGTACCCCTATTTCAGTCGGTACAGCGTTGTCGAATTTTTATAATACACACTTAATAGTGCTGAGGGCCTATTTCAGTCGGTTTATTGAATGGGGATTTATTGAATGAAGTCCGAGTCCCCCCCAGGCCCAACTTTGACATGAGTCCCCCCCAAGGTACCCCTATTTCAGTCGGTACAGCGTTGTCGAATTTTTATAATACACTCTTAATAGTGCTAAGGGCCTATTTCAGTCGGTTTATTGAATGGGGATTTATTGAATGAAGTCCCCCCCAAGGCCCAACTTTGACATGAGTCCCCCCCAAGGTACGAATATTTCAGTCGGTACAGCGTTGTCGAATTTTTATAATACACTCTTAATAGTGCTAAGGGCCTATTTCAGTCGGTTTATTGAATGGGGATTTATTGAATGAAGTCCCCCCAAGGCACAACTTTGACATGAGTCCCCCCCCAGGCCCACCTTTGACATGAGTCCCCCCCAAGGTACCCCTATTTCAGTCGGTACAGTTGTCGAATTTTTATAGGTCACCCTTAATTAGTGCTAGAGGCCTATTTCAGTCGGTTTATTGAATGCGGATTTATTGAATTAAGTCCCCCCAGGGCACAACTTTGACATGAGTCCTCCCCCAGGCCCAACTTTGACTTGAACCCCCCCCCCCCCCCCAAGGTACTCCTATTTCAGTCGGTACAGCGTTGACGAATTTTTATAATACACTCTTAATAGTGCTAAGGGCCTATTTCAGTCGGTTTATTGAATGGGGATTTATTGAATGAAGTACCCCCCAAGGCCCAACTTTGACATGAGTCCCCCCCAAGGTACCCCTATTTCAGTCGGTACAAATGTCGAATTTTTATAGGTCACTCTTAATTAGTGCTAGAGGCCTATTTCAGTCGGTTTATTGAATGGGGATTTATTGAATGAAGTCCCCCCAAGGCACAACTTTGACATGAGTCCCCCCCAAGGTACCCCTATTTCAGTCGGTACAGCGTTGTCGAATTTTTATAATACACTCTTAATAGTGCTAGAGGCCTATTTCAGTCGGTTTATTGAATGGGGATTTATTGAATGAAGTCCCCCCAAGGCACAACTTTGACATGAGTCCCCCCCCAGGCCCAAATTTGGCATGAGCGTCCCCCCCCCAAGGTACTGCTATTTCAGTCGGTACAGTGTTGTCGAATTTTTATAATACACTCTTAATAGTGCTAAGGGCCTATTTCAGTCGGTTTATTGAATGGGGATTTACTGAATGAAGTCCCCCCAAGGCCCAACTTTGACATGAGTCCCCCCCAAGGTACCCCTATTTCAGTCGGTACAGTTGTCGAATTTTTATAGGTCACTCTTAATTAGTGCTAGAGGCCTATTTCAGTCGGTTTATTGAATGGGGATTTATTGAATGAAGTCCCCCCAAGGCACAACTTTGACATGAGTCCCCCCCCCAGGTACAACTTTGACATGTGTCCCCCCCCCCAAGGTACAACTTTGACATGAGTCCCACCCAGGCACAACTTTGACATGAGTCTCCCCAAGGCCCAACTTTGACATGAGTCCCCCCCAAAGGTACAACTTTGACATGAGTCCCCCCCAAGGCACACCTTTGACATGAGTCCCCCCCAAGGCACACCTCCCCCTCGTTGGGAAAAAGAGAAAAAACGTTGTTTTGCGGCTATAAGACAGTTTGGACTTCCAACGTTATTTGTTACAATATCTGCAGCTGAAACACATTGATTTAATGAAAACTTTATCATGGAATTTAGATCGTCACGAATTAACTAAAGAAGAATTTGTCGATATTAACAAGTTTAGCAGTAGGCCTCTGGCACTAAATTAAAATCTTTCAATGTCAGATTTTCATGTTTTAAATAATGAAATAATGTCGTGTCTGTATAAATGTATTATTATTACTTTTTTTTTTAATAATTACAGTATGAGATAGTTTCCTGGTAAGACAAATAACCTATATTAATAACTTACCTGGAATATGCCTGCATTTAATAATTATTCTTTTTTCACAAAAGAACTTTAAAAAAAAGCGATATAACAAATTAATTTTACCTTGCGAAAGAAAAGAAATTAAGCTTTAAAGGAGCAAAAATAATACCTGTCGTTTTATCTGTACAAGAATACTTATTTTCTTTATTTTATGAAACACCCACCCTAGTAAATGGGAGCATGTTACCTGAAATTGCCTTTTAAATCTGTGTTTATTAACTTGAGGGCAAAAAGATATGTGTCTATGCCTTTATAAGACTATATTAAAGTGGAGCATATTCCTCATACTTATTTAAGTTAAACATGCTTGGAGATGTCGTAATTTATTTTTAATTCTCTAGATAGAATGTTATGTAATGAACTTTTCCTACGGCAATTAAATTTGAAAATAATATGTTGATTCATTCTAATTTTCTCCAAGAAATTCCACAAAAGAAAGAAGCAACTTGGCTGTAAGAAAGGGAAAATCTTGTCTGACTTCTTATTTTTTGCCTTTTTATTTTCCGGATATAATACATATGTTAGGAAAGCATTGTAATCATGTCAAAAATTTGACTTTGGTATTTTGATGCTTCTACACGTTGTGAGGTTCCCCGAGTTCATTTTTGATACTTTTACAGTAATGTATGTATGTGTGTATATACTGTCGGGAACAAAAGTTTCCGAACACTAGCAAAAAATTCCTATGTAAAAAAAGTGCACTTAATACGGTTTTGTTAAATAAATGCTTATCGAATCATGTTCTTAGAATGACTAAGAACAGGATTAGACAAGGATTTATTTAACAAAACCGTATGAAGTGTATTTTTATTTTTTTACATAGGAATTTTTCTAAAGTTCGGACGCTTTTGTTACCGACTGTATGTGAATCAACACGATAGCGTCTAAACCCTTTGTTCAAATGAGCTGAAAGTTGGTTTGTATGTTATAGGTCACCGTAGGACGAACCCTATTGTTTTCGGTGAATATAGCATCTATATTAAAAACAAAAACATTTTTTTTTTTTGTGAGACAAAATTTTAGTTAAAAATACACTTAAAAACAATTAAAGTATACATAAATTCAATTAAAATCTAGACGTTTCGAAACTCGTCCGAGTTTCCTCATCAGTATCATTACAACGTGAATTGCAAGTACTACATACATGCACAAGAAATTCATAGAAGTATGGAATATTGTGGAGCCAGTGCGCATGCTTCGCTCATAGTGTAGAAATGGTTGGAAGTATGCCAACTGTCAAGGAAAATACGTGATTTATAATTTTCAAAACCAGAATTTAAAATCTTTATGTTATCGAAGTCAGGAATATGATCGGTTTCTATTGAATGGATTACAAGTTTTGAATTTTGGTTGCAATTTTTATATGATCGTTTGTGCTCCTGAAGTCTAATTCTTGCTGTTCGGCCTGTTTCACCTATATAAACATATTTACAATTTTTACAAGGAATTAAATATATTACGCCAATTAGATCCAAAGAAAGGGTTACAGGTTTTAAATTAAAAATAAAGTTTTTTAATTGTCTAATAGACCGTAAAGCAGCATAAATATTATGTGGTTTAAGTAATTTACCAATAAGTTCAGAAGGAAAACCAAAATTTGGCATCGAAATATAATATTTCTTATGAATTAGCGAATTTTTAGTTTGCATTAGAAGAGACAGGGAAATTGAAGGAGGTATCGGAGAGGAGGGGAAGTGGATAATTTTATGTGGTTTAAGTAATTTAGCAAGAGTTTCGAAACGTCTAGATTTTAATTGATTTTATATATTTTTTAATTGTTTTTAAATGCATTTTTAACATAAAAAAGGTTTTTCTTTTTAATATATATAATTGAGACGGTTTGATGTTTGCGTACATTAGCACCTATAGTTTTTATTATTATTTTTTTTTAATAGGAACACAAAGAAAAATTCTTCATCATTGTAACCTACGGGTCGAATTTCTTTAAAGTGCTATAGCGTCTAAATACCTTATTCCATTGAGCAGAAAATTTATACACACGTTGTAGTTTACCATCGCACGAATTATATAAATTTTGGTAAATCTAGCAGTTATAGCTTCTTCTTTTTTTTTTTTTTTTAACAGGGACACAAAAAAATTCTTTATCATTATGTCCTATGAGTCCAAATTTTTAAAAGTACGATAGCGTCTAAACGCCTTATTCGATTGAGCTAAAATTTTATACACATGTTATAGGTCAACTGTGACATGAACTGTGTAGATATTGGTGTATCCACCTCTTTTAGTTTTATAGTTTTTTTACAGGGATACAACGAAAAATTCTTTATCATTATGGTTTACGGGCTCAAATTACTTAAAGAGCTGAACATTTATAGACATGTTATAAGTCACTGTCGCACTAACTGTATGGATTTTAGTGCCTCTAGCAATTATAAATTTTTACAGGGTCACAACGAAAAATTATTTATTATTATGATCTATGAGTTCGAATTATTTGAAGGGTAATAGTGTTCAATTAAACAACATAGTATATGGGCCTATATAAAGACACCTCTACTGTTTTAGACCTAGGTTTTAAAATTTCGGATAAAATAATAATAAAATCAAGGTGTGCGACAGGGATGCAGTTTATCGCCACACCTATTTAACATCTATATTGATTATGTCATCAGAATCTGGAAAAACAAAATCAAAACAGGAATAGGTCTCGGAAAAATTTTATTTATCAATATATTATTTACAGACGACTTATGCCTGTTTCAATACAATGAAGATAATTTGCAACGTGCAATTTTTACTCTAGACAAAATTAGAAGTGAATATAACTTAAAGATTTCAAAGAGTAAAACGAAGGTGATAGGTTTTGAAGGTAAAAAACCTATTAGAACAAAGATTATCTTAGAAACCAATTGAACAAATTTCACGTTTTAATTATCTAGGATGTGGCATATCTTATAACTACAACAATGATATACAAAACAAGCTAAATAAGTTCCAATACATCTGCGGGACTATAAGAAGAACATTAAGAAATACAAGAAAAGATACCAGAATAAAATTTTTCAAGACAATGGCGATACCAACTCTTCTATATGGAAGCGAGACATGGATGCTCAAAAAGAGTGATGAAAGAGAAATACAATCTTCAGAGATGAAATTTCTAAGGAGTGCGAAAGGTTGTTCTATAATGGATAAGAAATGATGACATCAGGAAGGAACTAAAAACTAAGCCAATAATACATACTATAATAAACTATAGAAATAAGTGGAGAGAACATTTAGAACGAATGCCAAATGACCGTATACCAAGGGCAGTTCTAAAATATAGGCCAAGGGGGGGAAGAGATAGAGGAAGACCCCGTAAAAGATGGATTGAGGCCAGAACAGGCTTACAGCCTTCAACCGTGTTGGACATGATGATGATGATGGTATATGGAGAAAAATACCGTTAATTATTTATTGTTTGGAAAATCGAGAGGAGTCACTCTAGATTTTTTACTTTCCAAGCATACTAAGCAAAGAAAATATTATAAACATGATTTTTGCAACGGCTCGCATAGGCTTTCTTGTATCTTGCATAGCTCAAAAATGGATGGTCGCTTGAGTGTTGTAAATTTGCATTTGTCACTGTCATGATGTCTCGTTGTATACTCAAACTTTGGTCTTGACTCGAGCTCTTCTTTTAGAGAAATCTACGACCTTACACGATTTTGCGTGATGTATGTATGAGTGTGAGAGTGTTATTGAACAAGATAATGTCTAAACGCTTTGTTATAATGAGCTGAAAATTGGCACGTATGTTGTAGGCCTCCATAGCACGAACTGGATAGATTTTAATGAAACTGCACTTATAGATTTTTACAAGACACAAATAAAAATTATTCCTCATTATGGTCTATGGGCTCAAATTGTTTAAATTGCGATAGCGTCTAAAGGCCTTATTCGAATTAACTGAAAATTTATATGTATGTGAAGTGAAAGTCCTTCAACTTTTCCACTTCCAGAGAAAAAGCGCGCTTTGCCACTTCAATATTTGTCGCTGCAGAATGACAACAGTAGTGAACCGGGAAAGAAATTCCAGAAAAAAAAAAAAAAAAAAAAAAAAACAGTCAGTCGCCGTTCGTCGATAAAGTGTGCAGTCAGACGGACTCACGTTAAATATGACAGAACAATAGTGTTCTGTATTTTTTTTTATGTTTAAATAGCACAGAAGGTGCTGATTTACAATATTTTTCCTAATCATCTTGAAACCATGTTAATATTAAGTGTAAATGATCATCGTATTAAAAGTATTCGTGTGTAAACAACAGAGTGATTATTGGAATCTCGTAGTGATTTTTGGTTCCATTTTAATCTTGTGAATGACATAGAAAGAATGACTTATTTTCAAAAAACGATTATTTCTCCATTTAATATATTGAGTAAATAGTCAGTTTTACATGTATAATATTGGTCATTGTCGCACGAATTGTATAGATTTTCATGAATCTAACACTTATAGATTTTTACAGTGACACAACGAAAAATTCCTTATCATTATGTCCAATTGGCTCAAATTATTTAAAGTGTGAGAGTGTCTAAATACTTTATCTGATGGAGCTGAAAATTTTTATGCATATTATAGGTCACTGTTGCACAAACTGTACGTTTTTTGTGAATCTAGCGCGTATATATTTTTACAGAAACACAACGAAAAATTCTTTATCATTATTACCTATGGACTTAAATTATTTCAGGTGCACTAACGTTAAACGAGTACACTAACGTTAAACGTATTCAACTGAGCAGATTGATTTCAAACTTCTTTTACTTAAACACATTAAACAACCGTTCAATACTTAGCGTTCGCAAACTCGAATGGTGTCACTGCAGTTTATTTTTCCTGCAGAACGTTTGATGATTGAGACTCCTATTCAAATCTTAATGAGAAAGTATAGAAAACATAAAATTGAATTATATAAAATATGGTGTGAATAGATTAAAAAAAAAAAAAGTAAATTTGGTAGTTTACAAACTGTAAGACAAAGACAATACTAATAACAGAGAATGATGAACTATTGACCATAATGTTAAAGAGGATATTTTTATTATTATCTTATTTAATTAATTAATTCTTTTTCATTCACAGGCACATTTTTATAAATTAAAATATTCTTATTTGAATAAGTAATTTACTGATATATTTTATTCAAAAGTATATTTTTGTAAATAAGTTTTCCCATATCTTTAAACATCTCGGCACAAGTACCATTATAGTTTATAAGAATTCATAATTCATAAAAAGACTTAATTTACTATCTTCCTCCATCTATATTTTCTTAATTTGATCTGTTTTTTTTTTTTTTTTTTATAATATTATAGAAAGATACGAAAAAAATTTATTCAAACAGCGTATTTGCCTACTACTGTAGTAAACAAATTTCTTTGTCAAAAGCGTAAAATAAATTACTTTATCAACAATACAGAAAATTTGCATGCCTTCTTATAAGCAGCTCTAAAAATTATTAGGACATAATCAAGTCCATTTATTTTCTTCTATATTCAACAAAAGTAAGTATTTGATTCGCAAATTTCGTGACCTCTGGTTTCCGAAGGATTTACACGCTGTAAGATGCCCTCAACACGATCTGATCATTTTTAGAAACTGCCTACATGTCTGTCTGTTTGTGTTGTGACTGTGGTGGCGAGTAGCCGCGTATTGATGAAGATAATGATGAACTTTTATAAACATTTAATTAACATTTAGCACCATACATTACTTTATATACATATTTACAAATTTTAAAGAACATTTTGATGTATTTTGATAGTCGATAATAGTGCAGGGATGGAACACGGGCGCAGAATTCATACCGGAATCTGTTTAAGAAATTTTACTACCTATAATATCGTTGATTTAAGAAGTAGAAAATTTTCGTACATTGAGAGTGTTATGAATACTGCGCCCGTGTTTCATCCCTGATAGTGTTCATGGAAATAGTCAAATCGATGTAAATAGAATAGAATAGAATAAGTTTTTATCGATGTTGCCAGATTCCTTTTTGGAAAATACAAAACTCAGGAGAAATTAGAAATAAGTAACCATGGAGGATACAATAGTTTGTTTCTGCATCTGCATGTGTGATCAATATTTTGGCAGCTCCAAATCAAAAACTAATGAACAGAATTTAGTAAAGATTTATATTTAGTTCATCTTGACGTAAATTTGCGCCTATCAACATTTCATGCAATTCGCTAAACAGGCGGTGCTGCAATTTTGCGCATTCCGCTATTCACGGGAAGGCTAAATCTCAGTTTCTATAGTATGTAAGTGCACAAATTGTAATATATGAGAAGGCTGTTTATCAATTTCAAGAAATTTCCTGAATACATATGGTAGTTACAGCGCGGACAGATGGACAGACGAACTGACAGACAAACCGAAGTCATTACCACTTTTCAGCCTTGTTGGAAAGTGCAAGAAAGAAGTTTTAATATTTATGGCGTTGTTTTATTGATAAAATAACTTTTCTTGAGACACGAGACAGATTTATCATCTTCCAAATCGTTAAACTCATATATTTTAACGTACACAAGCATCAAACCATCTCAATTATATATATATATTAAAAACAAAAACTATTTTATTTACGAGACAAACTTTAGTTAAAATACATTTAAAAAACAAAATATACATTTAAAAACATTTAAAATTTAGACGTTTCGAAACCCGTCTTGTTTTCCTCATCAGTATCACTACAACATTAACTACCTCTACTCTATAAATTCTTTGTGTATAAATGTAATGCTTGCAATTAATGTTGTAGTGATACTGATGAGGAAACCTGGACGGGTTTCGAAACGTCTAAATTTTAAATGTTTTCAAATGTATATTTTGTTTTTTAAATGTATTTTAACTAAAGTTTGTCTCGTAAATAAAATAGTTTTTGTTTTATCATATATATTTAATTCTCTGTTACTCGCCTGGGGTGTTCTGACCACTCCACACGTAAAATCATGCGCTCATATACGGAACCATTCATGCTCAAAGTCAAACACTTTCAGTAGCTGCACACTCCCAGATGTCACGCCTACTGACGATAGCTGTTCATGCTACCGTTTTTTCCAAAAGAGTGAGGCGTGAAAATCTTCATCTAGGGTGCTGAGAACATATCAAATGTAAATAAAATATAATGTGTAAAAAAATTCCTTTCCTTTAAATAATTTTTAACTGCTATGTAGTAGTATATGTAAAACTATTTAATATAATTTTTATAGAATTGTATGTTCCACCTATTTTTAAATTTGTTTGTTTGTTTAAAACAAGTTAAAGTAAGCTGCTTTAATTACGAGTAAATTACAGAATTACAGGGATGGAACACGGGCGTAGAATTCATACCACTATCAATGTAAGAAAATTTTCTACCTCTTAAATCGACGATATTATAGGTAGAGAAATTTCTTAAACACATTCCGGTATGAATTATGCGCCCGTGTTCCATCCCTGGAATTATTATAATTCATTTTAACTTAAAAATTGTGATAAAAGTTTTAGTGATCGTGTGACAAAAACAGGTGCGAGTGACGGATGGTTAAGTATTATCGAATAACCATTTGGAAGTAATTATTTAAAATGTCTTGATGCTTTATAATATATAGTTTTCCTTTTTTGCATCGAAAACGTTTTGTGCATTAAACGTTTTATTTATTTATTTTTAAAAATCTCTACCACTCTGTAAACGTATGAGAGAGTATCTACAATACAACACGCTATCATCAGTTTTCATTTTATTGATTACTTAATCGCCTCAACCTTGTCACAATAATTACTTTTATTTTCTTGAAATGCTGTCGTTCATACTTGATATTAAGAATAAAGATATTTTTTCTCCATTGCTATAATCAAGAGCGCATATTTTCTCTGGCATGTACTATTTATCACCATTGTTTGGTAACCATGACATATATATCAATTATTTTCTCCAATTACTTACACTTAAGGCTTGATTTTCTGCCAATTTAGTGTTACTATTATTATTTAGTTTTCAGAATAAATGTTAGATGATGAATGCGGTTCTAAGGGAATGCAGTTTTGATAATTAATTAAACTTTTAAATGAGTTTCATAGACAATTGTAGGATATTTAAATAAAATAAGTTGTTATTGAAAATTCAGATAGTGTATTATCGCTAAGATAATATTAAAACCTAAGAAAATCTTTTGGACAATTTATAACCAAGCTTCTGATAATTTTGAACAAAAATTTTAGGTATCGTTCTGTTTTGGAATAATTTTTAGTTTCTGCTACATTGCAATTTCTGACTCTTCATAAAAATCTCCGACTCTAAATAGAAATCGAGATATAAATTGGACAATTTAAAGCACATCCTGTTTTTAGTTGACATCGAAAGCATATTTTCTATGAATGTTTTTAATAGTGGATCACTTTTACAGATTAGAATCTTAATAATTTTGTCATTTCTCATTTCTCTCTCTCTCTTTCTCTCTCTCTTTTTTTTTTTTTTTTTTTTACTTTTCATTCTACTGACGCATTTGTCAACTAAAATAAAAGAAATTTACACGAACCCTTCTCATGCTTAAAAACTTTTATTAGATTTAACAATTTGAACGTGCACCAGAGTACAAATGAACTTAGACTATAATAGACGATATGTATATTAATGTAAATCTCATTTGGATATCCCCTTGCTTATGATATATATATTTTTTTTTATAATAGGATTTATTCTCTAGCAATATGAAAAACTTGTCGGAGGAATTGAGGATACAAGGCAATCTTTATTTAATTACTATTGAAGGATAAATATTGTCTTTTCATGCCAATATCAGATCTTGAAATATCAAAGTGCAATTAAATACCAGTTATCTATAATTACGATTTAAAAGTGAATTTTCCGGTAATTTTGTTAACTAGTTGTACTAATATAAATTTATTATAATGAATGTTAATTTCAAGCACACACAAACACACACACACACAAAAAAAAAAGAAAAATGCAAGTGTGATCTTTATACGATTTCCTCGTACTTGCATTTGAATAATATGAACACAAATTCAGTTAAAGGTCTAAGATAACCAGCACTGTATATGAAAATACTTTAAAAATAGTTAAAATTTGTTATTCGAATATAGATATAGCAATTCTGATGAAAATTTTGGTTTGCGGTATTGATGAATTCTAAATCAATTGGACATACCCGCATCTTAAAAAAAAAAAAAAAAAAAAAAAAAAAAAACACTTTCAATTCTTACTGATCGGGCGCAAAATATATATAAAATGGACCTATTTTCTTCTTCAGAAAATTCACGTTCACTTTTAACTATTTATCTGCGAGTCACAGAATGAGACAAGATTTGGATTTATATTACTCGAACTATAATAATTTTAATAAAACTTATGGTTAAAGGTTTTTTGAGAAGTCAAACCCATCGGACTTACTCTAATATTTAGTAAAATTAGCGTTCATTGGTAACTCTTACTCTCCCGTTTTCAAACTACAGTCGGTACCAAAAGTATCCGAACACTTTCTTAGTCAGTCTAAGAACATGATTCGACAAGGATTTATTTATCAAAACAGTATTAACTCTACTTTTTTTTATATAGGAAATTTTGCTAGTGTTCGGATACTTTTGTTACCGACTGTATTATAGAAATTTAATTTATACGGAAATGTATGTTTTGATAAAAACTTAGATTTGAAGGATTCATTAGAGGACAGACCCATTTGATTTATATTCATCTTCAGGAAACTTTTCTTTTCCTGTTAACCTATACTCTGCTCGTTGCAAAATATGGCAGAAACTTGATTCCTTGCGAAATGCCTCTAACTGTTTTGATAAAAACTAAGAGTTAAGGATTTTTTAGGTGACAAATTTATCTGAATGATATTTAATCTCATGAAAATTAACCCTTGCTTCACCGAATGCCACATATTTCAGAAATTATTTTTACACGGAAATGGTTCTAATGCTGTTACGGAAATCTCTCCACCAGGGGTAGCTGTGTGCCAAGACACGGCGATACATGTACTGTTTCAGTGAGTGTGTGGCAGGCAATGGTAAAGGAAGGATCTAAATAGGAGATCCTAAATATTTCAACTTGTAATATATGTATATAGATCAGATGTAATTACATGTAAATAGTCATTAAATATCAGTTAAGAAAGACGGATTGTTATTTTGCACCTGAAACATTTTACTACTGAACCATCGGCAAAATTTGGTGCATACGGCTCGAGAAAATGATTTATTGGAAACAGAAAGTTTTATTCCGTCATAACGCTAATGATAAAAAAAAGAAAGCAATTATCTACTGAAGTAAAAATGATGACTCAGCTCATATCACAGATCAACGGAAATAGAAATAAAAATTAAAAAAACGACATCGTCAAAAATGATGTTTAATGGAGTATGTGTTGAAAACAGAAATAAGATGTGGTTTATGAAAACGGAAGTAATTCTATTTTTTTTTTTTTTTTGTTGTTGTTGTTGTTATTTATGTTCATTTGGATAACATATTAGGAGGTAAGCTCTTTTAAAATTAATAATGGATAAATTAACTAAATGTACTGAAAAGAGAAGTTCTGTTAGAGCTAGTATTTCTAAATTAATTAAAAAAGTCCAAGCATTAGATTTTGAAAACGAAACTTTCGATTCTTTAAATGAGTTATTAGAAACTTTAGATATCAAATATAAATTATTGAAAGAGTATGATGATGAAATAGAGGATCTTATTAATGATCCTGTAAAATTTAAAAATGAAATAGCTCAATCAGAAGAATATGAAAACAAAATTATTGCTATTAAAATTAAACTTAAATCTAAAATTAAAGAAATAAACAATAAACAGCAAAATCAAAGTACTAATGTAAGTACATCAAGCTGTACCTACAGAACATAATTTTTCGGCATTGAAATTGCCACAGTTACAGGTTCCACAATTTTCTGGTTCTGGTATTTCAAATTTCATGGAATTCCTAAATTGTTTTGATAACGCAATAGGGTCGAACGAATCCCTGAGTAAAATTGAGAAGTTTCAATATTTAAAAAGTTTGCTTACTCCCCCTGCTTATAATGTCGTTGCGGGATTCGAGTTAAATGAAAAGAATTATGATTCTTGTTTAGAACTTTTAAAACAACGCTACGGGCGTACTGACTTTATTATTAATTCATACATGTCTAAATTACTTAATTTAGAACCAGTGAGGAATTCATCAAACATTAAAGGCTTGCGTAAATTATATGATGAGATAGAGATAAATATAAGGAATTTACGCTCGTTAAATGTTACTGAAGGATCATACGGTCACTTATTAAACCCCTTACTTCTTAAATTACTACCCCAAGATTTGGTTTTAGATTTTCATAGAAAAAGAAATAAGGAAATTAATTGTGAAGTTTCAGAAATAAGGACGTTTTTAAGAAATGAAGTGGAATCGCGTGAAATTTGTGAAACCGTAACAAATTCTTTTAAGGATAATGAAATTAAACGTTGCGCTTTTCAGGGTTATCAAACAGGACAAACATGTCAAAAAAACTTCTCTAAACATAAAAATATACCAACCGCAGCAACATTACTCACACAAATAAAGAATTCATGTATATTTTGCGACCTAACTTCTCATGATTCTGTAAATTGTAGAAATCTAGATATAGAACAGAAAATAAACAAACTTAGAACTGAAGCTCGGTGTTGGTTATGTTTCAAACCGAAACACATAAGCAAAGTATGTAGGTCAGGTATTATTTGTAAAATATGTTTTTCTAGATTTCATCACGAGTCAGTTTGTAGAAAAAATTATAAATCTTCGAATTTATCGGTAGAGCGAAATAGAGAAAATTGTAAAAATTCACGTAGTTTAAATTATAATGAAAACGAAAATGAACGGGATAACTCTAATGTTTCTGAAGTTATTTCTTCTATTTCTCAATGTAATGCAAATACAAACTGCTCTAAAAATGTTTATTTGCAAACGTGCACTGTTATTGCTAAATCGGAAAATAAATCTTGCTTATCTAGATTAATGTTTGACTGTGGAAGTTCGAGATCATTTATTAGTGAAAAATTAGCGAATGATTTAAAATTAAAAACCATTCGTAATGAAACTTTATCAGTTTATTCTTTCGGAATGAAATGCCCAACGGATAAAATTTATCGAGTTGTTGAAGTAACACTGGAAAGTACAAATTCTTCTTTTCAAAAAACTCAGGAATTATTTGTTTCTCGAACTATAACGGGCGCTACTGTGAAATATCCTGATTCAAAAATAAAAGATTTAATGCAGAAACGGAATTTGAAGTTGGCTGATTCAGATAGCTCGGATAACAATATTAACATCCTCTTAGGGGCCGATGTTTGTTGGGAATTAATTTATGGGGAAAGGGTACCTATAAATAAACATTTGTCAGCTTTGAATAGTGCATTTGGATGGCTGGTTATTGGATCAGACGATAATGAAAGTAGTTGTTCTGAAAACATGATTATTGTAAATAATGCTATTTTAAATGATTTAAGATTATTTTGGGAAATTGAAGAATTTCCGAATGAAACCAAAAATCTATCGGAAAAGGATAATCAGTTAATTAAGGATTTTGAGGATTCTTTAAAATTTAATGGGGAACGGTATGTGTGTAGATTAATGTGGAAAGATAATACAGGACCACCGCTAAAATTGGACTCTAATTATGAGGTCGCGAGCAAACGTTTCAATTCATTAAAAATTAAATTGAATAAAAATCCTGAAATTTTTGATCAGTATAAGGAAATTGTATCGGATCAATTGAAATGTAATATTGTAGGAAAATGTACTGACGAGGATATGAATTCAGGTTATTATATGCCCCACAGAGCAGTAATAAGGGATGACAAAGAAACTACTCGCGTTCGGATGGTTTATGATTGCAGCTCTAAAGCAAATGAAAGTAAAAATTCTTTAAATGATTCTCTTGAATCGGGAGTTAATCTATATCCAAATTTATTGGATGTTATACTTAAATTTCGGGAAAATCAAGTTGCATTTTGCGGAGATCTAGAGAAAGCTTTCCTTATGATTGAAATTGCGGAAGAGGATAGAGAATATCTAAAATTTTTGTGGTTTCCGGACGAGCCCGATAATCCGGTACAGACACTTCAACTTAATCGTTTACCCTTTGGGTTAACGACGTCTCCATTTGCGCTAGCTTGCGTTTTGAAATTTCACATAGAGAAATATAAAGAGGATTATCCTAATTGTTATGAAATGTTAAATTCTTTATATGTTGACGACTTGTACAGTGGAGCTAAAACTGCGCAGGATGCTTATGAGTTAACCTCTTTGGCAATAGAAATATTACGCACTGCTGGATTTAAACTCAGGAAATTAAAAACTAATTGTGATGAGTTGAAACAACTTTGGTGTGAAAACGGGTATGAGAAAAATATGGATTTCGGGCAAGGGGAAGGATTTTTGGGATTAAAGTGGGATCCAAGTAAGGACAAAATTAAATTAGATTTAAGGGATGTTCGGGATTCCTTGGAATTTGAAATCACCAAACGACATGTATTGAGAATAATTTCTAAGATATTCGATCCTTGTGGACTAATTAGTCCATTTATAATAAGAGTTAAAATTCTTATTCAAGAATTGTGGGAAAGAGGTCTACTATGGGATGACAACTTACCACATGACTTAGAAAAAAAGTGGAGATCATGGTGTTCTGAACTTTCTGAATTAGAAAATTTTAGCATCGAACGTAAACTTTTTTCAATGGAAAATGTTAATGAAATTTCGCTTCATGTTTTTGTTGATGCCAGTCCTAAAGCGTATGGAGCTGTAGCGTATTTTCGATATTTAACAAGTGAAGGAAAAATTAACATAAGTTTTGTGATTTCAAAAAGTAAAGTTGCTCCTCTAAAAAGTTTAACTTTAGCCAGATTAGAATTAATGGCAGCACTTGTAGGTGCTCGTTTAGGAAATTATATTCAGAGCATTTTTCCAGCCATTACTCAAAAAACACATTTCTGGAGTGACTCCAAAATTGTTCTTCATTGGTTAAAAAATTCATCCAAAGTTTGGAAGCCATTTGTTGCCAACAGAGTGGCTCAAGTGCAATCACTTTCCCTTCCTGAATGCTGGAATTTTTGTAGTGGATCAGAGAACCCTGCAGATCTCACTACTAGAGGAGAATCAGCGAAAAATATTATTTCGTGTTCCTTGTGGTGGACGGGCCCTCCTTGGTTGTCTCAACCCGTTCACTTATGGCCTGATCCAATTGACGTCCGTCAACCAGATGACAGTAATGTTGAACAATTAGTTTCGAAAGAGCTACGAGGTGTAGCAGTAAATACTGTCTGTTCTACTAATCATTATTCTCTCTTAAAGATCATTGAAGTAAATAAATACAGTAACCTTTCTCGACTTTTGCGCGTGACAGCTTGGGTAAAAAGGTTTGCCCACAATGCCAATCCTTATCACGGCACCAAATGCCGGGGACCTATATGTGCTTCGGAACTTAAGGAAGCCTTTGACTCTTGGATTAGGACAATTCAACAGGAGCATTTTGGGAGTGAAATTCAGCAACTTCTCTCCCAGGGTACTGTAAATAAAAACTCACGAATTTACAGTTTGAATTGCGAACTTAACCAAAATAACCTTTTGTGTTTGAAAGGACGCTTGCAATTTTCAAGTAATGATGAGCAGGCCAAACACCCCCTGCTGCTTCCTAATAAGGATAAATTTGTTGAATTACTCGTCTTTGATGCTCATATAAAAATAGGCCATTTGGGTGTAGATGCTACTTTAACTCACATAAGAGAACGATTCTGGATTCTTAAATGTAGACAGCTCGTAAAAAGAGTCCTAAAAAACTGTTTGATTTGTAGACGTTTTTCAGTGAAAGCTGGTAATCAGGTGGTAGCTCCTCTACCTCCTGACAGAATTCAGGAACATCCCCCTTTTGATGTTTCTGGTATAGACTTTGCTGGACCCTTTTTTACTATTGACTGTAAAAAATGTTATTTACTTATTTTTACCTGTGCAGTTACAAGAGCTGTACATTTGGAATTAGTTGTTGATATGAGTACAGATTCATTTTTATTAGGTTTAAGACGTTTTATTTCTCTTAGAGGTTTATGTTCAGTTATATATTCTGATAATGCTAAAGCCTTTAAAAGGGCAAAAGGTGAATTGAAAAAATTGTGGAGTCAAATTGATGACCCTGAGGTAAAAAACTTGTTTGCCTCTAAAGGTATAGAATGGAAATTTATTGTTGAAAGGAGTCCTTGGTGGGGAGGCTTCTGGGAAAGGCAGATACGTACAATTAAAACTTGTTTAAAGAAAATTATTGGCAAATCTTCTCTTTCTCTTAAAGAATTAGAAACAGTTCTTTTAGAAATTGAGGCAATGATTAATTCTAGACCTATTACGTATCTGTATAGTGAGCCATCAGAACCTTCCCCACTCACTCCTTCTCACTTTCTAGTTGGAAAAAGATTAATTTCTTTACCTGTAACTAAGGTTAAAAAAGACGAATTAACTGTAAGCAGAAATTCTTTGGTAAAAAGATATAAATATCAGCAAACTCTTTTAACTCATTTTTGGAACAGGTGGAGAAAAGAGTATTTGCTTAATCTTAGATCTGCTTATATATCTGCACAACCAGGTAAGATTTCATCATTCAAGGTAAATGATGTGGTTTTAATTAATGATGAGCGCTATCCTAGAAACATATGGATGACGGGTAGAATTTTAAATGTATATCCAGGACGAGATGGTAAAATTCGTTCTCTTCTCATCAAAACCCCTAAAGGTAACATTAAGCGCTCAGTTCAACTTGTATATAATTTAGAAATTAATCCTTAATAATAAACTGAATAAGTAAAATTTGTTATCTTATGTATAATGCTGATTATTATTTATGTATATATTGCTATTTGATTACTGAAGACTTTTTTTTAGATTGTTTGAATATTAATTGTAGATTTCTGTTAATGCTTAACATTATATTTTTCTTATTTTTAACTGATAGTAATTTAGATGTTCAAATTATTTTTCAATATGTGGATTTAATAATTGATTATGTTATGGTTGTAATTTTTTTTTTTTTTTTGGAAATTAATGGTGAACTCATGTGAGTTCGGTGGGGAGTGTTACGGAAATCTCTCCACCAGGGGTCGCTGTGTGCCAAGACACGGCGATACGTGTACTGTTTCAGTGAGTGTGTGGCAGGCAATGGTAAAGGACGGATCTAAATAGGAGATCCTAAATATTTCAACTTGTAATATATGTATATAGATCAGATGTAATTACATGTAAATAGTCATTAAATATCAGTTAAGAAAGACGGATTGTTATTTTGCACCTGAAACATTTTACTACTGAACCATCGGCAAAAAATGCTTTTAATAAAAGCTTAAAGTTATGAGCCTTTCTGGTGACAGAAATGTTTGACTTATCTTCAGGAAAATTGGTGTTTAACGCCAACCTAGAAACGGACCGTTTTAAACTATTGGAGAAATTTGGATTTCGCGAAAATGGATAAAACTATTTTGATAAAAATTAGCATTGAATGTTTCTTGAGATTTAAAACTCATTGGATTTACTAATATCATTTCAAAAATTAGCGTTCACTGTCAACCTTCTCTCCGTCTGTGGCAAAATGGTTAGCGATTTGACTGGTTTTTTTTTATGAATGATTAAAAGGGGAAAATAAGTTTGGATTTAGGTACTATTTAAGTTAACAGTTCAATATGAATTGTCCTCATCGTCAGCCTAATTAACGTTCACTCGCTCTTCGCCAGCGTTTATTAATAAATCACATTCAATACGTGAAAAATACGGCAGAAACTTGGTTTTCTTTGAAATCGCTGGAACGATTTTGAAAACAAAAGTAGGGTTAGAGTTTTTTTAGAAGAAAAATCTTTATGACTTGTCTTCTTCTGAGCTCTCTCAGGTAACCAGTACTTTGCCTGGAACGAAATATAGCTGAAATCTTTTTTTTTTTTTTTTTTTTTTTTTTTAGGAAATTGTCTGAACAATTTCTATAAAAATTTATCGTTAAGGGTTTGAAATGATAAATCGATTTAAATTTCGTTATCTCGCAGAAAATTAATTTTCACTGATAAACTGCGCTGCGTTCGCGGTAAACAGTATA
The DNA here is from genome assembly GCA_963930645.1 of Salticus scenicus. Taxonomy (NCBI): domain Eukaryota; kingdom Metazoa; phylum Arthropoda; class Arachnida; order Araneae; family Salticidae; genus Salticus; species Salticus scenicus. Next base: position 315,815,964 of record OZ005652.1, on the reverse strand, counting down.
GATATTTTCGTAAACAATGCCCTGTATTCACACTACGAATAATTTTTACAGTGAGACCGAGTTAATTTAGTCATTCGGGTAGTAGTAACCTTATATGACACTCAAATTACAAAATTTGGATTTCTTGCAAATATTTATTTCAAAGATAAGCTGATAATAGATATTAATACAATTTTAATCGCTAAAGAAATTATATTTTTTATTCATGGAACCTCAAAACACCGAAATAAGAAACAAAAAACAATATAAAAAATTAGATTTCAAACAAAACTTTGCCGACCATATGGATAAGAGGCAGTAAATACCCTTCTTAAGCAGTTTTCCTGAAAATGGTAAAATTCAGTAAATTGTGCCCTTAATCACATTCAGTACAGATGAAAGCATTCGTTTGGTTTTAGGTAGCACTGTATATTGTCAATTAATCATATACACACCACACATTGCTCTTATATTTAGACCGATATATGAAATTCATATCATAACTTGAAATTCCCTTCCATCAAATTCCAGTACAGCCTTAATACAGTGCAGCCACGTACTCTAAAACAAGCAGTGAGGACGCGTCCAAAATTTTGGAGGGATGCCAGCTTGACCGGCAGTTTGAAATTTGGAAAACTTCTAATAATTACGCGCTATGTGTTATTGCTAATTTTCTCTGACAAGGAAACATTCAAAAGGTGTCGTCTTAAAAAAAATATTGAAAAAAATATACGTGGTTCTACTCTTCATAAAACATCAGAAAGTGAAAAAGTTATCGGCTGAAATTAATTACAGTGACCACAAAAAATTATCAAAATTAAGCATAATTGGCGATTTCACACTGTTAGGCGATTGGTTTTGAGTAATTGGCGGAGAAGCAAAACACTGTTCCATTCGTACACGGCAATCTCGGTGCCAGCGAAGTTATCACCTAACAGCACTAAATCGCCAAAAATGCTTAATTTTGATATTTTTTTGCGGCCGCTGTAATTAATTTCAGCCGATAATTTTTTCACTTTCTGGTGTTTTATGTAAGTAGAATCACATATATTTTTTTCAATATTTTTTGAAGACGACACCTTTTGAATGTTTCCTTGTGAGTCAGATGACTGTCACCCCTATTTTAGCATTGGACTCTTTCAGTTAGCACCTGCGCAGATGCTTCCATGGTTTCATGAAATGTGGTCGAAGAATACATGGGTATTTTTTTGTGTGGTCGTGTAAACGTATGATAAATCACTTTCATACAATACCACATATGATTCATGCATTTTTGCAAATGAAAAACATGTTCATTCCTTTTATTTAAATTTAGTGTAAAGGCAGTAAACTGTACCTACCAAAAATTTTTCTTATAGATATATTGTATTTTAAATATCTTGGATGTTCTTGTGCACAATCACTGTTCGTTTATAATAAAACTTTTTCAAGCATCATCTCAGTATGATACAAGTTTAAATTACCGCGTTTAAACTTCTTGTTAATAATTATGCTTAAGTTATTCTAATTAAAAAAATAATAAAATAAAATAAAATACAAACACATAGACCAACCGCTAAAACCCGATTTTTTAATTCAAGGAACATCAAAACATGTAAATATCGAAATAACTCAGTTCCGAAAATTTAGTCTAAAAACAGTACTTTTCTCTACTATTATACGGGTAAGATAGAATAAAAAAATATTTTTTCTGTTAATACAACTTACTGCAGATGGGACGAATATAAAATTTTGATCTCATTCTTTAGCTTTTCTTACTGACTCTGATATTTTCTTTTTCTCTTTCTTCAGAAGATCAATATCGACGAATTCAATCAAGCATTATACTGGAAAATTCTGTCCGTCAGCAGTTTTTATCAATTATTTCAGGAGTTACTTGATGGAAGTTTTGACATTTTAAAATAATCTTTCAAAGAAGAATCATGTGAAGATAATAAATGGCTCAAATTATTATATTTATGTACCTCTCAATTTCCTAAATTAGTTTGATATATATATGTTTTTTAATTTATTTAAATAAACATATTACTTGTTCGAGTATTTATGCTAATATTATTATCAAACAACTTGAAAACATTTTTTTTAGAGATTAACAATTACAAAGATTTTTTTCCCTTAATTTGAAATTTAAAAAACATTCGTATTTATGTATTTCATCAGGAACGGCATTTCAATATTTCATTATATAGTGCGCTATTTTTAGGTATAAAAAATTATTATATAAAATAAATAAACGTATGAAAAAAAAAAGTGGTGGGGGCGATTACAAAATTAAATTGGTGTTCAGAAAAACTTTTGTTGTTAACATAATTCCAATATTCTAATTTTGAACGCATTCTTTTATCAAAATTTACGATACATACGTTTTATGAATTACAAGTATTTATAATTATATATCTTTTATTAACATTTTAAACGTCAGTTTTTGGAATCTGGAAGAACGGAAAATTATGTTGCAAAATCATAACAAACTAGTGATATATCTTAATTTATTGCTAAAAAAAAACTAAAAATGAATGTTTTTTTTTCTTCTAGAATTTTGAAAAAAAAAAAAAATTAAAGTTAAATAAAAATTTCCTGAGGCGCAAAAAATGACATTTCTCAATTAGCTGAGGAATCGAATGTCACAAACAAAAATTAATTAATAATTTTATGACTGAAAACTTTTTTCTAAAATGCACTTTAATGTAATTCAAGAGACTTCAAATTCAATTTGTTTACATTTTCATTTTTCATCATTGAGTAAAAAGAGTTGTAATACACATAACAATTACCCATTCTGTAAGATTTTAATAAATAAATAAATAAACAAAAATGTTGCGCAATAAATGGACTTTATCCGCGTTACGTAATAAACCCTTGACACGTGACTATTGCAGGGGAAAATGCGGGATTCTAATGTTTACATTTATGCTTTATGGGGAAATGTTTACATTGTGCAGGGAAATATTTGTATTTAGAGGGAAATTCATAGGAAAATCGAGAATCAGAAATCACATGATTGGGTATGATTTAGCATCGAACCCAAGAAAACGGATATTGTCCATTTTACGTGCAACCGCGCCCCCTATTTGCCGTCACTGTATTTCATGATCTAAAAGTATACCAAGAGCAAAGTAGAATTAAAAATCGCGTGATATACAGAATTTTAAGAATACAAGGTGGGCAAAAAGTCGGTAAAAGCTTTAAAAATTCATAAAACCCGAAAAAATACCCAAAATGAAAAACGGTTTGCAGAATTAGCATCGATAAGTCATGGGATTTCTTTTTTAAGATAAGAAAAAAAAATAATTTAAAAAACAGCCGATAGGTGTCGTTTCGTACATAAGTGAAAGAAAAGACACCCAGATAACAAAAATAATGTTACCAAATAATTTATTATAGCAATATGTGTTTCACATGTGCACCACCTCAGGTGATAACAACACTGCAGGCGTGTCACAAATCTAGCAATGGCAGAGTGCAGCATATCCACTTGACAGCAGCTCTCGGCGGATCGCATCTTTCAATAAATAGATGCCAAAATGGAAAATAAAGTGATATAAGTCATCATTTTCAAATTGCAATAATTCAGCGAGATTTTTACTTAGAAAGATGATTTTCTTTTCTTGTTAGAGCGAGGAGAATATATTTCTAAATATAAGTCATATGATCGAAGGGACCGTATAAAAATTAAATTTCGTATTTTAATATGTATACAGCCCCTTGTACAAAAAAATGCCATAATTGAAATCTGCTCTTAATTTGTACCAATTTTGTAATTGGAAGTATGTTTCTATCTTTTGTAGTTTACGAGATAATCGCTGTAACATCTATTTTGAATCACCCGGTATATATGTATATATATATTGTGCAAGGGAGATCAAGTGGATCAAATTTTCAATGCACGTAGTATGATGTGGATCGCTAAAATTTTGGTTTCTAACACGTGGGCTCCAAAGTATAAAAATTTGGGAACCCCTGATATAGAAAAAAAATTTGTGATGTCTACAACATAATAATTTACAACAAAATAACAACTTATATATGTATGTGTGTATGATAATTTTTTTTATTTTTTATATATATATATATATATAATTTTTAGATTTACAACATCTACTTCAAAATTATAAATTAAATACAAAACGCTTAATTTCAGCGTTATACAACATCTGTTTTCAAATGTTTAAAAAGTATTATAAAGTGGTTCGCTTGTAAGAAAGGTAATTTAATTATTATGAAGAAAATTAATAAAATGTTTTCTAAATGACTCTCTTGACGAACATGCTAAATACAGATTATGTGAATTTCGTTTAAGTGAAAGACAAAACTAGTTTGAATATAATTATAGTAATTACAAATTTAGGAAATTTTTCCATACATGCAATTTTCAGATAATGTACTATTTATATCAAATAACTTGAACTGCCCAATTTATATTTTTCTCAATACGCATGCGTACGTAAAAATAATTGTCTTTTAGTGAAATATCTGGGTATAAAACCATGTAATTATATTATTTAACTCATATTTTTAACATCACAGTAATGGTGATGTTTAAAGAAATTCCTGCAGTAAAAAAAGAAATGTTTAAAAGAAAGTATAAAACTTACAAAAAGTAAATCTAAAGAGAATGTATAATAAATGTTATAGATATATTTTTAATACTAATATATGAAAAAAATATTTTATTGGATATAGAAAAAAATATTTTAGAAATTTATATCATACATAATGTTTCATTGTAAAAAACATATTTAAATATATTCAAATTTTATTCATTTCCTAGTGATTTAAATTTGTTGTTGAGTATAAAGCTTATCTCTTATCAAATTTGATAGTGGCCGTAATTAAGCTTGAATAGCCCATCTACATATTTTTATTGACATTTCAAAAATGTCTCGCTGTTTTTGAGATATTTTGTTGGTGTAATAAAACTAATTGCTTTTAAATTTTCTTAAATAATATCGTAAAATTTTCTATGTTACAATTTATATTTTGTTAAAATTTATTAACTGTAAAATATATATATATATATATATATTGTCGTTTTTTTTACTTCCTTATACAAAGTATAAGGAAGTATAGTAATCCCGATTTGCGAAATGGATTTTGCATTTCACATTGCTCGAAAACGAATGATCGCTGAATGTTGCCAATTTATACGTGTGACTGTCATGATGTCTAGTTGTACACCTGCAAGTGTTGTCTTAACACGAGCTCTCGTTTTAGAGATATAAGGGAATTTACACGATTTTTCGTGACGTCTGTATGTATGTGTGTCTGTGTGTGTGTGTGTGTCCGTATGTCGCATAACTAAAAAACGGTTGGACCTAGAAAGTTGCGAATTGGTACATAGGTTTGTTATAACATCTAGTTGTGCACCTCCCTTTTTGGACTTTGTATGATTTTCCGTTTTGGAGATATTTAGGAAAATTAGATTCATTATGGCCAGAATGTATCAAAAAACGGTAATAACTCAAAAAAGGTTTGGACAAATCTTGCAATTTGTCGAAATCTAAAATTTATCGAAAATATAATTGAATAATTTGAAAGCGATGTTATAATTGGGAAGAAAAAAAAACTAATAGTCCTCCGCCCTAAACTAAATTCTGCTTTTGCCAGAATTTACACAAAATCTTTTCAAAATGACATTGACATGAGTCCCCCCCAAGGCACAACTTTTACATGAGTCCCCCTAGGCACAACTTTGACATGAGTCATCCCCCCAAGGCACAACTTTGACATGAGTCCCCCCCAAGGCACAACTTTGACATGAGTCCCCTCAAGGCACAATTTTATTTTTATTATTATTTTTTTTTTTTTTACGTATGCATGCATTTTTTAAAAATATTTTTAGCCAACTGTTTCGGGTCCAGTGACAATGTTTTTTAACATTATGTATATTTCTAAAAGTGTATAAGGAAGTCATGTGGTGCCCACATCAGATTTTTTTTTTTTTTTTTTTTTTTTTTTTGTCTTGAACAATTTGAATTTTTTTGCAAATGCATTAGATTTAAAATATATGTTACGAGACATTTTAGCACGCTTACGTATAAATAAATTAAATATATAATTTAAGATTACGAATACAATATTCCTAATATATGTAATGATATAAGTAATTTAATAATTATAATAGATCTCCTTCCTTTATAAAAATGTCGGTTTATTATTGCTGTTATTATTCGTATTATTCTTTTACATACACTGTAAAAAAAATTAAACCAAATTTACAACTATACAACTGGAAACCTCTCTGCCAAATTTCAGTCGTAAATTTTACATTACGAGATATTTTTTACACATTATTTACCGTATATTTATATTTATTATAATTTATTTGTCTTATATTTTACGGTGAAATTTAGATTATACGGCAAATTGTTTGTATTCTGTTTTACGATCATTCGCCGTTCCTTTTTACGTAGAATAATCTATAACATTCACCGTTATTTATTTATATATATATTTTTTTTTTTTACAGTGTATCGACATCTTATTATGTGTAATATATTGTTAATTTTATTTATTTATTTTTATTTTTATTTTTAATATATTTTCCAGTAATAAGCTCATTTTACAAGGAAAACATTTGTGAATAATTTAAAAATGTATTTTACATAAATCTATTATATTTTTATTAAATATAATAATTGTAAAATTTAATATTTGAAGTTGTGATTTATATTTTTATTAGAGTGTTCTTATTTTTGTGAGAAATGTTTAGAAAGATTTTTTTTTTCTCTCAGAAAACGCTGACATCAAAAGGCTTAATAAAACATTTCTTATAATGTACTAAGTTTTATATAATGGTAAATTAAAAACCCGGTTTATCCAGAAATCAATATTGTTTCTGAAGTGATTTCAGTTCTTACGCAAAATATACTACTTATACCTTTATGTGTGTCTATGTGTGTGTGTGTTATCAGTGTATCTCAAGAACAAATAACAGCAGGAAGTCGAAATTCGGTATTATAAATCTGTATCATATTGGGATGCTACACTAAACTTTTCATTGAGATATAAACAATGGCTCATGTACAGGGACACCCAAGAGAATGCATTACGTCTACGGGAGAAATTTCAGGTAAGTAGAATTTAACATCTGTAGGCTGCACTAAACCAGGTGAAAGGAATATGTATTTTTTACATGCATAAAAACATGTTTCATGTAGAATATGGTATGAAAATCACTCGCCGTTCGTTTACAGAGCTACACAAAAGAACTAGATTATTGTGGGATTTTTCTGGAAAATTGATGACAGTGTATTTCAAGTTTGCCATGTGTTATTAATATAAGATTTTATATTTATGTGAACCATGTGCTGTGTACATATAATTCAGAAGCCAATATTTAAGCGATAACATTCTATTCTGTTATTAGTGGAAGTGCTTTACTATAGTATTTTACCATGTTCAGGAAAGTTGCTCAGGAATAGATATTAATTCCTCATGGCCATATGGCAAATTACGTATATTTTTAAATTAAATATTCATCGATTTTTTTTTTTTTTTTTTTTTTTTTGTATATTTTCACGTTTGGAGGTTTCCTGAATGCTGAAGTTTTTAATATTAGATCTTTGTGTCAACTCCTGCTCAAACGTTTAGCAAAAAGTGCAAACGATGCTTTTTTTTTCTTCCCCCAATTTAAAAACTTATGTCATAACGAAATGTTTTCAAACATTAGGCATTTAAAGAACTAGGTCTTCTTTATGTTTTTCAGTGAATATTGGGTTTAAGACAACATTTAGGGGGCCGGTAACAAATTGAGAAAAATCAATAATGTTTGTGATCACCTTGTATCGTTATGTGAACGAATGATCTGTAACTTTAGGGTATGTTAATACAGACCCAGTTCAATTTGTGGATGAATTTGTGTGACGATAATATATTAACCCAGACAGCACATTGCCTCCCCAGGATATCTTCAAGATGTCTTCTGGATGAAAAGACATCCCAGAAACGTCCTTAAGATGTACTGTGGATAAGTTAATCCTAACTGTGCTGTTAGGGAAATAACGGCGATATAAGCATTTAATTTAAAACTTAAAAAAAAAAAAAAAAAAAAAAACATGTTTTTTTTTAATTTATTTATAATATACAGAGTTTTTAACGAAAATTATTCCCACTTTCAGATAAGTTGAGAAAACAATTTTAAAACAATACACTGCATTCGGAATACAAATATCTTGAATATATCATAAAATAGGGTAATTTTTATGAAAAGGTTTTCACTGTGCATGTGCGAAAGATAAAAAAAAAAATTATTGCATAGGTTGGAATCTAGATGTATTAGGCAACTTTTATCAAAAGTGCATTTGAATAGAGTAAAAATTAAGCAAATTATACGAAAAAGAACACGCTAGATTTGAGATATTTTCCAAGAGTTGAAATTTTTTAAGGAGTTTCTACAGGTCGCGTAATTAATTTAAAGATCCAATTATTTTAACCACTTAGCAAAACTTCTTTTTTGGAAAAAACCCCTTATAAGCTTGTAACTCTAACATAATTTTGTTTATTTACTATGAGTTGTGAGATGATAACCCCTTTTTGCAAGAAAAAAATGAGCTGTTTAGAATTTCGAATTTACTACTTCAGTAATTATTGAAATTTAGTTTTATATTCATAAAAAAAAAAAAGAAAAAATAGTAAAATACTTTTAATGGAAACATTTTCATTTTATACGTATTTAAAAGTAATAATATGATATATACGTTTTATAAAAATCATACGCTTGCTTAAAAATTATTTTACTATTAAAATTTTATCTAAATGAAATAAAGAGAAATTAAATTTTAAAAACTTAATGGATTAATTAATATATTTAATTATTAAATAAAACCTAATGTATTCTAAGAAACCATCTTTTAAGTAAAATATTTAAAAGCTATTTTTAATAAATCTTTCTTTGTGCCGAAATGATAATTCTTTAATAGTAAAAAAAGAGAAAAGAGACAAAACTCTTTTGATATTAAGAGTTTTTTTAAGAATTTTCAATAAGTTAAAAAAAAAAAAAAAAAAAAAAAAAAAATCAACGCATAAGAATTAAGATGTTGTTATCATTAAATCCTGTTTAAACAATTTTAAGAACGCATTAGTATTCAGGAGGACCAATAATGAAATTGAAAAAGAATATAAGTAAAACATATTTATTTAATTCTGAGGAAGAAATCCTTTTAAAAAGTATTTTATCCTCGGTATATAAATAAGACGTGTATTTAATTATTTGGATTAGAAGCAACTTATTATGTTTTATTTAGTGTTTTTTGTTTTGCTATTTTCTCTCCCCCTCTCTCTCTCTCTCTACATATATATATATATATATATATATATATATATACATAGAGAGAGGGGAAATAAGAGAGTGAAGACAGGGGGGACAATATTTTTAAAAATACTTTTTTTTAAATGTAATATAAATGTTTTTATTTATCTATTAACACTGTATTGCATTAAATATAAGTTTAAGTATAACTATATTCATTTTTCCCATTTTGGAGAATATTTATTTGTTTTTTAATGGTTCTTCACCAAAACATTTTCATTTAAAAAAAAAAAAAAAAAAAAAAAAAATGTGTTATTAACTTTTACCAAAAGTGTTTTTGGCAACGACGTAGTTTGTAAAAATATATGAATAGATTTTAAGAGATGTTTTTGGTAATTCAAAAAAAAAAAAAAAAAAAAAAAAAATAATAATCATAATAACTGTGTTTGATTAGCTGTGTTTATTTAAAAACGGATAATTTTACATGTATTAGCTACATAAATTAATCGAAATATAATATGTTTAAAATTAAATATGTACAATATTTGTCATGTAAATAAATCTATTATGATGATTACTGTCGTAAAAAAAGGCACTTCTAAATTGAATTGTTTGTCAAATAACTAAACACAGCCCTTAAAATAATATAAGAGGTAATTTTTCTACAGTCGGCAGCAAAAGTATCCAAGCACTAGCCAATAATTCCGATATCAAACTAGTATGATGTGGCCACCACATGGCTTTCTTCTATATAATTTTACACAAAATTCATTAAATAAAAACTATTTATTAAATTATTAATTATTTTCCATTATAAATGCAGACAATTGTTATCTGACAGATTCATATCACTAAATGCCGAAAGAAAGTAAATTTTTTGCCAATATCTAAAGAAATACGATTTTTTTTTCTAGTTTTTTTTTTTTTCGTTAAATGATAAAAATAAAAATCTACAACTATGTTTTAAATTATCACAGATCTATAGTTCAACCATTCATTTTAAAGGTATTGACGAGATTTTTGGAAAGACACCCATATTGAAAATTTACTTATCCCGGGGGTGTACTTCCCACCAGAGGGAATAGCGATGCTCCCACATGCACAAATTTTTTTCCTAGTTAACTATTGCTATTATCAATATTTCATATTAATTTTATAATTACACGTTTGAAATAACTCTCATTATGTACATTTATACGAAATTTTGTCCTATAATGCCATGTTAAAAATTAAAAAAAGAAATGCTATCACAGCGCCACCTGTTGAGCCATTGTTCCACAAATGTAATCAGCACAAGTTTACGTCAGGGTTAATCTAAATACCAAGTTTGGTTAAATTTCGGTCATTGGTTCGTGAGTTACAGCGTCCACAAAATTTGTGATATACACGCACAGACGCACAGACAGACATTTTCTAAAAACAGTGACATCGTGTTCAGGACATCCCAAAACGTGTAAATCCATCAAAAAGTAGAGTTCGAAATTTTTCACGAATCCAATACTTCTTATATAGATAATAGAAGACAATAAAAAGTACACTTAAACTGCTTTGTTAAATAAATCCTTGTCGAATCATGTTCTTAGACTGACTAAAAACACAACTCGACAAGGATTTATTTAACAAAGCAGTATTAAGTGTACTTGTTTTAGACAGGGATTATTGCTAGTGTTCGGATACTTTTGCTGTCGACTGTGCTTATCATTTATCAATAAGGAAAGGGCACGTGACGACACTCGCAGTCAATTTATGGGTAAAGTGGCAAAACATTGGCATTTCCACCAATAGAGATTGATCTTTTACCACTCGAGAGTGGCAAAGGTTGATTGACGGAGCGTTTGTTTGTAAACATGCCCTTTCCTTATTGCTAATTTTGTGCGTTAACAATAGAATGCTTAATCTTTTAACTAAAAACTCACTGAAAAACTGTTTTGTAAATTGACCAGCTATACAATTTTTCGATGTCAATCTTCATTCATTTCAGTGGAAATAAGCTCTCTACATCTTGTTCTTTGTTTAAAAAATGGATATTCACCATTATGCAACAAAAACACTATATCTCTGATTGAACCTCTCATCAGAAATTGCAGTAACGATTATTTGGAAACGAGAAAAAATTCTAATTGTTATTGCTTATAATGCTCCAGTTGTCTGTAGAATGTAGAAATGTATTAATAAATTTAAAGCATGCATATTAGGTTTAGTTAAAGTTTTCTTTAAGATTAAAAAAAAATCATACATAAGTAAAATAGGACAAAAAAGTTAATTTTACAGAAAAATTTTCTATCTCATAAATTAAAATTTAAAACAATGTAAAAAGATAATGACCTCAAATAAAGTTTAAGTTAAAGAACTATCGTAGTAATAGACAAAAAAGACTGAAAAGAACATAAACAAAAAAGTAAATGTGTTATTTTTTTAATATTGTCAGTAAATTAAGTTTATTATCTTAATTAATTGATATTTAATTATCTCGTATTTTCTAGTAATTTTGCCTAGAATTCTGTTTTAAAAATTGCTTACTTTTAAAAGAATGCCTTAGTTTGTTATGAGTTTATTTAAGTTGACTTTACAAAAAGAATTTATTTAAGTGAAAGTTTTAAAAGTTTATTTATGTAAAGCTTCTTCAAAAATTAATTTTCTTTTCTTCTTTATGGTGAAGAAACACATTCTTTTGTAACAGTTTACCCACTTTTAAACTTGACGTAAGTTGTATATCGTCCTTTAGATATGGTCTTCCTTATTACGACAAAATTTTGATTTTAATTTACTTTTAATTTTTCTTCATGTATGTAACAAAAATTTTAAAGACTTGATTAATTTTTCTCTATTTTTCCATCTAACACTTTCCCCATTTCCTTATCTAGATGTACATTTAAAAGTTAACGGCATATATTTTTCATTACATAAAACTGAATTCCCAAATCAAACATTTTCTCCATCTTCCTTTTTTTCCTATGTATTTCGTAACTTTTCTTTCATTCTTGTCTTTTTGCTTTTAATAATTCCCACGCAGTCATTTCTAAAACTCATTTTATTTGTCATGTTCCTTATCATAACGTTAAACGTTCATTAATTTACATTTTTATTTATTTTTTATTGGAAACCCTTTTATTAGCTTTTCTCTTTATTTTTTGTCATATATATTTTTTTCACCTTACACAAACTTTCTTTGAGCTCAAAATAACTAAAAAAAGTCATGAAACATAATTTAAAATTGTCTAAATATATAATTATTTTTGAATTGTTATAATATATTTCTTATTTAGAATTTCGTTAATATAAACACTGAACTATTAAATTAAGCAAAATTTCTAGAAATAAATGTTCATAATTGTTTTCAGATCCTTTTCGCTTTTTAATTTTCTCCCCCTCCCCTTCTTTTTTTTCTCTTATCATTATTATTATTTTTTTTTTAATCTTTGCTCTAACGCTCTTTGTGCCCAAGATAACTATAAAATACAAATATGAAACATAATACTATATTTATCTAAATATATAATTATTTTCAGCTTATTATAATGTGTTTATTATTTAGAATTTTAATAATCTAATCATTTAATTGTCAAATAAAAAAAAAAAATTCCGGAGAAAGATATTCAGTTGGTACTTATAGTAGCCGTTTATTTAAAGGTTAGTTTCCTATTCCCCCTACTCGCTCAAATATCTTTTGATTTATTGAATTTTTTCAATAAAATTCATTATTCATTAAAATTCACAAAATCATTCTTTCACGAAAGCATCGATCTGAAACATGGCATAAGGGTTGTGTTGTGGGATTAGGGTCCTAGACCTGAGGGGAAATGCTCTTCATAGGAGTCTTTAAAAGTTCCTAGCCCGTATTTACGCAAGTTTCGGAGAAAACTACAGAGAACTCTAAAAGGCTAGGCCAACGAGCGCGACATGGGATCGAACTTTGCACCTCACATTTACAAGCTTTGAGCACAAAACCGCTCGGTCGCATGGCATAAGGAAATGACCAGTTAAGCTTTGGTAAAATAAATATTAGCGTATGACATATTTACTCATAAACACAATTTAATAACAATGCATATTCTCTAATTATCCATTTGGGGAAGATTAATTTACCAATAATTGTGTTTTAGGATATAAATTTACTTAAACTTAAATGAGACATTTGCCTTGTCAACTTAATATTTTCCCAAACAGTTATTCATTTTTTCCTTCCACAGTGTAGAACTGATCCAAGATATCTAAAAACTGTTTTACAGTCAGGCTGGAGGGGGCCACAGGGCCTTATAAATGTTAATTAATTAATTAAAATAAATAAATAAATTATTAAATATATCATAGAGTTGAATTTAATTATTTTATCTATGTTTATTTTTAATTTATTTTTTGTTTTGCTTTTTCACGATTCAAAATACATTTTAAAAATCGTGTACATCACTGCTGACATTTAAGCTGAACACTGTTCACAAACTTGAATTAAAAATTTTAAAATTAATAAGCACGGTTGAACTAATTTTGACAAAAGTTAATAAATGTAGTTTTTAAACTATTTTAAGTAAAATTTATAAAAATTTTTGTTGTAGGTTTGTCAGAATGTTAGTGCTCTGACCAAGGTATGGGTTGTCATGAAATTTTATACAACATTACTAATAATTACCAACTCATTTTACATTCATTTATGTCGGCGATAGTTTGTCCTCGCGATATTTTGTCCCCAACCCAGTCAGGTTATTATGGAACGTTATTTTAGATTATAAATTCGTTATTTATAGTGGTGTACTCTAACTGAATTTTTTAAACTTAGGTATCGGTTTGAAATATAATTTATAAACTTTTATACCTTATACAAATTTCACGCGAGAATATGAAATATAATTTAATTCATATGCAAGGTATTTTAGAACGAACTCCCCAATTTTGAAATGAAGTAACTGCGAAAGAGTGAGAAACAGAAAGAGAAAACAAGTGGTATGTTAGATGAACAGGTCCAAAATTTGTTATACACCAGTTTGTATAAGTAGTTTGCAGACATAGTTCAAAAATTGATTAATAGGTGGCGCCACAAGCACACAAAGTTTTAAAAGTGTTCAAAAGTACAGAAAGTTTATTCGTCAGTCTACTTTTTTCTGACACGTGTAAGGGAGTTGTATCTAATTAATTATTATAGTAAATTAAAGGTATCTTGTCTTATTAATTGGAGCAATAGGTTTTTATTGTACTAGAATACCTCCAATTAGGTTGAATTCCGAAGATGACAAGGGGAAGCTTTCGAGAAAAATGTAATGTTTAAAAAGGTCAAGATTAGAAAACAATCCGTAATGTATTCGTATAGAAAATTCCAGACCTACATCGACCTTCCGAGAAAAATTTGATGTTTGAAAAGGTCCAGATTAGAAAACAATCCGTAGTGTTTTCATATAGAAAATTCCAGACTTATATGTAACCAACATACCACTAGTTTCACCTTTCAGTCTCTTACTTTTTTGCAGTTAAGTAATTTCATATTTGGGAAGCTCTTTCTGAAACATCCTGTATACAACACATTTTAAACTCACAAGAAGAGGTCACGACATGGAAAACTCAGATCGGGACGCAATTGCGCAGGATTGTAGTATACTATGAAGGTAACAACATATTAAAGCAGCAGGACCCACTAGCCACAGAATTTAGAAAAAAAAGTGTTTAAAGTTTCAGTAATCTTTAAATACAAGTTATTTCGCAGCGTAGACAATGCTACAGTGCCGTGGTCAGCAGAGCAAATGGCTGACACGGGAAGAGCCCGGGTTCAAGGCTACCGACGGGAATTTTTTTTTTTTTCCCTCTTTTATTTATTTAATCTAAACTTTTTATTTTACTGTTACTTTCTCTTATAATTCAATTCAAAATTTGAAAAATTTAATAAATAAATACCCTTTTTTTCTTGAACATAAAAAAAAAAGAAAATGTAGGTTTTAAAAATTTAACTTAAAAAATAAATTTTAGCTTTGCTTTAATTATAAAATGAAGGAAAAATGAAGGAAACCTTTTATTTAATATATATATATATATATATATATATATATATATATATATATTTATCTAAGCATTTTATTTTATTTTTACTTTATTTTAAAATTAAAACAAGCTAAAATTTATTTTTTTAACTTATAGAAAATAATAAATATTACATACATAAAATTATAACTATATAACCTACATATTTTTTAAATCACAAAAATTTGATAATTATTGTTCATTAAATTTTTAAAATTTCACGTTTAATTATTCAAAAGATTAAATTTTATAATCATTCCGATCGTTTAACTGCAGCTTTAACAGCAAAATAAGTAAATGGATGAAATAATCAAATAAAAATAAATAAGATAAATATACAAACAAAATCCTGAATAACAAATATAAAAATAAAGAAAAAATAAACAATAAATAAATAAATAAATGATAAATTAATAAATTAAATAAATAAAAATTAAACAGAAGTGTAAAACAGCAGGTGTGTTTAAATGTTGATTTAAACTTCCTGACATGGCTTTAATATGTATGAATTACTTAACCGTTTTGAGATTGTTAATAATAGAGAGCAGCTGAAGTTTTATTTCGTGCACAGAAGGATAAAAAACAGATTGTCGAAGAAAAATGTACGTTGATTGATATTTAAACTCTACATTTAAAGGTGATGCATATTTCGAGTATTTGTTTGCGTGTAATATAATTTTAATATAACCGTATTATAATTTTTCAAGAAGCTGTAATGATTGGAGAAGTAATTAATTTGTTTGGGCGGTAATTATATGTATAATAATTAAAATCATTATCTCTCTCTGTAATTTTTTTATTTTTTATTTTCTGAAATTTAGAAAATAAAGTTTAGCATTGTTTTAAATACACCTAAAATGAAATAACATGTTTAGATTTTAAAAAAGGTCTGCTTTTTTTTTACTTTATTTTATAGTTAAAACAATATAGTTAATATATATATATATATATATATACATATATATATATATATATATATATATATATATATATATATATATATATATATATATATATATATATATATATTTATAGATAGATAGATAAATAGATAGATAGATAGATATAGATATATATTTAGAAAATATAAATAGAAAAAAAAATGAATATTTTAAAACATACATGTTTCTTTTTTCTTTCTTTAAGTTCAAGAAATAATTTATTAAAATTTCCAAATTTTGAATTGAATTATAAGATGAAGTAACAATAAAATAAAATGTTTAGATTAAATAAATAAAAGGGGAAAAAATCTTTCCTGTCTGTAGTCTCGAACCCGGGAACTCCGTGTTGCAGCCGTTAACTCTGCTGACCACAGCATTGGAACGTTGCCTATGCTGCGAAATAACTTGTATTTAAAGATTACTGAAACTTTAAACGCTTTTTTTTTTAAATTCTGTGGCTCGTAGGTTCTACTGCTTTAATATATTGTTACCTTCATAGTATACTACAATCCTGCGCAATTTCGTCCCGATCTGAATTTTCCATGTCCTGACCTCTCCTTGTCAGTCTAAAAGACAGATAGAGAACGTATAAATATTTTAGTAATAAATAATGTATTTTGTATATTTGGGTGATAGTGGTATCATGCGAAGGAAAGACATTCAAAATGTTTTTTAAAAAAATGAAAAAAAAAGGAATTATTGCTTTAAATCTATGCACTAGTATAAAAAAAAAAACATGTTCCCAGCAAAACCTCAAATGACGGCCAGCATGAGGCCAAGTGCTGGTTGCCAGCAGTAGCTGCAATTGGCCCGCCGGTGGCAAAAGTTAACGTTGCCGCAGGGAATATGTTACGCCGGCCATCAGTTGGCCGTATTCAACCGATCCATTGTTGGCAGCCAGCAGTAAGTTAAAAATAAGTGAGTGGGCCGGTGAATGGGTCGTTGCTGGCAGCTAGCAGTATGATGAAAATATGTAATGGGCCACTGTTGGTAACGAACATTAGGTTGAAAATTGTTAGTGGGCCAGTGTTGGGCCATATGGTGGCACATATAGTTTTTCCATGTTGTTGCTAGCAGCCTACAGTGGGCGAGCTGTGGCAAACATAAAAAATTATATTACTGCCGGCAGTTTTCATTGGTCCTTTATATTTTCCTATTAAGGGCCCGCTTCACTCACCGTCACCGGAAGCCGAAGCCAACGTTATTCTATGGGAAATTTTCTTTACAAATAACTTATTAACTAATACATATTTTTAAATTATGTTTTCACATTCGGAAAATTCCCAACTGTTAAATTGACGGATTTTTAAAAAAAATTATTTTTTTAATTTTTTATATTTCATTTTGAAGCTGCAAAATACGAATTTTTAGTATGTGAAATTTTCATTTTGCAATTTCAAAATAAAACATTAATAATTAAAAAAAAATACATCTTTAAAAAAGGTCCAACAATTTAAAAGTTCGGAATTTTCTGAATGTGAAAACAGAATTTAAAATATGTATTGATTAATAAGTTATTTGTAAAGAAAGTTTCCCATAGAATAACATTGACTCGGACTTCCGGAGACGGTAAGTGAAGAAGGCCGTTAATAGGCGAGCAGTGATTTGGTTATACCTAGTATATTATTTTATTGGTGATACCTTTAATTTTATTAGTGCTTTTTTTCTTTTTCTTTCATTCTTTTTTTTTTTTTTTTTTTTTTTTTTTTTTTCTCTCTCTTTTTTCTGATGAGGTAGCAACCAGTTTTTTCTATGCATCCAATATTTAATTTGATTTTGTACATATTCATTTTTAAATACTATTTACAAGTATTTTATTTATACACCATGGTTATACATTTCAGTATTTCTAGTACAGCATATAAGAAATATTCAGTTGATCCATTACATTTTTTGGAATGTAGTAGATTATGTCTTTTTTTTTTTAAGTGTTCAAATTTTAATATGTTTAATTTTGTTAAGTTATTTGATATAAATAAATGTAACTTTACATGTGAAAATTATAAAATATTGAAACAAAAATTGTTATAAAAAGAGCATTGTAAAAAACTAAACACCATAAACTCAAAAAAAAAAAAAAAAAAAAAAAAAAAAAAAAAATCAGCAATTGTTTCTGGTCGAAATAGCCCAAAGGCTCTTCATCAGGCGAAACAATGTGGGCATGAGTGCAGTAAAAATAATTTGCTGCATTCACACTTTTTGTTAGACTCACGAAGGGATGTTTTATTATTTCAACCTGAAAGAACTGATACAATTTTTTTTTTCATTGGGGTGGGGGGGGAGGGGGCAATGATTATGTTTATTTACAAATGTTTCTATTTATTACTATCAGGATTTCTTCGCTTTCTTGTCCCTACACTTAAACGAATAAAAAAAAAAAAAAAAAAAAAAAAAAAAAAAAAAGAAAGAAAGAAAGGAAAGAAAATCAATAGATAAATATATATATATTTTTTATATTACTTTAAAATTAAGAACTAAAGCAAAGTCCACTGAAATCACATAAAACCAAGTTTTTATTCTCCGCTGCTTTGGCAGCGTCTTCGTCTTTCGCGCAATGTTCGACCCGGGTCTCCACTGCCTTTGATAGAGCCTTATCCGACAGGCTCAATTTGTGTGTTTATCGGTAGTCAGGCGGTGCTATTATTATTCAAGAACTACAGTTTTACTATAACTCAGCATCTATTAAACATCTTAGTTTTGGTACCATGTATCAGAGAATTTAGTTACATAAAATAGTTTTCCTATCCTTCGCTCTATTATATTAAATTTATATTTAGAATAAATTTATTATATTATAAATTTATAATATGATTAATATAATTAAAATATATAATAATATTAATATAATTATTCTATATTTATGTATTCATTTCTCAAAAAATCTGTCAGCAATTTCACGCCGAAGATAGTATTAAGATATGCCATTAGCACTATTTCAATCCCATGAGGCAATTATGTTTTTGAAAAGTTTAAATATCACTTCCAGTTTTTAATATTTCATTTTGGTTTGTTTAATAATAGTTAGTCATATTTCAAAATGTATGAAAGAGCAATACTTCGCCATTTATAACTACTTCACTCGTGCCTATTTTATTCACATAATGACGTGGAATCATTTCGACAAGAAACTTTTTTTTTTTTTAATTATTATTAATGTTTTTTACAACTTTGTAAATTAAATTTACAAAGTTCTTTATTTACTTTTTTCAACACCAGTTCTTCATTACATTTTACGCTGCAATAAGTATATGTTTTAAAATCTGTCTCTCTCTTGTTTGTTTTAGATACGTTTTTTTTTTTTTTCAATTTATTAAAATAAATTATGCTAGAAAGGTTTTAGAGAATATTTAGTAAAATGACAGGAAAATTAGTGCTGAAGAAGGAAAAAAGTAAGCTAACTTTATAGATTATGAAACAACACACCAGTCGTTTCCACTCAAAATAATTAAATTTGACTCATCATCAGGAAAAGATAAATTGACTACAAGTTCAGCATAATGTCATCGACGAAATGTAGTAGCTTAAAAACAGTTTGTCTTCAAAACCTTGAGGTCGATAACCGAGTTAAAAACTACGTTTACCATAAAGCGAAGATTAGAGATAGACGTGTGTTTGAAATGCAAAAATTTCAATTTTTTAAAAGTGTCGTTTTTTCTGTCATTTTGTTAATATCAAAATTCCTATGTTCATATATTTTTTAATACATAAAAAGTTGAATAAATGGATGTATAAGAATATTTTAGGCTACAAAATTTCTTTCCAATAGTGGGGTTTCGCGATTATCAAGAAAATTATTAGATAATAAAATTTGAATAGCTCTGACAACAGTAAAATAAGTTCAGACAACCCGACTCACATTTTATTTATTATTAAAATAATAATAATAATAATAGTAATCTGCATGAATTTTATCAGTTATTACTACACATATTTTACTCCTTTTATATTTTATTACTATTATTGTTGTTGTTGTTTTTAAATAAAGTGGTCAGAAAACATAAAAATGATTTATCAATTTACACATCTAATAATTTTCCTATTAAAGCAAACTGGTACATGCGTCATGAAGATATAACAAAAAGAGTTTACATAGCGAATTAACAAAAAAAAAAAAAAAAAAATCGTTAGATCAGTTTTTTGAAACACTCATTTCCTAGATTTGCAATTGCTTCCACCTAATAAGGACTTTTGTCAATTTTCCTGTATTAAGCAAGTATTACATGCTAAAGAGCGAGTAAAAAGGGGTTTATGTAGCAAATTTGAAGAAAGTTAAAGTCGTTTTTGAGATATCGGCTCACTGTCCCACTGATAATTTTCACCAAAACTTAGTAAACTGATCTGTTCACCATAACTAACAATTGCATACGAAATGATATCTAAAAAGGAATTAATATAGCGATTTTGAAGAAAATCCATAAAGCTGTTTTTAAGAGAAAGCACTTGTGAGACTTGAAGTAGTTATGTATTTTTATAGGTCGTTTATCAATTTCCCTGACCTAACAAGTACAAAAGGACATCCAATACAAAGTTTATATAACTTTGAAGAAAATCGCCAGTTTTTGAGATTTCCAGTTTTCAACAAAAGTTGGAAAAATCATCTGTACACTATACCTGTCTTAATCAGAAGTTCTTCGTTCTTTATTAGTTTTGTAGATATGATAATCAGAAAATTTCCAGAAACATATACACATGTATACAATACAGATACACAAACACACAGACCAATTGCCAAAAAACACTTTTCTGACTCACGAGACCTTAAAATATGTAAATCAGGTGAAAACTCGATATCAAAATTTTTTACCGAATACAATGCTTTCATTATCTACGGTATTCGGATTATGGAAATGAATAATAATATTAATAATTAGTTGACACAAATCCTAGCATAATTTCAGATAGAAATTATTATGCTATTGAAGAATTTGTTTAATAGCGTACATCAAATAGTTTGAATCTATAAGCTGTTAATAAATAAATATACTTATTTATAGGCCCGTAAAAAATAGAAGGACTCCATGAATCTTTATACATTTCATGCGATAGTGACATATATTACACCTACAAACTTTTAGTTGTATACTTATAATAATTTTCAGTTAAAAATAATTGATGAATTGACTAATTTTTCTTCTTTTTTTCTTTTATTTCCTGAACACAGTTCTTCGTTATCTGAATAAATAAATAAAGCCCAACCTAGTGCTGACGCAGCAATTATCAGTTACATGTTGTTGTTGTTTCATGAAAGAAGTACAGTGGCTTTCTGTTCTGATTTAGTGTGTAGGATTTCTCACGCATGCAAAAATTCAAGAAAAACAATTTCACTTGTTAACAACTAACCAGGAAACTTTTTTTGTATAAGTTGAGGAATCGCTCGCCCTTCCCCTTGAGGGGATAAATTTTCAGTGGTGGTATTTTTCAAAAGAAACTCATCAATAACTTTCAAGTAAATGACTGAATTAAATTTGTGGTAAATTAAAACAAAGTTATAAATTATTTTCAAAATAAAAAAAAAAAAAAAAAAAAAAAAGGAAGAAAAAAGAAAGAAGAAGAAGAAAGCATTTTTTCAGAAGTTGGCACAAAATTGATTTATTATTATTATTATTATAATTATTATTATTGACAAACACTGTTCTAAAATGAAAATCGTTCCCATGCTTTCAGGAAAATGATTTTAACAAATTATTTGCACTGCGCGAATTTAGATAATAAAAAATATAAAAGAATGTTTTGTGGTGCCACAACATACTAGTTTTTGTTAAAAATAATAAAATCAATAAATTTGCTTTAAAATATCACAGATGTATAATATAATCGTTCGTTTAAAGATATTGACGAATGTTTTTCAAAAATACTCATATTGCGATCCGGACATAATATCGCGGGACAAAATCTCGCGGGACAATAGTAGGATCTATTTGAAAATTTCTATTTGAAAGATTCTATTTTGTGTCACGTGTGATCTCTGGAGGGGGCCACAGGGCTTTATAAATATTAATTAATTAATTAAAATAAATAAATAAATAATTAAATAAATCATAGGGTTGAATTTCATTATTTTATCTATGTTTATTTTTAAGTTATTTTATCTTTTGCTTTTCACTATTTAAAATACATTTTAAAAATCGTGTACATCATTGCTGACATTAAAACTGAACACCGTTCACAAACTTGAATTAAAAGTTTTAAAATTAATAAGCACGATTGAATCCATTATGACTAATTCTGACAAAAAATAAATAAATATAGTTTTTAAACTTTTTTTATGTATAAATAAAAATTTTTATTGTAGGTTTGTCAGAATGTCAGTGCTCTGACTAAGGTATGTGTTGTCATGCAATTTTATATATCATTACTAGTAATTACCAACTCATTTTACTTTGTATTCATTTACGTCGACGATATTTTGTCCCGAGACATTTTGTCCCCAAGCCCTCATATTGGAAATTTACTCTATCTGGTATACTTCTCCCTCAGGGGTGGAGGAAGCGATGTTTGTACATTAAAGAAAAAAAAAAGCGGAAGAAGTAAACTTTTTAGACTACTATCACTTTCATAAATTTTTGAGCGCACACAAAGAGACAGATAGACAATTTCTCAAATTATGTTCATGAGAACAACTCAAAACGTGCAAAATCTATCGAAAACCGGATGTCGAAAATTTTCCCGAATCTAATGCTTTCTTCTTAACTATACTGAAGGAAGAAAAAATAAATAAAACATAAACTATAAATAGTTATAATTGTTCTAATTGTTCTAATAACTTTCTCCCGTCCATATAATATAAATATATAAATTAGGATCAATACTTTTTATTTTATTAAATCAATTGAAATAATTATAACAGTGATAAAATACCAGAAGTTTAGCGACTATCATAATTTACTAAAACGGATCAACTGGATAATTGTTATATATTTCTAGAAATCCGTTTGTTATAACAATGGCTTTAGAGTCAAACATTTAAAAAAAAATAGTATTTAAAAAATAATACAAAAACAAATTAATAATGGAATTACTTACTCATATATTCTTTTTACAAGATTTTCAACCTAGAAGACAGAAGAGGCACCCGCAGACTACAATAACGAACAAAAACTTCGTATGAAATGGCGGACAGCGAGGGAATTTCATATCAACAGAAAAAGAATCACAGCGCCCTCTATGCATACAAATTGGTTATGGCATAATAATTTGTGGCCACAACATGAAAAACATGAGGTTGGCCGTGTGGTGATAGCCTGCATAAGGCCATCTGTGTCTATGCCACCTCTGGGCCACCGACCATTTTGCTTTAGGCTTCCATCACTGCTGGCAGCCCTAAAAGGCCCGCTGCTGGAGTTATATGGGGCAACCGGCAACTGATGGCAAGTGCAGGATGCCAGCAGTAGGCCACAACGAGCCCGCCAGTATAAGTTTTGCTGGGTTATAATGCACACAGAACCCAGAATAAAATATCGCTGTTAAACAGCATTATTGAAAACTAATTTTAAATAACTTAGTAATTAAAATTGACAAATACAACAGCATTTCAAAAAGGGGGCAGTGTAATATAATTTTATTGGATAAATGATATCTGTTAAAGCTTAAATACCTCAACCAATGATAAAACATTTTCATAATGTAGAATTAATCTTAATTGTTTATGTGTTGGTGGGAACATTGGCTGAGAGGCTCTCTTCTAGAAGCTAGCAGACTGGTTTAGTGCTAGGTTCGATACAGATCACGATCGTCGACCTTGCAGTAAAGAATTTTCAGTAGTTTTCTTCAAAACTAGCATTAAAATAGGCATGAATTCTTTACACAGATATTTAAAGTAAATGATTTTATTGATTTTATTAATTAATTATAATTTTGGTTGACTGTATATTAAAACTATGTTACTAGTTTATTATCTATATTTTAAGTTAAATTTCAAGTGATGAGAGAGTGTATATTTTTATTAGATGGACACTTGTTTACTTTGATTAAGAAACTGTTGCACCGCGTCAGTAGTCAAAATCTAAGAGCTTCACTATGTTTACATAACCTTTATATTATCAAAAAAATTTATTATATCAAAAGTTCATTCAAAAAATTTCTTTTTCAGTTACAATTAAAATATATACAAATTTATAAAGTAAATAGCTTTATATTACTTAAAGAAAACGTATTTTTAAAACAGGCTTAACTATTTGGTAGCTTTAATGTCCATATTATGATATAATAAATAATTTGGTGTGGCACTCACTCAATTTTCTCTTACCCTGCATTTTAATACCCTAAAGACATATTACAGATTAAGATATAATATAATATATACTGGATATGAATACACTTTAAAGATAATTTCAGAAACATATTTTTACATATACAGCGCATTTCCAGCGTTTTTTTTTTCCCTATAGTTCTATTACATACGAATTCTTTTGTGTTGCCTTGTAAACGAATGGTGAATGGTTTTCATACTATAACCTATACTTAATATGCTTTTATGCATATAAAAAACATATATATTAATTTCGTTTTGTTTAGTGCAGTGTACAGGCATTAAACTGTACCTACCAGACTTTTCGCTCATAGACATAATGTATTTGAATCTCTTGAATATATGAATTATATTTCCGATTTCAAGAAAATGACTCGTGCAATTAAATATATGATATAGATTTAAAAAACCGAGTTTGGACTTTCTGCTGTTATTTGTTTTTGAGATATGCTGATAACAGATACACAAACCTACCGCTAAGAACGCGATTTTAGTATTCAGGGGATCTCAAAACGTGAAAATATAGAAAAAATTCATTTTTGTAAATTAGACCCAAATGCAATACTTTTTATCTAAACAGTACCCTTATTTGGATAAAAATAAAATAAAAATATCGATAGTAATAAATTAAAATTAAAATATAAAATAAATAGTAAAACTAAAAGTTAAGCAAAAGAAGAAATAAATATATTAATTTATGAATGTGTTCGGCTTTAAGTTTTAAAATCAAACATTAAAAATATTTAGAGATTAATTCTTTTGCTAGAATTTCATAAAAATTTTTTCAATTATAAGTGTAGATGTAAGGAAATAAGCATGAATAAAAATACCTGAAAGCAGAATTTATTAGACATATAAATGAGTAATGACGTATATTTTAATTGAACTTTTAAAGTTCAGGGAAAAGGTAAATATATTTCAATTATATTAAATCCTCCCTTAAATAATCACTTTAGAAAACACACTCATTTTCTGAAATATTTAAAAATTATTTTAAGTATTTCAGCATTTGTTTTCTGGAAACAGCAAATTAAAATTTCCTCGCCTTTAATTTATTTACATTTGCATTTTGAGAGTTGTTTGAAATTTTTAAACAAATGTCATTACATAGAAAGAAGAAATTATAAGTTAGAATTTAATGCAACATGCATTACAACAGAGATTGGGATAAATGCTTAAGCAAATTAAATATAAATTTAGAGGACGTAATGTTTTATTCGGAATTATATTTTTCTCAATTTAAATGCAAATTATTACAAAATCTTACAAATAAGCCATTTTTTTTTTTTACTTTTTTCTATATGTAATATAGAGAAAGTATTGGATTCGTGAAAATTTTCGAACTCCGGTTTTCGATGGATTTACACGTTTTGGGATGTCCTGAACGCGATTTGAGAGTTTTTACAAAATGTCTGTCTGTCTGTGTGTATCGCGATTTTTGTGGACACTGTATCTCACGAACCAATGAACTAAATTTAACCAAACTTGGTATATAGTTGGAACCTGACATAAACTGATTCTGATTAGATTTGGGGATCAATCGCTCAACAGGTGGCGCTGTGATCGCATTTTTCTAAATTTTTAAAATGGCAGTATAGGACAAAATTTCGTATAAATGTACATAATGAGAGTTATTTTTAACTTGTGATTGTAAAATTTATATGAATTATTGATAATAGTAGTAGTTAGCTAGGAAAAAAAATTGTGCATGTGGGGGCAAATTTTCAAGATGGGTATCTTTCGAAAGGTCTCGTCAATACCTTTAAAACGTATGGTTGAACTATAGATTTGTGATAATTTAAAATAAAGTTATCGATTTTTTTCACTTTTAACAAAAAAAAGTAAATAAATAAATAAATAAATAAATAATAAATAATATACATATATATATATTTAATATTGAGAATAAAATGGACTTTTTTTTTATATTTAGTGTTATACTACATCTCTAATATGAAAATCGTCTGCATTATCATGGATTTTTTTTTTTTTTTAAATAATAATTTTAATAAATTATTTTTACTGAGTGAATTTGTATAGGAAAATATAGAAGAGAGTCATGTGGTGGCCACAACATTGTAGTTTTTTTTTTTTTTTTTTTTTTTTTTTAAGCGTTATAATGATATTTAAATTAAATACTTCTTTTTCGTGCTAGAAACTCCTGTTTTATTTTAATTCCTAATAACTTTTTACAGTTCACCAAATATTTCTCGATAAGAGTTTTCTGATTATTTACGCTTTTTTATTTTTTTTTCTCGTGCTATGAGCATATTTTAATTCCTTTTGTAGCTATAGAGTTTAGCAAGATAACTATTGTAAGTCGTATAAATGGCTATATAATTTTTTATTATTAGAATATCTGGATAATAATTGACTATTTTCTTAAAAATAAAAGCCCAAGTTTCTGGACACTAACGCTCGAAACAGATAACATTGCTACTGGAACAATATATTGGAATAAAGATGGTAAAATATTATCCATATTTTAAAAAGATTAAATATATATATATATTAATCTTAATTTAGCAGAAAAGATGACGTCAAACTTGCAACAAAATACTAAAAAAATAAATAATAGATGTTTATCTGTGATTTGATTTTTTATAAATAAAATAAAAAAGAAAGATAATTAAAAATGAAAGAAGAAAGATTCAAATAAACATATCATCTGTGTTACGTAAGTCTAAGCATATTTTTTATAATATAAAAAGAATTGTAATAGATTAAAAAAAAAAAAAAAAAAAGTAAATCGATGATAAACAATTTAAATTGCATGAAAAGAAAAAAGTAATGAATTTGCGAAATTTAGGTTTTCCTTCGACAAATAAACTAGCGAGGATTTTAATGAATTTGCTCTGCAGTTTATTTCTTTATAAATAATTAAATTTAAATTACATTTCATTACTCGAATGCCGTTATGTTAAAAAAAAAAAAAAAAAAAAAAAAAAAAGCCGTTAAATTTTATATAACATATTTTTTTTAATTATTTCTATTTATCAAACGACATGTAGTTGCTGTTTTTGATTTGGTGAATATAGCCATATCCTCCTAAACTAGAGGCCTAGATTGAGCGACTTTTTTATTCAACTGTCACCAATAATTTCAAGAAATTATATATGATATACATAATAGACGTTTCTTCGATTCTATTCGCCTTTTATATATATCATATCCCACTTAAAAAAAATTTGGTGGTTGTTGAATAAATAAATCGCGCAATCTGTACCAGGTGGCGCTGTCAACCGGTTACCAAGTTTCCGAGCCCCGCGACATGCATCTAGTTCAGGAGACTATAATATAGATTACCGGAAAAAACTGCAAGCAGCAAGTTCAGAAAAAAGTCGATTTAGATAAAACGACCGATAGATGGGAGAATGCCGACTAGTTAATTAACATTAGATAATTTTTCATTGAAATGTGTAAATTGTGACATCTATCTTACAGTGTAAAATGGTTACTTTTTACAAAATATCCGTCAAAATATAGTGTATTCTAAATGTTCTTGGCGTTCTCAAGATGTAATATATTAATTTCAGCAAATTTAGAACTATTTGTTTGTAATTTAGCTACAGTCATTTGCAAAAGAAGACCAGTATAGCCAAGTTTCAGTATTTTAACACATTGCATCATTTGCACAGATTATTGCATCATCTCATGTGCTGTTTGGATTAGACGCATTCTACTACTATAAATAAAGGTGGCCGACACGTTTATCGCTAGTTGCTTATTGGATTTTGTCGTAGACAGTGCTGCTGTGTAATTATTGTAATGGGTAAAAAACCTTCACTTAATGTTACAAAACGGTCAGAAATACTGACCCTGCATAAAATTGGATTTTCCGAACGTCAAATAAGTTCGAGGGTAAATGTGAGCAAGAGAGCTTTGCATCAAGCTATTAGTAAATTTTAAATTTCGGGAAAATTTGTGGACCTTAAGAGAAGTGGTCGCCCTAGAAAAACGAGTGCACAGGATGATCATGTGATAAGGATGGTCGTACAATATCCAAGAACCTCCTGCAATACGATTAGACATTCTCTGGCAGCAAAAGGCACCAACGTCAGTTTGAGTACTATTTCAGGACGTTTGGCCAAAGATTTTGGTTTATCATCCCATAAACCTGCAAAGAAACCTCGACTTACTCCAAGTATGAAAAAGAAACGACTCTTAAGGTCCACAAATTTTCCCGAAATTTTAAATTTACTAATAGCTTGATGCACATTTACCAGAGTCTTGCTCACATTTATCCTCGAACTTATTTGACGTTCAGAAAATCCAATTTTATGCAGGGTCAATATTTCTGACCTTTTTGTAACAGTAAGTGAAGGTTTTTTACCCATTACAATAATTACCCAACAGCACTGTCTACGACAAAATCCAATGAACAACCGGCGATAAACGTGCCGGGCACCTTTATTTATTGCAGTAGAATGCGTCTGATGCAGTCAGCACATGAGATGACGCAATCATCTGCGCAAATGATGCAATTTGTTAAAATACTGAAAATCGGCTACTGGTCTTAAACTTTTGCAAATGACTGTACAATATTCAAAAGGGAGAATGAGAAAATGTGAACCTCTCACATGTCACAGTAATGTATGACAAATTAAACAATTTCTAAAATACTTTTCAACTATTTTGACTTGCTATGGAAACATTTAAATATATTACTCCACATCATATACCTTAAAAAGAAATCCTTTTCTATAGAAATACAGTGAAAGAGAAGGTGATGTGAATGCTAAACGAGATGAATTCTAAAGAACTCGATGTATATTTAATTGAAATGAAAATGTAAAGTCCCCTGGAAATTCCAGTTTTTAAATTGATTGCTTTAGAAATAAACCTTATTGCATTGTCTTAGTTCATCAAGCTATCTATTTTTTGATCTATTGGAAAATTAGCCATTCAGGTAATTTGCGTAATACATAATGAGTTCGAACCGAAATTTTTCCATTTGACAATGGATTTCATCTGAGAAATAATTTAGATGACTTTTTTGCTCAAACTCATCTACCATTGTGTAGCTATTTGAAAATTTCAAACTCGTATAAAAAATGCTTATGAACCAATTTCTTTTAAAACTTGATAGATACCTAGGCTATATCAAGATCTCAACCAAGTTTATGAATCAACATTTTATCGTCATCTTAGTTCAAAATGATGACCAATGGAAAATTTTAAACGCATGTAAAAATATATATTTATGAGCCGATTTACATAAATTAGTATTTTTTATGTCTCATAGTCCCATGTTCTTATAGTTTCTATCAAGGTCTCGACCCCGTATATTAATTAGCTTCAATCGCCATCTAGTTTAAAAATAGAATAGTGACAGCTTCAGAAAAAAAAAGAAGAAAAGGAAACCAACATTTATTTTTCAACTAAGCCTGAAGGACTTGTTTTCTCATTGCCTATTATATAAAACGCCCTGATTGTGTATATATTCTCTATAGATTATTCAAAATTACAGGACCGGTTAACGCACGGCTTTTGCAAAATCATCATTAGGGAAAAGCAATCAAGTTAGCGGCTTATAATATGATGCCTTGTGACGCCATCTATATTTAAACTATTATTACTATTATTTATTTCATTAATGTGTACAGCTATAATGTTTACTATATTGATGTATTTATTATTTTTTACTATATTAAAACTATTATTAATGTCTTCTATCATGAATAAAGAAATTGAAAGAAAATTTTATGAAAAACTAAACTTGCATTCAAAAAAGTTTCAGATAATACTAACTTCATAATTGCTTTAAAATTATTCAATATGCACCACTCGAGTTTATTTTATGCTGACCGCTACGAATGTATGTCATCATTTTTAACCCCAAAGTTTACACTGCAAGTTTGCCAATTTCATTTTTGAATTTTTAAGCTTCGCAATGTGTGCCAACTTTTTCATTACTTTCAACAACTACAATTAACTACATGTATTGAATTTCCGAATTATGCGGAGATGCATTACGACTATGTTTTGTCAAATGATTTAATCGATACGTTTGCATGCGTAAACCACTCTTCTCACGTTGTTCATTTCGATTACTATATGACAGGGATTTCTATAATTTATAACCCTTTCAGAGGAGGTGGTATATATCCCGCATAATTTTAAATCCTAAATGTCAAAATTCGTCCCGATAATTTTTTACAAAGCTTAGTTTTAATTTGTAAATTAGAGTAAAAACTTTAGGGGAGGGGGGGGGGGAATTAAATGCTTGTTTGTAACTTCTGGTGGTAGTTGAATTTAAATGAGCGGAATTTCCTTGACCTTAAAGGATTAACATAGCTGCCAATATTTTAATTTATTCCGGAGTAATTTTAGCCCCGCTTCTACTTCGTTCCACTTATTTTTTTAAAGTAATTTTTTCTTATTTTATCGAAGTTGGGTATTGAAGAAAATTGTCTATAAATATAGTGGTGCGAAATAAAGGCGGGGCTAAAAGTACTCCGGAATAAATTAAAATATTGGCAGCTATGGATTAATATATTTCATGCAGGAACTCCCTTTTACCTGCACTCCCTGATAAAGCGCTTCCGAAGACAAAGGAAACCTAAAGGAACCTTCTCCAAGGACTTGATTGATTTCACTGAAACTGCGTTACAAAATAAATATTTTTTCATATTTTATTATTTATAAGTGATTCATTTAAATATTGTGACCAGCGTACTGAGTCCGCTATACAAACTAAAAATTCGCCTAAATACTGGTTTTGAAAAGTGAACGAAAATTGTATAAGGTAACATGGTGGAAATTAATGGTGGAAGCTGGCAGGTTTCACAAAATATTCTTTCACGGAGATGTCAAATTTTAATTTATTCTGCATAGCTGCCAATATTTTAATTTATTCCGGAGTACTTTTAACCCAGCCTTTATTTCGCACCACTTTATTTATAGAAAAATTTTCTTCAATTCATAACTTCGATAAAATAAGAAAAAAATACTTTTAAAATATAAGTGGTCCGAAATAGAAGCGAAGCTAAAACTACTCCGGAATAAATTAAAATATTGGCAGCTATGATTCTGTATAGCATTGCCAGTTCAGTGGCCGCCTTTATTCCCCCCCCCCTTTTTTTTTAATTCGGTATTATATATATATGTGCGTGTGTGTGTGTGTGTGTGTGTGTGTGTGTGTGTGTGTGTATGTGTGTGTGTGTGTAGATGAAGTTGGTCTGTCGTATTGAATTAAACTACTGACACCGAATATTTAACCTTGACAAAATTTATATAATTTTTAAGAAAGCATTTATCAAATACTCTTTTAAAAGTTATAGAAATGATTTGTATATAATTGATCCAAAAATTACACGTTAACTTGATATAGTACAACAAGTATTTTTACTTTTTAAACAGTGAATATTGATAAAATTAATTACAGCACGATTAAATAGACAATTTCGAATTCACTTAAAGTCACCTAAGGAATACGAAGATATTTGTGTTACGTTTCATTGTACTTCGCTTTTATTTTTCATTGTGTATAAACTATTTATTTTATAAAGTATATTATTTAACCTCAAATGACAGTCAAGGAAATTTAATCAAACATACGTACCTTCGAAAAGTTCTGAAAACTTGACACAAAATATTGAAAAACAACTTTTATTTTTCGAATACTTTAAAAACTTCGCCTTTAGATTTCAAAAATTCTGCATGCTTCAAAAAAAGAAAACTTTCACTGTTAAGAAACTTAAGAAGTATTGCAGTTAATAAGATATTCCGAAGTATTGAAAAAATATGCAGTATTTTATGTGTAAAGCTCGATCATTGGATATGATAAATATACTTCTGATTTTTAAGGATTTAGATTTTTTTCTTATTCAGATATAAACAATTCTCGAAGGAATATCGGAAACTTTTATTTTAAAAAGTTATAGAACTTTTTCTTTTAAACATGCGCGTAATTTATTTAAATATGCTGTTTATATTCACAATATCAAAATGTCTGACGCATCAAAAACTTATGTGTGCCTATATAAATTTTCTGGCATTAATATTTCATTTTTTACTTATGTTTTAACAATTTCACGTTTATATTTTTGGTGTAATTAAGGATGAATAATGTGAATAATACAGCTTACTTTATTTTTAAGTAACAGGCTTTGCCCTCCTCATTATATTTAAATGAATTTTCAAAAACAGAAAATGAATAAATAATTTAAACGTTTAAATATATGTATTTCGATTGGAGATTATATTCAGCAGATCAAAACCACGGCCAAATACCATGATATACAGCCAGCAATGAAATGTAAAAGACATTTAATTATTTCAGTTTCATTATGTTGATTAGAAATATGATTAATTTTAAATAAGCCAAATATGCATTCACATTACTTCTCGAACGATACATTCAAAGAAGAAAAAAAAAAAAAAACATATAATATTATTTGATAACTGCAAGTATTATTTAAGTAAATAAATCAAAAGGAAAAATTTTA
The DNA here is from genome assembly GCA_963930645.1 of Salticus scenicus. NCBI lineage: Eukaryota > Metazoa > Arthropoda > Arachnida > Araneae > Salticidae > Salticus > Salticus scenicus. The sequence continues at coordinate 315,783,093 of OZ005652.1, read as the reverse complement.
CGCTATTATGACAACAGTTCTATCGGAAAATTTTGATGATACAGATTTTACTTTATTATTATTATTATTATTATTATTATTATTCACGTGAAAAGAATGGTTTCTTGTTTGTGGTTAGTTTGTGACTTTTAATGCCTCACGTCTAAATTAGGACATTGCACCATTAAAAAGCTACTAACCTACCAACCAACCATAAAAAAAAAAGAACCATTTCTTTACACATGAATAATAATAATAATAATAATAATAATAAGTTTAAAAAAATTAAAAGTTAAAAAATTAAAATTAAAATTAAAAAGTTGTAAGCGTTTTCTTTTTATTGACATAAGCTTAAAATTAGAATTCAAAGAAAAATGTCGAGGGGAAATAAAAAGAACGCGTTTTTTTTTTTTTTTTTTTACGTATTAGTTAAATGTTTCCTGTTATTGTCAAATCAGGGGTTTTTTAATTTTCATATTTCAAATTTTAGGAATCTATGCGATTTAGAAAGTAATATATAAATATTTATTTATCTATCTTTTTACATAACATATTAACTTTACCTATCTTTTACGACCAATTTTAAAAGAAAAAGCACCCATACGTATTTTACACTTATTCCTAGTAAAAATTTAAATATTTACTCATTTCTTTCTTTAAACTAACAATAAAAAACTGTTATTCATTCTAAGCAATGCATAAACTTAACTAAGTAAAAAAAAGAAAAGAATTTTTTTAAGAATATACTCTGTGCTAAAATAAAATATTGAAATTAATTAAGGGATCGTATTCTCCGCCTTTGTTTTTCAGGACACCCTCATGGATGAGAAATTTTCAAGTTTACTCTTGCCACTAATTTTACAAAATAACTTCTATCCTGTATATTAATGGCACATTGCTATAAATATACCAGAAGTATTTCTGCGTGAAATTAGTGGTGACAAAAAAGGTGGAAATTTCACATCTCTGAGAGTGTCCTGAAAAAAGAGCTGAGAGTCCGACTCTTGTTAACATTGCAGTACTAACATACATGATTATTATTTATTTTATATATATTTATTTGTATGAGAGTACGATGTATATTCATGGATATGTTACGATTCCTTTAAAAATTTCGAAAACTTTTTTTGTATATGACTAGCAGAATGTTAAACTAAATATAATGTATCTTTTACAAGAATATTAGGTCTACTGGAAAGTTCTGTCCTTTTAAATTAATGAAATGGCACCGGAAATTTTTGTTTAACAATATTTATATGATACTTTACCAATTATTATTTTAAGGGGACATACGACCCTTAGAACTTCAAAAAACATTGATTTAATTATGGTCTTTTTTAAAGTAAATTATTGTTAACTAAGCTTCATTGGGCATGTCTAAATGCTACCTATAAGTTTATTATGCATTTTGGTTGGTTGGTTGGTTGGTTGGAGGATTAAGGCCGATTGACTCCTTATGTGTCCTAGGCCTATAGGGGGAATGCCCTCCGTGGGGGTCTTTCTAAGGGGTCCTAGCCCGTATTTGCGCGAGTTTCGGAGGAAACCACGGAAAACTCCGAACGGCTAGGTCGATGAGTGCGACCTGGGATCGAACCCGGCACCTCCCATCTACCAGCTTTGAGCGCAGAACCGCTCGGCCGCTGGTGGGCCATTATGCATTTTGGAATATAATTTAAATTCTGTGGTGAATTATTTAATAATTTATGTGTCAATAATAATTTTTTTTTCACCTTGAACGCAGGATATCTCTGAAACTATTTAATGTTTTATCTTGAAATTTTCACAGATTATGCATCAGATCCTTCAATCTAAACCTAAATTTGTTCAAATTTAGGTTAAAAATATATTTAAAAAAAAAAAAAAAAGTTTAAAGATCATTTATTTTTTAATAAAATCTGAAGTATCACCTGTATGAAAAATAGAGAGGGATACAAATTTAGGTTCAGTTTAAAGGATCTAATATGTTACATAATCTGTGAAAATTTCTAGAAAAAATATTAAATAGTTTCATAGATATCCTGCGCGCAAGATGAAAAAAAAACACATTTATTATTAACACATAAATTATTAAATAATTCACCACAGAATTTAAATTATATTTCAAAATGCATAATAAACTTGTAGGTAACAATTAGACATGCTGAATGAAGCTTAGTCAATAATAATTTACTTAAAAAAAGACTATAAATAAATCGATGTTTTTTGAAGTTCTAAGGGTCGCATGCCCACGTAGAAGTTACCTAAGGATATATTAAATATATTCCAAAATAATTTCCCGGTGTCAATTTATTAATTTAAAAGGACAGAACTTTCCGGTAGACCTAACATATGTTAAACAATGCAAAAAACCTTAATAATTAAATGTTAGAGCTTTTCTAAATTTATTTATTTATTTACTAGGTGAAATCAAATTTTATTTCTTTCTTTAGTTAAACGCAAGTACAATAATAAAATTTGTGATTAAACTGTCACAGAAACATATAAATATTTAATATGACTTTCACATTGCTGAAACTCAAACAATCTATAAAATACTTCTCTAGATATTCAACAAAACACCTAAACTCTAAATGTTCAAGTGCTTTTGTTTATACATTATATATCAGAATTTTTTTTTAAACTGTGAGAATTTCCGCAATGAAATATTTTGACTACACCAGTCTTTTTATTATATAATTATAATAGCTGCCAAGTCTCCTGCTTTTTTAATGCCACATTTTTTTTATAGTTGCATTAGTGTTATTTAAAAACAGAAATGTGTTTAAAACAAGATTAAAAAAAAAAAAAAAATGAATAAAATAAATAAATAAAATAGTCTATATATATAGTGGGAGAATTTTTTATAAACAAAAGTTGGATGATTTTCCAGTTATGAAGTATATTTCAGCAAGACATTACCTAACTATTAGTATTCAGAAGTATTTACATTAAAAATTGGCGATTAATTAAAAAATTCGATTAATTTACTTTTATTAATTGTGTTATAAAGTAAAATACCTTAATATTTTAAGCTTAAGCTTGTTATTTTATAGTGAATTTTGTTCTTTATAACCAACATATTCTAATGTATTTTATGTTTTTATACTATCCATATATCAAACTGAAATTGAAGGTCACAATAATTCTCATATACAAGTATTATGTTTGTTAACTTACGTTGGAATAAAATTGAAAATACGGATTGAGAATTTAGATACAAAACTCCTTTCTAATTAAATAAGTTTTTATCACACTTCCCTTCCCTCCCCCCCCCCCCTAAAAAAAAAAAAAAAAAAAAAAAAAAAAAAAAAAAGATCTTTCTCTAAAGGAAAATGTTAGGATTAATAGCTTTTGTCAAAGGCAAAATTACTCGATAAAAAGGGATTATTTTTGAAAATAAAGTTATACGAATGTATATATTTTTTTTCTTTTTGAGTTTTTGTTAGCGATTTTTCAGCTTTTATGCAATACGCAAACTTCTATGATACTATAATGTAAAAAAAAAATATTATATATATATATATATATATATAGAGAGAGAGAGAGAGAGAGAGAGAGATTTATTTTCCGAATACTTTAGTACTGTATTCATGTCAAAAATCCGAGTTTGAGATTTTGGTGTTCCTACACGTTTTGAGGTCCTCTGAATTCATATTTACTATTTTTACGATGATGTATGTATGCGTGTATGTGAGTGAACGCGATAGGATCTAAACGCTTTGTTCGAATGAGCTGAAAGTTGATATGTGCGTTAAAGATCTCCATAGCATGAACCCTACTAATTTTGATGAATCTAGCCCTTATAGTATTTTTAAATGGATACAAATTCTTTATCATTATGGTCTAAATGCCCAAATATTTAAGAGTGCGATAGCGTCAAAATGCCTTATTCGACTGAGCTGGAAATTTATACACATGATATGAGTAATCGTCGCACGAACTGTATAAATTTTGGTGAATCTAGCGTTTGTAGTTTTTTTAACAGGGACACACAATGAAAAATTCTTTATCATTATGCCCATACTTGCCAACATACTAATTAATATTCCGTAGTGTTGTTAGACCCACCTTCTTTTTACACCAGTATCTTTTTAGAGTATTTTTTTTTTCCTTATTTAATGTTAATTGCATTTAGAGAATTTTACTCCAAAAATTTACTAGTTTGGAAAAAAGGGCGGGACTAGCAACACTTTTACGGAATATTAATTAGGATGTTGATAAGTATGATTATGCCCTATGGGCTCAAATTCTTTAAAATGCAATAGCGTCTGAACGCCATATCTGATCGACCTGAAAATTTATATAAATGTTAAAGATGACCGTCACACGAATTCTATAAATTTTGGAGTATCTTGCATTTACAGTTTTTTTCCAGGGACACAAAGAAATATTCTTTATCGTTGTGGTTATGGCCTCAAATTATTTAAAGTGCGATAGCATCTAAACGCCACATCCTATCGAGCTGAAATTTTATATAAATATTATAGGTCACCGTCTCACGAAATATATAGATGTTGGTGAGTATAGCATTTATAGATTTTTACACATATATAGATTTTACACATTTATAGATTTTTAGGGCCACATCGAAAGTTTATTTATCATTATCATTCTATGAACTCAAATTATTTGAAGGACAATGGCGTTAATTGAAAGAATATACTATATAGAGAAAAGTACTACTAATAACCTATTATAATTTTCTCGTTTATTTATTTAAGGGCTTCTATTGCTTTATTTATACAATCATTAATTACTTAATGTTCGGAAAGTTGAGTGGAGTCACTCCACATATTTTATAATTACTTGTGAGTTCTGATGCGACTCTGATGCTTGTGAGTTTTAAAAAATATTCTTTGTCCTATTTTCAAATATTTTATATTAAGCATAGTTGCTAATATTAGCACTTTTGGGCCAAAATGTGCTAAAATTTGGATTTATGATTGAGAGCTCTGCTTTTATGTAGTAATGTATAGTCAACATCATTCTTGGCCAATTAATGGCTAGCCAATTAAATGCAACACCTTGAAGAAACCATCCTTAAGTATCTGAATTTTAATTTAAAATTACTTAATTTATAAAATTTTGTCTGTATTTAATTGTGAAGTTTATATATGATAACCATAATGAAAAGTCAATTATCATATATTCTAAAAATATATATACAATCGTAAGAAAACATTTTTAATCTAACGAATTATTTTTGTGATATCTAAATTATAACTTAAATTCACATACAATAATATATGTGTTCTCTAAAGTTTTACATACCCCCCTCTTCCCACGTAAATATTCTTTTCTAATTGCGACGTTTTGGAAATCGTTGATCATGTATTATTCTCTCTTTAACGTAATGCAGATCTACACGTACGTTATGTCATTTTGCTAATTCGGTTTTCTTTCATCTTGCAAATAAATGTATCGTTTGGTACCCCAGTGTCGCATTCTTAGTTTTATAATACGACACAATAATTTGCTTAACTTCCTCTTCCCCACCAAATCAATTTGGCTAAAGTTGGCACTTTCTAAGAACCGTTTGAATTATAACTGTCTGGTAGCCTTTTTAGAAAAATTATATATGTTATACGTATTATTAATTACAACCATATTTTCTCTAATCAGGAGAATTTGTTTGCGATAAGAAGTGCCACGTCGTCAAGAAAGAAACTGAGCCAACACTTCTTCAGCAACATGTAAGCATTCAGGATCCTCGCTCTGTGGGCTCTCATCATAATATATTTAAATTATGTTATTCTAACTACTCTGTAATAATAATTTATAATTATATGGACACTTAAGTCTTCTTGCTTATATTTTAAAATATACTATTAAAATAAATCATAGTTCGTCTCAAGATAATGTCTACTTTCTTTCTATTGTTCCTGTGTTATTTTCGGAAACATTCGCACGTACATTTTATGTTTTTATTTAAATAATGTTCAAATTGTCTTCAATATATATTTTGCCAATAAATACGCTATTACACATAAGGTTTACCTTCATATACATAATTATCATTTTAATGACAAGATGATATAACTTTCATTTTGGTATATTATAAAACTGTGCAATGAAAACAACGAATTCAGTTCTCCCTTTTCCAAGGCAGTCTGGTGCGTAACCCTTTCAGTCGCAGTTTTCCTGCTGATGGAACACCTAATTTTAATTCTCAAGTGCAAAAACTCATCCCAGAAATTTTTTAGCAAAAATTTACATTTTTAACATAGCAGAAAAAGCCCCTTTTTTAACGTGAAAATTTAAAATTTCTTCTAGTTTAATTATGTTCGTAAATTCCGGTGGCAGTGTAATTTAAATGATCCCAATTACCTCGCACCGCAAAGGGTTAAAATACTCCGGAATAAATTGAAATGTTGGGATCTATGCAACTTTTACGAGTTTTTGTTGTCGATAATATTTACTTATAAAGTGATTTATTTATTAAATTAAATATTATTTGAATTTAATAAGGTTTACTTACAGATGTTTCAAACCGAAAATTTCTCGAAAAGGAACAATGCTAATTTTTTATTTTTTAAATATTTATGATCAGCTATGTGTCTAAAAGCCATTTTTAAAATTAGTTTAGTAATTTTTAAAATAAATTAAGTAGTGAACGTTAAAAGGTTAAGGCGTGAATATTCTGCCATGTATATACCTCGATAGGATATGAAAATTATTAACCTTTGAGCTTAGACACATATCATGATACTGTGTAAACATGCTAACATTTTAATTTATTCCGAACGCTGTTAATACATTCCCTTTTTACCCTATCATTTTATTTGTAATGAATTTTTTTTTCCAATTTGTAACTATGATTAAATTTGAAAAAAAAATATTCTTCAAGAATAGTGGTGTGAAAAAAATGGTGGATACCACCAATACTCTGGAATAAATTAAAATGTTGGCATCTCTACCTCTGTTGTGCCAAACATATATGCTACTGTTATTGGACACAAGGCTATTTTTATGTACTGAGATTTATTTCGGATGTTTTGGGTATTTAAATGAGATGCTTAAACACAGTAGCTATAGTGTAACCACGCTTCCTACGCCTTGCAGTGAGGACGAGTCGAAAATCTTGGAGGGTTTCTAAGTTGACCAACAGGTTTGAATTTAGTAAACATCCAGTCTTTCGGTATTCCCTTATCGCTTATTTTCTCTCAACGAAAAGCTTGTCTCCCCTATATTACTAGTGGACTCGTTGAATCCGCACTTGCGCAGAGGCTTCCATGGTCGCAAGAAATGTGGTTAAAGAGTACATTCCTGAGTTGCTGAAAGTTGTCAGATTTTCTGATGACCTCATTTCTTAAGATAATTTCCAGACTGACCGCTTTTCGTATGACCGATTTCTGTACGTAATCATTGTGTATTATTGTTTTATTTATTTATTATTATTATATATATATTGTTTTTTATTTATTTGTTTATTTATTTTATTTTATTTTATTTTTTATTTATTTATTTATTTATTTATTTTTCAGGAGTCTGACCTTATTAAAGTGATAGATGAAGTCATGAAATCATTGGGATATTTATGATTTTAAAAATGTTTTATTACTATTAATGGGAACAATTTTGGCTCAATCTTATCAAAAGATGATGTGTGATATTGCATCAATATAGTATTTCATGAAAACTTATCAAGAATCTGTTAAATATACATAATAGAACAATAAAAACTTTAGTTGCATAACATAACAAAGTTTTTTTGGTTACTTAGCTATAATAATAAAAAAAAAAGAATAATAAAAGAATAATATAATATAAATAAAAGAATAGTAAAAAAAAAAAAAAAAAAGATTTTTTGAAATAAAACAGTTTTATAGAAACGTCCTAAAAGACTGGAAATTTTTGAGAAGTTGTTGTCAGATTGTAGAATAAAAGATTTTGAAAAGCATTCAGAGTTGTCAAAGGAAAAGTTTACTTCTCGACAAAAAGAAATTGTTCAAACTTGAATGCTTTTCAAATTTTATATAGATACATATTTTTTTTTTTTCTCTTCAAACTAAGAACAATTTTCAAAAACCCTAGTTTCTCCTTTTTAGGACACCTCTATAAAAACATTCTATTTTAAAAGTCTTTTATTGTTTTATTCTCCTTTTATTTTAGTTGTATCAAAGAGATTTAGAAAACACAAAAATTAATATTCCCCAGTCTTTGGAAAATAAAGGAAAAAGTTCTATGTAATCATATAGAAACTTTTTCTGCATTCTCAAAACCTTAAGATTTGGCACAGCAATTTAACCTAACACTTACGCGACCGCTGATGTAATTTTACAATATTTTCGAATCTGCAGTTTCATCTATAGTTCGATTTCATTCGAATTTATCACTAAAACTTTTCAAAAGAATTGAGTAAAACGCTGTTTTCAATTTTTTTTTCCCAGCAAGTTTTAAACAGAATAAGAAGAAAAAAATACGTAAAATCTTTTCGAAATTAAATTCGTGAAAACATAGATAGTTTAGAACTTTTGTGTATTTAAAAAAAGAAAAAAAAAAGCTTAAATTTTCAATATTTTTAAAAGATATTTCTAGGTAATGGATTTCATATTATTAGAAAGTCGATTTTTATTGTGTAGATGATATAAAAACTGAACGAATTTTCCTAGAAACATAGATCGGTGTATTCATTTTTTTTTTTTTTTTTTTTTTTTTAAATAAAAGCAGCCCATTAAATATTACATTGGTAGTAATAATAAAATTTATCGAAAAATAGCCTGGGTTTTCGTAATTCTCATAGCAATAAAAATAAATATGTGAAATAAATTGTTTTCTAAAACAAAACCTTTTCAAATTCTTCAAATATTTTAAAAACCAAAAATCAATTCCTTTTTCTCCATTTTTTAAATTTATAATTTATTTGAAAGAAATTCATTTTCTGAATAGTTTTTTCTTTATTTGATGTATGCTTAAATATAACTAAATTCTTATATATAAAATTTCAACTGTTTTTTGCATTTTGCATATATATTAACAATGATTTAAATTGAAATTCTAGTGTTTAATTTGTGAAGACATATTGCTTTCAAATGTAATGAAATCTAAAAATCAGATCAGTTTTGTAAAATTAGACGTAAGTGTAAGATGATTACCTATAAAAATAATTCTTCACCGTTTGATCAATGATTTAAAAATGTTTTGTACAGTAAAACATTTCAAAGTTCTCTGCGTTTTTAAATGATTTTTTATCATTTTGTCGCTAGTTTTTTTTTTTTTTTTTTTTTAGAAATTTTCTTTTAGTGCTAAAATATTATTTAAAAAATTACTGTTCTGAAATAGTGGTGATAACATAATAAAACACACGTAAAAATACAGGTACGTTGCGATCTCTTCTTATCTAACTGTTAAACAGCAATCTTAATCATAATTTAAATATATATATATAATACATAGTTGATAAAAAGTAATTATTTCTGATAAAAAGTTATTTCAATATATAGATACATATCTATATTTTTTCTTTTCATTTGATTTTCCCTTTAGCGATTCTTAAGCTATTCAAAGGTTATCTTAAAATATGGTTTTGTCTTCTTTTGAGAGATTTTATAAAAGATTTAGTAACTCTGTTTTTATTCAATATAATATATCAACGACATTCTTCTGATTTATATTGTTGGCATCAAACAATTTAACACTGTGAGGGAAGTAAGTACTTTACAATGGTTGGTTGTGCAAATTATTTCATCGCAGATGCGTATCACGGACTCACCTAGCGTCACAAACAAGTACTATATAAATATTGACTAGATGCCCGATTTTATGTTATTGTTTTCTGGTGCGCTATTTTTCGTGAGAAGTTTTAATTTACATCCTACAAAATTATGAGCGTCAAATAAGTATTTTTCTAAATTTGATAGAGGAATAACTTAAAATTGAAAAGATTTCGAATTTTCCTACCAAGAAATTAATGTTCGTATCGGACATAATAAAGCCTCAATGATGCACGTATGCAATCGATGTTTGCAAGAGGGACAAATAGACCACTGAGAACAATGTAAAACATCGTTGCACCACGGCAGTGGACAGCATAGTTGCCAGCATTTTAATTTATTCCGTAGTATTTTTAGCGTCACCTTTATTTCACACCAGTTTATTTATAGAATAATTTTCTACAATTTATAACTAAGATAAAATAAGGAAAAAATTCTCTTAAAAAAATGTGATATGGATTAAAGTCGGGACTAAAAGTATTCCAAAATAAATTAAAATGGCAACTCTGTGGATAGGCATATTGTGCTCAAGGGTATGATAGATCGTACATCAAGAACCATTAGTGCAAAAAATAGAGCATGTTACGCAACAATTTGTTTACGCCTGTCGCTATAGACGACAGACGTTTGTATTTGCAATGGTTCAATAAACACCAGACACAGAGTAGCGAATTAAAGGATTTTTTATTTTATTTTTTAAATCTGTTTTAGACCAGTTCTAACTTTTACTTAAGTTTCTATTTACAACATTTCTATTAAGTGTGTCGGAAAGTACTGTTGGTCTGAATTAGTAAATTGACATCGGAAATTTTCGATTAAATATAGTCACATTAGGTCATAATATATTCATTCTAAATATATTCATATTAGGTCCACATGCTTGTCAATATACTAATTAATATTCCGCGGTGTTGGTAGTCCCACCCTTATTTTCACACCAGTAAATTTTTAGAGCAATATTCTCCAAATACGATTACGATTAAATAAGAAGAGAAATACTCTAAAAAGATACTGGTGTCAGAAAGAAGGCGGGGCTAACAATACTTCCGAATATTAATTAGTATGTTGGCAAGTATGGGTCTACCGGAAAGTTCTGTCCTATTGAATTAAAATGCCGACATCGGAAATTTATCATGGGTAATATTTAAGTTGTTATTATTGGTTAACTTTTAAGATGACAATCGGTAAAATACCACATAAATATTGCCAAATAAAATTTTCTGGTGTCTTTTTGTTAATTCAAATGGACCGATCTTCCCGGTAGGCTTAATATATTTATATTAAAAGATTTAAATTTCAATATTTTATATTAATAAAAGTGAAGACTGTTACACAACAATTTGTGTCAGTGCCTATTGCTGTGATTAATGTTGAATCTAGACTACAGACGTTTGCATTTAGAATGTTTCAATGAACACCATATATAGAGAAACGAGTTGACTATTTTTTTTTTTTTTTTTTTTTTTTTTTTTTTTCCAGGGCAGTTCAGTTTCTACTTGCAACTATTCTATTAGGTGTACCGGAAAGTAGTCTTATTTTGAATTAATAAATTGAAACTGGAAATTTCTGTTTAAAAACATTTATATTATATTTTACCACATTTTTTCTAAAAAGTTATATAAGTATTGTCCCGGAAATTTTTCCGGTGTCAGTTTTTAATTAAATATAAATAAATAAATAAAAATAAAAATAAATAAAAGGACATTACTTTTCGGTACATCTAATATTAGTCAGTCAGCAGAGTGAGGAGTAGGTTTATAACTCGATATATTTATTACAGTTCAAGTTCTCCTGACATTATGATTTGGAAAGGTTTTAAAATTTATACCCACATTCACTTTTACGCATGAACAGCCAGTAATATATCTCTAAGGTTTAGGAGTCTGTTTTCTTGGCTGGCCTGCAGCCATATTTCAGTTGGAATATGAAAAACTGCATGAGGCTGGTAATGTGTAAGGAATTTTCTGTGCGCACGAAATTGCACTGCTGCCTTCAGTGCTGCCAAATTCGGGAAAATGTTTATTCAGGGTAGTAACAGACCAATTTTTTTCCCTGACTCTTCCACCAATATTTTTCTTTTGTAATTTTTAATAGTGCGCCATTAATTAAGCAAAAAAAAAAAAAAAATATCGCATGAGGTATAGACGCAAGTGTTCCTCGTCCCTAAAATTTGCACCAGTGTTCGTCACCCTTACAAAAGACATATGTTAAAATAACAGTTAATTAACATCTGTGAATTTGAATCAGTTGGAGCTAGATCTTCTGGTTCAAGAGAATCTACCACGGGCCGATTCAAATTCATAGATGTTAATTAACTGTTATTTTAACACGGCTTTTGTAAGGGTGACGCAAATTTAAGGGGGGGGGCGAACACTGGTGTCTTTCCCTTAACGGCCCTCTTCACTTACCGCCGCCGGAAGCCGAAGCTAATGTTTTTCTATGGGAAATTTTTCTTTACAAATAACTTATTAACTAATACATATTTTTAAATTCTGTTTCCACATACTGAAAATTCCCAGATGTTAAATTGACGCACCTTTTTTAAAAAATTATTTTTTTCATTTTTAATATTTTATTTTGAAGCTGCAAAATACGAATTTTCAATATGCGAAATTTATCTATTTTTCAATTTAAAAATAAAAAATAAAATAATAAAATAATAATTTTTTAAAAAAGGTGCGTCAATTTAACATCTGGGAATTTTCAGAATGTGAAAACAGAATTTAAAAATATGTATTAGTTAATAAGTTATTTGTAAAGAAAAATTTCCCATAGAAAAACATTAGCTTCGGCTTCCGGCGGCGTTGAGTGAAGAGGGCCCTTAAATATTCTGGAGGAAGAATCAGGGGGGGAAAGCAGGTCTGTAACCACTCTGTTACTCAAGTGTCACCAATAATTTTGAGGAATGATATTTGATATATATAATAGACAAAACTTCTTACATAAAAGCGTTGGCATTCCCATTAGATTTAGCTTGCAAGGTTATCAGCACAAAAGTGATAGCGCCTATGAGGGAAAGCGACCTCATAGCGATCCTATGAGGGAAAGTGAGAAATACATTCAATAACAGAGCGTATGCTCCTAATTAATTCTGCAAACGTAAATATGCTACGTGTGCTGTGTCGCCGTCTACCAGTGATGCCAGATTGGGGATTTTGTTCCCATTTTGGGGATTTTTGAGGCTTCTGGGGACAATTTTGAGGAACAAATGTTTGTGGGGACATTTTTGAGGAATTCTAAAATTTTTGGGGACAAATCTGGGGAGTTCTTTAGCTTTCTGTCAATGTTGGCAACGTAATGATTTGTCCCTACGACTAGAGATTTTCAATAGCTTTATTGTTATTTGGGGATTTTTTTCAAAAATTGCCTTCATTTGGAAAAAAAAATCTGAGCTTAAATCTGCTTGATATATATATATATATATATAATTATTTTCCCTTTTTAGTAGAAATCAAGTTGGGGATTAAAAAAAAAACCTGAATTGGGGAAATTTGAAGACCTGTTTGGGGAAATAATTTTCGACCATCTGGCATCACTGCCGTCTACTAATCCCGTTTCAGGCATAGATGTTTGTGGTGTTTTTTATGTGTGAAATACATAAGAAAATTGTGAATATTGTGAAGCTATGTAATATGGATCTATAGAGACACTAAAATACAAATGCCCAATTCATCCTCTGATAGCTTCTTCTGAGAGCATTGAAAATATGTGATTGAATGGCATGTATTTCTTATCTTGAAATCTTATAACTTAATTTTTTATCATTAGTGATTTGTAAATGTAAAGTTTTATTTCTTTTTTTAAATATTGTAACAGATTTCGTATAAGACTAATAAGTAAATAGGCTTAACGAAATGCAAAACTTGACAAAATAGTACAACACGTAAAAACAAATGTATTTTTTGCAAAGTAAAAAAAATCTCTAATGATAAAAAAAAAAAAAGGTTATAAGACTTCAAGACAATAAATACATTCCATTTAAAGTACAATTTTCAACGCTATTGACATTCAAAATAAAGTCACTATTTTATAAAGAGCTAGCAGACGATAACGTATATTTACGTTTGAAAAGCTAGTTACTTTTGAGCATGCGCTCTGTTTTTAAATGTATTTCTCACACCCACTGATATCGCTGCTGTCGTATTTTTAACCTTTATGCAAAGAACCTTGCGAGCTAAATCTAATGTCAATGTCAACTCTTGTATGTAATCAACTTTGATAATAGACGATTAATATTTGTGCGATTAGGCAATCGTTTCAATTAAAATTTAATGGTGGATACTGAATTAAAAAAATGACTAAATTTTGCAGTACTGGTTGCCTTGACGTTTTCTGATCGTCTGATTTGTCCTCGTCATTCATCAAATGTCATCTATAATTGAGAAAAAGACTTGTACCATATATACCGCCCATTGTTATTCAAGATCAACTTTGACGAATGATTAACACCTCATATTTACTACTTTTCTCCATTTTAAACTAACTAGTGGATCTGCAGATCAAGAGCCTCAGCGTTCTATTTGCATCACACAAATTTCAAAAGGTCATTTTTATTTATTCCTTATTATAATATATATATATATATATATATATATTGATTCGATTGACTTGCTACATAAACAGATACGTTCCTGAGGGGGTGGCAACCCCCCTCTACCCCCTGCTGTATCTTTCTTTCTATGCCTATCTGTATATCATATATATGTGTTCTTAATAACTGACACTCTTGTATTGATTCCCTGAAATTCCTAAATATTTGTACCAAATTTCATGCAAAAAGATTCCATCGGATATCGGAATTATTTTGAGTAACTCGGTATACTAATTACCAATTCTATGCCCACGCTTTTCAACAGAAAAACATGCTTTTAAAATTCTAATAAAATTCCCTTTTATTCAATGGGGTGTAACCATGTTAAAATAAACTTTTAAGAAATACCGACTACAGACAGTAATAGTACGAAAGCCTTCTATGTATTCCGGAAAAGAAACTACAGTTATTATGCACGCCAGTTATAAGAATACACCTAATTAATTATAACTCATCAATTTTTCAAATTAATTTGAAATCATTTGGATGATTACAGCACGTCATCGGAATACTTGTGTGTGTTCCCATAAATAAGTTATTTAGTCTATACATAACTTTTTTTAAGAGTAAACATGCTTTTATACATCTTTACAATGTATATTAATTCCATTATGTTCGATGCAGCATAAACGCATTAAAGTGCGCTCAAATAAAAAAATTGTCCTTAGGCTTTAGTGTCACGAAATTCTTTTGTGTGTCTCTGTAAACGAACGAACCATAAACATTTTATACACCAGTAAAAACTATTTCGCTTATTCTACGTTTTTCATGAATAATTGTTCGAAATTTAACATAATTTGGATGGTTACGCGGCATTATCAGAGCACTTTTGTAAGGTCCTATACATTAATTAGGAAGCCTAACAGCACATATTTCCTGCAGAAAACATAAGTTTAAGCATCTCCCTAATGTACGCTAATTTCATTTTTTTGGTTGCAAAATAATGATGTTAAAATGCATTTAAACAAAATTCACCCCATATACCGCAATGATAAGAATTTCGGCGTGTCCCTGTAAACAATTCATAAACAATATAAACATAAAAATTATGCAGCTATTTCTATGCAAAATGAGAATTTTTGCAGCTGCTATTGCAGTACATACAAATTCTGTCCATAGGCTGCAATGATAAGAAAGATTTTGGTGCCTCCCTGTACACGAACTACAAATGAAATACGCACTCAAAACTTTACAGTTAATTTCGTGTAGCTCATAAATATGTGTACCAAATTACAAGTCAATCGCATGATTTTTTGTGGTCGCTATCGCGGTACATACATATTCTTCTCATAGGCCGTAATGATAAGAAAGTTCTTGGTGTGTCCCTGTACACGAACTACAAATGGAATACACACCTAAAAGTATACAAAATATAGTTTCATACCAAATATAGTTTCATAATGTACCATATTTCAAGTCAATAGCGTGATTTTTATGTCCGCTATCGCGCGACAGACAAACCTGCAGACGGAACCCAAAATATTTTTGAGTCGCAACAGGGACTCCACTGATGTTTCGGCAATTGCTGGTTTTTCTCCATTTTAATAAAGTCTAACTGGCCTTAATAAATAAAATTTTCCTTTTTTTTTTTTACCCCTAAAAGGTCCACTTTGACGAAAGATCAACACGTCATATTAACTAATTTTCTGCATTTTAAACTAATTACTGGTTTTTCTCTATTTTAATCAAGTCTTACTGGGTTAACAAATAAAATTTTACTGTGATCCTATATTTACTTTTTTGTTTTTGTTTTTGTTTTTCTAAACGTTTTATTACATGTGAAAAAAAAGCATTTCTGATGACTAAAAAGAGTTTCGATTTCAAGACTCGCTATTAAAGTTGCATTAAACAGATTTAGAAAACACGAAAAATAATGTTCCCTACTTACTAGAAAATAAAATAAAGGAAAGAATTCAATGAAAGAATGTAGAAACATTATGATTGGTCTCAATAATGCAGTGTAAAAAAATATAGATTGAAAATTAAATGGAAAAAAAGATACGATTTTTTGCAAAACTCGATTTTATATGGATTTAGTGCTAAAATTTTGAGGAAGTGTTAAACGGAAGTATTCAATAAAACTGTGTTTAGAAAAAAAAAATGTTTTTACAACAATTTTTATACAGAATAAGAAAAAAAAATATTCGGAAATAATGCTCTTCGAAATTAAATTCGTAAAAAAAAAAAAAAAAAAAAGAAAGAAAGAAAGACTGATTGTATTTAAGTTTTACTTATTAGAAAGAAAACTGTTTGGGTTTTCAATATTTTTTATAGATACTTTCAAGTAATGGATTTCATATTATTGGATTTTCGATTTCTATTATAAAGATGATATAAAAATTTTAAGAGATTTTCTTAAAGAACACGTACCAGTAAATTCAAGGAAATTGTTATTTTATAAAAGAATCCTTTCAAATATTAAACTGGCAGGAACAATGAAACTTATAAAGAGATTACTTGCTTTTCAAAATTCCCATCGCAATAAAAATAAATCGGCGAAATAAATTGGTTTTAAATTTTTTTTCTGAAATATTAAAGAAAAGAAAAAAAAAAAAAAGAAAGAAAGAAAGAAAAGAAAAAAAGAAAGCAGAAATCTATTCCGTGTCTCTAAACATTAAATTTATCTTAATTTAAATAAAACCATTTTACATTTACAAACTTTACATTTACAAGAGAAACCTTTTTTACTTGCTCTATTTGTGGCCGGAACATTTTCTGCTGGGCGCCCAGCCAGAGTTCTCAACGTTTATAATTTATTCACGAGCATTTTTAGCCCGCCTCCTTTTCGCACCAAAAATTTATCTCCCATTATTTCACATCTTTCATATCCCCCATTATTTTACATATTCCATTTTCCAAGAGCCTTAATTTAAATTCGGCCATGAAACCAGAGGTGGGCGAGCCCATTGGGACCCCTTTCATTTGTTGATAAATTGAATTATTGAATTTAAAATAATTTTCATTTAACAAAAAATTGGTGGTGGCGATAAGGGTTTGAGCTATTTTAGGATCTTGAAATTTTTTATTGATGGCACTATTGTCGATTTGGGCAATTTCTTCAATATTGATAGATGGTGTTTCATATCGGCATTCATGGCCGAATTTACTAAATTAAGACTGTTGGAAAATGAAATATTTAAAAAATTGGGGGATAAATTTCATTTCTGGTTTAGATATGTAGACGACGTTTTTGCCGTTATAGATCAAGACAGTAACACCAACCAACTACTTAATATCTTAACCCCTTAACGCGCGCTGTCCTCGCTGCGAGGACGCAAAATTTAAGATCCAGCTGCAAAAATTCATCCCGGAAATTTTTTAGCAAAAATTCACGTTTATAACATATCAGAAAAGGCCGGTTTTTTAAACCTTAAAATTTAAAATTTCTTTTAGGTTAATTTAGTTCATGATTTCCGGTTGTAGTATAATTTAAATGTTTCAAATTGTCTTACGCCGCAAAGGGTTAAATAGCCTACATCCCAACATACAGTTCACACATGTAGAAGAAAATAACGGACAAATTAATTTTTTTGGATGTTAAAATTACTCGTATGAATAATAAAATCAATACCACCGTTTATAGTAAACTAACAAGCAGTAATGAAATCATACATTATAAAAGTAAAACTCCGTTTCGCTATAAAATCAGTACCGTACCTTCCTATATTAATCGTGCCATTTTAATTTGTAACGAACCCGGTGACCTTAACAACGAATTAAACTTAATAAAACAGTACACGAGAAAAACCGGTTATCCTGACAAATTAGTAAATGAATTATATAAATATCGTTTAAAAACTCTTGATACAATTCCTAATTAAAAAAAAAAAAAAAAAAAAAAAAAAAAAACATGATATTAACGTCCCATTTGACCGCGGAGCTTCAAATAAAATCAAAAACGTAGCGAATAAATATAATGTCACTATCCCCGTTAAACTCAATCATAATATTTATCAATTAATCCGTAGCGATAAAGACCCCATTTCCCCATTAGAAACCGCTGAAATTTATAAAATATTCTATTTTGATCAAAACGAAAAACCTGGTTGCTACATTGGTATGCCCAAAAGGAAGATTAGAACTAGAGTTTATGAACATAAAAATGACATAAAAACCGGGAAAGTTACCACTGCGCTTACTTCGATATTGTGGATATCAAGATTGATTAGAATAGTGTTAAAAACTCGCTAACTACGAAAATCAGAGATATGCTATATATCGTGAATCAGTAGAGATCGCTACTAATATCATGAACGTTTGCAACGATAGTGACGCAACGGGTCCGTATAAAATGTGGCGCCACCTCATGATGGATGCCGAGCAAAAAACATCGTTTCACTAAAGACAGAGACTCCAACACAGAAGTCGTCGCCGGCGATGAGATCTGGGCACCCAGCAGAAAATGTTCCGGCCACAAATAGGACAAGTAAAAATGGTTTATCTTGTAAATGTAAAGTTTGAAATGCCTTGTGTAATCATCAATTTATTTAAATAAAACCATGATCTTAAAAAAAAAAAAAAAAAAAAAAAAAAAAAAAAAGAAAGTTTATTTTACATAACATACATTTAACTTATCTGGCATACACATAAACACAAAGATGTGGAAACAACACTTTCTATAATAATGCCACCGAACCACCGTACTGAGTTTTACGTCACGGAAGATCAGTTGCTTACATCGAATCCACAGCTCCTGTGATATCTGTGGAATGATATGGATATTGCACAATCGGCCAATTTTCAGTGATATAAAGCTCAGTTCGATGACATTATTATAGGAGTTGTTGGTAATACTCAGTAGAATAATTGCAGAATTGCCAAATTTTATAATTTATTCCGGAATTTATTCATTCTTTTAGCCCCCCCCCCCCCTCCTTTCTTTCCTACCACTGTTTTGATTTTTAAGTGTAATATTTTTCTTATTTTATCGTAATTATATTTTGAAAAGGAATATTTTTAAAATAAAGTGATGCAAAACAAAGGCGGCGCTCAATATTCCAGAATAAGTTATAGAAGTTAGCAACTCCGTAATTGTAAATTTCAATTTTGAGAGTGTTTTTTTATTTATTTATTTATTTATTTATTATTTTTATGTAATAACTAGAGTAATATAACTTTACTCGTTCATATAGTTCATCTTTCAATATTTACGAATAATTTTTAGAATATTTTCAACAACTTCCAACAAAGTTTAAATTTTTCGTTTTCCGGCAAAGCTTTGGTATGGAGAAGTTAGATAGTTGTGAAAGTTTTTCGACCTAGTATTTTATTTTTATAGTTTTTACACGTTTTGAGGTGTAAGGTATTAGAAAATATCATAGTCGCTGTGGTGTAGGATGTCAGTGTGTTAGTTTGTGTGCATGTTAGTGTGTTAGTACGCTTATGTGTTACTTTGTAAGTATTTGTACACGATAGCTCATGAACAGGTGATCTCAGATAGGTCTGAGCAGTTTGCGAAAAATCACTTATGATACCTAGCAAGAATTTGTTTTAACAGAATTCTGTTTTGTGGTAATGTAAATAAATTATTTAGTCTATGAATACATTTTTTTTTTCTAGATAAAAAATGCTTTTAAACATCTTAATAATATATGTTAATTACATTACGTTGAATGCAGCATAAACACTTTAAAATGCGCTTAAATAAAAAATCTTTCCACAGAGTCTAATGTAACAAAACTTTTTTATGTGTCCCTGTAAACCAGCCATAAATATTACATAAGTCAACAAAAACTATACAACTCATTCTATTTAGCTCAAGAATAAATGTTCGAAATTTAACATAATTTTCAGGATTACGTAACATTTACGGAACACTTTTGAAAGGTCCTGTACATTAATTATTTTGTCTAAGCACACAATTTTCTTCAGAAACACACATCTTTCAGCATTTTAATAATATAGTTTTTTATTTTATTTTTTTTAATGCCGGATAACTAAGTTATTTAGAAGAAATTCTATCCTTAGGCCGTAATAATAAGAAATACTTTGGCATGTAACTGTACATGAAGCATAAGCAATATAAACATAAAAATCTTATACAACTATTTCTGTATAGCATTTGAATATGTGTACTTCCAAACCAATCGGGGTATTTTTTGTAACCGCCATCTTCGTACATACAAATTCTGTCCATAGGCCGTAATGATAAGAAAAACATTGGTGTGTCCCTGTTCACAAACTACAAACAGAATGCACACTCAAAATTATACAGCAAAATTCTTGTGCCTCATAACCATGTGTATCAATTTGCAAATCAAACGGATAATTTTTTCTGTCGCTATGTGGTACACACGTACAGACATATAGACGGACACACAGAACTCAAAAACTTTTTGAGCCTGCACATGGCGGGCCTCCACTGATATTTCGACAATAAATTAAAATAAAAGAAGTCTAAAGTCAGTCAGATTAATCGAAAAAGGCATTTAACGCTATTGCACTTCAAATAATTTAAGAATTTATTTCATAATCATAAAGAATATTTCGTTGTGTCCCTGTAAAAATCTATAAGCGCTAGATTCACCAAAACCCATACAGCACGTGCGACGGTGTATTATAATATGTATATAAAATTTCAGCTCGATCGGATAACACATTTAGACGCTATCACACTTTAAATAATTTGAACCCATAAGCCAAAATGATAAATAATTTTATTGTGTCCCTGTAAAAAACTGTAGGTGCCACATTCACCGAAATCAATATAATTCGTGTGACAGGAACCTATAGTACGTACATAAATTTTCAGCTCAATCGGATATGACATTTAGATGCTATAGCACATTAAATAATTTCAGCCCATTAAACCATAATGATAATTTTTTTTTTTGGTGTGTGTGTGTGCGTGTGTGTACCAGTTAAAAAACTATAAGTGCTATATTCACCAAGAACTATACAGTTTGTGCAACAGTGACCTTTAACACGCATATAAATTTTCAGCTCAATCTGATAAGGCATTTAGACGCGATCGCACTTCGAATACTATGAATTTTTTGTGTCCTTGTAAAAAATCTATATGTGCTAGATTTACTAAAATTAATAGGATTCGTGCTACGGGGACCTATGACATACATACCAACGTTTAGCTCATTTAAACGAAGCATTTAGACGCTATCGTATTCACTCACATTCATACACGCATACATACATACATACATATACATACATCACAAAAAAAAAAAAAAAACATGTAAAATCGTATATATCTCTAAAAGGCGGGTTCGTATGAAAACCGAAGTTGGAGGTGTACTACTAGACATTATGTCAGTCACAAATATAAATTTACAACACTCTACAATTATTGTGTTTTAGAGCTATGCCAGATACAAAATCCATTTGGTAAATCATGTCTACAATACTTTCCTTACATAATATATTAGGAAAATAATAATAGAAAAGTTTCCATTTTCAGAAGCTTCCAAATTTTATTCGTGATAGTGATTTTATAATATCTAAAAGTTAATTAAAGTATCATTTCTTTTTAAAGAAAACTTTCAAGATTAATGCTAATTAAATTCATTACATCTGACACTCCAAAAACTTCAACTTTTTTTTTTTTTTTTTTTTTGTAAATTTTAAACGCGTTAAGTAAAAATCATATGAGTTGCTCGCTTCTAAATAAGTCTACTAAGTCACTTCAAGCTATTTAGTTCTTAAAAAAAAAAAAGCGAGTGATATATAATTAAATATTTGAGAAGTTTTAAGCTTTAGTAGAGGAGAAAATTTAATATTTGGAATTTAGTTGTTTTTCCTAAAGTTACTTTATATAAATATATATATATATATATACGCATGTCTTAAATTTAAGGATACGTAGAAGATAAACAGTGAATTAATTTCTTTTTCACTACTTTCTTAATTTAAAATAATATTTTGTTTCAGTACTTGAAAATATTTTATTACAGATAAAACACGACCCTAAAAATATAAACATATACATGTATAAAATTCAAATGAATTTCGATAGCATGATTAATTATTGTATTTTATCGAAAGATATACAATTTTATAACTGCGTTAATATAATATTTTAGGAAAACATTATTGTGTTTGTACTTTTAAGCACAGCAGAAAACAAAAGAACTATTGATTTAAATCAAAGTCCATGTCGTCAAAAAGGCGGAAAAGGCGATTAGTAGAATTATGTGTTCTAATTCAATTTTTTTTTTTAATTCGGTTGATTATATAAAATTTTAGAAAAATAATATGTAATTAAATTCAAGGTAGTGATTGCAGTTCGAAACTGTATAATCTTTTCCTTATTGAGGTCGTATTTGGTGAAAAATTTAAACAAAAATCTAAACCAAAAATTTTTAGATATAGATAAATTATAGAAAAATTCAAGTGAAATTTTATAAATTCGAAAGATCAGAAATATTAGCAAAAATTAAAAAACTTATAAATTAATTAATTAATAATACATTAAAAATTTGTTAATCTTAAAGATGCTTGTTTGTTTATTATGAGTTGATATAAGCAATCTAATGTGTTTATAATAAGTTTAGCAAAACGTTGGCGACCTTTGCAAACCTTTAAAGAACATACTGTTCCCGTTAACGGAAAAATACTTTTACTTTATTTATTTATTTATTTATTTACTTATTTATTAAACTGAATCCCATAAAATATCACAACCAAATGCATAATTTATAAATTATGAAATACTTTCCCATACGCAAAGATGTATTTATAGTGAAACTAGTCAGAGAGTGTCAGTCAGAGTATAATTGTGTGAAAATTTTTAAAAACAATAAAATCTAGCATATGATAACATTTCCGTTATTAAGTGATCTGAAACCGGCCGATTTTTACGTGCAATATAAGTAGAGTTGAGTGAATAGGGGATTTTAGTAAATTGCCGATTTGGGCATGGGGTGTACCAGATTGTACGTTTAAAAAAAATGCAAGTGCGCGTCCACGTCCAGATAAGATGCTGCTAGTGCAGGAATCCAGACCCGACATGTTACATATCCGTTTAAAGGCTACCAAAGAAATGTTGAGACGCGTCCGGAAAAGACGCTGCAGGACCCAAACCAAGATTAGTGAGTGCATGTGCTTAATACTCAAAAGTTATTAACCAATTTCAATAAATATTTTTTTTTTATGTTTTTATTTCTGGATAAATTAATTATTTCTGGATACATTAATTTTATTTCTGGATACATTTCTCACGCAATAAATTGCACGTCCGAAGAACTACACTCCTTCTCATAATTATAAGGACACCCATTTTTCTATATTAACTAAACACTGAACACTATTATTTAAATAAATATATTTTTTATTAATTTGATTTTCATTAATGGACTATATTTAAAAAGTTTTATCGTTTTTCTAACTTAAAAAACTTTAAATATGGTAAAAAGTTGACTTTTCAGGTGTTCACAATTATAAGGACAGCTCGAATTTTAGTAATTTTTTTCAGGTATTCTTTAAATTAATATTTGATGGGGTCTCTTTTTAGGGTTAAACAGTCAGACATTCTCTCTGGTAATATATATATAATTTTTTTTTTAATATTCAGTTTCAATACCATTTCATATATTTAATAAAGAAACATCAATAAACTGGCGTTGTAAAAATATTACTTACAAACTTTGAATAAACACCATACAATGCAATAAACTCGCAACAATTGTTTCGGGTCGAAAAAACCACGACCCTTCATCAGGCGAATAAAGTAAGCACGAGTGCTGCAGTCAAAGCGGCAACGCACAAAATCGTTTAAAATGAAAAGAAAAACTTTATAAAGTAGAAAATAAATATAGCTACTGGTGTGAATAGAATTGTACAAGTCGACAAGAAAATAAATAAATGAGTGAGATTAAACATAAAACAAACTAAGGATAACAAAAATTAAACGAAAAACAAGTTACGTGAGTAATTTCCAAGCATCAGAGAAGAAAGGAGTGGAAGAAATATCATTAACAAGATTTTGCGAATTTTTAAATATGTAAAATGCTTCATGAATATCCAAATGGGAGGAACAGACAGGAGATGAGATTATGTTAGTTTTGGAAAAATCAAAACGATGACCTTGAGACCAGCAGTGGGAAGCAACAGAAGATTTGGTAATCTCTTCATTACGAACATTCCGACGGTGCTCATTTATTCTGTATTTCAAACGCCTCCTAGTTTGACCAATATAACCTAAGTTGCAAGACGAACACGGAATTAAATAAATTCCAGAACGGTTTTCGGTGGGAATGGGATCCTTAAGAGAAGATAATTTAATTTTATTGACGGGTTTGTAAATAACTTTGAAACCAAACGGTGAAAGAATTTTAGAGATTTTAAAAGAGAGTGAAGAATAAAAAGGTAAAACAACTGGGATGAGACTGTGATCGTTTAATTTGGGAGCAGAACGTTTAGGATTCTTAAATTTATGTAGAGCTTTATCGATGATAGATGGGTTATAGCCACGAGAGAGAGCAAGAGATTTTAAATAATTAATTTCTTTCGAAAGATTAGACGGATCAGAACAAATGTGTAAGGCACGATAAACATAAGTGTAAAAAGCAGACATTTTTTGTTGAGGGGCGTGGTTAGAGAGAGCATGCGGCGGCAAAGAGACTGAGAATGGTTTTCTAAAAACAGTAGTTGAGAAACAATCCTTTTCTTTATTCACAAGAACGTCAAGGAAAGGCAAGGAGCAATCCTGTTCAACCTTAAAAGTGAATTGAATGCATGGGTCAATCGAATTGACCAAAGAAAATAAATTGGACAAATCGACATCAGGGGAAACAAGAACGAAAGTGTCATCGAGGTTGAACAGGATTGCTCCTTGCCTTTCCTTGACGTTCTTGTGAATAAAGAAAAGGATTGTTTCTCAACTACTGTTTTTAGAAAACCATTCTCAGTCTCTTTGCCGCCGCATGCTCTCTCTAACCACGCCCCTCAACAAAAAATGTCTGCTTTTTACACTTATGTTTATCGTGCCTTACACATTTGTTCTGATCCGTCTAATCTTTCGAAAGAAATTAATTATTTAAAATCTCTTGCTCTCTCTCGTGGCTATAACCCATCTATCATCGATAAAGCTCTACATAAATTTAAGAATCCTAAACGTTCTGCTCCCAAATTAAACGATCACAGTCTCATCCCAGTTGTTTTACCTTTTTATTCTTCACTCTCTTTTAAAATCTCTAAAATTCTTTCACCGTTTGGTTTCAAAGTTATTTACAAACCCGTCAATAAAATTAAATTATCTTCTCTTAAGGATCCCATTCCCACCGAAAACCGTTCTGGAATTTATTTAATTCCGTGTTCGTCTTGCAACTTAGGTTATATTGGTCAAACTAGGAGGCGTTTGAAATACAGAATAAATGAGCACCGTCGGAATGTTCGTAATGAAGAGATTACCAAATCTTCTGTTGCTTCCCACTGCTGGTCTCAAGGTCATCGTTTTGATTTTTCCAAAACTAACATAATCTCATCTCCTGTCTGTTCCTCCCATTTGGATATTCATGAAGCATTTTACATATTTAAAAATTCGCAAAATCTTGTTAATGATATTTCTTCCACTCCTTTCTTCTCTGATGCTTGGAAATTACTCACGTAACTTGTTTTTCGTTTAATTTTTGGTATCCTTAGTTTGTTTTATGTTTAATCTCACTCATTTATTTATTTTCTTGTCGACTTGTACAATTCTACTCACACCAGTAGCTATATTTATTTTCTACTTTATAAAGTTTTTCTTTTCATTTTAAACAATTTTGTGCGTTGCCGCTTTGACTGCAGCACTCGTGCTTACTTTATTCGCCTGATGAAGGGTCGTGGTTTTTTCGACCCGAAACAATTGTTGCGAGTTTATTGCATTGTATGGTATTTATTCAAAGTTTGTAAGTAATACCATTTCATATAGCATATATGATATTCTGAATACATTTAAACTATTTAAAATTGCTTTCCACTTGTATGCACATTTCTAATATCATAAGTTAAGGTTTTTTCAACTTTTGGACCATGGGAAAGGCAATAATACAGAAGTTTCTTTTTTCAAACTATTTCCTATTGCTCTAAAAGTAGAGCAAAAATGTAAGTCTTGTTGAAAAAAATATTATTACCCCACAAAATCTAACAAAAATCTGAGAATTCTACGTTTAAAATTTGCGGATATTCTCTCGATGTTCATAATAATAGAAAAAAAAATACTAAATTCCTTCTGCCTTCAGTAGAAACAGCTCCCCAGAGCACCATAGATCCACCTTCAAAATGCCCGATTCATATCTACATTTAAAAAATCTGCTCTGTCTTTGGCTATCTTCAGATAGTGCCAGTAACTGTTAAAACCATTTGCTTAATCAAGAATAAAATGTTTTTCATCCGAAAATGCAACATTTTACCATTTAATACTGTCTTTGTTCAATTTTAACACAGACGTGCTTTTCCCCATTAAATGCGTGTTGATTATTACAGGTTTTTTAATCATTTTAACATATTATTAATTATTTTAAGCATGCATAAATGTGGACCCCAACCTTTCGTTAAAAATTACGAGCAAATTCAGCAGCAGTCATTATGAGTAGAAGAGTAAGAGGAATTATGAGTCTTCGATCTCTGTAAAACAACTCTGATTTTGCATCTGATCTCTCTCCTATCGAATCAACAGTTCAACGTTCGATCACATTTCCTTCAGCAACTTTAGATCTTCGAATGTCATTAGGAATTCGGCAGATTGAAATTATCCTTCCACTTGAAAAACACATTTATCATACTTCACAACATGAACGTTCTTTTTTTCGAGGAATTAGCAGTAATGTCCGTCCAAGAAAAATTGAAGGCTTATATATGAATTAATCTAGCCCAGTAGTTAACAAATTCGCATGTCAACTGTAATTTATCCATTAATAATTTAAATAAAACGAAAAAATCTGGATTGTCCCTATAATTATGAACATCTAAAAACGTGGAGAAAAACCCATTTTGCATTATTTTTTATTAATTTTGTTTCATATTAAAAAAATTATAGCAAATTTGGGTTTTAGAATATTAGATATATTAGATATATTAAGTGCACTTAGTTAATCTTGTTCACAATTACTTTTACATTAGTTATTTCAAAATATAAAGTGTCCTTATAAATATGAGAAGGAGTGTACTGTGCTACCGCAGCAGTGAGGAACCTGACCAAGGCACATAGCTGAAGGAAAAAACACTGTCGAGGACAGCGGGTACCCGAATCAAACTTCATTTACTTTGTTTGTTTCGCATGAACTGATATGCTAATTTCAATCTAACTCATTCCAAAATTAGACACTACCGAAAGCAATGGAGATCCAAATCGAAAATTTGACTGATTTTGATTTATTTTTCCAAAATTTTTATTTTTCCTATTTATAAAAGTAGTATTTTAAATATACCGACCAGAGAAGCGAACAAAGACTGCTAGTAAAAATAAAATGCATTAGGTAAGATTCGTATATAAAAACAAAATATGCAAAATGAAATTTAAATATTTCCCGTAATTTTGACTTTAGCTGAAAATAGTAGATAAGCACTAAAAATTCGTACATGAACAATCTTTTAACGTACACTTTGTAAATTCTAGCAGAAAGAATACTTTCGAAATACCAAAAGATACATATATATATGTCAAGTTATGGATGACCTCTAAAAATAAAAATATGAGTGATTGCTTTGAATTTTTCTAGAATGCATGCTATGCCTTCCTACAACGACGATATATCTGACTTTTACAGCTTGTACAAAAAATGATTTTGTTTTAAACATCAAAAAATGTTAAGCGTTTCTATAAATTTATTACTTGGACTGTCAAGCACAGCTCAAATATTTTGTTTAAAAACTTGAGCAATCTTTACCGCGTTGGGAATAATTCATCACTTTTATTCTGTCATTTTTTGATTCACACATTTTTTTTTTTTTTTTTTTTTTTTTTTTTTCGCATTATTTCTAAGGGGTAAAAAAGCTATTTTAAAAAGTATAATTCCTTTTAAAGTTTAATTACATAAAAAAGGTAAATATTTTTGACGATGATAAGTAGAGGCTTATATACGTATAGCAAAAAAAAAAAAAAAAAAAAAAAAAAAAGGTATTCCGTAAAAAATTACTTCCTTAATAATTATGATAGACAAATACGTATGAGGAAATTTAATGATGATCGATGAAATTCTTACACAATATTATTGATTATTTAAAAAAAATCATGTTCTTTAAATATAAAAAACTGATCATTTTATGAAAAATGCCCATTTCACTTACATAATATTGCTCTATTAAATGAAGCATGTGTTTAACTTTTAATTTTTAATATATATTATACGTGCTTATAGAGTTTGACATTCATGATTAAATATTTGTGTAAGGAAAAGGTGGAAAAATCAAATATTCCTGGGTTATTCTAAGAAAAAAAATGTTTAGAGTTCACTCTCAAAAAAAAAAAAAAAAGACTTTTAAATTATTTTTGGCTTAAAAGTCTTTTTAATTCGTTAATTCATTATTATTATTATTATTATTATTTTCAAAAATGTCACACGTTCAACTATTTTATTTTTCTTGTAAAATGTTAAAATATATCCTCTCTATTAAAATGATAATAACAATAATAATCTTTTCAATCTTTTCTTGAAAATTGTTTTTATTAAAAAAAAAAAAAAGAAAAAGAAAGAAAGAAACTTTTTCCTATTGATATATATTATCCAACAGTTTATTAATGTTGTACATTTTCAATAGTTTTCAAATGAATAAACTGAATAAAATAGTTTATAAATATGTGAATAAAACTATTATATCTCTCTATATATAAATGGTTAAGAGAGTTTTCTTCCTGTAAGTCCGTGGCTGGACGCAAGTTAATTGGCTAAGAGAGATTTTCTTCTGTTTATCTGTGCGTTGTTGCAACCAGCTTTCATACTTTAGTTAATTAAAACAATTGTCACCAGCTTTTCATACTTTAGTTAATTTTTAAAAAATTTAATTGTACGATCGATAAGTTAATTAAACCGACGGATTCAGAAAAAAAATGTCCCTTTCGTTTGGTACTTTATTTGTAACGAATTTCGATTAGATTTTTAAAAATTAAATAAAATGTGAAAATAATAACCTGGTAAGAGCTTTAAATGTGGACATTTAAAATTTTAATTGTTGCTAAAGTGAAAAAAAAAATACTTTTTTTTCCCCCCAAACATTAAATGAAATATGCTTTCACGCGAAAAATAAAAAATTATAAAATGTTTTACTCATGCACATGAAAAAATGAAAATTGAAGACAATGAGATAAATAAATTAGAGTGCTGATTCAATGGATGAAGGATTAGCTTTCCGTGGTTCAAGATGAATCACGTGAGATGAACCAATAGGTTGCTACGTTTGGCTCTTTATCGCTATTTTTTTATTTAAAATTTGAATTCGGCAAATTATCTTTATTATTAGGTAACATGACAGTCCTATGACCGAAATAAATTGTTTTTCAAATAATTTTTCACATATTTCGCATTCTAATAAATAATAAAATACCTTGTTTATTTCATCGTTTCCCAACAAAGTTTAAAAGTGTTTATAAA
Source organism: Salticus scenicus (assembly GCA_963930645.1). NCBI lineage: Eukaryota > Metazoa > Arthropoda > Arachnida > Araneae > Salticidae > Salticus > Salticus scenicus. The sequence continues at coordinate 315,753,307 of OZ005652.1, read as the reverse complement.
AGAAAAGTTAAACTTTTAAAGAGCTAAAATTAACAACAAATAATAATTTTTCAACTATTCTTAAGCATTTTGTCGGTTAAATTTCGACTACGCGAAATAAAAAAGAAGCAAAATAAAAATAGAAATGATTTAGAACAAAAGAATATTAAACGACATAAGTAAACAAAAACATTGGCAGTTATGTCTTTTGCCAAGACCAATCTCCAAACCGTTGCCATAGAAATTTATCAAAAATAAGCTGTTACCAAGGGAACCAACGCATACAGGGTTCATGTCACATGACTCATGTTGGACCATTATCACTCTACTTTATTTATCTCATTGATTGAAAATGGAGTAAAAAAATAATTTAGATAAAGTTACACGAGAGTTCCAAAAATTAATGGAAATATAAATGAACGTTAAATAAATAAATAACAAATAATATTATAGTTTTAAAAAATTAAAGAACACGCTTTTATAGAAATGTGAACTAAAAAGCACAAAATATCTATCTTAGTATTAAAATGCAAGGTAAGAGAAAATCGTGTGAGTGACACACCATAATATTTATATACATTTAAATCCTTGATTAAAATAATTTAGAATTAAACAAAAACCACTTTTTTAAAATCTCCCCTGACTGGGATCGAACGCTAGACCTTTAGGTTCGTAGCGCGGAGCTATACCTCAACACCACGGAGTTCACGTAGGGAAAGTTTTTTTTTATAATATAGATTTTTGTTTGCTCCCAGAGCGGTTACAAACATACATACATACAGGTGAAGCTAATAAAAGCGTGTTAAAAAATTTCCAAACGGTTTCCATACAGTCTCCTTCTCTTGCCACCTAAAATACATACATTAGTTTAAAAAATCTAATTGTCCGATCGATAAGCTGTTTAATCCGTTGGATTCACAAAAATTGCATCTTTCATTTGGTATCTTATTTGTAACGATACGACTGATATTTCTAATTTTTTTTAATTTACTTTCCTTATTTTAAATAAATGTAATTTTTATTGTTCACGTTTTTTTTTTTTTTTTTTTTTTTTTTTTTTTTCTGTCGAAAAAATAATGATAATTTTTTTGGCAACAATTAAATTAAGGAATAATATTAAATATTTTAAATAAATGTAATTTTTATTGTTCACATTTTTTTTTTTTTTTTTTTTTTTCTGTCCAAAAAATAATGATAATTTTTTTTGGCAACAATTAAATTAAGGATTAAAATTAAATGGCCAATTTATCAGTAATTAGAAGGTTTTTATTTTAACATTTTAATTAATTAAAAGAAAACTAAAACAAAATTCGAAAATCGGGCTTCGAGGTGCATCAGGAGAGGTCATTACGAACCACCATGCAAATTTTTGTAGCTCAGCCATCAGCCGTTTTCTTAAAAACCTCTGGAAACCATACACAATGGTTTTTTGTTTGAGATATGAAGGATTTTGTGCAATCACGTTTTGCTCCCAGAGAAGTTACAAACATACATACATACAGGTGAAGCTAATATAAGCGTGTTAAATAGTCGTCTGCTCAATCACGTGATATTGAAAAACAAAGAATCGAATTCAGTAAATATTGTTCTTAAGAGCAAAAATATTAATATTTAATATAAAATAAAATAAAAGTAATATTGTGCACTTGTAATCAGTAGAATATCGTATTTGTGAGTTTAATAATTTTTAAGAATACTTTATATGTTTATTTACTTTCATGATTTCTTTAAATTTTATTTTTGTTTTAAAGCGATATAGAAAAGAGTTTCCTTTAAATATAGTGACAAGCAAAGCGAGAAAAGTCGTCGTTGATTCATTACCGTCATTGATTTTATGAATTAAAAAATAGTTTCGTTAACAAACTTTGATCTATTGGCACGCAGGCAGCATCAGGCCGAGTTTTGTACATTTCGAGTTTGGTTTTGAAATTTTTCCCGCATTCGGAATTCGGTTCAACCGGGGCTTTCCTAATAGTAGATAAAACGATTCATTAATAGTAGTCTAACATGATATAGTATATGATGCATGTAGCTTTTGATACTTTCATGTTGCTTTTCTTATATGAAATGCAACTGATTCACATTTATTTATAAAAAAAAAAATAAAAAAAAAAAAAAAATTATCATGTATTAGCTAGAATATTGTATTGTATATTCACAATAGCTGGTTCGTGAATGTAAAAATTCTTAACTGTAGCAAACTTTCACTCAGTGGTACCATGGTAAACACTGCTATGTTGTTTGCGCCCTGCGAAAATTAGGCCTGCGGCAAACAGCGCCAGAAATGGAAGAACGTCCTCTTCTTTTGTCAGACATCAAAAGCCATTAGGAGCCCCATGAAAATTTGACCTTGAAAACTCCAATTTTCTCGCACCTTTAATTCCGTGTGCTACATTAAACGGGACATTCATTGACTTTCTTACTACGGACTTAATATTTATATAAACTAGAATTTTAAGCTTTAAATATATATAAAATTATAAAAATTCCATTAATTCTTCTTTCGAGGAACACCTTACATTTTTTTTTTTTTTTTTCAATGTTATCTAAAATTCATATTTTTATTTTCCATTTCCTATTGGCTAATCTTCTTTTCACATTCCCCACAATTCTGTTGCCAGGTTATTGAGGCTCTGAAATTCGCTTCCCCTTTATATTTAGGATTAATAATCCGTCTTGGTATTCTGCACAAATGATGGTATGCTTAACGTTCCAAAAACTGCAGTATGCGATTTTTCCTTTTTTACGTTTTAAAATGCTAATATAAATTTACTTTACTGAAAACAGAGTTCGCAGCGTTTCTAAATTTTTATATGCGTTTTATCATTTTATCGACTATTTTAGAAATGTTCTTTTTTAAAGTAATATTATAGCGTTAAGAACTTAAAAAAAAAGAAAAAAAAATATTTTTGAAAATAGTGGTAACGATATAATAGAACAAGCATAAAATTTTAGGAACGCTGCAAGCTTTGTGTAAACATAAAAATAACTCAAAAAGCTTTGTAGACGATCAAATCTTATAAAAATCACACTCCCTTCAAAATTTAGAGAACCCCCTTATTATCAAAACAAGCTGGCATATAGGCTGGTGGTATACATGTAGGGAAAAGTGGGGAAAAACTTACCTTTTAAGCTTTGATCTTAAATGGACGAGTCATTTATACAGGTTATTTTACGAAAATAAGTTGATTTCCTTCCTTAGACATTTAAGATGTAACCTTCTGAACTATGAAGTGGTAGCCTGCATACTTTTTTTTACTTTCTCTTACCCATAGGGTCGATAAAGTATTGTTTTAGGGTCAAATTTTCGAACGAGAGGTTTTGTTATATTTACATGTTCTGAGGTCCCCTGAATACGAAATTCATATTTTTAGCGAATGGTCTGTGTGTCTGTTATCAGCATATCTCAAGAACAAATAGTAGCAGAAATTCCAAACTCGGTATTCTAAATGTGTATCATATAGGGATGCTACAGTAAGCTTTTCGTTGAGATGAAGTAAATGGTTCGTGTACAGGGACATTCAAAAGTATTCATATACATTATGTCTATGGGGGAAATTGCAGCTAAGTAGAGTTTAACATCTATACACTGCACTAAACCAAATGAAAAGAATATATATTTTTTGTATTAGAGATAATCAACTGGAAAAAAAAAATTGTGTATGTAGGGGCCTCGCCTCCCCCTTGGGGGGAAGTCACTCTCGAGGGGAGTAAATTTTCATGATGGGTATCTTTCAAAAGAGCTCGCCAGTACCTTTAAAACTAATGGTAGAACCATCGATCTACGATAATTTAAAATAAAGTTAACGATTTTTTTAATTTTTAATTTTTTTTTTTTTTTCTGTAATATTGGGAATAAATTCAACTTTTTTTTGGATATTTAGTGTTATACTACTTCTCTAATATGGAAACCGTCTGCATTATCACAAAAGATAATTTGTTTAAATGATAATTTTAATAAATTATTTTTAAAAAACAGAATTATTCTTTATTAACCGAATTAAATTCTATATAAATGCGGGTGCATTAATGAAACGGGGGGTTGAGGGGGGCGGTAGCCCCCTCACACATAACTAATTATCATTTAAAACTCTTCCGAAGCCTAATTGGAATTGTTTAACATAGGTTTACATAACAGTACTCGTTATCTTACCTCTTAATCTCCAATATGTATTTATAGTATTAAATTTCTGGGTAAGGGAAAGTCGTGTGAGTGACACACCAGATTATTTTTATTATTGTTTATTTTCTCAATTTCTGCAAAATGACATTACTGCCGTGGGCGGGATAGAACCAGTTGTCATATAAATCCAATGAAAAAGAAAAGCTATTTCAATAAATTTATGGGGGGAGGGGGGGGGGAGGGAATACAGCAATACAAAGTATATGTAAAAAAAATATAAGATGCACGGGGAAAAAAGTGTTTTAAAGGCAAAAATCGCAAATAAAAAACATCATCTCGTTTTTTTTTACAATTACAACTAGCTTCTTTGGCATATCCTCAGCATTGAGCACTGGATCTTCTCTTCATTATCCCTTGAATTTGCATATACAGGGCTGCCACAAGAGATATTTTTTTATCATAATTTTCGTACCACCATTTCCGTAACATAAAATTGATAATAAATTTAGGCAGTTAAAGTGCAGATTTCCGTAAATATAGTATAACTTTTACTTTTTGGAAATAGTGGTAGAAAAAGAATATAAAAAATGTCGCCTGTGGCAGCCCTGCATATAAATAATAGCATAGCTGCCAAGTTTTTAAATTTATTTTGGAATGTTGTTAGTCCCGCACTTTTTTCACACCGTAATATTTGAAGAAAAATTTTCTTCTCTATATAACTACGATTGAATATGAAGAAAATTACTCACAAAATATTACGGTGTGAGAAAAAGGCGGAGCTAACAGCATTCCGGAATAAATAAAAAATAAATTTGAAGCTATGTATATGCAAAAAATGCAGAATTCTTCTTTATATTCATCATTCATAGATAAGATGTTACGTTTGGTGAGATCCAGTTTAAAAAATTTTGACTTAATCTTGCGTTGTTCACATTTACAAGTTCTTATTCTTTTCCTCTTTTTCTTCTTCTTCTTTTTTTTTTTTTTTTTTTTTTTTTTTATCGTCGATATAAAAGTTGGTTTCCTTTTAGAGATTTTTCATTCTTCTACAGTTTCCTTTCTGTCGATTTTCCTTCTTGTTCTGTTAATTATTTATATATTTTTTCTTTCTTTCCTTTACTTTCATATATTTTTCTTTTTATATATTTATTTATTTACTTCTTAATTACATTTTTTCCGATTATAGCTCTAAAATGTATTTCGAGGATGTTAAAATTGCAGTTTCCTCGTTTTCTGATACATATATATATATATATATATATATATATATGTATGTATGTATGTATGTATTCTAAAAGTTATTTAAAGAAAAGATAATTATTCTGGAAACTATGAACTGAAAAGTTATGATCTACACCTAATTTTAAAGTTAGAGAAAAGTTAACAGGAAAAAAAAGAGAGAGAGAGAATTCTGTGTTCAAAGTAATAAATCATGTCAAAAACTAGAAAAGTTGTAAGATCTGATAATTAAAAGAAAATAAGTTTCTTTTACTTTCTTTCGCCTTCCTTTTATTTTATTTTTTACTTTATTCTGAAATATAAATAATAGAGAGCTGGAAAAAATCCCTTATTTCTAAAAACTTTTTTTTTTTTTTTTTTTTTTTTTAAATAATAATTATATTTTAAGCGCCAAGGGTTTTTCTTTAAAAATATTAACAATATAATGCATGTATGTTAAAAAATTCACAGCTGTTTCCTTAAAGAGTATTTAGAAGATATTTACCTGTATTAATTACCTTTATTTTGGATCTTAAATTAACGAGTTTTGTTCATAAATTTGCCGAATGTAGTTTTTGTGACCTCGATTACTGTTAATGAATCTTAATTAATAATAATAATAAAAAAAAAAAGAGCTTTTTTTTTTTTTTTTTTTAATCTATGTAATAGAAATAAAATTCTGTATAAAAAGAATTTAATTTGGGATGACAGAACTTTTTATTTGCTTATTTTTCATATTAAAACATTTGAAAACTGTGTTGCGTTCCTTAGCAACGGTTACTATATTCATCTCTTAAAGATTCTTTTGTGCGTTTTCACTCAATTTTATTTTTTATTTTTTATTTATTTTACTTTTAGTTTCATGGGACAAAAAAAAAAAAAAAAAAAAAAAAAAAGTTTTATTAACTTTAAAAAATGAAGTTGCGCCCCTTAGCAACGATTACTGTATTTCTTTAAATAAATTTTACCTGCATGTTTTCTCACAATTTTATTTTTAAAATATTACTTTAACTTGATTTTTTTTATCTTGTTTATCTAGTAGCAAAAATAAAATAATAAAAAAACTTCCTCTTTTTTTTTTTTTTTTTTTTTTTTCTTGTTCATTTTGTCTGGAAGCAATAATCCTGTTGTCCTAAAAAGCACCAATGCGAATGATTAATGATTAATTTGGCGTTGTCATTAGTTGCGTAGTTTCAGCAATCATGCGCTGAAAAAAAAAAAAAATCAATTTTAACACATTGCAAATTGCTAAATTATTTCATACTCAATTAATTTAGTATTCCACATGCTTACTGAAATAATTAATTTAAATATATGCTGTGATAATGCTTATGGTTATTTACTGGTTTTTATATGCAATAATTTGTCATTTAAACATAGTATTTCTTTTTATCACTTTAATATAATTTTTTGCTGTTATTTTAATAATTGTATTATTTTCATTTGTATAATTTTCAATATCTAGCTGTAAGAGAGACTCAAGTAAATTGCCATATGGGTAGTTAGCATTTAGTTTCTATACCCTGCAACAGTGGACGAAGAAAGCTGTTGTTTTACTAGTGGGGGCTGTATGTATTATTGCAGCATCCACCTTAACCCTTCTTTGAATGGTGATGGAAATTTCCATCATAACATTTAGTGAACGAAAAATTGTACTCAAAAACAGGCGTACTGCAAATTGGTTGCTGCTGGCAACTCTTTTCATGTCTGTTGCATAATAAGGAACGCAGCTGTCAAAAAAAAAAAAAAATAATTGTCACAATCATTACAGCGGGTTTGAACTTGTCTTTCCGCTGTTTGTTGTAGTTGGAAGAAACGTGCAATTTTTAAATATTTTTTTTTTTTTATAATTAACCTGAGATTTTTTTTGCTAATAAAAGTGATGAAATTCACATCGCTATGCAAAGATACAAAGATATATTATTATTTTATTTATTTTCTACTGAGCTTAACATATAAATTTGCATGATGATGGATATTTCCATCATACTGCTTCTTAATTATTTTATATTATATATTTACACTAAGATTTTTTTTAAACGTTTTTCCTTAATCTAGAACATGAATTATATCACCCTGAAACAAAAAAAGAAATCTTTCACAAAAAAAGAAAAAATCTTGCAAAGACAGGGTTCGTACGGTCCTTATTTTTTCCCTGAGTCTTATACCAGTAAATGTTTTAGAACGATTTTCGTTATAAAATAAGTCTTTCTGATTAAGATGAATTTTATTGTTTCAGAATATGAGAATGAATGAGAGAATGAGACTCAGGGAAAAAATAAGGCCCGTACGAACCCTGAAAGAAGGGTTAAATTCAATCTGTTTGGAAGCGTCACGAAGGAAAGATCTATGTTTTAATTTTTTTTTTTTTTTTTTTTTTTTTTTTTTTGTGATTTTTTTTAGTGTATATTTTTTTATGTTTGGTTAATCTATAGATCAAATTAAGGCGCGGCTTATGGCTGTTTTCGAAAAAGCGGTTAACTGTTGTTGCATGTATGTACCATATTACGTTTTTTTCTGACATTTGGGCTTATGTGGTAACCATCTTAGGTTGGTAATTCAGTGAAACAAGTTGACATATTTAGGCATGGAGTTATTGTCATAGCTATAACATTAACATAGCTAGGGCATTGCTTGACTTTCCATAATGATATTTTAAAGACTAAAGACATCTCCAAGAAGAAGAGTTTTTCCTCTCAGCTTCCTGCCAAGACGATGGTGAGGGTTTTCATTGGGCAGTTCCTTAAAACCCGGAGAAACTCAGAAAAATGCCAAAAAATCACATTAGGAAATAAAAAATCGTATTCTTTATGAAATCAAGAACCTATTGACTACCTGAATACAAAGTAAATCACTTTGTTTTGGTCAAATAGAAAAATTGACGAAACCGATGGCAATGAGATTTGCATGTCCACCATAGTAGAAATGGTGAAAAATGGAGATGGCAAGAATGATTAAAATTTGCACGGCCAAATTAAAATTGTACAAAATTTACCCCACCTACTGAAATAAAAAAAGCGAGTAACTCCAACATCGGCGATTGATTTCAAAGACTGATTCTATTTATAGGTAGCTATAACAATAAGTAGATTTTATTTTACTTGATGAGTTCGTTATTTTTTTTTTTTTTTCCTCTTTTCTCTCTCTCTCTCTTTTTTTTTTTTTTTTTTTTACAGACTTTAAGCCAAACATTATTAAAGTTTTATTTTTGGTAAAGTTTTATTTTGATAAAGTATTATTATTAATTTTTGACCAAACATTATTAACGTAAAATGTTTTTGGGAAAAAAAAAAACTATCCTTAAGGAATTTTTAGTGAAACCACAGTAATTACTCATATCATGTATGATGAGTAATTACTGTGGTAATTCCTCATCATCACCTCATCATCAGTAATTACTGTGGTAATGATGAGTAATTCTGTTACTATCATATAGAAAACATAACTAATAGAAAAACTAGCCATAGGAGTTCATTTTCTTGAATTGATTTAGGAGATTACGATACCAGCTAACCATTTCACAACTCTACCATTCTCTTTATATCTCAAATTAAAAAGGAAAGTAAAAAACTAAATATAAGAGATAAAACCAGTTGCATTTCAGTGCAAATCACAAGATTATGCTAAAATAAATTGGTTTATTTAACGCTACATATACTTGATGAAAAGATTAATTTATATGTATTCTATTAGGATTCAGAATGCTATTTATTATTTTCTGTTTGCAATAAACTGCCATTAACACTGTATTTATAGTCAGATATCCCTTTTCTTCTTTCCCATGCAAACTATAGAACTTCTATTGCTTTGTTTTATAAAGATGTCTCCTTCAAAAATGCAGTTTTTCGATTTCTGTTTTTTGTATATTAGTCTTTGAACTGGTCGACATTTAGATTAATAAGCATTTTTTTCAAAATATATCTTTATATATATATATACACCTACCAATAAATATTTGGACAAATTCGAATTTAGATGTTTTGTCAAATACCTAAAAAAGCATTTTAGGAATCATCTTGAAACTTTGGTAGTGTAAAGAACACGTTACACCTCATATACTTTAGCAAAAATTGTGTCCTGAAAAGGAAAAGGGAACCAGTAAAAAATTAAGCAAAAGTAAAAATGTTTTGGATCACCCTGCAAAAATTAATGCGTTTTGGCTGTAGTATGTGATTAAGAGGATTTTTCTCATTATCTGTATATATTTTTATAATTCTATCACATACATTCATGCAAATATAACGGTTTGTTTTAAAATTTGAAAAAAAAAAAAAAAATCGCTTACACGTAGAGTGTTAGACCCAGTGCAAACACATTCATAGAAAATTTTGCATACCGTATTAGATCCAGCGTACTGCAATCAGAATGCAAAAATGCTAAATATCTTACGAAATATGAGCATTTTTACAAAATAATTTTTAACTACGCATGCGCAAGCTTTTAAAAAATTTCACTTGAATAATTTTATAGCCAAAAGTATTGAACAACTTATGTGAAAATCCCAAACAAATATCGTGTAAATTCAAAACGTTATGAAAAATAGAATGAACGGCATTTCAGTTCTCTCAAAATAAAAGCTAAACTTTAAGGGGTTTTACTTACATTTTTTATTTTGATTCAATCAATTGCTAAAGATAACACAGTATTCACTGATGGTAAATAAATATTGATAAAACCCCCTATCATATTTTTTTTAAATTGAGAAAACTGAAATTCTGTTCTTTCAATCGCTCATAACTTTTTGAATTTACACGATATTTGTTTGGAGTTTTCGTATAAGTTGTTCAATACTTTTGGCTATTAAATTATGCAAATGAATTTTTTTTAAAAGCTAGCGCATGCGTAATTTATTTAGTAAAAATGCTCATATTTCACAAGATAGTCAACGTTTTTGCATTCTGATTGCAGTATGCTGTGTCTAATGTAGTATGCCAAGTTTCCTATAAATGGTTTTGCACCGGATCTAATACCTACGTGCTATAATTAAAAACGTAGATTTTATTTTATTTTATTTTATTTTATTTTTTTGTAATTAAAAAAAAAAATTGAAAGAAAAGTTATGTATCCATGAATGTATGTGGTAGCCTCACAAAACTTTATGCAGATAATGAGAAAAATCCTGATAATCACATGCTACAGCTGAAACGCGCTCAAAGCATTGCTTTTTACATGGTGATCCAAAATATTTTGATTTTTGTTTAATTTTTACCATGGTCCCTTTTTCCTGTTCTGGACACACCATTTAGTGACATATGTGATGTATAACATGTTCTTCGGTAGTGTGTGTATATATACTGAAATTGAAAATTAAGAGTTCTGCATTTATATAGCTGCCAAAACTTGCAATTTTTAAATCAGATTTATCTCTAGTATTTTTAAACAAGAAATTTACCAACACATGTATATTTATAAAAATAAAATGAAATAAAATAAAAATATTTATAAAAACTTTCTGGAATGAAGTCTCCGTTAAAAAAAAAAAAAAAAAAAAAAAAAAAAGAGACCTTATCATCTACATGCGTTTATTAATACAATAAACATTTAAATTTGTTTTTTCAAAAAATTGTTCACTAAGCCAAAAGGCAATAGGTCCATAAACATATCGCCTTTTAGCTTAATGAGCTTTTTTTAAAATATAAGTATTTCTTTTAGCATAGAAAATTAGAATCCAATGTTTATTTAACGTAATATTTTTTTTTTTTTTTCTTCAAAGAGGATGAGGGTATATAAGCAAGTTTTTCGGCCCTGAAATTAAAGAAAATATCAACTTGATCACACATAAAAAATTTTTACGTTTAATTATTTTAGAGCATGTGTATTTTAAGTTTCAATCACAATATTTTTATACTATTCGCAGAAACTGCTTGTTCCCCAGGTGCCCCAAAATTTCACAATTTTACATTTTCGGCCGAAATTCCTCCATTTTTTATTACCATGTTTTCATTATCATCGACTCTTCTTTGTTTGTATGTTTGTCCAGTACAAATCTTACAATCGATTTTTAATTAACTTCCCGACTAGTTAGACATTTGAAACTTTCAGGACAGCTCGGTGACAATACAGTTTTTAATACATTTAGTCAACTGTTTCAGGTCCCTACTCCTTCGGCAGCGTTTATATGATTCGGCAGAAAATTTATTTAACTAACTTCCTGACTACCTAGACATTTGAAACTTTCAGAATAGTTCATGACACGGTGAAAATGCATTTTAAAAAATAATTTTAGCCAGCTGCTTTGGGTTCCTGCTGCCCTAGGCAGCGTTAGCAGTACAAAGCTTGCAATCGATTTTTGACTAACTTCCCGACTAGCTAGACATTTGAAACTTTCAGGATAGCTCAGAACACAGTGACAATACATTTTTTAATACTTTTAGTCAACTGTTTCAGGTCCCTACTGCCTTCGGCAGCGTTTGTATGATTCAACAGAAAATTTATTTAACTAACTTCCCGACTAGCTAAACATTTGAAACTTTTAGAATAGTTCAGAACACGGTGAAAATGCATTTTTTAAATATTTTTAACCAACTGTTTCGGGTTCCTGCTGCCTTCGGCAGCGTTACCAGTACAATGCTTGTAATCGATTTTTCACTAACTTCCCGACTAGCTAGACATTTGAAACTTTCAGAATAGTTCAGAACACGGTGGAAATGCATTTTGTAAATATTTTTAACCATCTGCTTCGGGACCCGGCTGCCTTCGGCATCGTTACCAGTTGAAAGCTTGCAATCGATTTTTAACTAACTTCCCAGCTAGCTAGGCCATTTGAAACTTTTATAATAGCTCAAAACACGAGAGCAATGATTTTTTTTTTAAATACTTTTAGCCAATTGTTCTGGGTTCCCGCTGCCTTCGGTACCGTTCATATTATTCAACAGAAAATTTCAAAACATGGTATATAAAAAGTTCTTTTTATCTTGTAATTATTAGAGGCTTGACCCACTTTTTTTATATGAGCGCAAACGATCAAAACTTTCTTATTGAAATATATTATGAAGTACACTGTGACGTAAATTATACATAAGGATAAAAGTATTGCTCCTTTACTCTTTTATAGAAAAAGTTAAATCTGAAAGAAAAACACAACATTAATTACAGTGAATACATTGGGTTCCTCTTTTTTATCTCGCTATACGTAAGTTTCGTTTTATATGCTTTTACATGCGTTTAAAGTTTTTCTTACCGGAAAAATTTTAGGTTTCTGCTTCTTTAGCTGACTTATATGTTTTCTCATCCCATTATTTCAAAAAAAATGCATGTAATACGTGTAATAATGTGTAATGGAATTCGTGTAGTTGTTTCACACTAGATTTTTTTCCCTTAAACTTGTTATTGTTCCAAATACCTTCATATTATCTGCAGTTTTTCTTCCTTTTTATAGTTTTTTTTTAGCTAGGTTGCATTAGTAGTTTTTTTCACATACTTAAATTTTGCGATTTTCTTTCTTTCTTTTTTTTTTTTTTTTTTTTCCTTTTCATGCTGTTTTCTTTTTCCCCTTCTAAAGTTAGGTGCACATCTTGTTTTTCCGCCTACACTTTTTATTTCAAACCCTATTATATTATTATAAAAGAAATGCTTCTTTTTATGTGTTTTACCAATCTTAAAAGTTTGGCTTATGATTTCAGGGACACTTTGTATATTCATTTGTAATGTAAACATAAATACAGAAAATCTTGTTCTAAAATTACGTCACTTTCAACAATTACACCTACAAGCCTACATTATATTTAACATTATTCCAGCAATGACGGTGAGGGGTTTACGCATTGACACTCTTATGTCACATTTCATAGGAGTTATACTGAACTTTTGGAGTTAATTCGCATCATTATCCCCAAATTCTTATGTACTCGCTCTCATCTGGAACGGTCGGTAGGTAAGTTCGTGAATGTCACGCTAATTTCGTCGCTCTGGGACTTAGTTGTTTAGAGCGTCATGGTAATAACGCGGTGGTCGAGAGTTCGATTCCCCGATGGTCCGGCGTATCAATTTTTAAAGATAATTATTAGAGAAGGTGTCAATTGATAAAAGAGAATTTTTCATTGACTACACAGTATCCTAAGAATTTTTTAAGAAGCTTTTTTTTTTAAGATATTAAAAAACACTATTTTTTTTTATTATTATTCTCGTGAAAATATATTTTATTATATGTCGAAAAATAAATTAACTCGTAAACTCTTTTGGCAACAATTAAAAATTAAAGTAACTAATTTTAAAGTTTTATTATCTAGAAAAAATATGATAAAATTTGCAAATTCATAACTTTGGAAAGATTTGTGGGATACGATAGATTAAGAATTTGGGTTTTTAAATGTTTTTTAAATAGCTTATTTATTTATAGTATCTAACCATTCATGTAATAAAATTGGAACTTGAAACTTCTCAGGGTAGAAAAACCCTCTAATGGACCCTCATCCTTTGCTCACTAAGGTAAAAGGCAACGTGTTCAAAGAGTGTAAATAAAAAACAGAATTTTCAATTTAAAACATGTTTAGAAAATTTCTTAATAAAGTTTCAGCAACAGTCATTTTAGTATTGGATGCTTGTCGCGTGGCTCCGAAGCTTGGTAACAGTTGAAGCGGTAGACAGCACCACCTGGTACAGACTGCGCGACTTTTTTATTCAACAGCCACCAAAGAATTTTAAAAGTGGGATATGATATACATAAAAGGCGAATAGAATCGAATATACGTCGTTTATATATATATATATCATATGTCACTTCTTAAAATTATTGATGACAATTGAATAAAAAAGCCTCGTAATCTGTACCAGGTGACGCTGTCTATCGCTTCAACTGTTGCTAAGTTTTCGAGCTACGCGACAGGCATCTAGTTAAGGAGGCTATGTTAGTATTCTTATTCAATTTACATCATGAATTTGCAAAAATATTTTGTTTTAACAAAACTCGTCTTCCTTATCTATAAATTAATTTGAAAATCTTTCAAGAAACATTCGATAAATCTTTCTATATTATGTGATATAGGTGTATAAAGAAGGAAAGAATCGTTGAAGTCTATCTCACTTGTCGACAGGTATTATTCTAAAGAATTCTTGAGTTATTATTAAGCAATATTTACATAACGATCACTTTAACCCTTTGAATAAAGTCCCATTAAAATAATTCCTCAATATAGCCTAAATTTACCACAGGATTTCATTGGGCTTAAGATTTAGTCCCTTAGTTTAAGCTTTCCCTATAGTTAATCTGTAGTTTAAGCTAAATTTAATACTTTCGTGACCGCTGACGTAGATCCACGTCTTTTGAAAATCTGTAACTCCACCAGTGGGCGTTTCTTCCGCAATTTGTATGCTATTTATTTCTTAAATATAGAACCAATATTCAGAGTTTTACAATGAAATATACTATGGATACAAATACTTTGATTAGAAAGAATATAATTATAATGTATATCCATTTCTAATATAAATGTGAATACAGAAAATTTTGTTCTGAAATATTGTAACATAGGAGAATAACGCCCACAGGCGGACCTTACTGTCAAAAATTCAAAATCATGCGGTCACGAAAGTGTTAATATGAAATGATTCTCATGCATAAAGAAATATAATAAAAAATTTTCAAACTGTTTTTCCAAAAATAAAATAATTTAGGATATAAAGAGTTAAAACCCATATTTCCAGCTCACCAGTAAATACCAGTTTATCCTTTTTTTTTTTTTTTTTTTTTTATGAAATTTTAAATGAAGAATGGTTTTGAAATTACAAGTCTAACTCATCGATTACAATACATAGAAAAAGCAATTATTTTAAATGTGAACTTATTACAATAATTCTGTCATGTAAATTATTATATTATTAGGAATAATCTTTTTCATACTTTTTAATCGACATCACCGTACAGAACAAAACACACGCTACACATAACTGACATGAAAATAGAAGGGGGCAAAATCTGCTGTTGAATTTTGGGGATAAACCCGCTAATACAGAGTGGGGATATACCCACTATGCAAAATCGATTGTCATTGCAGTCGAAAGCCAAACTTCTACTGCGATCTTGTTATGGACACATGACCATGGAAACCCGCAGAACTTGTTCAACATGCGCAGATGACAGAACATGCCGCCCAAGATTGCAATGGACGCAGCACATTCAAAGTTCTAGTTACATGAAGGAAAACACAATGCAATATAATAATATAAACGAAGAATTAAAATACGAGTACAATTATACATAAGGATATATTATACAAAGGGCATATCATACATTAATACTAAATGCAATATTATAAAAGTACACACAGGGGGAAAAGTTTTTTTTTTTTTTTTTTCTTTTAATCATTAATTGGCAAAATAGCCAATTTTGAAATAGCTCTTTTCAGTATTCCACCTTTTGTACGAATATTTACAACTCTGACAATATTTTTCTTTCCTTTATAGGTTTTAATAATGCGGCCTAATAGCTATATTAGAGGTGGCAAATTATCCTCTTTTATGACGACCATATCGCCTACTTTTACGTTTTGTGTTTCAGTGTACCACTTGGTCCTTTGCTCTAGACTGTTTAAGTAATTGTTGGACCAAAATTTCCAAAACTTTTGAGTTAATTTACATGTTTGTTGCCACAAATTTAATCTTCTGATTTGAATGATGGTCTGTGAGGGTTCGGAGATGGACGTTAGCGATCAGCCGATAAGGAAATTACAAGGGATCAGAATTTTCAAATTCTCTATGTCTGCTGAAAGAGGGGTTAATGGACGGGAATTCAACCTTGATTTAATTTGAATCATGATGGTTTGAAATCCTTCTTACGCCAATTTAGCATCACCTATAATATGTTTGTAATAATACCTAAAGAATTTAATCACGGCTTACCATAAACCACCAAGATTTTGTGCCCTAGGAGAGATGAACTTCCATTCGATTTTTCTCATTTAAGGGGAAATTTGTGAAATTTTCATCTTGCTGGGAAACTAATTAAAAATTTCCCTTAAGTCTACATTGGCTCGAACAAGATTGCTCCCATTACCGAAAAAATTTTAGTGCACTTACATCGTCCGCCGATAACGTTTTGAGGCAGCTATAAGTGACTTAAATGTTAAGTCCGAGACGATTTCTACGTGTACTGCCTTAGTTGTAAGGCAAACGAAAAGAACAACATAAATTTTCATGGGAGGTCCTTACATATTTTTTTTTAAAGAATGGGTCACAGAAATCTATTTCCGTACTATTAAATGCGAATTCCGGATACATCCTCTCCTTGGGCAGATCACCCATTTTCTGAGAACATAATTTAGGGTTAGCCCTAAAAATTTTAATACAATTATGGACAATTTTACGAAACGCTTTTCGACCATTTAAAGTCCAATATTTTTGCCTAATATTTTTAAGTAATTTTGAGGACCTGCATGGGGAAATTTCTCATAAAAATATTTAATAACTATTTCACTGAATTTACCTTTTAGCAATATTACAGGATGTTTTTCTCTCTCAACTGATATCTGAATTTTGTAACCTTCCTCCGACTCTTAATAAACCCTCAGAGTCACTGCTACGAGAAATACAATTGTTGAGTTTTAGACCTGTTATGTCGGTGTAACCCCCGTTTTTCCTACCCCCTGTTTTTCCCATTCAAGCTTCCCTTTCCAGCTATTTAGGGATTTGTCCTGTAATTATGGGGAAAACAAGTGGAAAGGAAATTTCAGTTCAATGAAATGGTGGGTGCTAGTTACGTAAGGAGATTAGTGTCCAGTTCATCCCTTTTTATCAGTTGATACGACTCACAGTCTCAAGTGCACAAACCCATGGTGAATTACAATTTTCACTTGTCATTTTTTGCGCCTAATTTATGACCACGTTACTGTCATAAAAATATTTCTCTTTTTACAGTGCACTCCCAGAAATTCATACAGCCCGAGACCAGAGACTGCGCGAATTTTAAAATTTTGTAGATTTTTTTTTTTTCATTTTAAAATTAGAATTTTGATATTGTAATGCATTGAAAATGATTGTCATTACATAAGATATATGAAATGTGTAGATGGAGGCAAATAAAGAGTATAAATAATGTAATAAAAGTGCACATATAAAATTTATAGTATAGCAACATTTATAATATAGCAACTTTTTATTTATTTAAGCAACTTTTTTAATAATTTCTATCAAAAAGGAATTCTTTTTAAAAGAAAGTGGGCATATCCTGCTAGTATAAGAATAATTGTATAATAAATTTGCGACTTTTATTAAAGTTTAAAAATATAGGTAAAGACAAGTAATTTATTTATTTATATTTTTCAGTCTATGGATTCTTTTTTTTTTTTCCCTTGTGTGTGTGTTTAAGCACAAATATTATTGAATTAAAAGAATTTAGGTACTTATCTTCAAGACCTAGACCTTGCTTAAAATTAACTTTCCTTATCTCTTTAGACTTCATTTCTAAAATAACACCATTGAAGTAAGTTCTATCATGATTTTCTTCTTTAACCTTTATCATAAATTTCAATGTTTAAATTAGTTGTGATCAGCAGATTTCTGAAGTCTGCTGAAATTTTCAAAATCCTTGTTTATTATTATCTTAAAAAAAATCTTATATTTTCAGTTTAAACACATCGATACATAAGCTCAATAAAAACCAGCAAGTAAAAAATCACATAAATGCTGTTAAAAAAAAAAAAGAAAAATAAAATAAACATAATATTTCAATTTATTTAATTTATATATATATATATATATATTTAATTTCCTACTACCAATTGTTATTTCTCAGTTTATTAATACATCACCAAAAAATGTTTATCATGATAATTTCTGAAATACTGAATTAATTAACAAACTTTGGGCTTATAAAACTGAAAGTAAAAGTTAATAATTAAAACAACCGAAAAAAATAAAAAATAAAAGTTTAAATGAATGTTTTCTAATAGTTCTCATTTTGTTTGGAGATGTAATATTTGGAATTCGACTAAATTTGAAAATGAGTTGGCCAGCAGGTAATTAAAAAAGAAATTCTACTGTTTATTCTGTTTTACGGGAGTTTTTATTTTATTTTATTTTTTAAATATAAATATATTCATATTAAACTTTTGTGCTTGTATTTATTATTTAAGTAAATAATAATAATAAACTAAGTCTTATCCTATTAAAAAAATTAACAATTATGCTTGAGTAGACCATTTTGGTAACTAAGAAAAAATAATTAAGTGCCATTGCCACCTGTTTTTCACATTCTAATTTCTAACTCTTGGTTTTATTTCTAACTCTCGTATTTATTTGCCAAGTTTTTCTGCATCTTAGCTTCTAAGTTTTTAGGATTATTGCATTCAAAATACACAACTATAGTCTTAAATGAGCTTGAAAAATGTATGTTATACCCCCATTTCGCCGACAAAATGGGGGTGAACATTCACTGTCGGCGAAACAGGTGTTAAACCGATATTTTCGATTTTCCCTTCTTTGGGGAATTTGTCAACGAAAGGGGGTAGGAAATTTTCGCGTCGGCGAAACGGGGGTATAACAGTTATGTCATCCCTAAATTCTCCACTTTGTACTGATTTTAAGATAAAACTGAGGGCAACACTTTCTTCTTCAGGTCCTAGGTATCCAGTTTTTCTCTTCCCAGGATTCCTTACATTACTTATAAACTTGAAAATAAACGCTAAAACATGTATAATTATATAAAAAATATTACTATTTGTTAAAAAATTATCTACAAATTTCAAATTTTAGGTTGTAACATAAAAAGTAAAATTGGGTTCAGAATCACTAAGGCCCTTTTTAGCCTCAGGATAATAGTCCTTTTCTGGAAGAATAATGCTCTCGTCTGAAATTGGCAAGTCCGGATCAATCAAGAAATTTAGGCCATGCCACCAAATGGAACTGAATAAAAGTGAATTAACATTAATCAATCCGGTCAATAGGTTAGCAGTATTGTCCTTTCTGGAAAAATGATACCAGGAATTTGAATCACTTAAAGTTTTTATTTCAATCACTGGATAAGCCACAAACTGTTTCTACCGCTCGGCTGAGCTTTTTATCGAGTACAGTGTTATCTTGGAGTCGGACCAGTAGTAAACTGTTGATTCTATCTAGGATAGGTCACACTGTTAGGCGATTGTTTTTGAGTACTTGGCGGAGAAGCAAAACACGGTTTTGTTCGTTCACGGCAATCTCGGTGCTAGCGAATTTATCGCCTAACAGCGCTAAATCGCCAAATATGCTTAATTTTGATAATTTTTTGTGATCGCTGTAATTCATTCAGCCGATAATTTTTCCACTTCCTGGTGTTTTATGATGAGTAGAATCAGATATATATTTTTTTAAATGTTTTTTGATGACCACACATTTTGAACGTTTCTTCGTAAGGCCAGGGTTCCCACGACCCGATTTTTTTCAATGACTCTTCCACCAGTATTATCTAAAAATAAATGTCTTCTTCACTGTACATTTAAGATAAATGTACCTTAAGATTATTCTAGTGTAAGAGTCCTTGAAAAAAAGGTGCGACCGTGGGAACCCTGAAGGCGATTCTCGAAGATTTATTCTACCAATTTCGGTCAATTCAGACGAAATACACAAAATTTACTTTGTTCTTTTACAAAATATCCGCAAAAAATAGCTTTACATATTGGCGCAGCGCTATCTATTCACGAATATCATAACTAATTTTTTTTTTTTTTTTCTATTTTTACAGAGCACAGCGCCCTCTAAGTATTCTTATCAATAGGTCGTGCTGCGCCAATATCTAAAGCGATTTCTGTATATATATATATATATAATTTTTTTTTTTGTGGAAAACAAATTAAATTTTGTGTATTTCGTCTGGATTAACCGAAATTGATAGAATGAATCTGCAAAAATGAACATCTGTGAAATAGTTTTTCCTTTATTAATTTTTTATAAAAAAAAAATTGCAAAATCGTTTTAAATATTGGCGTAATGCTATTCACGAAAATGTTAACTTTTTTTTTTTTTTTTTTTTTTTTTTCAGAGCACAGAGGGAAAAATAGTTAAGTGTATTGGGAAAAAAAGTTAAGTGTCACTGCGCTCTAAGAAAATCTAAGAAAAAAAGAGTTACAATTTTTGTCAATACGTCGCAACGCCAAAATCTAAGACGATTTTTGCAGATTTTTTGTAAAAACAAAATAAATTTTGTGCATTTCGTCTCGATTCACCGAAATTGATAGATTGAATCTTGAAAAAGCGCCTTAAATATTGGAACTACCTATACATAACTACCTAATGACAAAAATGTCAACTCTTTTTTTTTTTTTTTTTTCTTTTTCGATTTTCGCATTGACATCCTTTGTACAATATGCCAGTGAAATTTTGTTTCGTTTGGAGCCATAGAACCGGCTCTAGAGCCTTCTGAATAGGGAACTTTAATTATAACAACCTTTATTGTTAGTACACGCCTTTTCTTTTCTTTCCACTAGTCTTTTTTTTTAGAGTGTTTTTATTTAATTATAATTAAACTTGAAGAAAACTTATTCTAAAAATAAAATGTTGTGAAAAGGGGGCGGGTATTAACAATGCTACGAAATATTAAGACACTCACAACCGCGTGTTTTTGTCTTTTTCCCAGTAAGATCCGCCTGTGAGCGTTTTTCTCCCCAGTTACAATATTTCAGAACAAAACTCACCATATTCACATTTATATTACAAATGGATATACATTATAATTATACTCTTCCTAATCAAATTATTTAATAATATCCATAGTATAATGATAGTACAAATATGAATATTAGGTATAATTTTAAGAAATAAATATCATAAAAATTACTTAATAAACGCCCACTGGTGAAGTTAGAGATCTTCGAATGACAACTACGTCAGCGGTCGCGAAAGTGTTAAGTAGAATGCTGGCAGGTACGCATTTTCACATGTTAAAATGGAAGTATTGTGTTCGGTCCAAAATTTTGATATCGAGATTTCACCTGATTTAAATGATTAATGTGTCCACAGTTGCATTGCAAATGTAGATGCCTTAATAACGAAAAGAAATAGGCAAAAATTAATGTGGGACTTTGGTTTTTAAATTTGTGCTGGTACTGGTGGGTTCCAGTGCACACTATTAATGAATTCTTGTTCGTTCCATCTAATATATAAATATTCCCTAAAATAAATGCGTCCCAATGCAAATTAATCTCCGTCAGAATTAGGAATTATATCGATCGTTGCAGCTCTGAATAATGTCTATTTGTAAGGCACCGCCTATCCATTGTAACAAAACTCTTTTAAAATTTTTAGGACATTTACAATATTTTTTTGGAAAAACGAATTTTAAAGGTTACGTATTTATTTTTGGTTTTGCATAGTTGCAAATATTTCTCACATAATTTAGTTTGTTATAATTGGCCACACCACACTAAATTATTAAAATCGCAATTACATGTTGGAGAAGACTACTTTCCATTCAAAGCGGTGTAAAATAAAATAAAATAACATAAATAATAGTAATAATAAGTGTTATCAACTTTGGCTTTTAACTGAAATAAAAGCTTAATTTTTCTTTCTATATATAATGTGCCAACATCTACACAGTAGACAAGTATATATATATATATATATATATATATATATATACATATATATATATATATATAAGACTTTTATCAATATACATTCTCGATCTACATGGATTTCCTCAATTTTCAATCTCTGACGTTTGTTTGTTTGTCCAGTACAAATCTCGCAATCGATTTTTAACTAACTTCCCGATTAGCTAGATGTTTGAAATTTTCAGGACAGCTCAGAACACGGTGACAATGCATTTTTTTTAATTCTTTTAGTCAGCTGTTTCAGGTCCCGCTGCCTTCGGCAGCGTTTATATGATTCTACAACTAACTTCCCGACTAGCTAGACATATGAAACTTTCAGAATAGTTCAGAACACGGTGAAAATGCATTTTTAAAATATTTTTAACCAACTGCTTCGGGTTCCTGCTGCCTTCGACAGCATTACCAGTATAAAGCTTGCAATCGATTTTTTATTAACTTCCCGACTACCTAGACATTTGAAACTTTCAGGATAGCTCAGAACACGGTAACAATACTTTTTTTAATACTTTTAGTCAACTGTTTCAGGTCCCAACTGCTTTCGGCAGCATTTATATGATTCAACAGAACATTTATTTAACTAACTTCCTGACTAGCTAGACATTTGAAACTTTCAGAATAGTTCAGAACACGGTGAAAATGCATTTTTTAAATACTTTTAGCCAACTATTTAGGATTCCTGCTGCCTTCGGCAGCGTTACCAGTACAGAGCTTGAAATAGATTTTTCACCAACTTCCAGACTAGCTAGACATTTGAAACTTTCAGGATAGCTCAGAACACTGTGACAATACGTTTTTTAAATACTTTTAGTCAACTGTTTCAGGATCCTACTGCATTCGGCAGCGTTTATATAATTCAACGGAAAATTTATTTAACTAACTTCCCGACTAGCTAGACATTTGAAACTTTCAGAATAGTTCAGAACACGGTGAAAATGGAATTCGCTATGGAATTTCCGTATGGAAATGGGGTAAATACCAACATTAGTGTGTCTACAGTGACACCCGAAAGAATACGATCCCTTAGAAAAATCTAGCTATACCATTCTAAACTAGACTTATTAGAAATCAACCGGCACCATCGTCATGTTTCTCCAATAATGTACTTTTTTTCTCCAACCTGTACATTACACTTGCCAACATCCTAATTAATATTTCGCAGTGTTGATTGTCCCGCCCTTTTTTCACACCAGTAAATTTTTAGAGTAATGTTCTTCGAATTTAATTACGATTAAATACGATGGAAAATACACTAAAAATATACTGGTGTAAAAAAGAAGGCGGGGCTAAAAATACTACGGAATATTAATTAGTATGTTGGCAAGTATGTGTTTCCATAGTATATTTGTCTGTAAAAATATTAATATTGATCATACTTGCCAACCATCTCATTAATAATCGTAACATTGTTACGCCCCTTTAAAACACACTCTTTTTTACACACCACTTTAATTTTAGTGTAAATTTTAAAAAATGTAGTTACGATAAAATAAGAATAAAATTACTCTAAAAAAAGACTGGTGTGAAAAAAAAAAGGCGGGTACTAAAAGTGTTACGATTCATAATGAGATGGTTGGCAAGTATGATATTGGGTATGTTTTGAAGAAAGAAACAACATACGAATTGCGAAAGAAACATCCACTAGTGGGGCTACAGATCTTAAAATGAATGTCAGCGGTCCTGAAAGTGTTAAGAAGAATTTTGACAGGCATGTATGCTGCAGATTTTGAAAAACGCGCTAAGCAGCACATCCAGCTAGAGTTTCTTCAGTCACGTTTACAAGTTAGAGGTGTAAGTGTCAAATATCAAATTTATAACAAAAATGAAGCATGAAATACCAGTATAAGAAAACTCCAAGAAAATAATTTATAATAGTAATTATATAAATACTAATTCACATATTTGCGATCAAATTTATCAATAATATTATAAAATTTTTATCTTAGAGGATAATATCTTGGAGGATAATTGTATTACTTGTAAATATTGTGAGAAATAAATCAGAATATTTTTTATCTACTTAAATAAATCTTTGTAAAGAAACAACTTTTTATATATATTTACACCACTCAATGTTAGTTCTTTAAATATAAATTATTTAATTAATTCCAGTACTCAGAGCGTCGTAGATAAATCAAACATCGTTATTGAATTAGAGTGTATCTGCCGAACGGTTGGGTATGCTAATAAATGAATAGTTATTGCTTGCTACCCGATTACCGTTTTTAACGGAGTTAAATAAAATAAAAATTTCTGTTAAATTTTTCAGGTAGCCAAAAATTGTGAAATTTGGCAACTATGTTTCTTCGTCGTGATTGTTCAGCCTTATTCTGGTCTAGAAATTTAAAAAAATCGATTTTTTTTTTTTTTTTTTTTTTTTTTCATATTTTGAAAGTTTAGACTTTCAAAAATATGATCCTAAAAGGATTTTTCAAAATTCGAATTATTTTCGGAGATACAGCCGATTTTGTGACGTGGCGTCCGAGCCGGCCGAGCGGAGCGAGTCAAACAATGAACGGCAGATGCTGCCGGACGACTTGAGGGCTCGTTCCTTCCAGGAATTCTTTTGTACTCCACACAAGCCTTTTATTCATGCTCTTTCTATGTATATATATATATATATATATATACCCGAATATACTTACTAAATATACCATTCCATTAGAATTGTTTCCTAAACTTTAAACGCGTTTTTCTCGAAACTACTTTTTTTGAGGTGGTTGACATGATATTTCAAGTTCTACTGAACCGATTGCTTTGAAATTTGCTATATATCTTGTTTATACAACTCTCTATCGCGTCTGCCTTGGATTTTAAAAAATTTTAATTTTCAATATTTTTAAAAAATTCGAAAAGGTCGAAAAAAGTCGAGTAAAAAAATTTTTTTTTTCAAATCGACGCCATTTTGTCATTTTTTTTTTTTTTTTTTTTTTTTGAAAATGGTCAACCCGATAGCGACATCTTTATTAATGAAGCATTTGTTTGATTTTTTTGTTTTAGATCACTACAAGGGTTGAAATCATGTCAACCAGGACGCACCGTTTTTTTTTGAAGCCCCCACTCCATCGGCCTGTATCTCGGCGAATTTTTTTTTTTTTTTTTTTGTGATTTTTTTTTTTTACATTCTCAAAATGTCAATAAAAAACATATAAAAAAAATCCCTTTTCGGCAAGCTTAAAGGCAAAGGTAGATTCCTTTACGTTAATATTACAAATGTAAAGAAATTTTACATATGGATTGATACTTAACCAATGGCTTTGTTCTCACACATTGTATTACTTAAGCCGCTATTCTGTTTTCAAGAAATTTAATTTTCAACTGCAAAAGGGATTCAATCTACTTAAAATTTTAGGCTAGATTTATTGGTCTGTAAATGTTTCAATTTTTTAGAACTGAAGCTCATAATCATTCAACAAATAGAAGTCTTAAAGATATACAATCCCAGCAATGGTGAATCCCGGAGGGGGCTGTTGGTCTACACCCCTCCTCCCTACCCAAGCTTAATCAAAATTATGATTTTTATTTAAAATCCATATAACTGTTGTTCAATATCTTTCTTTTAAAGAAAAAATAGAAACGTGAAAATGCACTTGTGACCTTACTAGCACTGGTAAGCCTGGCGCTGCTATGGTCAAGTCAAATACAGTTAAGTGGTAGCGGTTTTTGGATAGTTATTTCATTGTAATTTTTATTGAATTATTGAGAGTTTTGTATTGTGTTTTTGTGATTCTTATTGTCAGATGAATAAAAATTGTAACGTGAAACTGTTTTGGTTGATATAAGCTGGAACATTAACATTAACATTAGTTAACATTGGACCATTTGGCACCGCTGAATTTCAATGTTAATTGTTATGAATTTAGTAAATTGTATGATTTTCCAAAATTTTGGTGACAAAACTTGCGACTTAATAATGAAATTTGTGATTTGGCGGCAAAATTTGATAGTTGACGACGAAAGATTTGACTTGGCGACGTAATTTCGTGTCTGACGACAAAATTTGGCGAGCTTGGCGGTGGAGAAAGGCAGCTTTGGCATCATTATATTTTCTTTCCACGCGAAAACCTCATATCTCTTCACAGACCAATATCTTATTTCGACAAGATAAAAAGTCAAAGGAAGCTGTAACGTATTACTCTCTATCGTAAATTTTAAATTCTTGCCTAAACCGACATTCTAAACTATTCACCACAAACGATATTTGTATTAAGATTGACGTATTATTGTAATAATATATTTTAAATGATTAATTAAAGCGTTTAAGATGGTTTTTAATTAACACACTTTTATTAACTTGATATAATGCAACTATTAATGTATGTAACGGAATTTTGCAATTCAATTTTTGGCAACTTCTTGTCGTCTGAAGGGCCTGAAATTTTGCACACGACTTCATAATCAATGACAATACTAGATACAAGTGTTTCCAGGCACTTTTCCAATCAGGGGCAGGTTCCAGTGGCAAACAAAAAATATGTACTTATACAAAACTATCTTATGTGACACAGAATTTGGATGTATTTGTATAATGTCGAGTGGCAACAATTAATTTTTTTTAATAAAGATTTAAAAGTATGTAATAGTTTTCTAAAACCTTTATTAGTTCACTTTTCAATAAAAGAGTGTTCATTATTTTTTTTTAAATGGTATAATTTTATTTATCAAAATAAGGGAATTCGAGTAATGAAATACTTTAATTTAAATTTAGATTTTTATGAAAATAAACTTCAACGGAAATTCATTAAAATCGCCCCTAGTTCATTTGTCAGAGGGATAATATCTAAATGTCCCCAAATTTATTACTTTTTCTATCATGCCAGTTTAATTCGTTTAGCATCGATTTACACGATTGTTTTTTTTTTTTTTTTAAATGATTACATTTATCTTTTACATTATAGCATCTATGTCATAAAGCTAAGTCTAAATCTGCTTAGCCCTAAGATATGTTGATTTTATTTACATATTTATTTTTTTATTTATTAACATTTATTTTATTTCTTTAAAATCACGGATAAAATTTTATTTCATTTTTCTCAGTACATTGTTGTAATAGTGACGTCATATTTTCTGTTAAATTAAACTTTTTTTTTTTTAATCAGATTATTATATTGTTTAAAAACGTGATTAAAATTTTATTATATTTTCAGTGATCTTTTTTATTATCGTTTGCACGTGACATAAGCATCAGATTATAAATTTTTGCAATGAAAGCTAAAAATGTCGGCTTCAATACAATTCATGAAAAATCACTTTTTAGCTTATAACTTCTAAGCAATTGAAGCTATCGAAAAAGTTTAAATACAAAAATTGTCCTTTAGGGTAAGGCGGTAATTCGACTGATTTGAATTTTTTTCCTATTTTCAATATTAAAGAAATTATGGGCATATGAAAATTTCCACCCCCTTTGAGCTGGACACCCCATCTACGAACTCGACCGAGATTTTGACTGTCCTGACAACATATCCTGAGCTGGTTAAATTTAAATAAAAATTGCTCCAGTTATCGTGTTCACAACTTAACATGGGAAAAAGCGTTATACATATATATATATACCTATGTATATATATATATATATATATATATATATATATATATATATGAACTTTTGAACGGAGGGTGGTTTTGGGTTCTAGGGGTCATGATCGGTGAAGATATGAACAAATTTTCCAGAAGTCGTGTCATGAGAACCATTGCAATAGGTAGATCTCCTATAAGGAATCTACCTAAAAATGGATAGTAAAAATGTTTTTCATTTTTTTTTTTTTATCTTACTTTAAAAAATGCCTAAAATTCAGGCTTCTAGACCAGAATACCCCCTTAATTTTACATCAATAATTTCGCGCCTTTTCTTGCGATGATAAATTTTGTACACTAAAGAACTTTAAAACAATAAATACCATACTTTTGATTCAATAGAAAAAATTACTCATTTCCGATAATGCTGTTAAATAAACATGGCTATCATTATTTTAGGAAATATCTAACACTAAAGTTTTTTTAATACTTCTAAGGAGTGCAAACCGTAATGTATGATTTTTCTTTCCTTTCTTTTCCTTCCCTTTAAAATGCGGGGTATAAGTTTTTATTTTGTACACCAAAAAATATATACTGTTTATTATATTAATTTATGCTTCAAAATTTAAATAACTTGAAAAAAAAAAAAATAAATAAATAATATATATATATATATATATATATATATATATATATATTTAAGATTAGCCATAATATTCTAAATATAAGGGGTATATGCTTTAAAACAAAAATGGTTCAAAAAATGGATGAAACTGATAAGTTAATCTCCTTTTTCCCGAATTTTTAATAAAAAAAAAAAAAAAAAAAAAAAAAAAAGAAGAAGAAGAAGAAGAAAAAGAAAAAGAAAAAGAAAAATAGCTGACAAAAAGAAAAGTATAATATGTAATAAGACTGTTGAACAAATCACAAATTGAAAGCCAAAAAAATAATTACGTTTGTAAGATACAACAGAAGATATTTTTACTATTACAGACAAGTGCATAATTTCTTAAAAACTGCCACTTGTCGTCATTTGCTTACTACCGGTACACGGCACCAGTCGCATCCTCTTCCGTTTCATAATCTGACACAGCCTGTTCGCTACCTGTACGAACAAACTTTGAAAATTCTGATTCTAGCAAACTCCCGCATGGTTGCGCCCGTGGCGTCCTCATCTACCCCCTTCCCTAGAAATACCCTGTTTTCTCACTAGGAAAACGACCTTAGAAAATTCTGATCATGAAAACTTGGTGGCGAATTTGATGACCTCAACTGCCGCCTCCCCGCATAATTTTACACTTTCAAAAGTAGGTACAATCGATTCGTCACTCCCAAAAATCTTAAAAGACGAAGTTTCAACCACATTTTTATTTTATAATTATTATTTTAATTTTACTGCCCCCCCCCCCCGTAACGAAACTGCCGTTCACCACCCCCTAAAATTATACACAAGACTTTTCAAAGCTCTAGGTCTATTATATAGGCTAACCGTTGGTAATATTGGGCTATATTTTCCCCCAAAAGCTGACATTGCAAAACTGTAATTTCTTACATTTTCGAATAAATGTCCAATCGATTCCTCACCCCAAAAACCTCTATCACGAATTTTCATTTTATAATTTTTAAATACTTTTACCCCTTTCACATCTCTCTCCATCTAATTATTTTGCACTTGCAAAAGTATGCGCAATCAATTCCTTGGCCTCAAAAACCTTAAAATACCAATTTTCAAGACTGTAGCTCTTATTATATAATTTTTAATTTTTCCCCCTTTTCGACCTGCTCCCAAATAATTTTACACTTTCGAAAGCATGTATAAGAGATTTCTCTGCCCCCAAAAACCGTTAAAATAGGAATTTTTAAGGCCATGTTAGCAACACTTAAAATCTGGTATTTATATCGGGAAGCAGGAGGCGCTGTTATGCTCCGCTGATATTTTTAAGTTTTTATTACTCACAGGAACTTACATCTCAAGGTCTAAAACGTAATTAGGTTAATATCGTTCGGAAATTAGAGTTCATATTTTATAAAGAGATATATACAATGTGAAGCTATATTGTTTAAGTTTTTGTTCATGCTAACTGGTAGGTAGCGCTTTCATATTAAATAATGTAGAAGAAAATATTCGATTCGTGAAAATTGTCAACTTCTTGTTTTCTATGAATTTACACGGTTTCAGAAGTCCTAAACATGATTAGCCCATTTTTAGAAATTGCTTTCTGTGTGTGTGTATGATGTGTTAGTAAAATTTGTATCTCACAAACCATTAGAAGGAATTTAACAGGATTGATATTTGGTTAGATCTTGACCTAAATTGCGATGATTTAGAGTTTGGAATATCAATCACTCAGTAGCTGGCACTGCTATTTTGTAATTCGACTTATTTAAATGAAAGCTATATCAACCTTTTTAGTGCGTAAACACACCAAATTTGGTTTATCAGCTAAATGTTATAAAGATCTATGCTTTTTCAACTTGGGTGCAAACTGGCCGACACGTTTTGCTGCCTTACTACAACTTAATGTCGTTTACGAGAAGGTTACGAGATCTTAGCTTCAGTGATGTATAAGTACACCAAACTTGGTATATGAGATGGATAATATATAAAACCCTGCTGATTCAATTTGGGTGCATGTCGGACGAAAGGTGGCGCTACTATGATCCAATTAATTTTCATTTACGGAAAAGATGTATCTCAGCTTCTGTGTTATATATATGCGACAAACTCGCTATGTATTTTATTTATTTATTTATTTTGGGAATAGAGTTTAAGAACATTGTTTATACAGCAATTTTAAATTTCTATATTTATTATTTAAATGCTTACTTAAAAATTTGGTCGAGTTTCAACCACTAAGCGATACTACTGATTTTAAATCTTCGTCCGGACATTAAACAAGCGTCTACGTCTTAATCAGCAACTTTTACTCCCAAAACCATACTCCCGGGAGTCTTGCTCCTAGCTAGTGCGCATCTAATTCTGCGCATATTCCCCATCCCTTACAGGATAACAGGATTGTTTTCTTCCGCTCCATATACAATCGTGCTCGGTTGCTGCTATTAACGTTCCTTACTTTGATCTATTTTATTAGAAAAATGTCCGACTATTTGCATGAAAAAAGGTCCTTTTCAGGACCATTTTCTCTTGACTATGTGTCCGAAGAGATTTTAACTGATAATTCGGTTAGAGTTGAAGAAAATTCTTCTTCAGCTTCATGTAGCAACTCTGCTACTGTGATAAATATTAATCAGTCTGAAAGTTTTAATTCCGCCTTTTAAATCACATATTCATAGGAGAAACAAAATAAATAGCACTCAACTATTTTATTATTATTATTATTATTATGAGTGAATTATTATATGTAATGTTGTATCAAAGAATTATCCGAATTATATTTATATCATTATTTTAATATTATTAATAAATTATTATTATTATTATTTATATTATTATTATAATTATCCGAAGTAGTATCCGAATTATGTATCAAAGAATAATACTTTTTGTTAGTTATATTACATTCATTATTATAATCATAATACGTATGCATAATATTTTTTAAAAATTTGGGGGTGGGGGTCCATAGCCAAATGAGCGCAGGGCACAGTCTAACTGAAATTTGCCTCTGAGATTAGCAAGTCAGTTCAACAAAATACTTTGCAATAACCAACAAGAAGATTATGAATAATTAATTATTAAGCAGTATTAAAATATATTTCTTACTCATAGCTAAGCTAAAAGTAAATAAGAAACTTTATAAAAATTTTAATGCATGCACAATTTCATATAATATTTCTAATTACCAGATTTCTTTTCTTAAGCAATATTTATTACAAATTATGATTTTTAAATTATGTTTTCATTCCAAAGATTTACAAATCTTAAAATTCTCAAAAATTGAAAAAATAAGAAGGGTAAGTTGATTTCTTTTTTCTTATCATATAGCCACCATTTTGAAACAAAATGATAGCTAAAATTTGTAATGGGCATGTTGGGACTATATTGATGAGGTCTATGTAAATATAAAGTTTTAAGCAAATCGGTTCATAAATACCTTTCCTTTCTTAATTTTAGATACATATCAATCAGGCAAACAAACATATCAAATGCATTTGTGAGATGAGTCTACTCGACAAATTTATTTCAAATTAATTCAGTATTTCAAAAGTTATCATGTTGACTAAATTTCATGTGGCCGCCACTTAGAAACAAAATAGCGGAGTACACTGCTCAGTTAACTAATCAAAGACAGGGATGGAACACGGGCGCAGAATTCATACCACTATCAATGTAAGAAAATTTTTTACTTCTTAAATCAACGATATTATAAGTAGATAAATTTCTTAAACAGATTCCGGTATGAATTCTGCGCCCGTGTTCCATCCCTGCAAAGATATCTGTAAGATAAATCCACTGTCCAACTTTGGTACGAATAAATTCCGTATTTCAAAAGTTAGGTATTGTGAAAAAAAAAAAAAAAAAAAAAAAGTTCAAGTGTCAACATTCCGTGTTTGGAACTTGGACACAAATTTGCGGAGCAACTTCCCCAGCAAAATCATTTATAATATTTGAATGATAAGTCCACTGTCAAACTTTGGTTCGAATTGAGTATTTCAAAAATTATCATAACAATAAATTTTCAAGTGGCTGCTACTTGGAAATAAAAGGCTGAAGTGAGATGCCCAGCAAACTTAGCTAAGATATTTGAATGATAAGTCCACTGCACAAATTTTATTCCAATTGGTTCAGTATTACAAAAGTTATTGTAATGACAAATTTTCAAGTGGTCGCCACTTGGTAACAAAACAGCAAGTTGACCAGTGAATTCATCCTAAAATTTTGAACCATAAGTTTACAATCTAACTTTGGTTTGAATTAGTGTAGTATTTCAAAAGTTATCGTGATGGCACATTTTCAAGTGATCACAACTTGTAAACGAAATAGATGAACAAGCTGCGAAGTGAACTCATAAAAAATATTTATATGATAAATTCTCTGTTCAACTTTGTTTCGAATTAATTAAAAATTTCAAAATTCATTGGGTTGATAAATTTTCAAATGGTAGCCTTATTTCACTTAATATCCAAGAAAGGATATATTGCACCAAACAAAGTAAAAAGAAGCAAAAATAAATAAAATGCACAAATAATTATGACTAAAAACTGCTTCCAGATTAAGTGAAAATTCATAACATATTTTCTAATTTTTAAAAACTGTAAAATGTATTATACGTGAAATGAATAGTTGATAGGAATATTTATTATATGTCATATAAATAGTTGTGAAAAATGCATATATTTTCATAGAATGAATTAAAATATGAACTTCTTTTTAAAATTAATGTATTATAATAAATCTGCAATAGCAATAAATTTGAATGTTTTTATATGACTGTAAAAGAATTATAACAACTAAATTAGGTATTTGCACTGAGTAATGTAGTATCTTAGTTTTATATCAAAAATAATATTTGATTTCATGGATAATCTTTCCTTACAAATAAATAAATGAAGAAAAAGATTTGTCAGTTTCAACAAACAAATAAATAAACAATGGAACAAATTTTCTTTAAATATTTTAATTTAGATAAGCAAAATTTTAATAACTCTAAGCAGTATTGCTGAAATTCTTTGACACTAAGTAAAAAGAAAAATGCTTTTCTTTAAACTGCTTGTAGATGCATATATATCCTCGCTATACATTTATTTAAGCAAAATAACTTTTGATTTAATTTTAAATAAAAATACACAGTATGACGTACAAAAAAGTGTAATATAAAGTGTATAGCATACAAGGATATTTTTAAAAATAATCTTTAAAACTTTGGAAAATATATTAAATTGTTTAAGTTTGTCATCTATGGATTTTAAATTCTTTTTCTATGCAATTTGCATCTTAAAAGCTATACAAAAATTTTACAATAAAATAAATAACCTATGCCACAATTACAAAAGTAAATAATAAGCAATGTTTATCTTCTTAAATAATCAACATGTTTTAAATCCACCATCATTCTTTTTTTTTTTTTTAACACTATAAATAAATGCACCCATATTATGATGAAACAAAAAACTTTTGCCAAAGAAAAAAATTATTTATGAATATGTACTTCCCCCCCCCCCCCCCCTGTTCAAAAAGCCCTTTAAACAGGCAGGAAGCAGGCAATATGATCTTTTAAACAGACTTTCTACGAAAACAAAATAAGCAACGGACAGGAGTAATAGTTGCCGTCTTTCACTGAGCGAGGAGAGCATCACTTGCCGTCTGTCTGCGCAGAATTAGAAGCGCACTAGTTGAGAGCAAGACTCCCGGGAGTATGGTTTTGGGAGTAAAAGTTCTGATTAAGACGTAGACGCTTGTGACATTAACAGTTTTGAGTTAAATTTTTTATACTTATCAACTGTTTGCATATATTGCTCAAAAAAGAACGTAGTTATTTTTTTACATATCGTTACTTCTGAGCTTTGACTAATTTTCTTGAAAGTTTAGCGTGATCGCGTACAAAAGAAATTGAACACATTTTTACTTGATTTTTAACACTTTGCTTGCGGGTCACGTAAAAATTTACTTTTTCATTAAAAACGAGCCCCGCCTTTAGGCTTTCATCTAAAAAAGTACTTTACTTAAAAAAAAAAAAAATATTTTACGTATTCGTGTTTAACACTTTAGATGCTGGTGGTGTATATATGCCAGTGACATTTACAGAATCAATTACTAAGAATAAAATTTGAGTAATTTAACCATGAATACGTAAAATCATTTTAATAAGTAATATAACGATTTCGAAGAATGGCAAAAGGCGGGACTTACAATTAAAAATACGAAAATACTTGAACGACAGTGTGTTAACTACTGATGATTACTACATTTTCAGTTATTTTGTGCATTTCCCCACTGAAGTGAATGATACAATACTATATATAAATTAATTTTGTACAAGACAGCACAAAATAATTCCAATGCAATGGTTTCTACTTATCACGTGAAATAATATAACTTATTTCTAGTGCTATTAAAATGGCTTTTATTTTTGTTATGGAAATCCTAAAACTTCCTTTTTTTCTACAGCTTTTTTTTTTTTTTTTTTTTACATGTAAAAGTAGTTGAATTGCCACTATTGAGCAATGAATAGAATGCATATATGTATATATATATATAAAAAAAATTTTAATTAGAAAACAATTACGGCTTGAACTCCTTCAACTAAACTGATGGATCCAGCAAACAATGAACATTTCTATAAATCGGAATTTCTAGTGATATAACCAAAATATATATGCTTGGTTAAGGGTGTGGTTAATTGATAAAGTTCATTAAATGCATCCCACAAAATCCCGATTTACTTCCAATTTTCGCCCCTACTTGAAAAATTGTGTAACCAGTAAAATATTTTCGACGGGTATATTTTTATTTTGGTTTGTAAACTTTGATTTTTGGCAATCTTTAAAACGCAATATTATACAACAAAAAGATTTCTGGAATTCCTGAATAAATCATTTAAATTTTACACTCAGGAATGGGTGCTATAAATGCCAATAGTCGCACCTACCAACACCCTAATTAACACTTTCGCGACCTCTGACGTAGACTGACGTCATTTGAAAATCTGGAACTCCACCAGTGGGCGTTTCTTTCGTAATTTTTATGTTACTTATTTCTTAAGTTTGTATCCAGTATTCATATTTTTGCAATAAAATATACTATGGATAACAATATATTGATTAGAAAGAATATAATTATAATGCATTTCCATTTGTAATATGAATGTGAGTACGTTAAATTTTGTTCTGAAATATTTTATCTTATATGAACAGAGTTCGTACAGTCCTTGAATTTTTTTAATTTTCTGCACCACTATTATTTTATAGCAATTTGGGATATTAAAATATCCTTAAAGCTTAAAAGGAAACATGTCGTATAAAAATACGTGTAAGAGAGTCCTTGAAAAAAGGCGTGGCCGTACGAACTATGATGAATAACGCCCATAACCGACAGTACTGTCAAAAAAACAAAATCATGCGGTTACGAAAATGTTAATATTCTGTAAAATCGTTCGTTCCGCCCCTTTTTCTACACCTGTTCATATTTAGAGTAACTTTTCCAAATGTAAATGGGATTTAATATGAAGAATAGTACTCAAAAAAAAAAAAAAAAAAAAAGACTGGTGGGAAGAAAAAGCTTGACTGAGAATTTTACGGAATAATAATTAGATTATTGTCAGGTATGTATTAACGGTTTGTATGACGGTGTCAAATAAAGGGTAAAACAGTAATAACAGATTTCGAAGTTCCCGTCCACTTTTCTTCTAGGAATAAGCAATTGTCAATTTTTTATGCTATGTCCATTTACATAGAGACGCCTTTACTGAGAAAGTGTAATAGGGTGTCATGATTAAATGGGATAGAGATCATTGTAAAAAAACACTGATGGGAAAAAAAAAAAAAATATTTTTAAAGTGTTTTAAAAAAGGGTGGAGACTTAGATCTCTTCTAATGAACAAAATTATTTTTAAATAACACAGTCCTGCAAAAAAATACTTTTTGAAAATTGTTTTAACTTTGATGACTGATTCTTACGTTATTTTGGGTGCTGATTCCAAAAATGAATTCCAATTCCTTCTATCACGTAAGGATTTTTTACAAAGTGATTGCATATTTTCATGGAAACAGTTGAAATTGCAAAATTTTGACATTTTATTTAAATTCCGTTAAGTATTAAACACATACAAATTACAATTATATCTAAGTTCAAATTATTTTTTAGTATATATAGAAAGTTACAAGTCCTTATAATAACGTTTTTTTTTTTTACCTCAAAAGTCCTTTTCCCACTTTTCCTTTTGTGGAAATTGCTGGGATTGTCTCTTTGCAGCATCCAGCAGTAGTCGGCAATCATACTGACATTCCATTTCCCTTGATATCGCTTTTCCATTTCCTTTATACCTTGATAAAATCTTTCACCCTGTTCCTCACTAACTGCTCCTAAATTTTCAGGAAAATAGTCCATGTGTGAATCAAGAAAGTGAACTTTTAAGCTCATACTACAACCTAAAATCTTGAAATTTTTTATCATTTCTTCTACAATAGATTTGTAGTTAGGGTCTTTCTTGTTTCCAAGAAAACTAGTAATAACAAGTTTCAAAGATTTCCAGGCTTCTCTTTCGTTTTTTTCCATTTTCTTCTCAAAATTTTCATCTTTCATCATTTTCCTGATATCAGGCCCCACAAACACACCTTCTTTCAGTTTTTGTTCGGATAAACCAGGGAACTGATCACAAAGATATTTGAAGCATTCACCTTCTTTTGGTAAAGCCTTGACAAATTGTTTTATAAGACCTAACTTGATGTGAAGTAGTGGAAGTAACACTTTTTTTTGGATCAACCAGATTTTTTCTTTGAATATTTTTGACTCCAGGATCTAATGTCTTCCTGATTGGCCATTCTTTCTTAATATAATGTTGTTTTCTGCCTCGGCTGTCCCATTCACAAAGAAAACAAGGGAATTTCGTGTATCCTTTCTGCTGCCCAAGTAACATTGCAATTACTTTAAGATCACCGCAGACTGTCCATTCGTGATCTGAATATGATAGTTTATTTAGAATTAAATCAATATTTTCGTAAACTTCTTTCAAATGTACTGAATATCCAACAGGAACAGATGCATACTCATTTCCATTATGCAGTAGTACGGCTTTAAGACTTCTTTTTGATGAATCGATAAAAAGTCTCCATTCTTCAGGTTTATATTCTATTTTGAAACTTTTTATGAGGCCTGGAATATCATTACAATAAACAAGTTCACCAGCTTGAGAAAAATATGGAATAAACTCTATTTCTCTGTACCGAAACCAAGAAAATGAAGTACCAGGAGCTAGCAAATTCTTTTCTTTCAATCTAGAACCTAAAACTTCTAACGAATCCTTGGGTAGATTTAAATCCCTGACTGAATCATTTAACTCAGCCTGCGTGAAAAGTTTAGGCTCATCGGTAGTGGAGTCATATACTTCATCAACCTCATCAAATTCAGATTCAGTATCTGAATAAGAAATGTTTTCAATAGCATCTGGAGGTGAAGGAACCGGTATACCAGGTCCATGAGTGACAGGTCGTATGGCAGATGGAATGTTAGGATAAAATATCTGTTTTTTGTTCTTCAAATTAAAACCTTTCACATTACAAGTACAAAAATAACAATCATCACTATGGTTTTTTGGTTCTCTCCAAATCATTGGTATACCAAACCGAAAAGACTGTTTTTTACGTTGACTCCATTGTCTTAATTCTTCTACACAAATACAGCAAACTTTGTGTGGAGCCCAAGGCTTGTCTTGATCTCCTAATTTCATGCCAAAATAAACATAATAGATTTTTTTTACAAAATCGGAAATGTTTCTTTGTTGTTTTTTAACTATATAGCTACTACAAATATAGCAGAAACAATTCGGTGAATTCACACATCCTCTGGAAGCCATTGCTCTCTAGAGCAAAAAAAAAAAAAACTCGAAGTAAAAATTAATACTATATCTTAAAACTTGCAGATAGGAATATAAATACGTGTATACAATACAGAGCGGGACACTATATGGGGAGTAGAGAAAAGGTCAGTGTACAGGGGTGTGAGAAGGGATGAAGGACAGACACGTGCAAGGAGAGGTATCAGATTTCAACTGACTTCCGCGATTTTCAATATTATGTTTAACGGGCAGTTTACCGATTCAGAGAAATAGTTTGGATAAAAAATAATATATTCTTTCCTGTTTAGTAGTTTAATCTACTAATTTACTATCTAAGTCCTTAAATATATTTATCAAACTCATACAAAAAAAATTTTTTTGGTCCAAAATATACTAAATTCGTAAAAACAAATTGCGATTTGTGATGAAACTGTACGTGATGGAATTTTTTCATTATTTTTCCAGAAATCAGCATCCAAAAATCTATAAAAAACACCACTCACTTTACCGACAATTTTTTCATCGCAGACCTGTGTAATGTATCATTTTAGAGAAGTGTCTAAATGCGGGACTCGTTTTTCTTTTGAATTGCAAGGACACTCTTTCGCCTAAAATGCTTTAATTTTACAAAATAAAATAAATTTATTATGAGAACCACTGAACGTTACTTAAAAAACAACAAGGATTATACTGAAACCTGAAACAAAAAAATAAATTTAAAATGAGGAAGCTAAAATTTCACCAGTAGATTTTAGACTTTCTGTTTTTAAGTTACAAATGATAACAGGAGATGGATCACTAACGCCAATATGAAGTAAAATATTACTATACATATCTGCCAATCGACTAATTAATATTCTGTAGTATTCTTAGAACCCGCCTCTTTTTTTATCCCACACCAGTGTTTTTTTTTTTTTTTTTCCATCTTCAATCAGAATTGCATTGAAAATTCTCTAAAAGAAATGTGTTGTAGAAAAGGGGGCTTTACCAGTGATGCCAGATTGGGGATTTTGCCCCCATTTAGGGTATTTTTGAGGCTTCTACAATTTTGTATACCAACCGTTTGTGGGGACATTCTTGGAAATTCTAAAATTTTTGAGGACAAATCTGGGAGGTTCTTCAACTTTTTGAAATTTTAAATTCATAGGGATTTTTCGGTAATTTTGTAAGAAATATCAAGGAATTACGAATGGTTTATGTTGTTTCTAACTTTTTCATGATTATTCACTAAAGTAGATACTTTTATCATCAGTGTAGGTACATTTCGAGTTTTGAGTGGAATATCGCAAAATTTGAGTTTTATTAAAAATTATATTAAAATTACATATTACAATTTTTCTGTAATTTTACACATATACAATATATTATAGGTTTATTTTATAGTAATTTCTCTGTTCTTAATAATAATAAGTTCGGTTCACAATGTTCGATTTTTAACTTCTACACTCTCCTCTGCGTATGTTGCCAACAGCACCAACTGATCAGAGGAGAT
The DNA here is from genome assembly GCA_963930645.1 of Salticus scenicus. Classification (NCBI taxonomy): domain Eukaryota; kingdom Metazoa; phylum Arthropoda; class Arachnida; order Araneae; family Salticidae; genus Salticus; species Salticus scenicus. Next base: position 315,714,010 of record OZ005652.1, on the reverse strand, counting down.
TATAATACATTTGGGGATTTGGGGATTTTTTCAAATATTACCTTCATTTGGGGGAAAATCTGAGCTTAAATCTGCTTGATACGTTCTTATTTTTTATTTTTTTATTTTCCCTTTTTAGTAGAAATCAAATTTTGGATGTTTTGGAAAAAAAAAAAAAAAAAACCCTGATATGGGGAAATTTGAAGATCTGTTTGGGGAAATAATTTTCGACCATATGGCATCACTGGCTTTGCTAATAATAATACAGAATATTAATTAAAATATTGACAGGTATGTTACCGTAGCTCAAAAGTTAATAACAGAAATTAACTGTATAAATTTGAAGGAGAAAAAAAAATGTTTATAATGATTCTTAAATTGTTCATACAAAAATTAATATAACTCATAATTCCTAATTTTTTAGAGTATGAATTTAATAATATATTTTTTTAAATAGAAAGAAAAAAAAAAAAAGACTGCGGGTATATGTTTGGGTCACTTCAGAATAACATAAATCATTATAAAAGGAAATTTTACTTAAATGTGTTTTCTGAAAGCTATACATTAAAGGTTGTCACATTCGTTGAAAAATCCTCAAACTTTGACTGCTTATAATTCTGTGAAATTGATAAGATATAGTTTAATTACTATACCTTTATCATGTTTGATTTGAATCAAATAATTATTAAATATATATTTGTGTGTGTTATTATTGGAAAGCATACAATTTATACATATTTTAATATGTACAGGGATGGAACACGGGCGCAGAATTCATACCACTATCAATGTAAGAAAATTTTCTACCTCTTAAATCGACGATATTATAGGTAGAGAAATTTCTTAAACACATTCCGGTATGAATTCTGCGCCCGTGTTCCATCCCTGTATGTAGAGGACCGCCTAAATTAAATTTAAATATAGCTTTATAAACTAGACGTTATTAGTTATCGGCCGACACCAGTGACATATGTATACAATGATTTGTGGCGAAATTAGTTAGGTAATATGTATTACTTTCTTTACCTGACTGTACTTTTAGTGCACAAAAACGAATATTGCGAGATTTCTTCAAAAACAATGCAAATTTAAATAAATCGTCCATAGACATGGACGGATTTATAGAACTATTTACCTTGGTTCATCTCACCGTCTGTTTTATTCAGTCATTTTTTTGACATGTTGCTGTCAGAGTATTTCTCTTATTTAAGCAGCCTTTTGCTGTTCCTCGAAAACATTATATTATTTAACAAACGGGTTTTACATATTCGTGTTTAAATCATTTAAACTTTATCCACAGCAGTCGATAGTATAATTATCAATCGCATATATATATATATATATGGAGGACATTTCAGGGGTTAAACACAACTATGCAAAATCATTGTGTAGAACATAAAATTTATAAGAACGCCTAAGGACGGACTAATTTTTATATTGCACGAGAGGTCTCGTTTTCCGATGCGATTGTGTTAATATAAATTCATAATTTATTATCATCATCATCATCATCTCTACGAATTTTTAGATGTCCTTACGGTGGTCGAAACCACCGCTTACCTCCCCTCCACCTGAAAATAAAGAAACATAAAGATTGGCGTGCATGATTAAAAAGTTCAGAATATTATTCAAAAACTTTTCCCTCCTTTCTTTTATTGATAAAACCACTATTACTACACTGTCAAGCAGTGAAATATTTGTTGAAGTACTTGAATATTCCGTTCTTCTACAAAGAAACGTATACTTGGATTTAATATATTATAAAATACTTGGTGTGATATATTTACGGTGTAAAATATATAAATTTTTAGGTTTAATTTGGGGTTTAAGCAAGGATTGTGAAATCATTTTGTTAAATAACGTAGTGTTTTAGAGAAATGAGTGGTATTATTTAAAGAACAAATGTGATTACTATTTTTTCTTAAATATTAAATAGCTTTTCCAAATTTTTTATCATTTTTTTTTGTGTTACGATTGTTATATATATTTTTGTTTTCGTTTCAAAAATCTTTTTGAAATTCCATTTAACAACTGGTAATATCCGCAGTTTATATTCAAAATCATATTCCCTAACTTTTTTTGTGCAGTGTACCATAGATGACAATATTTTTGCCCATGCCAATTTTTATGCCTTCTAAACCAGCCGCTTTCTACAATAAGCTGTTTCGCGATCCATGAAAAATCTAATAGTATTAAATTCCTGCTCGGTGGTGCGTCCTCCCCATTTCAGAACATGTAACAGCTTATTCGCTCATTGTGCACACGCCTTTCAAATTCTAACTTTAGCAAGTTTACGGCCGGTGACGCCCGTGGCATCGTCATCCGTTTCATGATCTAAAACAGCCGTCACTTGTCGTCACTTGTTCACTACCGGTACACGGCGCCACTCGCATCCTCTTCCGTTTCATAATCTGACACAGCCTGTTCGCTACCTGTACGAACAAACTTTGAAAATTCTGATTCTAGCAAACTTCCGCATGGTTGCGCCCGTGTCATCCTCATTTTCCCCTTCCCTTGAAATACCCTGTTTGCTCACTAGGAAAACGACCTTAAAAAATTCTGATCGTGAAAACTTGGTGGCGAATTTGATGCCCTTAACTGCCGCCTCCCCGCATAATTTTACACATTCAAAATTATATTCAATCGATTCGTCACTTCCAAAAATCTTAAAAACGAAATTTCAATGACATCCTTATTTTATTATTATTATTTTTATTTTTCCGCCCCCCCCCCCCCCCCCCGTAACGAAACTGCCGTTTATCACCCTTAAAATTATACACATGACTTTTCAAAGCTCTAGGTCTATTATATAGGCTAACCGGTGGTAATATTGGGCTATATTTTCCCCCAAAAGCTGACATTGCAAAACTCTAATTTCTTACATTTTCGAATGAATGTGCAATCGATTCCTCACCCCAAAAACCTGTATCACGAATTTTCTTTTTATAATTTTTAAATACTTTCACCCCTTTCCCATCTCTCTCTCTCTAATAATTTTACAATTCCAAAAGTATGCGCAATCAATTCCTTGGCCTCAGAAACCTTAAAATACCAATTTTCAAGACTGTAGTTCTTATTATATAATTTTTAATTTTTTTCCCCTCTTCCACATGCTCCCAAATAATTTTACACTTTCGAAAGCATGTATAAGAGATTTCTCTGACCCCAAAAACCGCTATAATAGTAATTTTTAAGCCATGTTAGCAACACTTAAAATTTGTATTCATATAGGCAAGCAGGAGGCGCTGTTATGCTCCGCTGATATTTTTAAGTTTTTATTACTCACAGGAACTTACATCTCAAGGTCTAAAACGTAATTAGGTTAATATCGTTCGGAAATTAGAGTTCATATTTTATAAAGAGATATATACAATGTGAAGCTATATTGTTTAAGTTTTTGTTCATGCTAACTGGTAGGTAGCGCTTTCATATAAAATAATGTAGAAGAAAATATTCGATTCGTGAAAATTGTCAACTTCTTGTTTTCTATGAATTTACACGGTTTCAGAAGTCCTGAACATATTTAGCCCATTTTTAGAAATTGCTTTCTGTGTGTGTTTGTATTATCTGTTTGTAAAATTTTGTATCTCACAAACCATTAGAAGGAATTTAACCAGGATTGATATTTGGTTAGATCTTGACCTAAATTGGAGATGATTAGCTTTTGGAATATATCACTCAATAGCTGGCACTCCTATGCTCTAATTCGACTCATTTAAATGAAAGCTATATCAATCTTTTTAGTGCATAAACACACCAAATTTGGTTTATCAGCAAAATATTATACAGAACTATGCTTTTTCAACTTGGGTGCAAACTGGCCGACACGTTTTGCTGCCTTACTACAACTTAATGTCGTTTACGAGAAGGTTACGAGATCTTAGCTTCAGTGATGTATAAGTACACCAAACTTGGTATATGAGATGGATAATATATAAAACCATGCTGATTCAATTTGGGTGCATGTCGGACGAAAAGTGGCGCTACTATGCTGCAATTAATTTTCCTTTACGGAAAGGTTATATCTCAGGTTCTGTGTTATGTATATGCGACAAACTCGCTATGTATTTTATTTATTTATTTTTGGGATAGAGCGTAAGAACATTGTTTATACAGGAAATTTAAATTTCTATATTTATTATTTAAATGCTTACTTAAAAATTTGGTCGAGTTTCGACCACTAAGTGATACTACTGATTTTAAACCTTCGTCCGGACATTAACAGTTTTGTGTTAAATTTTTAACATTTTTCAACTTAAATTTTTCTACGTAAATTTACTTTTGCATTAAAAAAGGGGCCCCCTCCTTTAGGCTTTCCTCTAAAAAAGTACATAACTTTAAAAAAATATTTTACGTATTTGTGTTTAACACTTTATATGCTGGTGGTGTATATAAACCACTGACATTTACAGAATCAATTACTAAAAATTAAATTTGAGTAATTTTACCATGAATGCGTAAAATCATTTAAATAAATAATATAACGTTTTAGAGGAATGACAAAAGGCGGGACTTACAATTAAAAATAGGAAAATACCCAAACGACAGGTTGTTAACTACTGATAATTAGTACATTTTCAGTTATTTTGTGCATTTCCCCACAGAAATGAATGATACAATGCTATATATATATATATATATTTCTAATTTTGTACAAGACAGCACGAAATAATTCCATCTCAATGGTTTCTATTTATTACATGAAATAAATATGACGTATTTCTAGTGCTATTAAAATTGCTTTAATTTTGTTATGGAAATGCTAAAAATTCTTTTTTTTTTTCTACAGCCTTTTTTTTTTTAAATATAAAAGTAGTTGAACTGCCACTGTTGAGTAATGAATATAATACATATATTTATACATTTTTTTTTCTTTTAATTAGAAAAAATTATAGCTTGACCTCCTTCAACTAAACTATTGGATCCAGCAAACCATGAACATTCCTATAAATCGGAATTTTGTAGTGTTATAATCAAAATATATATGCATGGTTAAAGGCGTGGTTAATTGATGAAGTTTATGAAGTGCATCACACAAAATCCGGATTTACTTCCAATTTCCGCCCCCTACTCCAAAAATTGTGTAACCAACGCTAAAAGTCTCCGCCTTTTTTTCAAGACTCAAATATAGGAAATTTCCATTTTTTTTTTTTTTTTTTGGTACTTCTATTTACATACATAAATCTTTACCAAATTTGTATAGTAGTGTGTCTGAAAATACTCGTGTCGAAAAGGGCGGGAATTTATCGTCTCTGGAAGTGTCTTGAAAAAAGGGTGGAGACTTTGAGCTCTGTTGTAATGGCAAAAGTACACATACAGCTGATATTAAGGCAACAAAGAATGAAAAATATCCACAAAAAGATGTTTAGCATATCATTAGTTGTGAGACTGATGTAATAACGAGCGAAACATGATATGTAATCATATTCTGACAAGCCTTGCTATAAAATAGCTATTTCGTCAACATGTGATTTCTGATACAGCTGCGGTAAATATCTTTGTAATGAATACATTTCATTGAAATTTTTTAGGAGTTGTACCTATTTAATATTATTATAGTATAAATTTTTTTAAATATAATAATTTTGAAACAGCTTCCTTTGAATAATCTCAGAAACGCTTAAAAGAATTTGCAAACATATCGTAGTTCATTACTTATCTTATGAGTTAAACTGTTCATTTTACTGTGGAATGTTTCTTATCGCCTTTAGTATCTCCCAGATACCTTTTTTTTCATGACACCATGCACTATACCACATGGGGAAGATTTTGGATAAGCAGCTCGTGACGTAGTGGGATGCGATTTTAACGACTTCGAGTTACAGTAGAGTCTCTATAATTCGAGTCTCGATTGTTCGAGTTTCCCATAAATCCGAGTTAAATTCGACTCACCAAAAAAAAAAAAAAAAAAAAAAAAAAAAAAGACCAACACATGAAAAAATTACTTCTATCTTTTATTGTTATTTCACCGGTCTCATGCTATGAGAAGAAATCCTTCCACTCAAAGAAAACGCATTTTGTATTCTTTGCAGGTGCGCGTTTTGGAGGAGGGGGGAGGGAATCGTGCTATTTCAATTTGGAGAGAAAGTTGTGCAATCCGATTTCAGCCAATCACCTGTTTCCACTTCTCCAAATGTATCTTTCCATATTCTAAAAATAGTGCAGTTCGATTAGTTCGGTACTAGCTCGCGGAATTTAAGTCACTTTTGAAAGATTTTTTAATTCTGTTTACAGAAACGTAATTGTTTTTCCATAATGGATTCTACAAAAAGGAAAAGGAAATTCGTTCCATTAAAAGTGAAATTAGAAGCATTAAAAAGACTGGATAAGGGGGAAACTCTTAAAAAACTTGCAGTCGAATATGGCGTAGGTGAAGTCACAGTTGGTGATTGGCGTAGAAACAGAAGCAAATTAGAAGCGTTTTCCGGTAACAAGTGCTCAGACGTATCATTGGATAGAAAATCTTTGAAAAAATCTGACTATGAAAAAACAGGCGAGGCACTTTTTATGTGGTTTACCCAACAAAGGAAAAAAGGATGCCCTCTTTCAGGTCCCATTCTAAAAGAAAAAGCTTTGCTGTTTCAAAAAGAATTTGAAGAGGGAGATCAAAATTTCACTGCTAGTGTAGGCTGGTTTGACAAGTGGAAAAAAAGATACGGCATTCGGCAACTAGAGATGTGTGGAGAGAAATTATCTGCTGATTCTGAAGCCGTCGTAAAATTCTGCAAGAAATTACAGGAGATAGTAAAAAATGAAAAACTTACAAATGACCAGCTTTATAATTGCGATGAAACTGGCCTTAATTTTAAAATGTTACCTTCTAAGACACTCGCGTCACGTGAAGAGAAAAGTGCTCCAGGTCACAAAAAGAGCAAAGAGAGATTGACAGTTCTCGCGACATCAAATGCTTCAGGAAATCATAAGATGAAACTTGTTGTTGTCGGAAAATCGACTAAGCCAAGAGCCTTTAAACATATTTGTGTATCGTCTCTACCGGTTACGTATAAGAGCCAAAAAAGTGCTTGGATGACGCAAAAGATATTTAAAGACTGGTTTTACTCCGATTTTGTTCCAGAAGTTAAAAAATTCTTGAAAGAAAGAAATCTACCTTGTAAAGCCATCTTGACGCTTGATAACGCGGGTTCCCATCCAAATGAAGATGAATTAAATTGCGATGGAATTCGTGCCATGTTTTTACCCCCAAATGTAACTAGTTTAATTCAGCCCATGGATCAAGGGATTCTACAATGCTTAAAAAAAAAGTATCGCCGTAGATTGCTGCAATCTCTTCTAGAATCCATAGAAGGTGAAGAAACCATTGTAGATGTTTTGAAAAAAATTACCGTGAAAGACGTTGTGTATTGGGTGGCTGGGGCATGGGATGAAATAACCTCAGAGACTCTTCAGAAATCTTGGAATAAAATTTTGAAGAACGAGGGGGCAGAAAACAATACTAATCAGGACATTAGTGAAGATGATATGCCGTTGTTTAATTTTATTAAAAAAATCCCAGGGTGCGAAAACACAGATAGTATTTCTGTGGTGGAAGAATGGCAAAATAATGACGACCAACTAGAATTTACGGATGCAGCTATAGTTGATATGATTAATTCAGTAGAGCAGGATGATAGTGAGGAGGAGGACGTAACAAATGATTCCACACCACGTATGAGTCACAGCGAGGGTCTTGCTGCGCTAGAGGCTGCTATGAGATACGTAGAACAACAGCCTGAAGCGACTCCAGTCGACAATGTGATGCTCAGAAGATGGCGTGATATTGCCGCACGTAAAAGGAACAATGTATTTAAACAGAAAACAATTGACAATTACTTTAAGATGTAATTAACTTATCTTCAGAAATTAATGTAATAGCATTATGTAAGTACATTTTTTTTTAATTGAAATATACACTTAAATTTAAAAATTGTGTTTACATATTATTTCTATTTTATTAATTTTGTCATTTTTGATAATTCGAGTTTTCAATAATTCGAGCTACGTCCGGTCCCGTCCACCTCGAATTACCGAGACTCTACTGTAATCACAGATTTTAAGTTAACCACACCCTTAACCATGCCTAAATAACTAATAACTAAATTACCGGGAATTACATGAACATTGTAGTAAAAATGGCTGGATGTGAAAGTTTTAAGAGTCAATAATTCTAGGTGAGTACAGCTAATCATTGTCATTTCTCAAAAAAAAAAAAAAAAAAAAAATCACCACAAGCTGGACTTTTGTCATTTCCGATCAAAGGAGTAAATTGTCTCTCAGAACAGTGCTTCGTGAAAATAACTTTCAATTTAAGGGGTAACCATTCTTGTGTAATAAACAGAAATATTGTTTATTAAAAATAATGATAGGTATTTCAAAATACAGTGAACATCACATTTATTTTTATTTATTAATTTATTTATTCATTTTAATCAAAGCGCAGGATTGCCCCAGGCGACCTTTTATTTTTATTTATTTTAATTTATTCTGTTGGAACACTATTTTCCAAACATAAAATTTACAATATACTTATGCAGATAAATCTATAGTTTGCCTGCATAAATTTATTATAAATTTTATGTTATGAAAACAGAAGGACGGAAAAAAAAAAAAAAAAGGTCGCCAATTGCAACTTTTAAAGCGCATTACAAATTCCTCTTCCCGAACAACTTTTCATGAATACATTTTGTCAGTTACGCAAAGCGTAGTTGAAAAAAAAGAAAAAAAAAAACGAAAAAAAAAAACGAAAGCGTACCTTCAAGGTAAAGGTACGCTTCAAGGTACATATGTTATAATTAGAATATGCTATCCAGGGTGGCTATAGTCAAATGTCCGTTATAAACAGTATTCTAAGAAGACTGGAGAGTTTATTGTCACCTTTAGTATGAATGTAAACATGTTTTGATAAGTTTTTGGTGTTATATCGGGCATTCTGTTTGCAAACATTTTTTTTTTTTTTTTTTTTTTTTTCCTCTTCAAAACTGTATTTGATAGGCCAAGGTGTCGAGAGACTGCCTTTTTCCTCCTGAATCTTACACCACTATAATCGTATAATAATATTTTGATTAATTAATCGTGGAAATAGGCTATGCTGGTGGGAGAATAGGAAAAATATGCGGATTATCTGTATTTCGCTTTCCTGCAGACTTTTTTTTTTTTTTTTTTTTTTTTTTTTTTTACAAAAATATATATTCTAATTCGAGTTCCTCTCAAGATCCTCTCACGTCTCTAATTTTGTGGCAATCAGCTCAACCGTCTTAGCTACAGAATGCTTTTATACTGGAAATTTAATTATTACCAACGGCTCTGTATTTAGTCTTAAATACATAGTTTAAATTAATTCACAAATTCATATGTTAAAGAAATTTATTTATAGTATCTACATTTAATATTTAAACCTGAAAAATCTTCTTCTTTTTTCACTAATTTAGGAAATTACGCAATTTTATAGAAAGAACCATTTTCTGTCAAACTGAAATGAAACAAAATTTCCATTTTTTAAAGTAAGTGATCATGACATTATTATTATTATTATATTTTTTTTTAAGTAATGGAGTAGTCGAACAAATGTTCTGTACTGTTTTCATTAATATTATTCTTTTTTCCACACACTTTTTTCGCAATGTTCTTATTTTATGATCTGACTGTTTGCTGCCTCGATTTGCTAGATAAAAGTAAAAAGTGTTTGGATGGAAGACAGCATAATTTTTTTGTTACCTGTTTTTAAAAACAGACTGCGAATTTCTGTAGCTGAGCAGCATTTTATGAAAAAATTATTTCAGTTAATATTAAGCATTTAAAAAACAATTTTAAAAATCACTGTTTTTATTGTAAACGGTTGGGAATTGTGAGTCAGTTTAAATACGCACCAGGCTATCGCAATACCAATTTGTAAACGGTTCTTAAAAAAAAAAAAAAAAAGAAAGAAAGAAAGAAAGAAAAGAAAAGAAAAAAGAAAAAATGTGTTTTTAGAATATGCAGTACAGAATGGTTATAATAAAATTTCTGCTATAAACAGCCACGTGATTGTTACCAATGTTGGTATAAAAACGATAACTGAGATATCCTTAAGGAATTTCAATGGACAATTTCTTGTTCAAAAGTGCTCACCAGGTGGCGCTTTTTCATGGAAAACCTGAAAATATTACAAAGGAAATGACTTGTACGAAATAACATAAAATATTTGAACATTTATTGGTTAGGTTTTGATACCAAATCGGTCATTCCATTTGTTGAATTTGTTATTTTCAATGTAAAGCTCCATCTAGTGTAAATTTTTTAAATTAAGAACATTTTTATTTGACAAGAACATTTTACGAATCGCCAAACTACCATACGTGGTGGCAAAGTTTAATTACACCCATTCTGCATTTAACGTACATGACATAAATTAATTCCTAACTCCTAATTTTAATGAACTGAAATTTTTGTAATAATACATTTACTTATTTTATACTTGAAATGCATATTTCTATTTTTTAACAGATAGTTTCTGACTCAAGACGGAACTCTGACACAACTATTTTTTATAAATAATTTCTATCATATTCAGTCTTAAAGAAAATACTCTACAACTGTGATAGAAGTTATTGATAAAAGTAGTGATATAAGTGTTCTGTATTGAAACGAGAACTCTTGCACTTTTGGTTGTCTGTTGGGTAATTCAATGAAATTTCCATTTCTATATTTGAGCAACGTATTTACCATTAAATTATGTCAGTTAATGTAATGCATTTGAAAAATATATCAAAAGTGGTTATTTTTCGGCTCTTCATCATCACAAAAAGCTCTTAAATGAATAATTTTTATGCTGGAATATGTTCAGTGCAGGGATGGAACACGGGCGCAGAATTCATACCACTATCAATGTAAGAAAATTTTCTACTTCTTATATCAACGATATTATAAGTAGAGAAATTTCTTAAACAGATTCTGGTATGAATTCTGCGCCCGTGTTCCATCCCTGTCAGTGTTGTAAAATTCAGAGACCTTTTTTATTCAATGTCTACCACTAATTTTGAATTGCAACAGTTGCCTAATCGAAGATTATTCTTCAATGTATATCAAATATCACACATCAAAATTTTTGGTGTCCATTTAATAAGAAAGGCTTTAAATTAAGCAACGCTGATTATGTTGTATATAGTATTGAATATGATGGATATCATAAAATTGTAATTTTTGCTACAAAGTAATCGAAATAAATATTTATATTATGTTTTGTTATTGTTTATTTCTGTACATAGTCACTACCCAGGTATATACTTATTTTTCAGCATTTCTTAGCTTACGAAGTCTGTGTTTGTAGAATATATTGGATGTCTCTTATTCATATTTACGGCTTCCTGAAAGCAAACTACTACTGATAGCTCTGTTTTGCAACATTATGTATATAAGTAACAATTAATATTCAGAATAATATTTAAGGAGATATCCCGTTACTTCTTAATAACTTCTAAAACTTGTCGATACCCCTACGCACACAGAGTTGCCAACTTTTATAATTTATTCAGGGGGATTTTTAGCGCAGCCTTCGTTTCACACCACTTTATTTGTAGAATAATTTTCTCCAGTATATAACGACGATACTATAAATAAATAATACTTAAGAAGGAAGTGGTTTGGGAAAAAGGCGAGACTAACAATCCTCCGGAATAAATTATAGAAGTTGGTAACTCTGCGTATATATTTAAAAGTTATTCATAATTCGAAATTTTAAAGAATTTTTTCAGCAATACACACACACACACACAGATATATATACATATTTTATTATTAATACATATTTTTAACCCTAGAACACTAGGGTGTCCATATCTGCCACTATCACAGAGACACGTAAAATTTACATGCTCATGTAAAATTCGTTTTATTTGCTTATATTACATTAATGTCGTTTTTAAATATGTTTAATTATTTGTTGTTTTATCCAATATTACTAACTTTTCATTAACTGAATAATTATTTGTATTAAAAAAAATATTTGAACACTATAAAAATGTATACTAATAGCTAAAAAGAAACAATAAAGGAAGACCGCATGTAAAATTTACTTACACTAGTGTTCTAGGGTTAAAGTATCTTTCCTTTTTTACACATTTATGGCAGACATTTTTTTTATCTGATCATTGTCTGTTAGATTACAATTCAACGAAGTTTCCATTTCTGAAAATGAGTGAGGATCATCTTCATTATTTTCAACATTTTTAGCAATGGAATTGTCTAATGAATTTTCTACATTGACTGTTGTTTTCATTGGTATGAATTCTTTCGCATACTTTTTTCGCGATGTTCTTGTTTTTTGATCCGGCTGCTGCCTTGATGTGGTACAGCAAATTGAAATGTCTTTGGATGTCTGCAAGATACTGTCTGTTTTAGAGTCGCAGGATTGGGATTCAATGTCGATGTGCACATCGGTTGTTTTGGTTTCTCTCGTAGATCTGAAGCTGGAATTCAGCTTTCGACCTACGTTACGCAGACATAATAAGCACGAATATGCACCAGATCTGAAGTTCTTGTTTAACCAGCAGTAGATGAAAGGATTCCAGCATAACGAACTCATGGCCAGCCAGTGGCAGGTGAAAAAGACTGTGGTAATATATAAACCTGCCTTTTTTATGTAGTATACTGCTGCTTCTTTTGCAAATACCTCTGCGAGATTGTACAGATTTAGTGGTAACCACAATACAGCAAATAGAATGACGACAATCACCAACATTTTTATAGTCTGAAAGGTAGAAATAAATGTAAATCAAACAAATATTTTGCCAATGTTGGTAAAAGCATTTTGTAATAAAACATAATTATTCTTAAAGGATTTCAACAAGCAAGAAGCAAATTATAACAAATAAATGAAGACCTTACATACTTCTTGAATATAGCCTTAGCACTTTCGGGAAGGGGCCCCTCCCATCATCCGAGGCTGCACGGTGGCGGCTTGCTTTGTTGTGTTGATATTACTGACTTGATCTTTAGTAGTTCTGATGGTTCTATACCAGTTACGGTTAATTTCCTGTGCCGGGTCGTTGTTGTATCCTTACCTGTAATGGCAACGACCCAGCACAGGAAATTAACCGTAACTGGTGCAGAACCATCAGAACTACTAAAGATCAAGTCAGTAATATCAACACAACAAAGCAAGCCGCCACCGTGCAGCCTCTGATGATGGGAGGGGCCCCCTTCCCGAAAGTGCTAAGGCTATATTCAAGAAGTATGTAAGGTCTTCATTTATTTGTTATAATTATTCTTATTTATGGTACTTTTACAATTTTCTGTATGAAAAAAATACATGAAAAAAGAAAAAAAAGAGGGGAAAAATGACGTACTTATTTTTATATAAATAAAACATGCAACAACGGTTTAAAAAGCGGCGTTAGAAGATATTAGCATCGCTTGCTTTTAAGCAACACCCGTGCTTACCCATTTCCGTCTGATGAACAGTCGAGCGTAATTATTTTAACATGAAACAACTATTGTCTTTTTTTTCTTTACAATTTAAGTGGTTTACGTACAAATTACTTAATCTTTATTGTTGAGCACAAGTTTTCCGTCAAAGACTTGTGGGTGATATTAAGACTAAAATAAATGAATAAGTTTAAAATAGTTTTTAAATTATTGAATAAAGTTGTTGAATTAAAATTATTTAATAAAAATATTAATAAAAATATTACACTATGCCATATTATTGCATTATGAGCAAATAATCAAACTACATTATTAATATTCAGTATCGTACATTTTTCTAATATTCGACAAAAAAATGTGTATATACACATCTATTCAGCTTTTGTAGAAGAAAGAACAGGTTGATTTAAGTCATACTTGCTAACATTCTAATTAATATTCAATAAAACTGTTAGTACTGGCCACTTTTACACACCAGTTTACTTTAGAGTAATTTTCTCCGAATGTAATTACTCCGAATATAAAGAAAAATTGGTGTTTAAAAAAAAAAAAAAAAAAAAAGTATTAACAATTTTATGGTAAATTCAAAACTTTTTTTTTAGTTGATGAAGAGCTAGGATTAACGATTACGTTATAAACAAATCTATTCTAACATACTATTCCATAAAATACTGCTATTCCATAACAGACCCAAAGTTTTTGTTGTTACTTCTTCGCTGTTACGTTCGAATGTGTAAACTGGCGTTTGTTCCATTAGATTTGAAGTCGAGCGCCATTTCTGCAGTGTCATATAGCCACATAGAAGTAAATTCTTATTGGAATGTTGGTAGATATGCTTAACACATTCGGTGCTACGTTGCCGGTTGGCGGGATGAGCGACTGTACCCAGGTGTGAGAACCATCGGGCGGGCTCAGTCTCTTTGGATGTTTATGGCCCTTAAAGCCGATCGTTTCCTACCAGAAAATAGTGAATCTCTCCCTTTTTTCAGTCGAAGGAAGAAGGAAAATTTCGAAGGAGGTTAAAGGAGGGAAAAAAAAAAAAAAAAAAACTTCTAGTGAAGTGAATAAACAGTTAGGTTAGCATTTCTCGTGCAGCTGCGATAGCTTCACCCTTTCGTAGACTTAATCCCGCCCCTTGATTTATTCAAATAAAAGCTTACTATCTGACTTAACAACGTTTCCTGTTACAAGCTTGGTTCGGATGTAACCAGTTTCTTAGTTGTTTCGGTTATGCACACTAACTGACCCTATCTCTTGCTTAAAATGTCGAAAGAGGATAAAAAAGTTCTAGTGATGTGAATGAATCGTTAAGTAGCATTTTCCTTGCGACTGTGAAATCTCCGCCCTTTCAAAGGCAAATCTCGCCCTTTCATTTATTCAAATAGAGGCCCGGCCGACTATTTGAATATAAGTGGAAACCTCAAAAACAAGACGTGATTGAAACATGAAATATCTATACTGCCTACATACGGTAACTAATAGCAATCTATTACAGCAGTCTGTTTTATAGGCACCGATATCTTGTCACATAGTGTAATTATCACAGTTCTAATAGATATACGTTGCAATCATATTACAAATGTATAATGTTGTCAGATTTGCGGACTCTTTTATTCAATATCCACCATTAAATTATAATTGAACCGATTGGTTTCAAAGATTAATGTTGAAGTCGCCTTTTACACATATCAAATACAATTTCTCAAAATTATTGGTTTCTATTGATTAAAATACTCCCCAAGTTTGGCTTACCTCCATTCATATGAAAGTTGCTGGGAAAGTAACTCAATGCGAATGTATTAAGTACAATACAGAGCTGCAAACTTTTTAATTTATTCCCTAATATTGTCAGTATCCGCCTTTTTTCACACCATTTTCTTTGTGCCACAAATTTTATTAATTTGTAATTGCAGTTTAATAAGGAGAAAGTTACTTTTTTAAAAAAGTGGTATGGAAAAAAGGCGGGTACAAGGAGTGATGCGGAATAATTTAATGAAATTTACAGTTCTGATTACATAAGAAATAATATGTCAGACTAATATGATTATTAAACTTGATTGAGGATCGCAGACTGATAATGCATCTGTAAAATCTTCTGACTATATTAACCCTTTGCTGCCTGTAACGCTCTAAATGTTATTGCAAAATTTAGGGACTCTACTATCCAACTATTACCAATAATTTTGAGGAGTGATACTTGATATACATAACTGATGAACCAAATCGAAGAGAGAAAACAAAGCGGCATCGAGGTACCAGGTACGATTTTGCTTACATTCACTTTGAGAGAGATGGTTGAGTGCCGAGAACCCAGGGTCTAATGGTGACCCCACACCTTAGCGGTAGATGTTAGTAGCAGAGATGACAAAGGGTTCATGATAGTTTAAGAGAAAAAAAAAAAATTAAGGGGACTGGCCAGGACAAGCTGGGATGAAACATACTAGGAACAAAAGTTCTGAACTCAAACACTGAAAGAAAAGTTTAACAAGAAAAAAGCATAAACTCACAAACACTTAACAATAAAAGAAAAAAAAAAAGTTAAGTTATAGCAGTAAGAATAACAACAAAACAGGTAAAAAAATGTTTAAGTATAGCATTACAAAAGTTAACAATAAAGATAAGACAGAGTTTAAGTATAGCATTACCATAGCCTCCTTAACTAGATGCCTGTCGCGTAGTTCGGAAACTAGGCAACATTTGAATCGGCAGACAGCGCCACCTAGTACAGCTTCTGAGACTTGTTTATTCAACTGCCACCAATAATTTTAAGAAGTGATACATGATATTTACAATCGACATTTCTTCGATTCTATTCGCCTTTTATGTATATCATATCCCACTTTTAAATATTTTTGGTGGCTGGTGAATAAAAAAGTAGCGCAATCTGTTCCAGGTGGCGCTGTCTACCGCTTCAACTGTTGCCTAGTTTCCGAGCTACGCGACAGGCATCTAGTTAAGGAGGCTATGGCATTACCAACAAGTGCACAACGTTTTTGGTGAATTTTATAAGATTTTTTTTTTTTATACACACAGTAGACAAAAAACAACATAATAACTGGAGAAGAGAAGTTATAGTTTTCGAAGTTATACAACCGTCATAGTTGATATTTAGTGGTGGATATTGAATAAAAAAATTCAACACTGATCAAAGGAGTCAAATTAAATAAGAGAGATAAAGGGTTAAAATATGTGAATGATTAAACATTTATTTATTAAAATTCTATTAAAAATAATAATAATGAACAAAACGATGAATAGAAAGAAAATATTAATCAGCTGACGATTGATATCAATTTCGAATATTTACAATACACATTAACTTACTTTTTACTTACTTGACGATATCATTAATTGCTTAATTTCTTTTTGATATACGCCATTTTTAACTTACATGGTTTATATGCTATTTGAAAACTTGTCTTAATAAATGAGCATACTTACTTCTAAATTTAATTTGAAATAATCACATACAGTTGAAATCAAACAAAGCGTAGCGTTTTCAGGAATTTGATGAGAGATGTCACACATTGGTTACCATATTAAAAAATTATAAATGGCACATGATTAGCTTAAAATAAACAACAACAGCATGAAAATAAAAGCTATATTCAATACCAGCCTAATTTCCAGAAATCTTTGGCTTCTATATTTTGAAACTTACCTTAATATTCAGCTGCATTTAGTTACTATATTGCACATAATCAGCTGCATATTAATTCAAGTGCATTTTTAACTTTGATTAAATAAAACTTAATTCTACGCTTAAAAAAAAAAAAAGTCTTTATGTACTTACTCTGTAAGAGTACTCTTTTCGATTAAGAATTGTGTCTGTTTAGAATTGGAATTGTATTTGATTCGAACGTATTCTGTTTGTATTACAGCTCATTATAATTTCTGTTTAGTTTTGAAACCTATATTAATTAAAATGTGATATTTTCAATCCATTATTTAAGATAGAATTTTAAGCTTCAGTGTTTAATCGATTGATTGCAAGAACATCTTACTAAATTTTGTTAAGGTTGCATTTTTAGGTTAGATCTTATGAGGAATTCTGACACACGTATTCCATAAATCTTATTACTTTTAACCCTTTCTTTCCCAAGTTCAAGGCGTTACTGCAGAGAAATTGCTTTCAGGTGCCGCTTAGCATGTTTGGCGAAAATCACCAACACCGCGCCTTTTTGTATTGTTTAGAGTTTAGAAGTTGCAACATTCCACTGGCTACGCTTGCTATCTCTAGCGAATTAGCGCGCTTTTTAAATGAGGTGGGCTTAACTAAATTTCAACTTCAAAATGGGGTCACAGTGACCCCATCTTGGGAAGGCGAGGGCTAATCAGACATAAAAGCGCTGTCATAACTTCAGTGGTTCACTTGGAATAAATTAGAAGAAAAGCACTTTGCCATATTATGGATGATCGATATAATTGCAACTCTAAAAAAGTGAAAAAAAAAAAAAAAAACTTGTTTATATTTATTTAGACAATGAAGCAGTATTATTGTATTAATAATCATGCACCACTCATAAATTATGAACAAACTTTCCCATAATTGTAAAATAAGAAAGAGCCATTGTTCGAAAAAATTGCTGGAATCTGTAGGATACAGATTTCGATTTTACTTACTTATTTACTTACATACGCAATAAAAACATGCATCGCTGATAAATTATCAAATACTTTTTGTTATATTCAAAGAAAGAAGTAGCCATTGTGTGGGAAATTACTAAATTATTACTAAATTCTATAGGATATGTAGAATGCACTTTATTTGTATAAGCGTAACAAAACAATCATATAACATCGAAACATTGTAAATACTGCAGAAACGCCAAGCTTGCTTAGATTAGTTTCAAAAACGTATAAAGTGTTCGTGATCGTAGCAAAATATCAGATTCATAACAAAAAAGTTTCAATCATTTAACAGATAGAACATTGAAAAGTGTAACGGTATCAGTGAGTATGCTGAAATATGTTACGATGATGAAAGATAGTAGGCTTTTTGCAACATAACTGAATCATTCTGTGCTGTATGGGTGAAAGCAGAGCTGCCAACATTTTAATTTATTACGGAGCAATTTTAGCCCCGCCTTTTTTTCATACCACTTTCAAAGCTGACAACCTAATCCAGTTAATTATTAGTACCAACCTCTTTTTCTACACCACTTAATTTTTAGAGTAATTCTCTTCAAATGTATTTCTGATGAATTAAGAAGAAAAATACTCTAAAAAATAAAAGACTGGTGTTGAGAAAGGGGCGGTAATAACAATCCTCCAGATTAGATTGGCAGCTCTGCCCTTTTATCATAGCCTCCTAAACTAGATGGATGTTACGTGGCTTGGAAACTTGGCAACAGCTGAATCGGTAGACAGCGCCACTTGGTGCAGATTGCGCGACTATTTTATTCAGCAGCCGCCAAAAACTTTTAAAAGTGAGATATGATATTCATAAAAGACGAATAGGATCGCAGAAATGTCGAATATATATATTATATATCACTCCTTAAAATTATTGGTGACAGTTGAATAAAAAAGTCACGCAATCTGAACCAGGTGGCGCTGTCTACTGCTTCAATTGTTGCCAAGTTTCTGAGCCACGCGACAGGCATCTAGTTTAGAAGGCTATGCTTTTATTTTAAAAGTTTTTTTTTTCTCATTTTATCGTAGTCATATATTGGAGAAAAATATTCTATAAATAAAGTGGTGCGAAATAGAGGCGGGGCTAAACGTACTCCGGAATAAATTAAAATATTGGAAACTATGGTGAAAGTAACACTGACACTCGTATGAACTAAAGTATTAGGAAATAAATTACTTAAGTAAATATACTGTGAAAGAACTGCGTTTGTTAAATTTACCTTATGATAAGTATTAGGTCCTTGTTGTGAAGTGTTTTTAAAGGAGAAGAGTACATATCTTTTGATGGACTACTTACATATATATTTATAACATAGAACTGATTGTTCATTCGAGGTCTGACTTAGACTAACTTGGGCCAGGGACAGACATTTCTTTCGGTGCCCCTTACCTTAAAATACTTAAGCTTAAAAAATAAAATAAAAAAAAAGGCATTTAAATAAGTTTAATACAGTAAAAGCTCTCTAAGTTGGACACTTACGGTTCCAGGAAAAAATGTCCAACTTAGAGAGGTGTCCAACTTACAGGGGTGCTTATATTTTTCGATTTAATTAACTTGTATCTATGCATGCCTTTTAACTTTTAATCGCATCTAAATATAGAATAATAAAGTATTCACGACTTATGAACAAAAAATAATTAATTTGCCAATTTAAAATCTAAATTTAAACTGGTATGTTGTGGCCTGTACATTCTTCTATTATATTTCTTTTTTCTTCATATAATAGCGTCAGCTACTAGTTAACACGCACAAAAATTAAATAAACACAACTTCTCACAATAAAGGTTTTGCATACGCATTTTGGTGCATTTTAAACTACTAGATGTTGAAATAGCCATATGGAAAATCGCAGAATACGAGTAAAAAACAACACTATCTGCCGGCCGATATGCACACAAATTAAGCTAAACATTCATTTTCATAACGGCTATCTCACATATGAAGTTTGGTGAATTTATTCGCTATGGAAACTAAGATATAATTTTTTTTTGGATGGAGAAAACTGCTGCTTAGCAGCGACACCTGTCGTTTGATACACATCCAAATTGATTCAGCATCGTTTTTCACTATAGGCCTTTGATATATTAAGTTTAATTCAATTATACACTCAGGTAAAACTCAGTAGGGAAAGTAAAAGGGACAAATAAAAAGGAGCACTAACAATCGAAATGCATTGTCTAATGCCCATTTTAAAACAGTCAAAGTCAAAACATGCCTGAAGGCCCTCTGCTGTATATTTTCTGAAGTCCCACTAAAAGAAAATTACAAGGACAGTGCATGTAAATTAATAAAAAGAAAGACCTGTGCATTATGCGCACTGCGCAGTAATTTGTGAATGTTTCAAGTGAAGAAAATATATATATATATATATATATATATATTTTTTTTTTTTTTATAAAATAAGACACAGGTGAATATATTGTCACAAAAAACATTGCTCTTTAGATATTTACAGCAATTTCTACGAGGGATAAGTAAAACTTCTAAAAACAAGTGAGAAAATGGAAGCTTTATTTTTTTTCCTTCTTTTTTTTCTGTTTCATTTCATAAAAGTGTCCAACTTAGAGTATCCAACTTCCAAGTTAAAGGGGTATCCAACTTATAAAGGGTGGATATAATGTTAATCCTATGGATACATTCCGTTCCGTGAAAAAGTGTCCAACTTAGAGGGGTGTCCAACTTGAGAGGTTTCACTGTATTTAATTTGGGGAACATTGTTACACGTCGGGGGAGGTGGGGTCAGGGCGAATTGCCTCGCATGTCCTTGGTTAAGACAGCCTCCAGTCACTTTCATCTTTTAATCCGAAATAGTTAATGGAAACTACATTTATCGACATTTCATACAGCATAAACATTTCTTTATTAATCTACCCAAGAATATGTATTTTTATTATATTTTCTAATAATAAGCACGTACCGACTGATGTCAGAAGAGTTTTGAGATTAACAGTTAACTGTATATATAAATAAAAAGTTTCTATTGTTTTTTAGGACTACAATAAACGTATTAAAAACTTAAAATTTAATTTTGAGCCATACATAAAATTTCTTCTAACAAAGAATTGGTGGAACATTTCTGTAAATTCAACATCTAAAATGATTAATAATAATAAATTAAGAGCATTTACAGTTTATTTTAGATGGTACATAAACATTTAATTTTTAAATTAATCCTAAACGCAGTTTTGGATGTAACATAAGAATATTTTTATATAAAAATAGAAAATAGTTTTAATACTTACTTTCCATTTAGCTTTGGCTTGTTTTACCACTTGTGCCTCAGTAACCACGCCAAGAACATCTCTGGACCATACTCGAGCAATTACAAAGAAGTAGGCCATGCCTGTGATTGATAGAGGCATAACATATTGCGTCAAAAATGTTACCAGAATTATCCACTTTTCGATATCACTATAGGGGTATCGAGTGCGACATCTTATCATATCTATGTAAGAATATAGAGTTTCAATTCTGTTGAATATTCCATGAGGGAGTGCCAGTGTGATGGCTATAACCCAGATGATGACAATAACTTTAGAAGCCTGTTAAAGCAGTGAAATTTTTAAGCTAGCAAGTCATAAGAAATATACAACATTTTGATTGAAAAGCCAAGAATTAGGCTTATGGAAGGTCTTTTTAATACTTTGCTTACGCATACTTGCCAACCATCTCATTATGAAGCGTAAAATTTCTAGCACCCACCTTCTTTTTCACACCAGTCATTTCTTAGAGTAAATTTATTCTTTTTTAATCGTAAAAACATTTGGAGAGAATTACTTTAAAAATAAAGTGGTGTGGGAAAAGGGGCGTGTTTTTAAGGGCGTTAACAATTTTACGCTTATTATTGAGATGGTTGGCAAGTATGCTTACGGGTCACGTAAAATGACTTTTTTCATAAAATACAAGTCCCGCCTTCAGACGTTCTTCCACATAAATACTTTAATGAAAAAAAAAAAAAAAGGGTTCTACATGTTCGCGTTTAACGCTTTATATGTTGCTGGTGCATGTATACATGCCAGTGACACATGCAGAATGAATTACAAAGATTAAAATTTGAATAATTTAATCATGAATACGTAAAATCATTTTAATAAATACATAATATAACGTTTTAGAGGAACGTCAAAAGGCGGAGCTTACTGTCCAAAATAAGAAAATATCCCGACGACAATGTGTTATGCAGACAAACCACTTATAATGTATTGGTTATCTCAGAAGTAATGTGAAAGATACATATTTATTTGACTTTAACGTTAATACATATTTTTTTCACCAATTACATTGAAGTTATAAATAATGTAGTTAATATAAATGATTAGTTTATGTGGCTTTTAACCTATTTGAAACTCAAGCCTGGTTTTCAAAAACATTTTATTTCCAATGTCGAAAACATTGTTGAATATTACCTTCACATATCTTTAAGTTTCTTAATTATTCGCTGAATAATCTATTATACGGTTTCCTATTTAGGAATTGCTTTACATAAGTAGAAACTTACTGATTTGTAATTAGGTTAAGTGTGTCATGAAGCCATAGCAGACATGCCAACATTTTAATTTCTTCCGGAGCATTTTTAGCCCCGCCTTTAATCCATACCAATTATTTTTTAAGAGTATTTTTTTCTTGTTTTACTGTAATTGTATATTGAAGAAAAATATCCTATAAATAAAGTGGTGCGATATAGAGGCGGGGCTAAAAATGCTCCGGAATAAATTAAAATGTTGGCAACTATGCCATAGAATAAAAACTGTCACAAAATGAAAATCAAGAATTTGTTCTTATATGTAATTTTTACATATATAGATATACACATGCAGAGTAAATTAATTGAAAAAAATTTTTATTATTAACAATTTAACAATGTAAGTAAAGCATGTTGTGTACAAAGTAAACAACGCAACATATATCGACAATTTGTCCGCCTGATCTTCCGCCATTTGGGGCAAAAAGTGTCAAATAATAACATTTATAACAAACCGAAAATACTTTTAGGGAAAAGAATTACACTTTCAGCAGTTTATTTGTGTTCTGGCACATAATTCAATTCCGGATTTCCTCGCTAAGTTATTTATTCTTGATTTTATAATTTCTAAGAAAACATAGTTTTTTAGATAAAAATGTTTTTATAAAATTAATTTTTTAAAGTATAAAATATGCTTAAAATAACAACAAACAAAATTATTAATACTTAAGCTAAATTAATATTTGATTCAAACTTTAACTATGGCTTTCATCAAGAAGTGGTTTAATGAAATAGCCTTGCATTCCAGTAATTGTAGATAAACACATTCTTGGTATTACTTTGGTATCAATCCCCAATTTTAGCGCTTTCTTTCTTTCTTTTTTTTATCTTAACAATGTCGTTCTGACAGCATATTATGTCATAGCCTCCTAAACTAGATGCCTACCGCGTGGCTCGAAAACTTGGCAACAGTTGAAGCTTTAGACAGCGCCACCTGGTAGAGATTGCTGGACTTTTTTATTCAATTTTCACCAATAATTTTAAGAAGTTATATATGATATATATAATCGACGTTTCTTCGATACTATTCGACTTTTATGTATATAATATCCAACTTTTATAAATTTTTGGTGGCTGTTGAATAAAAAAGTCGCGCAATCTGTACCAGGTGGCGCTGTCTACCGCTTCAACTGTTGCCAAGTTTCTGAGCCATGCGACAGGCATCTAGATTAGGAGGCTATGATTATGGCAACCCGCTTTCCGCATGCAATTTGAAAGTTGGTTCATCAGTTTGTGTTTGCTTTTTAGTGTTGCATGGACGTGTTGCTATTCATCTGTCTATATTTCTTAAAGCAGGTTGTAATTTTTAATTTATTATTATTTTATCTTTTTTTTATAATTGTTTTTTATGTCTTTTGTGTTACTATAGCGTTTAGTAATGTCCAAGTTCGAATGCTTGTAGAAAAGTATTAATGTTTATTGAAAATCAAGGTAAGGATGGTTATTACAAATGGAGAGAGAAAATGAATGTACTTGTAATTTCTTGAGTGAATTGTTTAGAGAGAGAGTTTTTTTTTTTTTTTTTTTTTGACTTTCTGAAATAATGAGGTTTGTTGAAAGATAGTAAGATTTATGATAAATATGTAGAATGCTATGGCTTTGAGAGTAAAAGGGAATGCATTTGCGTAGAGGTATAATAATGGTTATAAGGAACGTGTGGATGGTAAGCGTAAAAAGTGTTCTACCGAGAGATCGATTAGGTTCATATCTTGGTTCCAGTCAAGTAAATTAAGCCTCGACGAGATCTTTGTAATATTGATCAGGGAACGAAAGAGTGAGATTATGTATCAAATGGGATTTTCTACTAGTACGTGTGCCGATTGGGGATAGTTTTTAAATGAGGCGATTCTTGATTAAGTGGAAAGGAAATCGGAAAAGATGGGTAGTAAAGAAAGATTACGAAGATAGATGAAAGTAAATTTGGCAAAATGAAGCATAGAAGAGAGCATGCAGTGGATGGTGAATGGGTGTTTGATGGGATTGAAACAGATTCAGAGAAAATGTTTCTTGCGGCTGTGCGTAAGAGAACGAAATAAACTTTGCTCGTCTGTATTAAACAGTGGATTGAGCCAGGTATGACTGTATATAAGGCAAAGTCAGGAGAGTTTGCGCCCAATTCAACAGAACGATAAAATAATAATAATAATAATAATAATAATAATAATAATAATATTTTGCTAAACTATTGGTGCATAATTTTGAATTGATCCTTCTTCTATGCATTTTCCATTAGTATTTTGTTGGCCTGTTATAATTTAAAGCAACAGCTGTAATAAAACAATGAAAGCTATCACGCGCAATCTCTCTTTATAGGGTAGGAGTGATTATGAACATAAGAGTAGGAGAGATTGTGTTTAATTACAACTACAATTGTATTGTTAATAATAATAATTGCACTTAAAGGACATTGTCTTAAGGTATTTTTAAACAAATATTATTGTATTGGAAATAAATACTTCAATTGAAAAATTAAAAAAATCAGAAAAATAGAAGACATTAAAAAAGAATTACAAAAATTTATTTAAAGAAAAAATACTAAAGAAACAGGGAAAAGAATAAGAGATAAAGAAAAAAACCCCTAAAAATATTATTAAGTTACTAGGTGACACCTTTAACTGAAAATTAATATAGTTCTTTTTCAGCTTGATGGTTTATTATTTGCTGACCGAATCTCTCGTTGTTTACAATCATTGCACTTATTGGTGTACATGGTGAAGTTATTGTGCAACCACTTGCACAAGTGAACCTGTTCGAGACGGTGCAATGCGTTTCCAAGCACAAAAGAAAAATAAATAAAAAAAAAAAGGTTAGCACACTCCGTGTGCAATGATACATGGTTAACATGGCTTGTCTCGCCCATTTTTATGCCCAAAATCCACCCACCGTTTACTATGTATTAAGGTTCTTTTTTCCTCAATATCTCCCGCCCAAAAATGTTCAAAACGCAATACTTAAATTTCACAGGTTCGAAATCTTCTCGTTTCAGCTTTAAAATCCATTTACGTTTATTCAATTTATTTTATTTTGTTGAAATTTAGACGATTACATTCCTTAAAAAGAAATCTGAGTAGGTTGATATTTTTTGCTTACATTTAGTTTTATCCCTTCTATTTAAGCAGCTGACAGCTGCACAAAACTTGAGCATCACACATATTTGAAAGTATTGTAAAACTAAATAGATATACAATAACATTCAAATACTTTGCAATAATTTTTTCATAGGCTAACAGTAGTATTCGAGAGGTAAATCTCACCAGAGGTGTGACTTTTGTCGATCGTTCCACTCCTGAACAATGTTCAGTTTCAAATTCAGGGGACATTCTTCTGTAAGATGCGCCGTCTCGAGTGGTTTGAATTAGTCCAGTCCCTTGTCGAAATTTTTTCCTGGTGCAGTTGCAGACATTAAGGTGCCTGCTTACTATTGGAGGTGATTTTTTTTTAAATAATTGAAAAGTTACCTATTTTTGTGCATTACATAATAGAATATAGTTAGAAAAAGTGAATAACATAAAAAAATATGCAAATTTTAAAATATTTTGATATTTAGGCTCAAAATATGCATAAAATTGGCAAAAAGAAGCACTTTTTCAAAACATTATAAGTCAAATTTAAATAAAGATATTTTTATTCTGTAAATTTTATTTCGATTATTGAAAGGTCTTTAAGGGAGTGAATTATTCTCAAAACTATAACCCTGTTATTTAATATTTCAGGGAAGATAACATTTTGCATGCTGAAAAAATCATGGATATACATGACAGTTCATAACTTCTATCGACAAAAACACAAAAAATAATTTATCTAGATTCATTGCAGTAGTTCAATCCCTAAAACAACTCACTAGAGTATCTTGTCAAAGTTTCATACGTTTCAGTTATAACTTTTAGAGTTATGATGTTTTATGATAAAGCAAAATGTTAAAAATCTCATTTTGAGAAAAAGCAGAAAACATAATTAAAAACCAGATTTTATCTATTAATTAAAAAATAATTTTAGTAAGTTCCTGATTTATTTCAAAGTTTTTTATTTATTTATTTTTTTAAATTCATTTTATATGCAGTAACAAATTTTGATGCTTATATTGAGTAAAACATTTATGTAAACAAACATTTACAGTCACTTCCGGTTTCAAAAACTTGCGAGTGACTAATATTAAAATGCCTGTATCTCAAGTTCTATGCAAGATATAAACAAAATTCAAACTGATTTAGAAAGCTAAAATATCAGATTTTAATACTAAACCAAAAAATTTGCATTTCTACCATTGTATTGAAATTCTCAGGAAGGGTTATAAAAATTCAAGCATTTATTTTTGAGAACGAGGCAAAATAACCGAGTTTTTTCTTAAACTCTTGAAGCAATCAATATGCATATTTAACCCCTTAACGCCTGCTGTCCTCGCTGCGAGGACGCAAAATTTAAGATCCAGCTCAAAAAATTCATCCCGGTAAATTTTTAGCAAAAATTTACGTTTATAACATAACAGAAAAGGCCGGTTTTTTTAACCTTAAAATTTAAAATTTCTTTTAGTTTAATTTAGTTCATAAATTCCGGTGGCAGTATAATTTAAATGACCCGAATTGTCTTGCGCCGCAAAGGGTTAAGTGTGCACTTCACTACTGATGTTGTACAGACTCCTAAAATTGCAGCTTTCGCCCATTCTACTCTTTCTTGCCGATCCCCTATGTGCGCAATCTCTCCTAGTTTTACCTTAGTGATTGTTTGAAAGCGTATCATTGCTTTGGAAAAGAAGGATACGGTAATCTAAAAGTGAATCATGCTGTGAATTTTCTGGATCCATTTACTGGCTGCCATATACTATGCAAACAATGCGGAAACCACGAAACGGAAAAATGTGAAAAACACACTGCCGACTTGCAGTCGTAAATACGACTTTTCGTTTTATATGGCGATATACTTTTTCAAAAAAAAAAAAAAAGAAATATTGAAAATAAACATTTATTTATTTATTTATTTTTTTTTTTAATTGTAAGGGAAATTAATTGGGAGAAAAGGAAAGTTAAAATTTAATTAGGGCATTAATATTGTTTATTATAAGTTCGGAAATTGTTTCTATGGTAATTCTACTGTCAATAATAATAAACGAATTTATACGTGCATGCGCGCGCGCGCACGCACACACACATATATATGTATATATATATATATATATATATATATATATATATCAGGTAAAGCTAAGAAAGTTTGTGCTAAATTCAACAGAACGATATAAAAAATCCAAATATTAATCTTTTGCTAAACTATTGGTGCATAATTTTAAATTGATCCTTCTTTTATGTATTTTCATTGCTATTTTGCTGTTCTGTTATAATATAAAACAACAACTATAATAAAACCAAGAGCGCGCAATCTCTCCTTGTAGGGTAGATGTAATTGCGCACATAAGTAAGAGAAACTGTGCTAAATTTTAACTGCAATTACATGGTAAATAAAAATAATTGCAATTAAATGACGTTGTGAGTTACTTGTGAACAAATATTTTTGTATTGGGAGTGGATAGTGCAATTAAATAATTAAAAAGTCAGAAAAAAAATTAAAAAGTGTTACAAAAATTTATTTAAAGAAACCGATAAAAGAACAAAGTCAGATAAAGATTGCAAAATAACATTAAGATAACACGTTTAACTTAAAATTAGTGCCTTTTCTATTCAACTTGATTGGTTTCTTGTTTGCTGACCGAATTTCTCCTTCTTCCCAATCGTTGCGCTTATTATTGTACAAGATGAAGTTGCCGTGCAACCACCTGCCACAAGTGAATGAACCTTTTTCAGACGGGTTGAACACCGTGTGTGCAATGCATTTCCAAACCAAAAGCAAGTGAAAGAAAAGGAAATAAAAGAAAACGGGTAGTACACCGTGTGTGCATTAATATGTGGCTAGTCTCACCCACTTTTAAGCACAGAATCTGCCCACCATTTAACATTTATTTTAAATTATTTTTCCCCTCCATTAAAATCTACCGCACAAAATGTTCTAAACACAAAACCTAATTTTCACTCGGTTTGAAATCGTTTCGTTCCAACTTTAAAATCTTTTACGTTAATTCAATTTATTTTATTTTATTAAAATTTAGACGATTACAGTCCTTAAAAAGAATTTTGAGTAGGATGATATTTTTTTCTTGTATTTAGTTTTATCTATTCTCAGGGCCCGACTTAGACTACCTGGAGCCCCGGGGCAAGCCTATTCGGGGGGCCCCCTTGCAGTGGCATAAGAGATCTTTAGGTTGCAGAATTTCTGCATACGCCTGTAGGGGGCCCCTTCCAGAAGGGAGACCCAGGGTATTTGCCCCGTATGCCCTGCCGTTAGTCAGGGCCTGTCTATTCTATTTAAGCAGCCGAAAGCTGCAGAAAAAAATTGAGCAACGTACTTCAAAATATGGCAAAACTAAATAGATGCACAATAATACCTAAGCACTTTGCAATAAGTTTCTCATAGTCTGAATTAACATTCGAGAGGGAAATCCCACCCAGGTGTGGCTTTAGTTGATCGTATCACTCCTAAATAACGCTCAATTTCAGTTTCTGGGGACTGTCTCAAAAAAAAAAAAAAAAAAAAAAAAAAGAGTCGTCTAGAATGGTTTGAACCAGTCCAATCACTTGTCGAAGTTATTTCCTGGTACATTTCCTGACTTTCAACAAATGCATCATCATTATCTTGTCATTACCAATAAGCTGCGAATTTTCTATCAGTATAAAATTTTATAAAAGTCATTGTGCAATCTCTGCTAATTAGCAAAAGCGCAAACTCTCCCATTTTAGTAGGAGAGATTGTATAGTCTTTTATTAAATAATTATTCACTTTTAGAGAAAATCGTAATGCTCGTACCGTTAGTCTAGTTTAGTGCCTAATGAGAAATTCTTTAAATTAAAAATATTTTGTACTACTACCATTGTATTGAAATTTCTATGAAAATTCAAGCATTTATTTTTGAAAACGAGACAAAATAACCACATTTTTTCTTAGACTCTTGGGACTATCAACATGCACATTAAAGTCTGCACTTCACTATTGATGGTGCACAATCACCTGAAATCGCAACTCGCCCACTCTACTCTTCCTTATGGATGCAATCTCTCCTACCGTGCGATCTCTCCTAGCTTTACCTTATATATATATATATATATATATATATATAAACAAACAAACAAAAAAATCTAATGTAAACACCACGTGACTGCCTTATACATGTATTGAAATATACATATTGTTATACATACATACACATTTTTGTGTGAAGCAACTGATTCGTAATTAAATAGGAATGTTCCAGTTCAGAGATATTCTTGAAAATAAGAAAAAAGAAACTGCTACTGCGACCACAACATTCAAGATAATAGCATAATATGTACCGCTGAAAAAAATATAGTAGTTTTTTGAGGAATAGTAACTCCACGGCTTATTACAGAATCTCCAATAGGCAAACGCACAATGAGAGTTCAATGAAAATTATTCGAGTATAGATGAGCTATTTTTCTTCTCTTTGGTGAATATTAGTAGAGCGCAACAATTCACTTTACCAAAACAATTAACTCTGTTAAAATTGAGAGGGGGTTTACTAATTCTGGCTATCCTGAAATGAAATTTTCCTCCAAGTCTGTAAGCAACGCAGATTTTAGTCTTCTCATCGATTTTGGCGATTTGACATCGATTTTGACGATTTGGCATCGAATTTGGTGGTTGGTGACCGAATTTGGCAAAAATTTGTAGTTTAGAGTTGGCAAAGTTTAGAAGCTCTGAATTCAATAAGAACAGAGTTCTGGAATTTTCCTAAAAGATTCATTGGTTTATAGCGCAGAATTAAATTCTTAAATGTTCTAAAAATGACTATAAAATAGAAGAGTGATTATTGTAAACATGGTTACGCGCATCTTTACGAGCTGCTTTCTATGCAGTATTACAGTACAATTGGAAACAGATGGTAGTTTTTTCATTTCCAGGAAGGTGGGCGTTGACTTAGAATCAAATTAGGCATTCAAATGTAACGAAAAGTGGTAGTTCAGGATTCCCAATGTTTGAGAACTCGAACTTCAATAGGAGTCGAATTCTGGATATTTTGCAACGACTCGTTGTCTTCTAGCACAGAATTCCATCCAGACTTTGAAATTTTCTGTTGTTCCTGAATTAGCAAAATTTCTGCTATGCTTTTAACAATATTTGATCGATTTCTGTAGCAAGCATGACTGTTTCTTTGGTTGCTTTCAAGAATATTCATTGATTATTGATTTTTGGGGCAAAAAAAATGAGATTTGTTGAACTGTTTCTTGAATATTCATTAAATAAAGTGCATTTGTTGAGTTGAACTTGCTTAAAGCGTTAGGAATTACATTTTACGCGCAAAAATGTCGACAATTTTCATAACAATATCATTACGGGCTCTAATCTACGGAGTGAGTATTCATTAAATAAATTGCATTCGTCGACTAGAAAATAAATAGTTTTTTTTTTTTTTTTTTTTTAATTTGAAAAATGAATTTTGGGGTGTTTAGGGAAGAATGGGTGTTACCTTACCCCACTTGACAAAACATAAATCAATAAATGAATGAATAAAATAATAATGTTTATTTTCTACGGTTTCAAGATATCGCCAAATTGATTTTTTCCCCCTAATGTGATGAAATTTATATCTGTTTGCTGTAGAAAGAATTCAAAATGGCAGAGGTGATTCTTGGTTATATCGGACTACGAAAATATTAATCTTTTTTGATTAATCCGTGAAAGCTTTCCAAATAAACTAAAACAAAAAACCCGAACTACATCAGTGCACACGTTCTGTATTAATTCTTCATTTGTGTATCTATTAACGTTATGATGGAAAGTGCATGAAGAAAATGCATTATGCATCTTTTTTTTCTTTTTTTTTTTTTTTTTTTTTTTTTTAATGTATTTGTTTTATAACAGTTGCCTACATTTTAATTTATTCCGAAACGTTTTTAGCCCCACCAGTATTCCGTACCACTTTACTTATATACTAATTTTCCTCATTATATAACTACGATAAAATAAGAAAAATCTACTCTTTTTTTCTTTTTAAGTGGCATGAAATAAAGGCGGGACTAAAAAAAGCTCCGAAATAAACTAAAATGTTGGCAACTCTGGTTTTATGTATTTCTGAATTCTTTTTCAATACAGCCGCCGTTTTGAAAAACACATTTTCGGCCTGTATTCGTTTGGTGAACATCTTCAAAAATGGCTGTTTGCCGTGATAAAAAAAAAAAAAAAAAAAAAAGGATAAAAATCGAGTGTCAAAAACAAAAGTTTTTCTCAGTTTTTTTATCTTTTTTTTTTTATTTTTTAGTTGACAGCTGTAACGTCCACCCCTCTTTTTCTGTTTTCAACAGTAAGCACCTATTTTTTAGGTGATTTCATGCACTAGTGTTTAAATGATTCACTTTATGATCAGCAATCGATGAGAAAAATGACGCTCGCGCGTATACTTTTGCCATCGTAAATTAAGGAGTTATAACAAATACGCTAAGTCGCTTGTCTTATTATTATTATTATTATGTTTAAGAACGCAGAAAGGTGGGCTTGTTTTCTTTATTAAACAAGAATTCTCTTTTGCTATAACCAATATTTTAAACTACCGATATTTTAAAACTTTTTTTTTTTTTTTTTTTTTTTTTTTTTTTTTTGAGTTTAACATTATTGTTCTGTATAGTTTTACCCGTAAATAAAATGTTTTGTATATTTTCCTTAATTTTATCTGTTACTTTTAAGATTTTCGTTGTTATCTCATGCAAAAGTTTATGAGAGACGGTCCCCGAAGCCAAATCAAGAGAAACAATTAACTATATCTTGAAGGGGGGAAAAATAAAATAAAGTAAAATATGGAGAATGATTTGTGAATTTGCACATCCATATTTTTAAGCATATGGATTAATTTTATGTAAAAATCAATATAGATCACTATTTATAATTTTTTAAATATGAATTTAATTAATATTTTTTATTATTTATAATTTTATTTTTTTTCCGAATAATATTATTTTGGATTATGTTTGGGTTCTTCGGTGTACCTTCTCCACCGAATGATACCAATTAAATTTTTCTATATCAATTAGCAACAAAAAATTTTGAGTGTTGTGTTTTCTTTTTCCCCGACGGTACATTCAAGCAATTCCTATAAAGTATTTTTCTTCTTATTTAAATGTTATTACATTGGCATACTTGCCCACAAACTAATTAATATTCCGTAGTACAGTTAGCCCCGCCTTCTTTTTTTCACCAGTATTATATTAGAGTACTTTTTCTTCTTATTTAATCATAATTGCATTTGAAGAATATTACTCTGAATACTTACTGGTGTGTAAAATAGGGCGGTACTAACAACACTACGGAATGTTAATTAGGGTGTTGGCATTTATGACATAGGAGAAAATTACTCTAAAAATAAAATGGTGTGTAAAAGTGGTCGTGTACTAACAATACAATGGAATATTAACTACAGGGTTTATACAGTCATTATTTTTCGATGCTAGTAAAGCTATATAGCAACTTTTGTTATAAAATTTCTTTTACGATTTTGAATAAAATTTTCTTGTATGAATACTATGGGGAAATAATCCTTATGAAAAAGAGGGTCCGTACAAATAATGAGTTAGAAGGTTGTCAGGTATACTTATACATAATAATAATAATTATTATAAATAAATAAAAAATAAATAAATAAAAATAAAGTAAATTGAATAAATTTTGTTTACACCATAAAAAATAATTCAATAAGACAAAAAAAATTAAATAAGTTTGATGCAACCGATGGACTTCGATAAGCAAAAGTTTGGATCACGCTACAACTGTCGGTCAGTGACACGACAGTTTGAAGTGAATCGTAAGCAGTGCAACCATGAGAATATATCTGCTACTTGAGGTGGCAAGCGGAGGTGGCAAGCGGTATTTTAGCACGTTGAGCGTCACGTTAGCCATCGGTGGCTGACACTGAACTTTCCGTTTAGGCTGCGTCAACCACTGGTGGCTGACACAGTATACAATATGATGCAAAGTCGAGTCAACCATCGGTGGCTGACAGTGTAAAATGTGATATAAAACTAAAAAAAAATTACATTAAATAATTACCGAAAGCTTATTTAAAGTTTACTTAATTTTTATTTATTACAGGAATAGATCATTAAGGTATTTTAATGAGTTTTTTTGAAACACGGAAAGTATAACGCGCTTCTAAGCAGCGCGCGTGACCTAACGGGGATTTCCTTAAGAATTCGCGTGTCGCTCAACGTGTTAATATCTTTATTTCGTGCCGGAAATATTTTAGAATAAAGGATTACAATAAAATTAGTTTCACTGATAAAATAATCATTTTCTATGAGTTCAAGAACTTTTATAATTTTCTATTTTTATTTGCATTCTTGTTTAACTTCATTATTTTTATTATTTACCTTCTGGCACACAATTCAATTCCTGATTTGCTTATCCTGTATTTTCTCTTGTTGTTATGCAGAAGAAGATGTGGGACATTGTCAACAGGTGCTTGCAATCTCGAAAATATTCGAAGTCAGAAAGCAATTACATGTAATTTTGGGTTTTAACATTTTAACAGCTACAAACAGCTTTTTCCATCACTCAATAGTTGAAATAAAAGGCTGATGTGACAATTTTTCGAATTTTTATTTTTTTTCCACTCGGAAATAAGATTACTACGAAATAATGTTGGTTGGTCGTTTTTAACGTCACACTAGTACTGCACCCTGGGTAATGCACGACGTAATGAACGAGCCCCTAAGGTTGGTCCTGCAGTGTAAATGTTGAGTTTGAGTGATTTTTTTTTTTTTAAATCTCTTAACCTGTTTAGCTGGTTGCTTTTCTGCTGCCCAAACATTGCAGGCATCAAAGCAACCAATGCTGCTTTTCTTTGTAGCAGCGTTGCTTTGATTGGTTGCAGAAAAGCAACTATCCAATTGCCGCTGCTGTAGATGCTCATTTATTAGCATTAACGTGTGTCGCTTACATTGTACACAACATGAATGTAAGATAGGAAATTGATTCTTTATTCCATTAATAATATGCATTTTTAAAAGTAAAAATGCTTTTTGAAACAGTTTTATAAAGTATCCGATACTAATAAACCTTTTCTAACAGCACATCTTAGATTTTTACACCCATTTCTTATATGATTTTTTGTATATGTGCTGCTGAATTTTTCATATTGTTGCAACTAAATGAAAATTTACTTAAAAATTGCATTTTTCAAAAGTG
Organism: Salticus scenicus; assembly: GCA_963930645.1. Classification (NCBI taxonomy): domain Eukaryota; kingdom Metazoa; phylum Arthropoda; class Arachnida; order Araneae; family Salticidae; genus Salticus; species Salticus scenicus. The sequence goes on along the minus strand of OZ005652.1, from coordinate 315,679,238 downwards.
GAGGAAAAAATCAAAATACGCTTTCAATAAGATTTGATTAAAATAAACTGCAACAACCTTTATTTCTTTTAATGCGTAATGTTTAATTGTTAAATAAATAAATTTACTGGAATAAGTGCAACAATTTAAGTTTAAAACAAATTTGCTTTAGAATAAAGAAATACATTTTAAATTTCTGACTTGCACGTTTTAATAATCCTTTCTATAGAAAAAGTTATAACGTAAACTTTATCTTCTGTTTTAGAAAAATTTAAAGTATGCTTTTACTTACAAATTTTATGACTCCTAATCCTTTTTCAGAAACGTTTTAGGAACTTAAGCAAAAGTTTCATGTACTTACCAGTATTATTATATATGAAAAAATGGTCACTAATGTCTGATTTTTTATGAAGAAATAATTTTGTTTACCTTTAAAAGCACCTGATCCCATGCTACCTTATATTTGACATCTTTATTGAGAGACTTTACTTTCAATTCTGAATATTGTTAGTTAATATAAAGTAGAAAGTGAAATATTTTACTTTAAATTATTAATAATAATTATTGCCAGATTTCGCGACTTTTTTATTCAAGAGTCACCAATAGTTTTGAGAAGTGATATTTAAAATAAATAGCAGGCGATTAATCTCCAAAGACAAATGAATTTCCTTCCAGTTTCGATGGGAGAAGATGCGTTTTCCTGTATTAGAAATCCTTTGTATCTTCGCAGACCGCCATCTGGCGGACTCAGCTATAACTACTCATTAATCGACCTGGTACTTTAAGCCTTTTTCAGGGCCAGTTTTCGAAGGTTGGTACGGATCATTTGATAACTAATTCTACTAAGAATTTTGATAAAAAGTAGAAATTCCACGATGGGGCTGTCACATACATAGATGGTAAACCTTCAAAAACTTTATGCTCTGCCTTATTAAACAGAACTTAGACAATCTCATCGTCTTCCACCAAGATATGATCAGCGTCCTGTCGGATGGTGACTATGAAATTTTCCTTAATAATGAACTCCAAATCCAAGATCCTCTCACAGGAAATCAGATCTGGTTGCATAAAAGACTTCACCGTATCTGAGATTCGCAAAGCGATCCAAACTTCTTTGACTTCCGTATTGGTTACGAAAAGATTGAATCTACCGACTGGACGAGGAGCGAGGACATTCCTGAGATGATGGATTCTGCTCAGATATCAAATGATCCCAATAATTCTCTAACAGATACTAACATTCTTCCCCATTAACATTAATTCTAATAATACTAATATGCAAGCTACTAATCGTAAATTAGAAAGCAATAGCCCCAAAACCAAAAATAGTAAACTAGTTTCCTTATTTAATAAAAAAATTATAATATAAAATATAAAATTTATAATATAATTTATAGTTATAAAATTTTCCTCATTTCCCTATTCATAATAAATACGAAGCTCTTGAAGAAAAAGTACTTTTTGATTAATCGATGCCACTAGATGTTGCCACGAAGATCGCCCCTAAAACTAACCAAACTAAGAAAATCTAAAATTTCTTTGCCTAAAGGCAAATTTATTACATAAAATGCAGTAATAAGAAACAATTATTTAAAAACCTTGAAAAAGCCATAGGTCATTGTAACTTTATTGCTACGCCTGCTGGAGATGTTCTTAAATTTTTTCCAGAAAATCCTGAAGCTCATGATATTATTGTTTCTAAACTGAACGAAATGACTGTTCAATGTCACTTGAAAAATTGAAAGGGCTTACACGCCCCTTAAAGCTGTTTTCCAGTATTTCCCCTCGAAACAACCAGATTAGATATTGAGAATGCGCTCACTAAGCTTAATTTTGAAGTTCTGAAAATTAATCGTCTGATCAGTTTCAAAACCAAGCAGCCCCTGCCTATTCTACAAATCCATCTCTCTAATACGGACCGTAGCAAAACCATCATTCTGCACAATAAATTATTACAGGACTGGTGTTGAAAAATATCGTAATCCAACCCGGGCCTTACAATGTTTTAAATGTCAGCTGTTTTTTCATTCTGAAAAAAAAAAAAAAAAAAAAAGAAAAGTTAACACATGAAAGTTAGATGTGTTCGATGTTCAGACGAACATTCTACCAAAGACTGCAATCTAGTTCTAGAAAAATTAGCTAAACCGAAATGTTGCAATTGGGGAGGTGACCATTTAGCTAATCTCCGAAGAGACCCTAAATCTTGAGAAAATAAAAATCGTTCCAATATTTTAAAGTCTGACTTTCTCGAGCTCTAGGGCACCGCCCTCCAGCCAATCCGAATTCTCATATGCCAATATAGCCACGCCTCTATCAAGGACACAATAGCGCAATAATCCTAACTCTAATCTCAGTCAATTAAATGAACTTATCAATATTTTAAACAATATCGCAAACGAATGAAATGTCAAAAATTATTCCGAACTCCTAAATAAATTAAAATCAGTTCTCATTAAAATGTAAAATGTTCCAAATTTTATGACCAAAATTGGAATCTTTTGGGAAATCCTCAGAGAAGAGACTTCGGTCCTTCCTAAATTGGAAGACTGTTTTCTGTCCCAAATAATGTTGCAACGACCGTTCCCCTCCTTTTAACATCTACCAGCCCTTCCTAGCTTTTTTTTTTCTTCCATCATCTGGTATCTGACATCTGTCTGCTCCTAAAATCTGTTTTCCGAAGGTGCGGGACATTGGTCCCAGGGACTTCGGATGTGTTCCTCAAACTCTCTCTCCGAAGCCAGTAGGCAACCGTTACACTTAAAATTTTGTGATGATTTTAGACGAAAATTCGCAAAATCTGGCAACACTGATCATAGCTGCCGAGTTTTAAAAATTATTTAAAGATGATAGTATTTGGATTTTTTTACACCGCAATTTTTATTGAGAAAGTTTAGTTACAATTAAACATGAAATAAATTATTGCATAAAAAATACGGTGTGAAAAAGCGCCGATACTAACAACATTCCAGTATAAAGAAAAGTTATGATAACGATATGATATAAAAAGGTATGATAACGATTTATTATTGTTGTTTAGTCATTTGAGCATTACTTTGCAGTTAAATAGCAAGCTTCTATTTAATAGTTACATATAAAAATAATACTTTTAATAGAACTATTAGTTTTTTTTTCATTTAAGATGTTGCAGCGGTTTTTTTTTTTTTTTTTTTTTTTTAAAGATTTTATTGAGTTTAACTGTTATTAAAGTATATGGCAATAAAGTATATTGAATAGACTCATCTTAATTTTTTATTTTTAAATATGTTAATTTTATTAACTATGTTTAAATTTTATTAAACATTTCTTAGATGGAATATCGAATATTTCAAAAATTAATTAAGCATTTTTATAGATAATACTTAAAGTGCCTGCTTACCATCGGAGGTGAATTTTCTTAATAATTGAAAAATTGCCTATTTATGTGCATTATATGATAGAATATAGTAAAAAACAGTGAATAACCCGAAAACAATATGCAAATTTTTAAATATTTTTATATATAGGCTCAAAATATGCGTAAAATTTGCAAAAAAAAAAAAAAAAAAAAAAAAAAAAAAAAACACTTTTACAAAACGTCGTAAGTCAAATTTAAATAAAGATATTTTTATTCTGTAAATTTTATTTAGATTATTGAAAGGTCCTTAAGAGAGTGAACTACTCTCAAAACTATAAATTTTAGAGAAGGTAAAATTTTTTGCAGGCTGAAAAAATCATGATATACATGGCAGTTCATAACTTCTATCGACAAAAAAAAAAAAAAAAAATTAGCTAGATTCGTTGTCGTAGTTCAATCCCCAAAACAACTCCTCTAGAGTATTTTGTCAAAATTTCATGACGTTTCAATTTTAACTTTTGGAGTCATTATGTTTTAGGATAAAACAAAATGCTAAAAATCTCATCTTGAGATAAAGCAGAAAATAAAAGCACGATTTTACCTATTAAACAAAAAATTATTTTAATAAGTTCCTGATTTATTTCAAAGCTTTTTTTTTCTTTTTTAAATTCATTTTATATTCAGTAACAAGATGCTTATATTGAGTAAAACATTTATGTAAACAAATATGTACGGGCCATTTCCAGTCACTTCCGGTTTCAAAAACTGGCGAGTGACTAATATTAAAATGCCTGTAACTCAAGTTCTAAGCAAGATAAAAACAAAATTCAGACTGATTTAGAAAGCTAAAATGTCAGACTTCAATACTAACCCAAAAATAGAAAATCGGAGTTTTGACCGAAAATTGCGTTTTAAAGGTAGGCAGGCACCTTAAACACTAAAATAAATTTCCGCATACAGTTTTTTGCCTGTTAAATTTGTATTTTAATAATTAACCATTTTTGTAAGAAACTCACATACATATATATAATTTTTTATTTTATTTTTTAATGAATGAGGAGTAGTATTTGGGATAATTCTATAAATTCTATATATATAAATACTCTAAGTTAAAAATCTGAATACCACATATACTTAAAGTTAATATGTTATTGAAATGAAATTTAAAATTTACGTGAATTGTACTAGTTATTAAAATTAAATAATAATAGCTTTTTACAACTTTGAGAATTCTTTCTTTCTTTTCCTTTTTTTTTTTTTTTTTTTTTTTTTTTAATTATCGTCAACAGTTAAAATAGTATTTTACAATTAACTACGTGATTTAAATGGATATAAAATATTAAATGTTGAAAATTATTAATTAATAGGGCAGGGTTGCTTAAGTACGTATTTTTTTTTTTTTCTTGACGCCTCTACCATTATATATGTATTGTAATCTTCTATAGTATGTTTCCATGGTCAATTAACGCAGGCCTTGTAGCGTTACTAAAATTTCGTATTCATTTTATTATATTGCTAACACTACTTTAAAACAATACTTGTTTACATAATATTTTAGCATCAGGATATCCAAGAAAGTTTTCTGTTTGATGATAATGGTGAAACTACAATAAAATGTGAGAAACATTTTAGAAGAACATTGCGAGGCCTGATTGAGGAGAAAATTGCAATATAAATATAAATCGCGTAGTTGAAGAATCAGAAAAGGAAAAATCCGTACCGCAACAACCCTGTAATAATTGGTATATTGATTGACATTGTACTTTCTTCTTTTATAAGGGGCTACATAAATTTATTTATACATTTTAATTAGTTTTTATTAGCTACATCCAACATATGAATATTCAGGGTGGTGACAAGCCAAATTTTTTCTCAGATTTTTTCACCAGTATTTTTCTTTCAGAATTTTAATAGTTAGGTTGCATGATTGATTAAGTATAAAATTGTTAAATAAATATATTGTTGAAAGAATCAGGGAAAGAAGGCGGGTCTGTCGCCACCATAATATTTGATACTAGGGTTCTTACCTGCTGGGGAGTGAGCCTTGGCATCAGAGGCTTACAGATGACACGATATCTGTCAAGAGCGATTGCCATCATGGTATAAGTTGATACGTATACCGACGTAACTTGGACTAATGGTACTAAAACGCACATAAATCTTCCGAATGGCCAGTCTTTCAGCAGCACCCTGGCGACATTAAAAGGGATATTCAGTACAGTCATCAAAAGGTCAGAAAAAGCCAAATTGGCAATGAAGATGTACGTCGTGCTCCTCATGCTTGCTTTCCTAACAACAATGTTGCAGACTAAAGAATTCCCAAACACGCTGACCACTACTATGATTGAATAGAAAACAATAATGGAATATTCGCGTAGTTTTAACGCATTATCATGTAGCTCTTTGTTGGCATCGGGTTCTGAAGTGTAATTTGTTTGGTTGATGTATGACAATAAAATTTCTTTTGTAAGGTTGTAGATATATGAATAATCAACTTCATCCATAATTTTATATTTTGCTTTCAAGTTTTGAGCATATTTATTTATTTTTATTCTTATTTTTTATAGAAATATCATTATGTTCATTGATATTACGTTTTACTGAATTTTTCTTCACTGATCACAAGCTTTACATTGTTGAACTCAGTAAAATTAATGATAGTATTATTGATAATAATAAAATATATTTTTGTACATTGTGCGCATGAAAGTATGACGCTTTACTAGTATCGTACGAGCCAGCATTTAGAAAATTCTTGTTGCAGTGGATTACTAAAAAACCTTTTCATTTCAGTAAAGTTATCGCAAGCTTTCCGTGCTTTTATTAGCAAAAGGTTTTTAATGAAATACAAATATAGTGTGCTCTACTACTTTTTAAAATTATTCCGAAAATAGAAAGATGTGAATTAATACAAACTTTAATTATACTTTAATTACGAGTTTTGTTTTGATTTTTAATAATATTAAAAAAATAGAAATGTCTCTTATGAAATAAAGCACCTGAAACAGGTATTTTAGATGACTAAAAATAAGGAGTCATTGAGCATCGAAAAAATTGTGCAGGGAATGTAAATTTTATAGAAGTCGATTCTGAATTCACACCAATGCGAAAAATATCACCTGAGTTTTTATTTTGTAGTTTTTAATCATCTTCATTTACTTGCTGTAATATTATTCCTAGGTCTGAAGAATTCTCAACATTTTCTTCCAAATTTTCTAGATTCACATATTTGTGTACCTAAAACCTATAAACAAAAATTTCTTTGAAAAAAATTTTCAATCATTTCAATGTTTTAATATTAATAAAATTTTTGAGCTTTTTCTTCAATTTCTTTTAAAAAATAAGTTTAAATTTTTAATTCATTCAAAACATTTCTTTTAATAGTTTAATAATTGCAAAGAAAGATGCATGTATTTCTTTTAGGACATTTTTTGCATCTATGAAAATTTCTACGTTTTAAAAATTTTATATTTTTGTTTTCATATTATTAAATAATATATCTAAAATATTCTTTTTGTAACACACAAGTAATTTTGTGTAGTTTATCTAAAACCAGATTTTTTTTTTTTTTTTTTTTTTTTTTTTTTTGTGCTTTATAAAAATATCACGTTTTTTTTTTTTTTTTTTTTTTCGGTTTTAAAAATAAATAAACTTTATTAAATATCAGATATTTCTTTCACAGTTCTTCAGCTTTAAAATTAATTAACCTACATTCAACATTGCACAATACTTCGTTCTAAAATTAAATAATCTTCATTAAATACGGCACATTTCTTCAGTTTTAAAATTAAATAATCTTCTATAAATATAATACTTTTCTTCAGTTCTAAAATCACTTTTAGAAATCTTTTTCACTTGTAGTCGACACTTTTTTTCAAATTTCATAATTTAAAACAAACCTCAAAATTTATTTTAAGTATCGTTTCTTTTACAATACATGACTTAAGGCTGAATAGTAATCAAGCTGCTATCACAAACTTTTTTCCCGTCATTTACTGTACGGTTTATTTTCATTTATTTTCTGTAATATTTTAGGTTTGCTTCTCTTTGTTTGAGGAAGATGTATTTAAAATTCGATAAAAATTTATTTACATAACATCTTGAGAAGGAAGCAATTTTATTGCACAGGCAAAAATAAAATTCGTTGGTGCGAAAATTTGTTGTAATTCATTTGTGTAGAGTTCATAAAAATGAATATTTCTGTTTTTAGTAAAATTTGCATGTTTGATAATTGGATTGTTTACCTTCACATTCTAAAGATAAAACTTTCGTGATTATTAAAGAGGAAAATCGAGCAAATTGTTCACATTATCCTGCAAAAAAGATAAAAATATATGTTATTAACATAAAATGAAATAATATAATTACTATTATATTTTAATACAGCACAAAGACAAAATAATTAAGAAAAATTTAAATTTTCAACTTTTTCAGACACTTAATTTCTTCAAAAGATTTTTTTTTTTAAGTTCATGTTAAATTTTCAATTTTCTAATAATTTTACTATTTTTTCTCAGCGACTGAAAGCAGATCCATTTTGAAAGGTTTGAATGATCATATTCATATGCATTTTCAAATCATTATCATAACTAGCAGAATAGCAATTATTTTGTCCTGATTTCTAAATTTCATTGAAGTTTTAAGTAAAAGAAAACGAATAAATTTAGATTTCACTCTGTAGCATAGTCCATAAAAAATATGTATAATATTATTTAATTAAATAAAATTTAAATTTAAGGATTTTAACATTATAACATCTTTTAAATTAGGTCCAATGTTGTTCAACTAGCATAGGCTCTCAGCTTAAAGTCCTGCGCGGGTCAAAAAACTTGACCTGAACCGAGCGACTTTCAATCCGCAACCCTACCCGAACCCGCCACTTCTGACCCGCAACTTGACCCGTGACCCGTAAAAAAGTATTACTTAATTAACATTATATAAGAAACTGAATTAATATTCTATTTTACGAAATATATTTATATTATTGAACAAATCTTTCAGAGAATTAATTATTGAACAAATATTACAAGTATATAACTAGTATATTAAAACTAGTGAATAATTAACCCATTTTATCCCATTGTCCTATTTAAAGGATAGCTGAAAAATAGCATATAGAAATCAGAATTTGCTTGGTGCGAATATTTTGTCAGCTAGAATATATAATGGTGAATATAAGCTTCTGCTAGCGTGGTATGTGTCTCACCTCCTCCTCCTCCTCCATCTGGAATCTTTGTTTAATCATTACATTAGGGGGCGTGGTTTATCTTCTCTCTATGGTTGAAAATTCTTTCTGGAGAACTATCAAGTAAATAAGAAAGTATTATACAGATAAAGCAAAACTTTATACTCGGAAAGTACTTTTCACTATTGAAGAGAACACTAAAACATATAAGTGCAAATTTCATCCTCTTTATTTCAATGTCCTGCATACAAGGTGGATAAGATTTCATATACAGAATATATATATATATATATATATTTCATATTTTGTTGTATTTTGTTATATTTAGGTTTAATTAACCTTAAAAAATATAATTTTTCTCAAGTTTGAGCAAAGTAAATAAATTGGGATAAAATGGGTTAAAATTATATAAAAAATAACTAGTCTGATTAAAAGTAAAACTTCAGCGTATAATTAAACAAGATTTTTTGTGTATTACACTTACTTTTAAAAAATCCACTGTTTTAAATTTTCACAGTATATAAAAAATAAAATAAAATAAGGAAGCAGATATACTACGTTGGAAGGTAAATAATTTTCTCATATAACGTTTTAAATGTCAAGTATTAATATTCATGCATTTCTTCTTAACGAATTAAACTAATCAGTTATTTTGCTTTAAATTTATGAAGGAAGAGAATGTCATCCGATTTCTGAATTCAAAAGATTGCATTCATAAAAAAGCAACATAAAACTTTTTCATAGAAAAATATTTTGCAGGTAGACCCGAGATTTTACCCGCGGGTCAAAAATTAATGCTGTAACACGCAAAGCGGGTAACCCGCGATAAGCGCATGTACCCGATCTGATGCAGGTCTCTTTCTCAGCTTGAGCAAGATAGAAAAGCAAGAATTAAAGTTATTTGACTAAACATAAAATTTATCATTAACTATTATAAAGCTGAGTCTTTGAAAGTATTAATTTTTATAACATAAAAAGAAGCAAAGGAAGTATTTTCTGCTGCCGGGTTGTTCATAGCAAAGCTATAAGAACTATTCTAAGTGATTAAAAGAACAAACTGATTATATTTTATAAAAATAATATTTTTTGAAAACATTTAAAATACCTTAAAATCTTTTAATTGAGCAGCATTACAGGATTTTAAGGTATTTTAAATGTTTTTAAAGTTTAATTTTGTCCTTTTATATATTATTCAAATAATATATTTTGTTTGCAATTTGCAGTCTGATATTAAAAAGCGTATGCATTTTGAAATTAATGAGTATCCTTATTTTGTGTAATCATTATTACTATCAACTGATAAAACCTAATTTTTATTTATTTATTTATTTATTTTTTCAAATTTTGGGAACTAATATTATGCTCCTGGAATTTTACGGAAATAACTGGGATAGAAAAAGAGGTGGATAAAAGAAACTCTAGTAATAAAATCGTCGATACCAATTTGCACTTGATTATACTGAATGTAAAGAATGTTGCATTGTTTGGGAGAAGTGGAAATCTAAAAGAAAGCGGCAGCATTCAAAGTTCCCAATTTTAGCATTTTTTTGGCTTTTGGAAAATTTTATTAGAAAATTTTTATTTAATTTAATCAGTGAAAATTGTTGCAAAAATATATAAAAATTCTATTAAAAATTTCATTTCTTCTATTAAAAATTTCGCCTACATTAGAACTAACTGTCTAACGCCCCAAAGCAGCATGTAATAAAAGAGCTAGTATGGTATCTTTACCCACTTTTTTAGCACATGAAATCGCGTAGTTAAAAAACATTTATATTTTATTCATTTCTTTAATAAAATAAGCTCTTTACTTTGATATTCATGTTCATATTTGACAGTGAGCAGTAATAACAGTTTGATGCAGAGACTACAGTTTATAATAACGAATTACAACCTTCATATCCGAGTGAATATTGAACAAAGTTTACTTACCTTATATATTTTGTTGAGATTTTGAGGTTGTGGGTTAGTTGGCATATCTTGCAATTACATGCAGTCGGAAGTTTGGTTATAGATAAGTTTTTCATATTTTCTCAAGATCTGACATAGAAGCAGCATAATCATTTTCCATTGCGAAACTTTAAAATTTGCCTAAGAAAATAAATAAATAAACAAAATAAAATTTTCTGAGAGGTTAAAAAAAAAAAAAAAAAAAAAAAAAAAAGGCTTTATGTGAAACAAATTTATATTAAATTTTTTTTTCAAATATTAGACTAAAGTTTTTTGCAAAAGTCTCTGATCACTTTTTCATTTATTCTTTAATTCCATTAATACAGGAGTTAAAAAAAAAAAAAAAAATCCACCTGCATGATTTTTTTTTTTTTTGGTAAACTCTTTTTTTTTTTGAGGATACTAAATACAAAAATGATTTCCATTCCTGACCGCTACATAATTTTATTTTTGGCAAAATAATAGAGGCTTGTAATAGAAAATCCTCACCTTTTTTTTACATTAAACGAAACATATTCTTTCTGATAATTATACAAACAATTTTTTCATAATATGTTTAATATTCTGTGTTCACTATTTTTGCCTGTGAAGACTCCCCCCTCACCCCCCTTTTTTTTGACACCTTTCCGAACATGAATCTATTTTTCCATTTTCTACTGCCCACCACATCTCTCCTATTTTCACATTTTTTTTAAACATATATTGCTTTAAAGTAAGAAATAAATCTTGAACATGATTTTATAATCGACCATAGGATAATAAATTTCAAAATTTCACACAAAAAAATATGCGTTAACGAAAAAAAAAAAAAAAAAAAAAAAAAAAAAATCTTAACGTGATGGAATTTTTCGGTTTCAGTGAGTAAATATCAATAAGAATCAGTTAAAACATCTAATTTAATTTTTTGGTTGCAGACTTATGAAATATTCTAATTAAAATTATAAATATGTATATATATATATATAAACCTATTGGAATATTTTCTTTTACCTTTAGTAAAATTTATTATTAACAAATAGCACTTTTATATCAATGTTTAATATCTGATCATTAAAAAATTAATTATAATAAAAAACAAAGAATAGAATATCATATAAAAAAGAATAACCTCGCAATTTTACAGTTAAAAAAAAAAAAAAAAAAAAAAAAAACTTTCTTAAAATTGTTCTATATATACCTTTTTTTCCTCTATAATTACCGTTGACGTATATTAAAATTTTAAGCAAGTAAATATTAATATAATTTTTTATACAACTACAAAAGTAACTCTTAAATGAGATCAAATTCAGAAATCTAGAAGATGGAAATAAATTACTAAAATAAGCAATAATTCAAAAAATGATGGTTGATTGGTTCTGTTTTACGACGCACTAGTACTGCGCTATGGTTAACTGGCAACGGTCTGGGACGCATCCCTAAGTATGGTCCGGAGACATGCCATCACAATTTCGATCCCTCCGCTTCGGTGACCTCCAAAGGTATAATTTGAACGGGAACATGGAGGACAGTGCAGCCACGACGGATTTTATGTGCAACAGCCACCATTAGCGTACACGATGGTCTTTGGTCGGCTCGAGTATCGAACCCACAATCTTCCAATTACGAGCTCAGTGTAGTGTTGCCAGATTTTGCGACTTTTTTATACAATAGACACCAATAATTTTGAGAAGTGATATTTGGTATACATAATAGACGAATCGAATCGAAGAATAATTGATTATCCATATTAAAAATATCACTTTTGAAAATTATTGGTGAATATTGAATAAAAAAGTCGAAGAGTCTCTGGCAACACTAGGTCGGCGATCTGCTGAACGGGCTACCACGGCATTCAAAAAAGAAGAATTTTCCCATTAACATAAGAAAGTTGTATAGAACTGTAATTTAAAATAATTATTTACACATGAATACTTACATAACTTAAAGTAGGATTTTAAACAAATTAATAAAATGCAGTGATAATAGTGTACAAGTAATTAAACTAATAAAAATTTGAAAAAAATTCTTTAAAAATTTCAATTTCATTTTGCTATTTAAAGTACAGTTTAACACGATGTGGACAGATTTCACTGTCTACAAACAACAAATCAGTGCATAACTTCCACAAAAAAGTAGAACAGATATTAAAAGTTGTTCGCTATTTATTTAACTTTAAAACCTCATATGACGTGTTAAGCTGTCATATAAGCTAGGCGTGTCCAATCCAAAAGGCTATGAGAGATGCATTGCAATTGCATTTCATGCAGGCGACCGTAATATGTGTGTGTGTACTATATCTGTATATATGAAGAACAAACATTCAAACCATGTTTTCTCAGAATTTTTTTTCAGAAAACACAAATAACTAATAAATTAACTAGTAAACTTAAACGTTAATAATCGTCTGTTCAGATGTATTGTACCAATATCAGGTTGCTATGTAGACATACGTTTTTATGAGTAGTTCAAAGAAAAATCACTAACTCTTTTTTTTTTGAAAAACACGGTTTGAATGTTTGCTCTTCATATATATATACTAGCCGCCTTCGGCGACCAGCTGGTTCCCGATCCCTGAAAAATCCGACTTTACAAAACTCACGCTCGGTGGCGCCTTCGGCTCCTTTATCCCGTTTCAGGTCTAATAACAGCTTATTGATCTATCGTGAAAATAGCTTATTGAAATCGCAGTAAATTCCCGTGCGGTAGCGCCTTCGGCGCCCTTTTCCCTTTTCAATATCTGAAACAGCCTGTTCACTCACCATGCTATGATCGTTCAAATTTCTGACTTCAGTCCCGCTCGGTGGCGCCTTATCCGCGTTTTAGAACTTACAACACCTTCCTCGCTCATTAGAATTTGAAATATTGAAAATTTAAAATATTACAGCGCCATCTGGCGGTAGAAATTTCTGTAATGTATTGTTCAATTCCAAATCAACAAAGCTTTCAAATGATGTATTACTTATGAAATTCAGTTTCGTCAAATAATTGAGAGCTCAGGTTTCCTCAAAAATCACGTGATCGCTTGACGAAATGGTTGTCAAAAACAACGAAATTAAGCCCGAGGATGTCTGAATCGTCAAAATTGAGTATATTATTTCTGAGAGTGCAGCAAAACACTCAAGAATATAAAAATAAAAATAGATAAATTCTGAAATGTACATTGAGAAAAAAAATATAACGCCTTCACCTAGAATGAATAAGTGGCCATTTTCTACATCCCTTAACTAGAAATATAGATTTCCGAGCTATGCGCCTGAGGCACGTCAATAAACGGAATAGACGAAATGATCTAGAATTTCTAGTATACACATTTCTCGATGGTGAGACAATATTCTGAATATTGTGAATCATGGCGAGTATTGTGTGGCATATTGTGTGAATGGCGAGAAATTCTCGCTTGATTATCTAGAATTGGGTCGTAAACCAAGATTATAGATGCTGAAACCCGCCTCTTGTGTTCGCATTTACTTGGAGATATTTTAAAATAGGTTTGACCTCGATAATATAGACAAGCTCTCTAGAATTCTAATAGGGGTTTTTAGAACTCGCTTTCAAAGGGGACTAGAAATTATAAGGATGACAAGGAACTATCTTTTCTAGAACCACAATTTTACATTCTAGATGTCAGTTACAGAATTTTTTCTCAGAGTAGAAATCATGTTAATAATGTCGAAAACATTAACCTTTTTAAATGCTATTAATTTGAAATATTTTATGCAATAAGTTTTCTCTCCATTATTACAATATTCTTGTTCTATATCTTTGAAAAAAAAAAAAAAAAAAAGAGAGAGAGAAAGGAAGTATTCGCCTATGCCAGGTATAATTGATATAAGTCCAAATTTATAGTACTAACACAATAAGCTCACTAAAATTATTGGCATGGAATTCCTGGGCTATTTCGTTAAATACGTTCATTAATTCGAAAATTTCATTAGAACTATTGATGGGTGCGAGGAGGAAGAGGGCTGGAACGGATTGTAGAACAGTATTAGGTTATTAGGTTTAGGGGATAGAGAATGTTGGCAAAGGATTGATGGGTTTTAAATTAAAGGAGGGGCACTGTTTCTAGTTGCAAAAGTTTCTCTAACGGAAAATTTTAATATATATTTCTGTAGAAGTTTTCCCATATTAAATAAAATCAAAATTTCTATTAAAAATTTTCAGTAGTAAAAAAACTGGCAATTATGAGAATGATTTTATATTGATACTATCTAAAAGAAAATTCTATTCATTAATTATGGTATGAAATTTATAAATTTATTTTTAGTTTATATTATCTTGGCAACTCTAATTATTATTAGGAAATAGTGTTAGGAAAAGAATAAAAAAAATTCTGTTTCACACCTTGATTTTCTAGTCTGTAAGTAAAAGAATTTTCAAAAATTCTTACCCGTTTATCTTAAACTCATTTATCTTATGTATATATCAACATCGATAATACATTAATTATAAAGAAAACACTCAAGAAAGGAAAAATTATTAATTATAGCTGAATCTTAATTTTTAATAGTACGCATTTTTTTTGCATGATTACTGAACTTACTCATTTTAATACGTTCATTTTATAAGTAGAATATATTTCCGCTAAGTAAAATTCTTAAAGTAATTGCAGAATTTACCGCCTAAATCAGATTGAGCTGTTTACAAAACATAGTACTGAGGAACATGGAAATAAATTGCTTTAATTAAAATGTTTCTAATAAGCAGAGCAAACTGTTATTAAATCAAGTTACAGAAATGTCTCCATTAAATAAATAAATAAATAAATAAATAAATAAAAATAAAAAATATTTATTCTGCATGCAACTGAATAAAAATATAATGATAATTTTACATACGCTCTTAAATTAATTGCAATAGAAAAAGTTTTAGAGGACTTGACACCTTAGACATGGAAACGCTGAAAGCTTTACATAAAAGCTTATATTTCAATTTAATATTTATAAACTGAACTATATTAGGTTTGTTCAATAAAATATACATTCAGTCACCAATTCTTATGGTTTTTGATAAATGTTTTTTACAGATTTGAAACCTATAAACTAGTAGTTTATAAAAATGCAAACTATGAAAACGTAGTTACTACGTTTTCACAGTTTGCATTTTTTTCATGAATTCCTGATCTTCTTTATAATTTTGATATTATATTAAACTAACTCTTTCTGGCCTTTGTAAAAAAGTAGAACTGTTTTACTTTATGATTTATTGACAATTTTATTATAACCACACTTTGAATGGATAAATTGCCTATAGTAATTCTCAGTAAATGAACTTCTTATTTGGTGCAGTTTCTTCAGAAATTATTAGGCTCTTGAACTTTAAAAGGTTTAAAATCTGTGATAGATTCATTGTCCAAATATCGTACCATATTGGTCGCATTCTAAAACATTGTATGAACATGGCTTTAAAATATTCAAAACGCCTAATGTGATTTGAATTTCATTTGTTTAAAGAAATTATTTTATGATTTAAATTTATTTAAAATGCCATTAATTACTAAATCTGCAGAAAATCGAGTAATATCACCTTAGATTTTAGTTATTTTTATTTATTTTTAAACAACATTTACAGTTTAAAAGAACGGTGAAAAAAAAATGTGTTACTATTTTCCTGATTAAAATTTTATACTTTTCAATTACAGTGACTATAATTTATTCTGAAATAATAAATGAATAAAAAATAAATAAATATAAACGTTCGTTAATTTTGCAATGAAACTGTTAATTTTTAAATTTATTTTACCAGATTTCTCAACATTCACTATTTTTAATATCACTTTTTACATAGAGAAATCTTTGTATTATTCTTTCGAATATATATATATAAATATATACTACAAGCGATTAATGAAGATTACTATAATTCTGGTCAGTATCAATCAAACGACTTCCATTATCCACTATTACACGTATTATATATACTTTTTGGATATTATGCGGTCAGAAGTCAAAAACTTGACGTAACCAATGAGACACCTAATAATTTTTCTGTAAGAGAAAACTGATACATGTGTAATCACACATAAAACAAAATTTATACAGCGAGTTAAAAAAAAAAAGAAGAGCCGTTTTTTGAAACACCTATTTCCGAGATCTAAAACTGACCTACCTAATCAGGATCTCTGTCAGTTTTCCTGCAATAACCAAGCGAAATATGTGAAAATATAACTAAAAAGAGGTTAACGTAGCAAATTTGAAGAAAATTTTTAGAGCCGTTTTTGATATACCAATTTTCGGTCCTATTTTCAGTTTTTACTAAAATTTTGTAAACTCATCTATTGATTGAAAAACAACATTTACATCCGAATAGACATCTAAAAGGGAGTTAACCCTTATCGCTCCAATGTCCCTTCTGAGGGGACATTAAAAAATCGAGCCACGCCTTAAGGTGTTCCTCTGCAAATGAAATGTTATTTTTCTAAAACGTGTAACTATAGGCTAACTTTCGACTACCGGAAAATTTTAACAGAAAGATTTATTATATTTAATGATGAAGTAAAATAAAACAAACTGTTACAATTTTTCGGTAGCCAAAAGGTAGTAAGTTGGAAACCATACGTGTGACGTTTTAAAGGAACGCCAAAAGGCGTGTCCTACAGAAAATATGCCGAGCGCGAAAGGTTACAGCAGTTTTTAAAGGAACGCATTTGAGCTATCCCAAAATGAACTACATATACAGGACACCGATCAATTTTCCTGAATTAACCAGCTAATACACATTGAAATGACATCTAATAGGGTATTATATAGTAACTTTGAAGAAATCAGTTACATAGCCCTTTCTCAGATATGTGGACTTACGATCCGACTTCCGGTTTTTCAATATTCCGCAAAAGTTAGAAAAATCATCTTTGCGCCAAATCTGTCTCAATTTTAAAGTTTCGCCGCGCCGTTCTGTCTTTATTTGTTTAAGATATGTGATAGTCAGAAGATTTCCCATACACAAACACGCTGATTAATTTAAAAAAAACAATTTGTTAGTCTCAGGAGAACTCAAAATATGTAAATCAGGTGAAAACTCGACATCGAAATTTTTTAACGAATACAATGCTCTTACTGCCTACTGTAGTCGAGTAATAGAAATAAAAAGTTAAAATGTTATTTAAAATAATAACTCCTGAGAACCCTGTTTATTTCATTTTATTATTTCTTTATTTATTTTTATTGGGTAACAACTATCTAGCCACTATCCAAAAGAAATATATATGTATATTAACATAAAAAAAAAATCATTCGTGCGTGTGTATATATTATTATGTGTGAGTTAAAGAAAAAAACTTTTTTTTATGGAATTTAACACGTTAATCGCCACGATAATATCAGAAAAATTTTCACATGGGCCATGGTAACTTTATTAGACAATTTAGTTAAAAATGCGTGTTAAAAATGCGTCAGGCACATATGACTGACATGGCGATTAACGTGTTAATAATTACTCGGCGTATATCATATTCCTTTTAGGGTTATTTCCTAGTTAAAAATGCGTGTTAAAAATGCGTCAGACACATATGACTGACATGGCGATAAACGATATTATGATGTGAACGTCGTTCACAGGATATTGTAATAAGTAACATATAATCTATAGAAAAATAAAAACTGAAGACCAGTTAATTGTAACACATTCAAATTTTATTAATAACTACATTACAAATACACACACACACACACACACATATATATATATATATATACATATATATATATACCGGGGCGCCAAAAGTTCGTGAAAACTTTAAAAAATCATTAAAAAAGAACAAAAGATGATAAAAAATTGCGGTGACATCAGAAAGAGGGCGGATTAAAAAAAAAAAGTTCAAACAATGACCGACAGGTGGCGCTGCGGTGCATACACGAAGTTGATTTATGCAAATCAGGTTGAATTTTATGCCATTCAGCAGACCTTGTCTGTGATTTATCCCGATATGCTGTACTCAGCTGTCAAAGGTGTTGTGACTCGCCTTACTTGCTTCTTACCATGTGGTGGAGGTCATGCTGAATAACTTCAGCTTAAATAAATTTTTGAAAACTTGAATTGTATTGGATTTGTGTTTCTGCTCCTTATATTTTAATGTATGACTCATTTGCATTAATTTGCTTAACGTATTCAACATCAGCACTTTTTTGAACTGAATTATTTTTTGTTCAAAAAAAAAAAAAAAAAAAAAATCCGCACTCTATCTGACGTCATTCGTGCAAACTGCACTTTTTTTTTTTTTTATCATCTTTTGTTCTTTTTAAATGATTTTTTAAAGTTTTCACGAATTTTTGGCGCACCCGGTATATATACATATATATATATATATAATTTTTCACGAGCCAATTTGGTAATTGGTTAACTTGAACAGATTCAATTATTTGTTCTATTTGAATAGTTATTAATTTATTTTTTTTTTGAAAATTATTAAAATTACTTATCTAAATGTTAGAACTATTATATTACAAAACATATTGAAAACATTATATATACACGGATTGTTTTAATTTTTTGAATGTACTATGTAAAGAATGTATTGTAATCATAACAAATATTCAATTTTAAGATTTTGATGCAATCTATATGTTTTGAAGTAACCTGAGTTCATTTTTATTACTTTTGCGGCGATATATGTATGTGTATATTTATATATGTGTGTGTATGCGAGTGAGAGAACACGATAGCGTCTAATCGCTTTGTTCGAATGAGCTTAAAGTTGCTACGTATATTATAGGTCACCGTAGCACGAATGGTAACGATTTGGTGAATCTAGCATTTATAGTTTTATTACACACTGTAAATACAAGTGTCTGAAATTCAGACACAATTGTGTCTAAAATGGGTGTTCAATTTTAAGATGCTAAAAAGTGTCTTATTTATTTCAGACACTTGAAATATCTTAAAAGGCACATCGTTTCACACTCGAAGTGTCTGAAATTCTGCCATCTTTGATCCTACATACAGTGAATATTTTTCCTAAATAAATAAATAAAAAGATATGTTTTATACTGTTTATCTGCGAAAAATTGATTTTAGAATTTCCTAGAGCATAAAAAAAGCAATAATAAATTTTACAAAAATACTGCCCGTTGCCCGCGCCTGGAATCAACAAATTTAAAGTCGAGCGTCTTCCCAATCAAGCCATCGGTACTCACGTTGTACAGTCGGGGAAAAAAAAAACGCAGCACTTGATGGTATTTCGTTATTAATTGACGCAGAAAAATTTAATAGACACCATTCAACAGGAAATGAAATGCACTTTCTGAAAATGTCGTCGAATTTTGAATTAGGGGTCATCTACATATTAAAATGAGCGCCAACTTTGATTTTTTCAATAGTAACACCCAATTTTGACTTCATATTCAAATTTCTGAGAGTCTGGCAGTGCGGAAAAGTATACTGTTTGTATACTTTATCTTTAGTATTCATAGAGTTATGATCAAAAATGTGTTAGGGGGCTATCTCTAAATATAGAAAAATAAAATTAAGATCCTACAAGAACTAGACAAAATTATACTGTTTCACACCGGAAATATTTCAAGAAAAAAAGAGTTATAAAAAGAAATAAAAATATTAACACCTTTGCAGTATTTTAATTATCATGAATTTAGGTTTTTGGATATGTATATACTTTAGTACTTTTTTAGATAAATTTACGTATATTTAGATACATTACAGTTACGATTGGTCAGACAATACTTTTTATAAAAGTGCAATATTTTTCAATTAAAAAGAATCTATCATGGATATACTGATCACCAATAAAGCTTAAATTTTCTTTCGTACGTGTAACATAATATACAAACTGAAATAATATAGCTATATCTATATATATATATATATATACGACAACGCATAAACTAAATCTTTTCGGATAAATTATTGTAAGGTTTCATAAAGTAAATATTAAACAATTTTAATAGCACTTACCAGTTTTGGGTCAGTTGAACTCTTTGGAACTGTACGATTTGTTTTATAATTTCTATGAAAATATAATTTCTTAATTAACGCTTTCGCGACTGTTGACGTAGATTCACATCATTTGAAAATCTGTAACAATGCCAGTGGGCGTTTCTTTTGTAATTTGTGTATTACTTATTTCTTAAGCATGTACCCAGTGTTCATATTTTTGCAATAAAATATACTATGGATAGAAATATATTAATTAGAAAGAATATAGTTAAAATGTATATCCATCTGTAATATAATTGTGGTACAGAAAATTTGTTTTGAAATATTTTATTTTGAGAGTATTTCAAACAGTAAACCCCGCCTATTTAGTTATTTTTTTTTCTTCTAGTGTTCGTTTAAAGGATTCTAAATTTATCACCAGTAATCGATGAAGTAAATACCACTTGTGTATATTTTTGTCAATGTAAAATAAGGGGTTTAACACGAATACTCAAAGTCACATTCACTTTTCGTTTTTGTATTGTTTTGTTTTGAAGAACAATAAAAGGCGGGGCTTTAGAAAACAGGAATTCTTGATACTAACACAAATGTCTAAAAATCAACATTTTTGGTTCATTTCTTTGCATTTGACGTTGTTGTTATATAATTTGACCCTTAAATAAAAAATAAAAATATTTTGTTCAATTTTCTCCGTTATTTTTTAAGATTTGCTTCGTTATCTCATTCAAAATTTTTTAAGAGACGGCCCCCTAAACCACTCCAAAAGAAAGATTTATTTATATCTCGAAAACTAATAACTGGAATGAGCTGCAAATTTGCACACCCATATTTTTCAGCATTAGGATTCATTTTATGTAAAAATTAATATAGGTCATAATTCATAATTTTTATGAATATGAATTTATTAATATTTTTCAGAATTAAAAATATTTTTCAGAATCAAAATTAATGATGGATTATGTTTGGGTTTCTTCACTGTATCTCGTAAAAAAAGAATTATATCGATCAAGTTATTTTTTGTGAAGATATTAATAAAAGTTTGAAATATGAATTTAACATTAGCACCTTCAAACTTTGAACGCTTATAACTCTGTGAAAAAATAAGCAAAATATACAACCAATATACTTTTTCGCATTGTCGCGATCCCAGGAATTCAAATATAAAATAAAAATGGGGCATTACCATTGAAAAAATCAAAGTTGGTGCGCGTTTTAATATGTAGACGACCCCAATTCAAAAATTCCGTTCATTTTCTGAATCTACTCTCAATTCCCCGTCGAATGATACCTATTACATATTTGTGCATTGATTAGCAACGGAGTTACATCGAGTGCTGCGTTTTTTTTTTTTCCACGACTGTACATTGCTTGTATAATGAAATATATCCTAGTATCCGTAAAACAAATCGAAGTTCTATGCCTTTGCAATAAAACTGTCCATAAGAAGTGAAGCTTAATACATATTATTATCTTAAATTTCATGTGTAGAGGTTTAGAGTTTTTTTTTTTTTTTTTTTTTTTTTTTTTTGTAAAATGCGTAATAAATATGAAAAAATAGTAGACTATGGATTTTAAACTTTTTTTTTTTTTTTTTTTTTAAACTGGTATTTGCAAGAAATCAAACTATGTACATGAATCCAAAAAAATTGCTTTTACATTTAGAAGTGTAGGAAAACATAAAATAATTTTTAAAACGCAGAAAAAAAATATATATATATATATAGACAAATTGCTTAAGATTGTTTAGTTACGAATTCGCTTTCTTAGCTACAAGTTACATGCTTCGTTTATCTTAATATATATATATTGTTCTATTACACGTGAGAACTTTAAATAAAAATTAATTTTGTTTTTTAATTTTTAACAGAATAAGTTCCGAGTATAAGAATTTTAAATAAGTTAACTACTTACATTATATAAAATAATATCAAATTTATTTGTTTAAAAAAATGTTAAAACAGGATATGCATGCTGCTTAAAGTAGATTCAATAGGGAAAATTTGTTAAGTAATACAAATGTCTTAATTTCTAAGTGTCTGAAATTTGTAATGTCTGAATTTTTAAGTTCCTAAATTGTAAAATGTCTGAAATTTTATGTGTCTAAACTGTAATATGTCTTAATTTCAGACATATCAATCTTATTCAGATGTTTATCTCAGCTCATTTATAAAAAAGACACTTACGTGTCTTAATTTAAGACAGCACATGCGTCTAAAATTTTTGCATGCGTATGTGTTTCAGGCATTTATGTGTCTGAATTGGCATTTCAGACACATTTCTGTCTGAATTTAAGACGCTTCTATTTACAGTGCAGTGTCACCCAAAGAAATTCTTTATCATTATGGCCTGTGAGCTGAAATTATTTAAAGTGCGATATCGTTTAATTGCTTTATTAGATTGAGTTGAAAATTTAGATATATGCAGAGCTGCCAACCTAATCCGGCAAATTGTTTGTACCGCCCCATTTTCTACACCAGGGTATATTTAGAGTATATTTTTTCTTAATTCATCGTAAATACATTTGAAAAGAATTACTCTAAAAATTAAGTGGTGCGGAAAAATGGGCGGTACTAACAATTTGCCGAATTAGGTTGGCAGCTCTGTATATGTTAAAAGTCACCGTTGCACGAACTGTATAGATATTAATGGATGTAGAACTTACAGGAACTCACAGAAATTTTTTTATCATTATGGCCTATGGGCTTAAACTATTTAAAGCGCGATAGCATTTAAATGCCTTATTCGAATAAACTGAAAATTTATATATAGTCGGTAACAAAAGTATCCGAACACTAGCAAAAATTCCTATATAAAAAAATAGAGTTAATACTGTTTTGTTAAATAAATCCTTGTCGAATCATGTTCTTAGACTGACATATATTTTTGAAATTATCTCGGATGAGCTGAACAGGATTAAAAGTTTAAAATAGCAGGGTTGCCAACATTTTAATTTATTCTGGAGCATTTTCAGCCCCGCCTTCATTTCGCACTACTTTATTTATAGAAAATTTTTCTCCAACATATAAGTACGATAAAATAATAAAATATTACTCTTAAAATGAAAGTGGTGCGAAATAAAGGCGAGGCTAAAAATACTCCAGAATAAATTAAAGTATTGGCAACCCTAAAATACTACAATTGTCTATGTTATTCTTTAATTTTTTGCATATTGTAATTAAATATAGATAATTTTTAAAATATAATGTTCCTTTTGCAGGGATGGAACACGGGCGCAGGATTCATACCGGAATCTGTTGAAGTAATTTCTCTACCTATAATATCGTTGATTTAAGAAGTAGAAAATTTTCTTACATTGATAGTGGTATGAATTCTGCGCCCGTGTTCCATCCCTGCTTTTGTAAATAATTTTATAATATTATCTACATTTTGTGAAAAAGACCTTTGTAATTATAGAATTTTATTAACTATAAATTTTAATCCATTCATAGATTACAGCATTGATGTGTACATTTCAATGGCTAAAATAATAAAATAACTTTTTTTTTTTTTTTTTTCATATTATGACAAAAATGGTTAATGATTAGATTATATTCCAAAATTCTGTTTGTACGAAAAATAAATAAAGAAAGAACGTAAAAGAAATTTAACCGCACACGACGCTCAAGATTAAGTTATGAATTTCAAAAATCTCACTTCATAACAATGGGCTCTTCCCACCGTCGTCTGCTCAATCACGTGATAGAGGAAAACGAATAATCGAATTCTGAGAATCGAATTCAATTAAATATTGTTCTTAAGAACAAAAATTTTAATATTTAACATAAAATAAAATAAAAGTAATATTGTGCATTTGTTAACAGTAGAATGATTGTATTTGTAAATTTAATAATTTTTAAAAATCATTTTACGTGTTTATTTATTTTTACCTATAAGAATCGATTTTTGTATATTGTAGTGTAACTGTAACATTAACTGATCTAGCAATAAATAATAGCTTCTTGTGGAATGTTTATGGATTATAATTTGAAATTTTAAAATAATTTCATTTAATTTAATTGCATAAAGGTGTTACAACAAGTTAATTAACTTAGTTACTGGTCTAAATGGATTTACGCAGTACGATATTGCACTGTCACTGATTTAAGTGCAAAAAATCAGAGTATTAAACATGTTCTTCATGAACTCAATAACAATCATAAAGTAAATGATGATTGTAAATGTATACAGCAAACAAAAGATGATGAATAATGATATAAAATGGATTAAAAATGATAATGTATAAAAAATAACACAGGTTAAATACGATTGATCAAAAATAAGAACAGAAAATATGTTATTTCAGCAATCGCTATAGATAAACAAGACTTCGTCTGCTATTTGTTTTTCCTCTATCATGTGACCTCTGACGTGAGGTTCGAAGAGCCCATTAAACATTCAAAAATAAATAAATAAATAAATAAATAAATAATAATTTGATTTTTTTCCCGTGAATTAAAAATGTGTGATGTAATTAAGCGTGTTAATTTGTAAACATAAAATATTAAAAAAAAAAAAAAAGGATTTGAATGTATATATGTATGTATGTATATTAGTTAAATAATCTTCATTTAAACTTGTAGTTAAGCAATTAAATAATAAAAAAAGTTTTAAATCATTAAAAATATTAGATACAAATGTCTTTCTTATTTATTAAAGAAAAATATCTTTTTTCCACATATATTCCAGAATTTATCAATAATAAATTCCATGCTCTAGCAATAAAACTACATGAAAGATACCATTCAAATTTAAAACCTTTTTTATTTCATTATAAATATTCAATTGAATAAAGTTATGCTACATATTATTTTCGAAACAAAATCTAAATTCTTTTGTTGGGCATATTTTTCTGTAAACAAAAGAAAAAAAAATATTTTATTATTTACTAAAAGAAATGCTTTATCATCATTATTATTAGTATTTTAAATATACTGACTTTATTTTTATTCTTTTGATAAGATTTTGAAAAGCAAAAATTAATGAAAGCAGTAGTTTTACTTTGAATGACGTGTTTTTAAAAATGTAACTGGAAATTAGATATAGTTTTCCGTTTTTTTCTAAGTGTATTTAATGTATCACAATAAATGATATTAATTTTTTTTTTTTTTTTTTTTTTTTTTTGTTGCTTATGAAAAATTTATGAATTCGTTTTATTTAAAAATTCATTGCACATTTATTGTTAAAAGAATTCTATAGATATTAACCTTTTAAAGCATAGATGACAACATTTTAATTTATTCCGGAGTATTTTCAGCCCCACCTCAATTTCGCCCCACTTTATTTATAGAAAATTTTTCTCTAATGTATAACTTCAATAAAATAGGAAAAATTTACTCTTAACAATAGACCTACTAACTATACTAGTTTATCTGTAATGGTATTAAGCCCCGCCTTTTTTTCACACCAGAATAGCTGTAGAGCAAGTCTTCTTATTTAATCATGAAAATATATTGTTGAATATTACTCTATAACTATTCTGGTGTGAAAAAAAGGCGGGGCTTAATACCATTACGGATAAACTAGCATAGCTAGCAGGTCTACTTAACACTTTCTCGCTGACGTAGATTCACGTCATTTGAAAATTTCTCCAGTGGGCGTTTCTTTCGCAATATGTATATTATTTATTTCTCAAGTATATACCAAATATTCATATTTTTACAATGAAATATACTATGGATACAAATGCTTTGATAGTAAAGAATATAATTATAATGCATATCCTTTTGTAATAAAAATATGAATACATAAAATTTTGTTCTGAAATATTGTAACTTAGGAGTATAACGTCTACAGACGGACCTTACTTTCAAAAAGACAAAAATATGCGGTCGTGAAAGTGTTAAAATATAAGTGTTATGAAAAAAAGGTGGAGCTTAAAATACTCCAGAATAAATTAAAATGTTGGCATTTATGTTAATGATAGCATATTTTCCATAGGATCCGCAGTTTTGTTTAATTAAAGAAAATAGGTCAAAAATAAATATATGAATAATATATATTTTTTTAAGTACACATTTCCAAATACGATATATATAATTTGGTCCTGGCTGGTGCATTCTTGTATTGTAAAATATTAAGGGAAAAATATACAGGGGGCGTGGTCATTTGACTTCTCGAATTGAGTCGAGCGTGCGCAAATTCTCCTAGCTTTACCGTAAATTTTAAGCTTTGTATTTCTCAGCAACAATTAACAAATGTTGAGATTATATTTTTCATGAAAAAATAAATAAATAAATAAATAACAATATCATTTAACTAACTCCTTAAAGAATTTTAAAAATACATTTTTTGTAGATAAGACATAGCTGCCAATATTTTAATGTATTCCGGAGTAATTTTAGCCCCGCCTCTAATTTGTACCACTTATTTTTTTAAAAGTAATTTTTTCTTATTTTATCGGAGTTATATATTGAAGAAAATTTTTCTATAAATAAAGTGGTGCGAAATAAAGGCGGGACTAAAAGTACTCCGGAATAAATTAAAATATTGGCAGCTATGGATAAGAACCTATCATTTTCTTGCATTTTTCATTCATATTAAATTCACGAAAAACTATAATTTGTCAGTCAGACTAAGCGTTTTTTTATTTTTATTTATTTATTTTTATTTTTTATTATTATTTAAAGCAAAATATTTCGCTTGTGTAAAATTTCTTTTACTAACATATATACATACATTTGCAATAACAAAAATTTCCGGAAAAAATAAATATTTATTTATAGTTGGATAAAACGAGTTCAAGAGAAAAGAAAAATAGATTAAGTTTTACTAAATAAAACTATAATAATTACTAAATACATTTTTATGTTCTAGTATTAACACACAAGTCTGAATCTAAATACTCCAAAATTAATTTTCATTTTTTTTTTGTCCCTATTTAACATACAAAATTTAGCTCATTTATATGTCTTATTATACTTCCCAATTTTATATGAAGCTTTTAAGTAAACTAAATGTATACGCATTATTCACTATTAAAATTGCAAGCTTTTACCTTAAAGAAAAATTATTATTTATAGTTTGCTTTTAGGAAAACAAGATATTAGTATGCAGAGGCGTCTTTATAAGAATTTCTGCATTCAAAAGCACCATTCTTCCATTTACTCCACACCACCGCAGAACGCTTTTATAAAAGTTTTATGATTACGAATGTAAAGAAAATTATAAGAATAAACTAAAAATGGGTGTTCTAATGGTATAGATTCGGTAAGCAAAAGAATATTTTCATTCGTGAAATGTGTTGCAGATGGATGTTAATGTTTATAGTTTGTTTCCAAGACTATAAAAATATGATAAGCCATAAAACCTATCATATATCCTTCTTCTCTTTCGTTTCTATCTTCATTATGAAAGCGTTTTACAAACTTATTACTGTTAGAATGATTTCTATGGAAATTTCTATGATAGGAATAATAGTTTACATGCCTGTATTTCATTTTCTTTGAAAAATTACTTCAATATTTTTAGTAAATGAAGATATTTTAAAAATAGAAAAAATGGCTTCTACTTCCTTCTATATGGATGGAAATGTAATCCATTACAAAATTAAAAATATCGTTAGTAATTAGGAAAATAAATATACATATTTTTTAATTTGAGGTTATTTTTTTTATTAATCAGGTTAAGTAGCTTATCAAAGTTTTTCCCCAGACAGATTTAGGAGGGTGTTGCAACCTAACTGTTTTTTCGAAAAAAAAAAAAAAAAAAAAAAAAATCACCACCGCTATTACACTTTTTGTAAACAAAATTTAAGTTAATATGACAGGACTTATTTTAATCTATTTTTCCAGATGAAGGCGTGCAGTAACTGTATTTCATTCCCTATCATCGGTTTTACTGTATTAATTTCTTAAAATTTCTTTGATATGGCTTTAGTTTAGGAACCCTTGTCGGCTTTTAAATTTTTATCGTCATTTCGGCAATGAATTCAAATGGCTAACGCAATAGCGTAAGTAAAGACCTTGGCGAGAAACGTCCGAGCTAATTTGATGCCAAATTTCAAATTTCGCAAAGAGGTTCTATACTGAAACTGTTACATTTCTTCAGCACAATTTTTCTCAATTTTATTTTAATGATTTAATTGTTTATATTTTTTTAATCAGTTATCCGATTAAACTAAAAAATACTGCGTTAGCTAGATTTTGCCTTTATTATTAAATGTTCCATAGTTACATTGACAAACTTTCAGCTTTATATATTTAAAAAAATAATAATAACAATGTTTTCACGTTCATTTAAGGTGTAATACAATAAATAAACAGCAGCAACGCAAAATCGCTGTCTGAAAGAAATAATCCTGTCGTACTAAAAAAAAAAAAAAAAAAACTTTTATGCTTCTTACCTCCCTTTTCCCTCAAAAAAAAAAAAAAAAAAAAAAAATACTGACTTTTGTATTACACAATTTCGCCCTGAACGTGATCTGGTAATTGCTTTCTTAGTCACCCACCAAACGTAACCGTTTTTTAAAGCAACCGTTTGATTTTCTAACGCATTTGCATTAAACTCTTAGAAAACACTTTTTTGCTCATATCTAACATTACAATAGAAAACTAATTATGATTATGTTAGTAGTTTTCTTTATATGAATTTTAGAATGCGCTTTCCAACAGCTATTAGAATTAGTGTTAGTATTGTTTCTTATGAACAATTATTATCTATTCGAGTTATACGGATCAAAGAAAATATTTTTTCTCTATGTAAAATATTTCAAAAGTATTACAACTCTTATTTACACAAGTTCAGAATAAAACAACTTTAAAACTGCAGAATAATTATATAGGGTAGGGGCTCCAGTGATTGGCATGCTCCAGTAATTGATATCTATCCCGAAATAATTAATAAATAAGAAAAGTAATAAAATAATATATTTTACATTTTAGATTTTTAACATTTTATGTCAAACACTGGAGCATACGGTGCCAATTACTGATAAAATGAAAAACTGGCAGTGTCAATAACTGGAACATTGAGTGGGTGTCAAAAAGAAATTCATAAAAAAAAAAAAAATAATAATAATAATTGTTATCAAATGTATATATTTTAACATATATGTGGTTCTGAATGTTTTCATGCCATATGTTCTAACTTAAGATTTCTAAAAATACTTTCTGATGACTAGAACATTAAAAACATCAGAGTTTGCTCTAAAAGTGTCAATCACTGGTACACTTACCCTACAGAAGATATATATATATACACATAAAACTATTGTGTATACACATAAAATTCTCCTCTGTCCAATTTCTTTACTGTGAAGTAATTTGGAGCCGTTTTATGCTTTCAAACGTGTTTTTGAATTTTGCCCCCAGGGGGAACGAAGGGGGGGGGGTGATTTCAAAAAAGCTGACAGATATAATTTTAAGTTGGGTAAAGACCTCAATTACTGCCAAGCGCCGTTGAATTCCGTCGAGCCGTTCTCACGTGATACCCGGACAAAAATAGCGTTACAGACATACATACACGGTGACACACACACAGAGACAAAATTTTCTGAAGTCATTTTTGGCTTTCATGTTGTGTGAAACGTGAAGATCTCTCTTTTTTTTTTTTTTTTTTTTATTATTCTGACAAATTTACTGACAAAAGTCTGATTTTAATAATGTTGAAAACACTTTTTTTTTCTGAAACCTTCCAGTTAAATATAATTTAAGGCTTCTAAAAATGCCAGAAGACATCGAGCTCTTGACGTATAATGAACATTCACGAAAATAAACGAACTTTTCTTAAAAAACAAACAAAAAATATAAAGTTTTAAGACAAAGATGTTCAACGTTTTAATAATGTAATTAGTCTGTTCCAAATTACATATTCATACTTTTTCTTCCTTTAATACCTTATCATAATTTCTTAACCCATTTTAATATTACAAAACACAGAGTACACATTTTACAGAAATTTGCATATCACGTACTTTTACAATATGAGCTAAAACATTTCTAACATATGTTACTCTGCACAGTGCATTTTTGTTTAGAATTGAATATACTTAGTATTTTATGTGTGTGTCTTTTTAAAGCAGTTCTATAATTATTTAAATTACAGTGGAAATATTTCTGCTGTAATGATGGAGAAAATGGACTATAATAAATTATAAAAGAGCTTCTCTACAAAATTGAATTAAATAAAACTTAAAATAAAACCTTTTACTCTGACAGAAACTGTCCCCTACACTGCTGTTTTTCAATTATATGGAGAATGCATTTTTGTCATTCTTTCTTCTAAAATGATCGATTCAATAATGATTCTGTTATTATCGTTTCAGTTTTATTCTGTTTTTATTGTTTCTGTATTATCAAAAAGAAAAATAGGAGTATTAGTCACTTTTGTTTCTTTATCTTGTTCTATTTAAATAAGTAAATGCTAACAATGATAAATGTGAACGTTAGGAAACATAAATTAAGAAACTAAAAAAAAAAAAAAAAAAAAAAAGAAAGAAAGAAATATGGTCAAGGCTTACAAATATGTCAATAATACCATTTAAACCATATTACGAAATTCGTATTTAATTTAAAAAAATAACTTTATAGAGCTAAAATTATCCTGAAAACAGTTTTTCTCTAGTTTGTGAGAATTTCCCAACAGCAAAAATATCGGGAAATTCCACTAATATTTCTGATTTTTTTTCTAGGATTAAAATGGGGTTTTCCATGCTTTTAGAAGAAAAATTCCGTTGGAATATTGATATACCTTAAATTAACAGGATTTGCCCTTAAAGGGGGGAAAAAAAAAAGAAGAAGAAAAGACAAAGAGACCTAGGAGGGGAGAGGAAAAGAAAGGCAGAGAAAGATTTCCACGTAAAAGATAGTAAAAATTTTAGTTTTTAAATTTTTTTTCTTTTTTAACAGAGCATTTGAGATGTAAACAATAAAAGTTTTATTGGTGCAAAAAACAATGTACAATGTCTGGTGAAGTCGTACATAAAAGGAAATTAGAATGCATTTTAAAAAGTTAATCACATTTAAAACGACTCGTAAATTTTTAGATTTCAGTATATTTTGTCCAAGTGACAAGTAAATTTTAGAATGCACATTAAAAAAGCGTACTAATCGATATGATTTTAACATAATTATTTTGAAAAAATGTAAAATAAATGTAAGCATTTCCTACACATTTATTAAATTTCTCAAAAGTAAACCTCATTTATTTGCACTTTTCTAATTTTCGTTATTTTGAAATAAAAAATCATATATGTAGTATAAAATTTCATTTTTGAATATAATAACAAATTAATGCTGAAATGTAGAACTTCATTATTCGATTTTTCTGAAGGTTCATAAGGCATTTAAATATCTACGACTAGTTAATACCCGTCAAAATTTAACGGATGATGTGCAACTAAAATCTTTTCACGAAGTAAAGTTTAAATACCCTTGTTTTAATTTTTCGCATTGCTCTTAACCGGTTTAAAACCCCTGCTTTAATCAATTATCTTTTGGTTGGAGGGAGGAGGAATAAATTTCATGAAATTTCAATATACAAATTTAATCATACTCCACATAATAAAAATAAAATCCCAAGGCTTTCCTAATTTTACTCTAAATATGACCAAAAGAATGTTAGGAGTAATTAAATAAAGGCAGAATTTATGTAAATTATCGAAAGAATCAATATTTCTTAATGAGATAGTATTAATATATGGGATAATACTTATCAAAGCATCAAGCATCTAAATTAATCCCACAATAGAATTCCTCCCTGTCACACCAAATCGACTAATAATCTATAGAACTGCACTCGTTTCATGTTTACTGTGAAATTTATTCGTTGTTTTTCAAACAAAATGAATGAATACAAAGATTTACTACCAGATTAGAATTATATTAACTTACTATCAACGATAACAGGTCACAGTTTTTTAATAAAAGACATAAAAGTTAAAGATTTCATTCACTTGTAAAATATATCATTAATTCTAATTTGCCAAGACAATAATAAGTGCATTTTAAGTGTAAAATAATAGTTTCGTTTCTGATTTCTCCTTCCTATATTTGTAAAACCACCTGGATATAATCCAAAATATTAATTCATTGTATTCTAAAAATAAACTGCAAATCGGAATAAAGTTAAAATTTGTTTTTACTGGAATATTATTATAACACTTTATTCTATCAAAATAGCATATTTCAACAAAAGTATGCTGTTAAAAATAAATAAATAAATAAGAATGAATTTAATACTTTAGCAAATTAATTTGCTCATTAATTTTTTAATAATAAATTATACAATATAAACTTTTACTCGAATAAAATATCAATATTTTAATGTTATTCTTTTTAAGTTATTTTTAGTGTAATATAGTATCGAAATGAAGTATCAGAGATTATAATTATCAGAGTAAAATATATATATATATATATATATATATATTATTTTATTTATTTAAAAAAATAAAATAAAATAAAACCTCATCTGATTTTATATATTTATCTCCATCTTTTCTAAACAAAGTTTTCAACTAACTTTTAAAAACAATGAACTCTGACAATTTGTTAATTTTAAAAGATTTTTTCTTTTTTTCTTTCTTTTAAGAAATGGAAAAAAATAATTTTAGGAATATGGTGTAATATAGTATTTACATGGCAACAGATGGCGCCACATCCTGTGTAAAAATTTTTTTGGCGAAAATGCATATTACGTGATGCATACTACTAAGGCTCCTGAGTTCTACATACGACGGTAACCGATACGTATTTGCGAATTGCATTGTTTTTAATAGACTTCCTTGGAAAGTATGAATCAATGAATTAATCGTGGGAATTATTTTTATGATTGAGCTTTAATAAGGCGTCTGCCACAGACATATTGAAATATTAATGTCGTCTGCTCGACCTATCATCAGTATTCGTATTGCACTGCATAAAGAGAAAGGAATATTCCACTTCCGAATTGGTTCAAAATTTTCTCGCACATGCCCAGATCGTGCGATTTGGGTCTTACAGAAAATGACTTAAGTTTTAATATTATAGATAAGAGAGAGTGTCTAGTTTGTAAAGGAAAAATAGTTATGTTCTCAATAAACACTTTTTAATAATGGTGACATAAAGTTATTCTTATAAGGAAATTTCGCAGATACAAGTTACCATAAAAGATAGTTTTTTAACTATTACACATTTTTTAAATTTTTCAACTATATTTTACATGTGTAAAATTTTACATTTAGATTATACAGATAGAATACAGTTAATGGGATTTTATTTAAAAAGGAAAATAGTTTTAAATAATATTTTTTTTTCCAGAACATAAAGCATGCAGAATTTCATTATAGTAGTTGTTTATATTTACCATTGTGTTTTATAATCATAAGGATAGAGTCTATCAATAGTTTGTTTTTGAAATTAACCCACTTACTGTTTAATTGGAAAATATAATTTTAAGTGGCTCATTCTACATAACAATGTATTTCTGATTTAATAATTACGATACATAGGATACTTAGTTTATCTCCTGACACAAATTAGTGTTCTATATTCTATAATGCTAGGGTACGATGGAATAAATCAAACATTATCCATTCTTCTGAAATTAGTCAACAATTCAATATGACTGCAAGTATCGATGAAACTGTTTTACTAATTTCTATTAATTAAAATTTATGTTGAGACACTTCTGTCAGTTCAATCATATTATGTTTAATCCAGTAACAGAAAGTATTACTATATAATATATTAGTTAACTGTATTAATTTATATGTTTCTAATGTATCAATTAGAATAACGATTTGATAGTTGCAATTCACAAATTATTCAATACACATTCTATTAAAAGTGTTTATAGATATTGTGTTCCCGCTAGTTTCATAAAATACTAACTTTTCAAGCAAAGTTAATTGATTGAGTTAATTAATTTACTTAATATACAGTGTTTACTATTAAATCGTACTTTTCATATTTATGAATTAACTTAAATTTTTAAATATTTAACCCTTTAGTAGTCGCTATTTGGTCGATTCGCCACCCATCCTTTCAGTGTTTATTCAGCAGCCACCAAAAATCTTTAGAAGTTGCATTTGATATACATAATGAACGATTATTCGAGTCGATTCGCCTTTAATGTATATCAAATGCCACTTCTAAAAATTTTTGGTGGCTGTTGAATAAACACTGAAGGGATGGGCGGCGAATCGACCAACTAGCGACTACTAACGGGTTAAACAGACCTTAAAAACTGCACTGAGAAATAAAATTTATACCACCTTCATCTAGAACGAATAAGTATTCCTTTTCTGAATTCCTAAACTGGAAATACAGATTTCCGAGTTATGCGTATGAGGTAAATAGATAATCTGGATAGACGATATGATCTAGAATTTCTAGTCTATAGTTTTCTAGATTGTGAAACAATATTATGAATATTACGAATCTTTTATATTGCGAGGAATTCTCGCTTGATTTCCGAGAATTGGGTCATAAAACAAGATTATAGTTACTAAAACTCGCCAATTGTGTTCGCATTTATTTGCAGAGATTTTTAAATGAGTTTGACTACAATAATATAGGAAAATGTGCTAAAATTCAAACAGACCCCACTAAAAATAATCTCAAGATATTCTGCAGGTATTTTTAGAGAAAATCTACAGAATATTTTAAGTTATTTGTCCCATTCTTAAGAAAGTTTACAAAATTTCTTTATAATGTCTTTAAAATTTCTGAAGATATTTTATAGAAAAAGATAAATCTTCAAAATATTTTAAAATATTTGAACAAAGTCTTAAGAAAATACTATTTTCTCAAGAATATCTTCGGATTATTTTTAGTGGGGGAGGATTTTAGAATTAACTAGCAGTGGTAACTAGAATTTATAAAGATGACATGGAACTATTTTTGATAGAGGCACAATTTATTTTCTAGATGTCAGTCACAGATTTTTTTTTTTTTTTTTTTTTTTAGTGTATTATAAATATATATTTGATGATTTACAAATTTCCCGATTAACATGAGGAAATAAAAAATGTCTTGGAGTAATGCAGATAAAATACGATCGGATATGGGAACTAAGACTTAAATTATTCAGTTTATTCATATTCTATTACGAACTCTATTAAAGTTTTGTAGAAGTTGTAAGCTATAAACAGCGGGATCAAAAACTGTGTGTTTTGTGCAAGCAGTGAAATATTTTCCTTCAATTCAGCTAGGTTTTCAAAACTTCCATGATAATCAGTAAGCTTGTAACGCTAGTCCCAAATGCCAAATGAGCAGGAATTAAAATTGGACATTGCTAATAGCAGTGTTGAGCATAACAGATTTAAAAGTAATTAAATTACAATTGAATTACAATTAAATTATAATTATTTTACTGCCAATCGGTTAGCAAGTAATTGATTACAAATAAATTGAATAAGTAATTCAATTTATTTGTAATCAATTATTTGTTAATCGATTGACAGTAAAATAATTGTAATTTAATTACTTTTTAATCAATTATGCCCAACACTGCCTAATAGTAATGCAGTAGTAAGTGACTGACTATACAACATCGTTAAAGGGCACTATCGGTAAGTAACAAAATGGTTCTCGAAAACAGTTGCAGGTGTAATCGAGGTAACACAAAAATTTTGAAATATATTGTTATATCTTTAATCCGTGACAGAGTATTTTATATAATTAATTATTATAATTTTTGAAAGATATATTTATTGTTTAATAACTTATAACGCTATATATAACGAATTTCATATAATCTTAAATTATGTAAGAATTTATAAGTCATTGATAATTGGATCTTTATCAAAAATACCTTTTGGATGAAATAAAAAGTATTTAATAATAATAATAATAATAAAACTAAATACAAAATGGTGTTTATGATGTATTACAGATAGTTGAAGATGCATAAACATTCAAAATGTAACTAAAAAATCCCTTTTTTACTGCTATTTTCCCTTCCTTTTTTTTTTTTTTTTTTTTTTTTAATAAAAACACAGGAACATGCAATTTTTAAGGGGAGTCAGTTATAAAATTATATAATTAAGTTTATTTTATTCTGGAGATGGTCATCAGGGTTCATACGGGCCTTATATTTTCTCTGAGTCTCACACCAGAATTCTGAAACGATAAAATTCATCTTAATCAGAAAGACTTATTTTATAACAAAAATCGTTCTAAGAAATTACTGGTATAAGACTGAGGGAGAAAATAAGGCCCGTACGAACCCTGGTCATATATTACAATTTAACAACTTTTTTTTTTTTTTTTTTCAGAAAGTCCTGTCATCAGCGATGTTTGCGTTCCGGGTTTTTTATTTTATTTCCCACCAGTAATTATGAATTGTACTTTTGGTTATATTTAATTGCTAAATTTTGCTAAAAAACTACCAATAATATCACTGATAAAAAATTCTGGTAGCAGTTTCCGGGGATGCAAACACACCTGCCTGTCATAGCCTCCTAAACTAGATGCCTGTCGCGTTGCTTGAAAACTTGGCAACAGTTGAAGCGGTAGACAGCGCCACCTGGTAAAGATTGCGTGACTTTTTTATTCAACTGTCACGAATAATTTTAAGAAGTGATATATATACCCACGTTTCTTTGATTTTATGTATATCAAATCCCACATTAAAAAAATTTTGGTGGCTGTTGAATAAAAAAGTCGTGCAATCTGTACCAGGTGGCGCTGTCTACCGGTTGAACTGTTGCCAAGTTTTCGAGGAACGCGACAGGCATCTACAGTCCTTCTCATAATTATAAGGACACTCGTTTTTCTGTATTAACTAAACACTGAACACTATTATTTAAACAAATATATTTTTAATTAATTTGAATTTCATTAATAGGCTATATTTTAAAAGTTTTATCGTTTTTCTATCTTAAAAAACTTTAAATATGGCAAAAAGATGATTTTTCAGGTGTTCATAATTATAAGGACAGCTCGAATTTTAGTAATTTTTTTCAGTTATTCTTTAAATTAATATTTTATGGGGTCTCTTTTTAGGGTTAAACAGTCAGACATTCTCTCTGATATATATATATACATTTTTTTTAATATTCAGTTTCAATACCATTTCGTATAGCATATATGATATTCTTAATACATTTAAACTATTTAGAATTGCTTTCCACTTGCATGCACTTTTCTAATATCATAAGTTAAGGTTTTTTCAACTTTTAGGCCATGGGAAAGGCAATAATACAGAAGTTTTTTTCTTCAAACTATTTCCTGTTGCTCTAAAACTAGAGCAGAAATGTAAGTCTTGTTGAAAAAAATATTATTACCCCCCAAAATCTAACAAAAATGCGAGAATTCCACGTTTAAAATTTGCGGATATTCTCTTGATGTTCATAATAATAGCAAAAAATTACTAAATTCATTCTGACTTCAGTAGAACCAGCTCCCCAGAGCACCATAGATCCACCGTTAAATGCCCGATTCATATCTGCTTTTAAAAAATCTGCTCTGTCTTTCGCTATCTTCAGATTGTGCCAGTAACTGTTAAAACCATTTGGTTAATCAAGAATAAAATGTGTTTCATCCAAAAATGCAACATTTTACCATTTAATATTGTCTTTATTCAACTTTAACACACACGTTCTTTCCCCCATTAAATGCTGATTGATTATTACAGGTTTTTTATTCCTTTTAACATATTATTAATTATTTTAAACATGCATAAATGTGGACCCTAACCTCTCGTTAAAAATTACGAGCAAATTCAGCAGCAGTCATTATGAGTAGAAGAGTAAGAGGAATTATGAGTCTTCGACCTCTGCGAAACAACTCTGATTTTGCATCAGATCTCTCTCCTATCGAACCAGCAGTTGAACGTTTGATCACATTTCCTTTAGCAATTTTAGACCTTCGAATTTCATTAGAAAATTGGCGGATTGAAATTATCCTCCCACTTAAAAAACACATTTATCATACTTCACTACTTGAACGTTCTTTTTTTCGAGGAATTATCAGTAATGTCCGTCCAAGAAAAATTTAAAGCTTATATATGAATTAATCTAGCCCAGTAGTTAACGAATTCGCATGTCAACTGTAAATTATCCGCTAGTAAGTTAAGTAAAACGAAAAAATCTGGATTGTCCCTATAATTATGAACATCTAAAAACGTGGAGAAAAACACATTTTGCATTATTTTTTATTAATTTTGTTTCATATTAAAAAATTATAGCAATTTTGGTTTTTAGAGTACTAGATATATTAAGTGCAGTTAGTATAATCTTGTTCACAATTATTTTTACATTTGTTATTTCAAAATATGAAGTGTCCTTATAAATATGAGAAGGAGTGTAGTTTAGGAGGCTATGGTCCTGTATGAAAGAAAAATAAAAAAGTAAATAGAAGAACAAAATAACTATTTTTAATTTAATAGTTCGAGGCAATTGTACCTTTGCCTAAATTCAATGCATTCTTACTGCAGTTTTCTTATTAAGTTCTTCTTTAATAATGTTTAAAATTTAGATTTTTTGAAATGCGTACTTGTAAGAAAAACTTAATTAATATCAGTTTAAAAAGCTTTTTATTTTTTATTTTATTATTTTATTATTTTAAGTTACATACAATTCGATGAATTATTAAATAATGAACATGTCTTTGAGATTTTTTGTTTATTTTTTGTTTTCATTTATTTAGAGTTATGCGGAAAAGAAGAAAGGGGAATAACGAGCTGTTGCTTATAACTTTGAAAAGTCAGTGTACTTTCTAGATTATTCAATTAAAATTGTGTTTTGTTACTTAACCCATTGAAGGGCAAGGCTATTGAATTTGAGGCATGTTGAATTTGAAGGGATCTGCGGCACACACTATAACTGGTGCCAGTTTGAATCTGTAAAAGAGAAAAAAAATATATTGAACCAAGTAAAGGATTTTAGAAGTATTGATTTTTGTGTAATTCACGAGTTTTTGAATAAAGTCGTTAAATTCTCACGTAAAAAAAGAAAAAAAAAAAAAAAGACAGTCATTTGTAATAAATATTGTTTAAATTAACAAATCTAAAAGTTCCTACTTGTTCATTTTGAAATGTTATTTCAAAGTTGTGGTTAAATTTTCAAATAAAAAGATTGAAAATTGTAGAGATTTTTTTCATTTGTGTACGGCTTAAGGGTACTCTCCTATCCAGCATTAAACAATAATCTGTTAACTTGTTAATATTTCATGAGCCCTGATACCTCCTTTCCATTATTTAATGTATTGATCAAATCGCTCACCTAGTTTTTCAGTCACATAGCTTAGATTTTGCGGGAAATAACATAGATGATAGTTAGAATAATAGAGTTTTAAGTTCATTTCTGCCTAAAAATCCCATTTTTTGTCAAAATAGTACGTGATAGAAATTTTTGAATACTTTCCCTTTGTTAGCATCAAAGCATACACAGGAAAACTCATCACCTTGGAGGAAAAAAAATCATCGCAGACCTTTGTAATCGATATTACCATGTAGTTGATTTTCATCTTTGTTTTGCTTATAACTTTATACTTTCCCGCAATACGAGTATGCTATGAAAGAAAATGATGGATTACAAGGAAAATTGTGCTACATAACTCTACTATCTGACATCTTAGAAAAAGCCATAATTTCAGTCAAATTTGTATCTGCTAATATTTTTATGCAGCCAAAATAAAATAAACTTAGGGAAAAATACAAAATAAAATTTACATTTTACAAGTTTTATCTAAAAAATCAAAAGTTAAAATTACCATTTTAAAATAGAAAATACCAATATTTCTTATATAATAGTAATATTAAGTTAAAGAATATTTTTTGCTAGTAAGGCAAATCTGACTCAGACCCCAGATTATTATACAGATAGGACACTCCTATACACTCAATGCTAACCGAAATGTGACTACAGTGACCCTGCGGTCAACGGTTATAAGTTTCTTCATCTCTCCAGCTTACACAATCGATCGTCTTATTTTTATTGTATCTATGTTTCTGTTTGAAAATATTGTTATTGTTTGCGAACTTGATCGTCAAAAGCATTTTATTTTAAAAGGCATGCTAAATATCAAGCTAATAAGTTTTAAAAATATACAAGAATCAAAAATATTTTTTTCTTTTTTAAAGCAATTTTATATTATTTAAACAATTTTAATATTTAACTTTTTTTATACTGCTATTTCAGAATTATAATTTGTAATTTTATTTGTACTTGAATATACAGTAGGTAACAAAAGTGTCTGAACACTAGCAAAAATTCCTATGTAAAAAGGTACACTTCATACGGTTTTGTTAAATAAATCCTTGTCGAATCCTGTTCTTAGTCAGTGTAACATGATTCGATAAGGATTTATTTAACAAAACCGCATGAAATGTACTTTTTTGACATAGGAATTTTTGCTAATGTTCGGACACTTTTGTTACCGACTGTATATATTTTTAAATATTATAAAAATTATTATTTTTCTTAGAAGAATAGCTTTGAATGTTTTCAGTATGAGATTTTCTAATTCAAAAATAATAGAGAGTGAAGGAAAAAAAGCTTTACATACTAACCTGCTACTGATTACTCGCGAAATAGAAAAACAACTTTTTATTAAAGATACTATTCATGTAGACCTAACGCATGTAGAATTTCATAGTTCCCCTCTATTGACCCAAGTGGTGCTACTATCAACTCCCGATCACGTTTCAGCTTTACTGTCCAATCTACAGTCGGCTGCAAAATTATTCGAGCACTAGCAATAATCCTTGCCAAAAAAAAAGTACACTTAATACAGCTTTGTTAAATAAATCCTTGTCGAGTCATGTTCTTAATCAGTCTAAGAACATGATTCGACAAAGATTTACTTAGCAAAACAGTCTTAATTGTACTTTTTAAATATAGGAATTATTGGCTAGTGCTCGAATAATTTTGCAGCCGACTGTATATGGTAATCCGTGTCTCTGAGAGTCCGGGTTCTCGTGGGTGCAGTCTGTATGTGATTGATTCAAAAAATGGAAATATATATATATTTTTTTAATTGCTCTTAAAAAATCAAAAATACTTTTTCAGTCCCTAATCTTCCTACGAGTTGTGCAATGCTATGCTTAAAATCTCTTACATTTTACATTGTGCTTCCTTTTCCAGATAAGCTCCAAAATTAGTTTATATTTGAGTTTTTTATTTCATTTCTTCTCCTTTTGTCAGTGAATATAA
Organism: Salticus scenicus; assembly: GCA_963930645.1. Taxonomy (NCBI): domain Eukaryota; kingdom Metazoa; phylum Arthropoda; class Arachnida; order Araneae; family Salticidae; genus Salticus; species Salticus scenicus. The sequence continues at coordinate 315,637,847 of OZ005652.1, read as the reverse complement.
ATTCAGGACATCCCATTCCGTTAATCTCACTGCTCGGCATAAAAATTGCCCCCAACACCATTTTGACAAATTATTATGCAAAATGACCTCCTGAATCCGAATATGATGTCCATTTCGCCCTATCACCCACCTTTTTTTAGGGACGGCCCCCTATTTTTATCACTTTTCGTTGATGTTATGGCTATACATTTGATTTTTAGGAGGGAAAAGGATTATTTTAACTGTTAAATATCTTTTGAGAAGCTTCAGAGTTGGAAAATTCTAAAACATCAACATTTGCGGCAAAGGGAAAATTTAGAGGGAATTTGCCACTGAAATTATGTATTACATTTTTTATATTTTTTTAATCTATTATTAATGTTATTTCTTAAACATTATATTTTTTTTGCTTTTAGTCGTTAAATAATTTTTTTTTTTTTTTTTTTTTGTTCTCCAAATCAACTTTATGGCCATAAAATTACCGAACAGTGATAAAAATTGGGGAGGGGTGATGTCCTGAGAAAACGGTGGGTGACTGAAAATGGTAGTCATATTCGGATTCAGGAGGTCATTTTACACAAGAATCAGCAAAAATGATTTTTTTTTTTTTTTTTTTAGCGCAGTGTCTTTATTTTTAGACAGAGGAACATACGTAACTGTCACAGGTGCTTCCGCTGTAAAGATTTCGAGGTCGAAATAATTGCTAGTAAAAAACATTAGTCTTAAAATAAAAGAACATAAAAAAGTATATATATGTATATATACCATGCATCGATATCATAGTAGAAGATAAAAACACGTTCAAAATAAAATAGGCTAAAGGCATTAAACACTATTAATTTTAGGCATTTAAAGTGAGTACTTGGATTTATCATTCAGTTGTGATGAAGAAATATTCGAATAAAAGTTATTTTAAAACTTTCTTATGTATTCTGAATTTTTAACTTAAAGTGTAAAAAAAATGTTTAAATATTCTAAAAATTTTTTGGGTATTCAAAGATTTCAAGACAATTACTTGTATATCTTAAATTTAAATTATTTATTAACTATTTTAACTTAAAATTTATCTACCTATATACTTAATATTATTGTATGCATTCAACTAAATAAAAAAAATATATATATTTCAAGTAAATGCATTGCAGCTGCGTAAGAATGTTTTCAAATTTTGCAACATTTAATTTTTTGAAAGATTTTTTTTTTCTTCATATGTAGTACGAAAATACAAAGAAAATAGATAAATAAACAAATAAATTATGAGAGGTGAGGCTACGTGTATTACGTACTTAATCAATAACTCTCACATCGGCTACATCAAATTTTGTGGAGCTACAATCTTGTACCGTTTTGTAATATTGAGTAACAACGCTTTTAAATGTAATAAGCTTTGGCTGCGTTCGTGATTTCACGCGTGCACATCGATATTGCTAACAAATGAAGTACTTTGTAGAATGCTGAGTGTTGAGTTGGTTGCGAATTAACAACTTTTTATATTAAGAGTTTAATACATATATATATATATATGTATATATATATATACATATATATAAATACATACCACCGCGTGCGAAATGCAGTCTTTCATCAGCTTTCAGAATGCTAGGAACATAAAACCAACTGAAATTTTCAGACAAATTCCTAAAGTTTACGGACAAAATACAATGAGTGATTCAGTGGTAAGAAAGTGAATGTGAAATTTAAAAGAATGACGTGAAAACGTTCACGATGAATCACAAAGTGTGCGACCTTTTTTTGACTGATGAAGATTTTACTTGCAAAAGTTGAAGAGAAGATTAATGAGATCTGAAGATTTACCATTAACTCGTTAGTAGTCTCTATAGACAGCGCCACCTAGTACAGACTGCGTACTTTTTTATTCAACTGTCACCAATAATTTTAGGAAGTAATACATGATATATATAATCGACGTTTGTTCGATTCTATTCGCCTTTTATGTATATCAAATGCCACTTCTAAAAATTTTTGGTAGCTATTGAATAAAAAAATCTGGCAACACTGAAGGGATGGGCGGCAAATCGACCAACTAGCGACTACTAACGGGTTTTAAGACACCGCTAATTTACTTTCCTGAAATTTGCAGTTCCCTTCTTCTTGAGATTGTGTGGACATGCTTCGTATCACAGGTGTCATCTTTCTACGACGAGGGCATACAAAAGCATGCGTGCCATTATGATAAATGCTGCAATAATTCTCTATTTTAAAACAAAATTTTACTTTTTTGGACTGTAAAATCATAATTACTAATTTTAAGCAATTTTTCATTTTTATACTTCTTTAAAAATTCACCATTAAAACAAAGCTAAGAGCCACCCCCATTAAATTGACGTTCTAGGGGGGGGGGGGGAGAATTAAAGAAATCGGTCAGTTTGTTTAAAAGCTATAGTGCCACAGACATATACACACACAATATAATACAGCTTTTTTTGTTCTCCAGGGGTTATAAACAAACCTAAAATTACTTGTAGTTAAATAAAACTATACAATTATAAACAATTCATAACGCTTTTGTTAAAAAGGTTATATTATTGTTTAAAAAAAAATCATTATTGTTTTGAAAACTACAAAGTTATACACATGAATATATTATTTTTACAATTAAAAATATCATATAGCGAAAAAGTGTTTAAAATGTATTAAAAATTCTATATATAATTTATATAATATGAACAATAACAACAAGAAGAAAAAAAAATGATGCATAATAAAAACCTTGCGATGTTTTAAATAAATGCATTGATTTTAAATTTTTTTTCTTTTAAATGTTTACAAAGAAGAAAATAAATACGAATAAGAGTTGGATTGCTTTTAATTTTAATAATTTATCTGATTGAAAATATATTTGAATGGGAATTAATATATTTTTTCATCAGTAATTTATAAATGTATATATATATGTATATATATATATATATATATATATATATATATATATATATATATATATGTATGTATATATATATATATTTGACAGTAGTATTTCTTACACTAAAAACAAAACGAAATAAAATAATAATAAAAATAAACTACGTTTGCTAAATATGCAGTTATTTAAATATATTTAAAAAGTGCTTTTAAAGTGGTTAAATGTACATTAGGTTTACCGCACATTCTAGTAAGACTAAATTTCAGAACGAAATATTTTTTAAAGTACACATTATTTATAGGCAATATACAGGGCTATCCAAAATTGAGCCAAATGTTCTTTTCTATTGAATGTAATTGATCGATGTATTTTGCTACAGTTTACAATGTCGACAAACACTGCTCAGAAAAGAAAATTAAGTTTTCATACCCATTCTGTGAACAAATTATTTTTTGTAGTTCCATTTGAACTGTGATTTTTTGTATTATATCACGTTTTGAGGTGTCTTGATTGCGAAAGTCACAATTTGTATTGATCGATCTGTACCTATATCTGTCATCAGTATAAATTCTCCACACACAGAATTATATATAAAAAAAAACTGTTTCTAAGACTATTTTGGATTATTTTAAAGGTACATTGAACACTACTGTCTGATGCTATTGATCTTAAAACTTAATATGCAATCTATCATTATAGTATTAAAATGAAGGGAAGAGAAAGCCGTGTGAGTGACACACCAGATTATTTGTTTTTCAAGTAAACGTCTATTTCCGTATTTTCTATGAATAAGAAATAAATTAAAAATTCAATATTAAAAAATAAGAGTTGGGGGAGATTTTTCTACATATCGAAAAGCGATATCGGTTACCAATTTTAGAATTTCGTAACTTTTGTATACGATAAAGAAAGTATTTACAATTTATTAAGTTCTTATTTAAATAAATTGTTCGACGTTTTTGTTTTTTCATAGAAAAGTATAGTTTGAGGTTTTTTTTTTCATTATAAATTGTACTACAAATGCAATCTTTAAATTTCATAGAAAAACAAATTTTCCTAAAAGTAAATACAGTAAACTCCCGATTATCCGCGGTGAACGGGGAATAGACAACCGCGGATAATCGAATCAGCAGATAATCCTCAAATTGGTCATAAAGCGTCATAAAGAGGATATAAATCAACACATAAAGCCTTTTGGGCAGTACTATTTAATTAACAGTTAAGCATGGCCTACATGTACAATTTAACATACTAATAAAAATTTCTACTTACATTTTGCTCTATTTTTTAACAAAAAAATCGGTCAAGCATTTTTGTTTTTTTGCACTAAAACATTTTTTCTTAATTTTCGATTGCAGTTTCTTTATCAGCATTTTGTCACAAAGTAATACATCGTCTTGCTCCTCAAGTCCATCTGCAAGTGCTAGGGCTGCGTCGTGGCTCATCCTGTGCTGAGTTTTATCTCCTCCTTCTTCTTCTTCTTCACTATCTTCTGGAACTGGGTCTAATGCTTAGCCCACAATTTGTTCATCTGTAAGATGTTCAATACCTGGATCATTGGCGTCACAATTAATCTACTCTTCAACGTTTCCTTCATTGACTTTTTCTCCTCCAGTAACAGATTTAGCTAAATTTGCCAAATCATGAGCAGAAATTTCTTCCTCCTCTATAAACTCTACGAAAGTATTTTCCACATTTGGTAAATTTTTTTTCCAAGACCTTACCAATGTAGACTGTTTAACTGCCTCCCAAGCAGTGTGTATGCCATAAATTCTGTCAGGAATCATGTAATATCTCCAAAAGGATTGAAGGTCATTACTCTCTTCGAACTTTTTTTGTAATAAGTTTGTTCTGTATTTTTAAATTCCCTTTTAAATTCAAGCTCTTGAGGACCGCGGATAATCCGACCGCCGATAATCGGGAGTCTACTGTATTCTTTTTTACTCAGATAATCAGCTGGTTTTATAAACTTTCTGCTATTTTCCACATTAGAATTGTCAAAATTTCTTTTTTTTTTTTTTAATTGAGTAGGTATGCAATGTGTTATCAACAACAGCATGAATCTTTCATATATTTTTGGATTTAATTGTTATTAGCAGTATTATTTTGTCCGAATGTATAAGCAGTGAAGTGTGCTTTTTATTATTCTAATACAGATTAATAATGGGTCGTCAAGAAATTAATTCCAGTGTTTTAGTTTAAAATAAAAATTAAATTTTTCTACCTCCCCACCCCCACCCCTACAAAAAAAATGTAACCAGTTAAATGCATTTCGTTCTCTTTGATATTAATTTTGCCATCTTCCTAGTAATTTAATGAATCCGCGCTGATAGAACAGTTGGTCTTTATCCGTGAAAACTTCAACCAAGCGCAGTTTGAGGTAATCATTATTACTGAAATTTTTTCCATTTAAAAAGTGTTTTAAACTTCGGAATAAATAAAAAGCCGCTATTGCGAGGTCGGGACTTCCAAACCAAACTCTAGATACTTCAAGTTGTCTCATTATTTTGGCAGAACTCGAGTTCGTTGCGATCTGCCAATTCTGGTCTTTTCTCTTTGATTATTTCCTTGAATTTCGTTCATATTTAAAAACAAAATAAAGGTTAAAGTTTTATTATCGTTAAAATTATGATTTTAAAATCTTGATTAATCAGCAAGTATGAAACTAAAGATGCGTAATTCATACAAGTGTTGAAAGAAACACATTAACCCGTTAACGATCGAATTAATTTTGCAAAATATTTTTAGCTGATAATTTCACTTCTAAATTAATATAGACAACTGACAGTAAAATATATTAACTTCAAAAATTCTTCTGATAGTTTTAAATTTAAAGCCTATCCTCATTTATTGACGTTTAGTGTTCTAGTGAGAAAACTTCGATATAGAAAAACTTTGAGATAACAGTTTAATATCCTATTATATGTTGATCTCGAAAGTAAAGTATTATAATATATATTATTATTCAACTTGATTTAAGTTAGTATACCTGCACAAAAAGAAAATGTATGTGGGATGAATGAAAAATCATAAAATGACTATCCAAATTATGGATTAATAATTAATAGTAGGCACATAAAACTTTCAGGAATCATTTAGATTGACGCTATAAACTGTCAATAAAAAGCAGAAATCATTCCAAAAAAAAACACAAAAAATATATGTGCCATTTTAGTAGCTGTCCTCAAATGACGGCACTGGGCGCTAACGGATTAATAGTTATGCATTAAAAAGTTCTCCTTTACAGGGCATTACTGTTTCAATTTATTTATACTAATAGTCTACTTGACATTTTTTGAATAGGTATAGTTTATTTAAAGAATATTTTTGTAACTATATTCATATTTTATGTAACTAGATAGTAACGCTAGATTTTCATACTTCAGTTTTTATTGGTAGTCATTTATTTCATTGCCCTTATTTTTTTAATATTAAACTAGAAAGATCTTACACAAAATTTAAAGTATATTTGAATTAATTCATTAGACATAAAGGGTGGCTACTAAAGTCCATTCTCACCCTTTTAATTGATAAACGACTGCTATAGTAGGAAAAGTGGTGTATACGTATTGCAAAGGCGCTACCACATGTGACACTGCCACATGCTGGGAATTGAGAGTTAGTGTTTCTATTTCGAAAATGGAACAAGGTAGGAAAAAACGTTGTACCACAAAGTTGTAGAGCATCACTGAATTAGAATCATCATCATTATCGAAACCATTAGCATCATCATCATCATCATTATCGAAACCATTAGTATCATCATCATCATCATCAAAAAGAACTTTGTAGGTATGGATGCTAGAAATAGAACGCTTAAAACGTGCATTTGTTTGTTCGCAATTTCCTAATTCTGACGTAAGAAAGCGATCTTAGAAAGAAAAAAAGAACTAGTTATTATTAGATACCTTAATTCAAAATATTTAAACTTCTGTCCGTCAACTGCAATGCATATTTGGATCCTTGTTTGAACTTTATGTTGCATATTTTCACGTTGTAGCGTACTAGGTGACATGTCAGCTACCTATAGTTCAACCTAGAGTCCAGATATGCATTGCAGCTGAAGGATAAGAGTTTGAAAATCGAAAATAAATGTATCGAATGATAAAAATTTGTTTCTTCCTAAGGGTTTTCCCGACGTCACAATGTAGAAAATCACGAACAAACAAATGCCCGTTTTAAGCGTTTTGAATTTAGTATTCATGTCTACAAGGTGTCTTTTCGGACGAAACCTATGATACTTTTTATAATTCCATTTTCTCCCCCATTTTGTACAGAATTCGAGATAGGAACGCAAACCTCACCATTTTCTACCTGATAGCATTGTAAGCGGTCACATCTGGCACCGCATAGCCAATTTTCTATGCTTAGATGCTACCTTTATGGCTATAGCTGAAGCCGTTCACTAATTAAAAGGGTAAAAATTGGGCAACTTGTGTTTCTACGTAGGATGGTATGCTGATGTCAAAGATAATTTTATATATAAATACTCTAATTAAATTAGTTCTATATAATCACTGTCTGTATTGTAAAGAAAATAAAATCTCAATAAGCATGTATTTTAAAGAGATTGGAATGAAATTTATCATTATTTTTTTAAAGTTACAGAAATCAACCATAATATTTTTTTAAAAAAGATTTGGAAAAAAAAAATATTTAAAAATTATGTTAACTATTTTTTTTTAGAAATATAATCTTAATTAAAAGCTATTTATTTATTTCTCATTTAATGATAAAGCAATGATAACAACACCTTTGAAAGTTAAGGATTTTTTCAATGTATAAAGCTAAAGAAAGTTTTGCGTATTCTGAAAAAACATTAAATCCCCCTCCCCAATACATACATATACATTTATATATATCTACAGAGGAACCTCATTAACGTAAATCTCAATGGGAATAAAAAAAAATGTTCATGTAGTCAGTAGTTCATGTTATCAGTAACTCAGAAACGAAATCTTCATTTTGACGGGGATTTTAAAAACAGTTTATGTTAAAAGTAATTCACGTTAAGCGTGTTCACGGTAAAAAGGTTCGACTGTGTATATATATATAATGAAAAAGAATTAAATTAAGGTTTAAAAATAGAAACCATTTAAATTTATTAATTCAATGTACCAAAGCGGAGAATGGAATCAATATATGTTTGATAAATTTAATTTTATAAATTGTGGAATATTTATTCTTTTCCATTATTTACTGATTAAAAATGTTATACAAAAATGAATTTCAGTTTCTTATTACTACTATGTGAAGGAAAAAATCTGAATGAAATATAACAATCATCGTAGCGCTCAATTTAATTTTATTAGACGAATATAAAACTATTAACACGGCGTCCTCGGTCAGTTTAGATTTATAGGAATCCAATGCTTCTCAACTCAATTGCTTTCCAACTTGATGCTTCTTTTAGTAATCAATAGTTGCACGTTAAAAGATTTATGAATTAGGTAACACTCTACTACATATGCCTATTACATTCGAAACTGTTAAAAAATGTGTTATGCACAGCTAAATCGTGTTTATTTATTAGTTGTAACTACTAGATTGGTGATTCTTTTTACATCATTTTACTGTAATCGCGAACATAAAGTAAAATATGATTACTAAGCTGTTCATCAACTTATGCAAGAGCGGATCAGAACTACTATCGGATAGTATGAAAAGCTTTTCTTCAGTTTTAATAGAGTATGAAAATCATGCAATAAAATGTGTTTTGACTGACTTTAGTTTAATTATTTTGTAAATAATATTTACTTTCAAAGGTATTATTATCTCTCTTTTTTTACTGTTTGTTAAAAATAAAAATTATTATAGAATATATTGCAAAATAATTCAATTATAAAAATATATATACATAATACAATTTCATGAAATGAAAGGTTAGCCGTCATTTTCTCACGAATCAAAGTGCAACGAATAATTGACATACTGACAATAAAAATTCGTTTTCAATTATCAAGTTATAGTAAAGTAAAAGTAAAAAAAAAAAAAAAAAAAAAAAAAAAAAAAGTAAAATACTCAGAGTATTTTTTATTGAATAAGACAAAAAGAATAGCATAGTACATCTTCCGGTTACGAAATCGTCGATAAAGGCATTGTTAATCAAAGGTTAATCACCAATTGTATAGAAAAGGATGGACTGGCTATTCTAGATCAAACGACATGCCATTTCTTTGTTGACAACCGAGATTTCCGGAAACCCCTTGTGATATTCCCCTGTGGGGTTATGTTAAAGAATATGTTTTTTTTTTTTTTTTCTTTTCACCAAGGAAAAATCTAAATACTGGAAATTCTTTCTGACAGATAGTTTTGCCTGGGAAATTATCTACCTAAAGTACTTGTCCTAAATGCAAAACATGATAAAAGAAAATCGAAATTCGTAAAGGTTTCTTCTGGTTAAAGAGGGCACTCAGCAAAAGGGGAAAAACCCGATGCTCTGCAGGTCATCCCATAAAAAGTTATGGGAATTTATGAGTCTAAAATTGGCAATTACTACATATCTAGGGAGGTTTTATGGAAGTGGGTGAGTTTAAAGATTGTTCCAGGACTTTCCCATAGCCTGAGTCACATCATAGTTCTAAATGCATTATTGAACTATTGCATTATCTCATAAAAATAATAAAGTGAGGTTAGGAGCAAGGTGGCGGAGGCAAAGAGCAGCCAGCCTTAGCCAGCCGGTCAGCACATTAATACCAGGAATGCCCCAGTGGCTTGAGGCCTATTAAAAGGTGACAGTCAAACATTTTTTAAAAGTCTGCCAAGTTGGATGCGAGTTTTGTTTACCAGTATCATCATCCCTTATAGATCTCAGAGTTTGGATTGCTGCCTGGAGTTCAAAAAAAAACTGCCTCGGTGTGAGTCATAATACTTGAGAGTTTTGAGGCAGCTTGGCAAATAGTCTCAATTTCAGCATTAAAATTAGTTGTAGAAAAACCGACAGAAACATATTCTTCAAAAATGTCTTTGCAATAAAAAAATGAACCACAGTCATTTGGTTTTGAGTTCTGCACCAGAAATGTCAATAGAGCGGTGTTATTATTCATTTGTCTGTAAAAGTATCTTTCTTTCAGTAGTTAATTAATTGCTCTAAAACTGTTTTAAATCGTTAAACAAGTCCTTCCGGTTTATTATGAAGGGTAGGTTGATTTCTTTTTCCTTATCAAGTAGCCGTCATTTCGTTTCAAAATGGCGGCTACAAATTATTAATGGACTTGGTAGAAATATTGATGTAGCTATGCACATATGGAGTTTTAAGCAAAATCGGTTCATAAATACCTTTTTATGTGAATTTAAAATTTTCAAGTGACCGGCGCTTGGAAACAAAATGGTGAGTTAAGTTGACAAATATATGAAATGTATTTGTGAGATAAGTCTACTGTACACCTATAGTTCGAATTAATTCAAAATCTCAAAAGTCATCGTGTTGAAACATTAAGTGGCCGCCACTTCGATCAAAATGGCAGAGAGGGCTGCTCATCTAAGATATCGTTGCAAATTTGAAAATAATTTTTTTTTGTAGAAATTCTTTCAAAGAGGCTTTGTAAGTTGATAAAATGTTAGTTTTCTGCATTTCTAGCATTAAAATAGCCTAACCTTTCATTAAAAACGCATTAAAAAGACCCAGTAAGGCAGGTAATGGATTTGGTGCCAAATTTGGCGACTTTTGGCGTGAAAATACTTATTATCGATAAACCAAAAATGGACGCAATAACGTGATTGGTTCTCGAGTTACGTGAATTTTCTAGATTTTTGTTGTTTGAATGATAAATCCATTTTTCAGCTTTGATTTGAATTGATCAAGTATTTCTAATGTTACCGTGATAAAAAATTTTCAAGTGGCCGCCAGTTGGAAACAATACGGTGGAACAAGTTGCCCAGCAAACACATCCAAGATATTTGAAGCATAGGATCACTGTTCAACTGTGGTTTAAATCAGTGCCGTGTTTCAAAAGTTATTATTATGGCAAATTTTCAAGCGACAGTCTAAGTGGCTGCGACTTGGAAACAAAATGGCAAAACAACTTGCCCAGCGAAATCATCCACTTTTTTGTTTGTATGATAAGTTCATTGTCCAGTTCTAGTTTAAATTAAATCAGTATTTCAAAAATTATTGTCATAAAAAATTTTCAGGTGGCACCACTTGGAAAAGAAAGCGGAGTGAGATGCCCAGCGAAATTATCTGAGATATTTGAATTATAAATTCACTACCCAAATTCGATGCGAATTGATTCTGTATTACTAAAGTTACCATAATGACAAATTTTCAAGTGGCCGCCACTTGGAAATAAAATTGTGGATCAAGTCACCAAGTGAACTTATCCTAGATATTTGAACCATAAGTTCACTATTCAACTTTTATTTGAATCAGTTTAGTATTTTAAAAGTTATCCTGATGGCATATTTTCAAGTGGCAGTGTGATTTCAAGTGGCGGGAACTTAGAAATAAGATGTCGGGACAAGTTGTCCAGTGAAAACATTCAAGATAATTATATGATAATATCACTGTCCAAATATGGTTCGATTTGGAGTATTATTTCAGAAGTTATCGTGATTTTAAATTTTCAAGTGGTTGCCTGATTTTTAGTGGCCCCTCTTAACTTAAGATATCTGCCACTTTATTAAAAATGGCGGATATAGTTTATTAATAAACTTCATTGAGATCCTTATGTGGTCTGTATTTACATCAAAATTCAAACAATTTCGGTATACGCTTTTTACAATTTAAATTAGATATTTCCAAGTAGTCTCCACTTGAAAACAAAATGGCCGAGAAACTTGGTTAACAAACTCATCTAAAATATTTATAAGATAAGTTAAGACACTGTTCAAATTTGGTTCCATTTGGAGTGTTATTTCGGAAGTTATCATGGTTTTAAATTTCCAAGTGGTAGCGTGATTTCAATTGGCCCAGCTTAACTTAAGATATCTACCACTTTATTAAAAATGACGGATAAATTTCATTAATAAACTTCATTGAGACCCTTATGTGGTCTATATTTACACCAAATTTCAAACAAATTCGGAATACGCGTTTTACAATTTGAATTTGAAATTTTCAAGTGGTCTCCACTTGAAAACAAAATGACGGAGCAACTTGGTTAACGAACTCATCCAACATCTTTATAAGATCAGTTCACTGTCCAAAAATGGTTCGACTTGGAGTATTATTTCGGGAGTTATCGTGATGACAAAATTTTCATTATAGATAGATAGATAGATAGATTTATATATAGATAAACGAAGTGATTGTAATAGGTCGATTTTTTAAAGAAATCAACCTAAAAAAAATATGTAAAGCCTTTTATATTGAGATATATAATAAATTTTGTTTGAGGTGTCTGCCGTTGCCTTCATTCCCCCATTCGTTGTTTGAATTATATAATATTACGAATACAGCACATCTCAAAGTACAAATCCAGCAGATACCATGCATGATACATAACGCATCAAAATATTTTGTGCAGCCGTGTAAACAAAGTGCAGATCTTCTTCTCAAGAAACCATGTTTTTAAACATTTTAATAATGTTTATTAATCGATTTATTTTGACTGTGATGTAACACTACTGAAATGTAGTTAAAAGAAATGCTATCCATATATTGTGATGTATTGAAATTTTTTTGTATAATACTTTACAGAACTAACAATTACCGTGTGCACCAAAAGTGTATGGAACTTATTTCTCTTAACTCATCAGTATTTATGCTGAATTGTAAATCAAACGCAGGATTTTTGTGACCACAATTTTCAGATCTATATACACACATAGACACCAAAATATAAATGTACGTATAGGAGAAATAAACCATACACCATACAGTCGGTAACAAAAGTGTCCGAACACTAGCAAAAATTCCTATGTAAAAAATGTACACTTAATACTGTTTTGTTAAATAAATCCTTGTCGAATCCTGTTCTTAGTCAGTCTAAGAACAGGATTAGACAAGGATTTATTTAGCAAAACTGTATTAAGCGTACTTTTTTTATATAGGAATTTTTGCTAGTGTTCGGACACTTTTGTTACCGACTGTACATAGAACCATATAAAGATAGATACAGACGCCAAGAACACTTTGAGTTTTTGGCAATTGCATGTTTTGTAGAAATACTCAAAATGTATATTTTATGCACAGTTTTTATTTCGATATATATATGAAAAACAAATGTTGTTTTATACCAAAACAAAAAACATAAATATTTGTTATTAAAAATAATAAATAAAAAAATTCTTTTAAATCCTTGAAGCTATTTTACTAAATAAATAAATAAATAAATAAAGAATTTTGCTGTCTGTAATTAAATTTACATTCGATCATTTCAAAAACTTGTATATAATAAAACATACCTTGAAGGAAAATAAAATTCCCACTTCCGCTTCGAGAAATACAAAATATTCATAGATGCATAATAAAATACGGTTTATTACTTCTTTGAAATGAAATTATTTACATAACTTTTTTTTTTTTTAATGATTTTGTAGAATTAAGATAGATTTTATAAAATCAAAATGTTTTCAAATATAAACAAATTATTTCTGCTTCTAAAAATCATATATGCATATAGATTTTCATCCACCGACAAAATTTATTAACAATTTTCACTCTCTAGAGTAACTTTGTACATAAAATATATGAATAATTTTATTTAATAGGATATTCTTGATTTTATTTATTTCAGAATTTTAAAAGTTTAAGATAATGCTAAACTTTTCAATGAAGTTAATAAACTATATATATATATATTTTTTCAAATTTTCAACGTTGTTTACATATTAAAAGAGTTTTTGAGGCATATTGAAGAAATTAATTTTTGTTATATAAACTCCAGAAATTCAATGATGTACTAATATAGTCAATATTAATATCACACTCTGTTTAAAAGAAAGATTACATAATTAAATATTGTTTTGCATAAAGCTTTGTGTTTTAATAGCAAAAAAGTGTTTTTATAGAATTGTGTTTTCTAAAGTTATTGAGACATATTTATTTCAGAATTTTAAGCGTTTTCAGCAGTAATAGTTTACTAAGTAAATATATATATATATATATATATATATATATATATATATATATTACGGCAAATAATTTAAAAGAATTTAATGTTCAAACAATAGATGTAAATGTTTTAAATGAAATAGATTTTTTCACCAATTTTTATTTGCAGATATGTTGTAAAAGTAAATCGTAATTATTTTTACTTAAAATGTTTAAAATATTCAGAGATGCAGGATGACGACAATAAATGATTATTGTTAATATATATATATATATATCATAAGGATATATTTTTGGAAGTAATGCACACTGAAAAAAAATTCTGTAAATGAGATCTAGAATCTAAATTGTGGCTCTAGAAAAAATAGTTCCATGTCATCCTTATTAATTATAGTCCCTTTTGAAAGCGAGTTCTAGAAACCCCTATTAGAATTCTAGAGCGTTTGCTATATTATCGAGGACAAAGTTATTTAAAAACCTCTGTAAATAAATGTGAATACAAGAGGCGAGTTTCAGCAAATATAATCTTGGTTTATGACACAATTCTAGAAAATCAAGCGAGAATTTCGCCCAATACAAAAGATTCAGAATATTCAGACTATACAGAATATTTTTTCCCCATCTAGAAATGTGTAGACTAGAAATTCTCGATCATTTCGTCAATTCAGTTTATTGGCATACCTTATGCGCATAGCTCAGAAATCGATATTTCTAGTTTTGGGATTTAGAAAAAGACCATTTATTCATTCTAGATGAAGGCGGTATATTTTTTTCTCAGTGCAAAAGCTACAATAAAAGTTCATTTTCATTAATATGTTTAATACGATAGTGAAGGTTTGTTTTCAGATTTTAATTTCTAAGAGGGAGTAGCATTTTTCGAAAAGTATGAATTATATAGAAATATCGTTCCGAAATGTTTTATATATATTTCATGAAGACGTTTATATATTTACAAAGTATGTTATTTTTAGTTTCGTCATTCATGTCATTTGAATACATATTAACATTTAGAAATTTATTCCGGAGAAGCCGGTACTAGCAGTACTGCGGGATAAATTAGTAATGATGCATGTCTAGATTTTTTAACCATCAGGACTTTTTTATTTAGTAACCACTATTTTTGGTAGAATAGTGTTTTATATGTATAATTAGACATTATTTATATATATCGATTAGATAGACACACTGTTAATCAAATATTACATTTGAAAATTGTTGATAGATGTTGAATATAAAGTAGCATTGGTAACCATTTGCAAGAAAAATTATTGAAAATTTTGGCATATGACTAGAATAATTAGAAACTGATTCCATATTGTCGGATGTCGAATTGCTCATTTCTTTTTAGTCCCAATCTACGATGAGTTATGTTACTGAAATAAAGGAAACAATATTAAATACCGTAAAATCCCGAAAGTAAACCCCCCCCCTTTTTTTGAAAAGCAAAACGGATAAATTTCAGGTGGGGGTGGTTATAATCAAGATTCTTTAAATAAATGAAGAAAAGGGAGGGGAGGTTATATTCGATTTAGGGGGTACTTTCGGGATTTTACGGTACTTACTAAAGGTAATTTCTTACATTAAAGGTAAAAAAAACTGTGTAATGATTCCATTGATAACATGCATACGACACTTTATAAAAAATTAGTTAAATTAGAAATAATATATAAGTATTAAAACTTAATTCAATGCCAACTTTAACTTGCAATGCCGACGTACCGTAAGTGCGCCCGAAGATTGGATGTAGCTATGTTGGATGGAGAAAAAAAAAGGGGGGGTGTTACTTTCAGGATAACAGAGACATTTCACTTTCAGCGAGAAAAGGGAGGGGGGTTATATTCGATGGGGGGGGTTACTTTCGGGATTTTACGGTACTTATACATAAATTACACCGAGAAAAAAATTCAGTGACTGACATCTGGAAACTAAATTGTATCTCTAGTAAATATAGTTCCTCGCCATCCTTAAAAAAATTTATTCCCTTTGCTAGCGATTTTTGAAACCCCTATTAGAATTATATATTGTTTTTATTCATTATCGTGGTGAAACTTATTTAAAAATTTCTGGAAATATATGCGAACTCAAGAGGCGGGTTTGAGTAACTTTAATCGTGGTTTATAATCCAATTCTGGGAAATCAAGCGAGAATTTCTCACAATTCAAAGGATTAGTGAACCCCATAGTATTCATAATATTGTTTCACCATCTAGAAAAGTATAGACTAGAAATTCTCGATCATTACGTCTATAATGGTTATCTGTTTACCTTATACGCATAGCTTGCAAATCTATATTTCTGGTTTAGGGTTTTAGAAAATTACTGCTTATTTATTCTAAATGGAGGTACTATGTATTCTTTTTTTCTTAGTGTATTATTCTTTTCTCTAATTATTTAGTTATAAGGTTCTGTATTTCATTACAATTCTTGTGTACTTCTGTGTGCAGATATTAGAAATATTCTCCACCCTCTTCCCGTAAAAAAAGTTCCAAGATAACATTAACAGCCACTCTCAATAGTGTGGTATTCAAATAGATTTTCGGTAAATAGGTTAAAACACAAAAATATTTGAAGGAAATGTTTGGTTCACATCTTTAATCTTATACAACCAACAACTAATCCATCACTATCAATCATTATCAGAATATGGACTTCGGGGTCCATGACGTTAAAACTGAGTCGGTTTGTTTTGGTTATTCAGAAAAATGTGTAAAATATTACTACATTCAAAACAAAATACCGTGTTTACTTTTTTCGTGAACGTTTATTAAATTTAATATGATTAAAATCTTTAAAACACGAGAATTACAGAGAAAAAAATAATTTCATTTTTGAATACATTTGTGTTACTCCGTGCATTAAATTTAACTTTAAAACTTAAACTATAAGTAAAAATTAGGAAAATGAATAAAATTAGAAATTCATTGATTTGTTCTAAAAATTCTGCTTTTAAAGTTGTACTCTGTGCTGACGGATATCATTGAATTAGTAATTTAAAAAATATATATAACGCTTGAATTCTTTTTATTATTATTAATACTAAGCTTGGTTCAAAAGAATTCGATTGTAATCATTATAATACAAAATTTTTTAAAATATTCCAGTAAACTTCTAGTTATGATATCAATAAAATATCTTTTAAGAAAACATGTTAGAATTTTAAAATAGTGAATGAGTTGTAATGATAAGTCACAGAAAATTTAAATATTTATAAAATTATAGATATGGCTTATAAGAAAACGTAACTAAATTAGTATTCAAATGGATTTACAGAATTTTATATAATAGTGTATAAAAGAACTAAAATTATTTTGTACTTGGCGATAGATATTTTGTTATCTAAAATAATATTATTTAAAATGTGTACAAAATAACAAATAAAGTAACATATAAAATTCCGGAAAGTTCTAAAGTTGTTTTATAAAATTCTTAAAGAAAAAACAAAATAAAAAAAAAAGAAAGAAAAAAGAAACAATTTGGATAGATCTGATCAGCAAGCAAAATGCGATCGAAAACTTTTATATTAAAGAATGCGTTTTTCCAATTTTCACGCATTTTCATATTTGGAAAAAGCTTTTTCTTGTGAGAATCAAATTTTATTTCTTGAACTTTTCAGAGAATTTTCACATAAGCATTAAAGTACATTCGGAGATTTAAAGAAAAAACTGGTTTAAGTAAATGAAACTACAAACACGAAAAACTACTTCGATTTAGTACAGAATATTATTTTTTCGTGTATATAGGATTTTTTTAATACTCAGCAGTTTCCTTCAACTAATGATATAAATATTCCTTGACATATATACCAATTAATAAAGTGTACGTTGTAGTACAAAAACACTGAATAAACTTAATTTTTATCTTGATATATACCTCATTTTTAATACTTTATACTAAATCTTTTGGAATAAAATAAAGAAAATTCTAATAATGATTTATTTTAACCATATATTTTCCACTTTAATTGCAAACGATGCTTTTTTTTCCTGTAATAATAATAATTTTATTGTTTTATTTAAAGTTGTGAAAAACAAAAATTTATAAATTAAATTTTAATTTGAATAGAAATGTAATTCGTAATCTGCAACGTTGAAAAAAAAAAACGTTATTGGTTTAAAAAACATTATGTGCTCAATTTCGATTATTTGATCGACTAAATTTATAATCAAACAGCATTCTATACCAAAGCTGTCTATTGTTTTCAATTTAAGCGTATACTTTTTATAAATAAAATAATTCATAGAACAAAAACTATTATACTACTTTTTCACGAATTCTTTTCCCCAAATGAAATAAAATAAAAAAGGCGTTTAACCATGACATAAACATTATTTAAGTAAAGCTTCTGTAAATGACCATTTCCATCTATTATAATATCAAAGGCACTAACTATTCTTTTGATATGTCATGTTAGTAATTCGAATGAAATATCCTGTTATCTAATTTGAGTAAATATGCGCATAATTCTCATATGATGTGTACTCGAATTTAATGAACCGATTCTACGGAAGCTTTTATCTATAAATCGAGTTTCATGAGCGGTGTAATTGAATACGTAAAAGTTCTGTCGATGAAGATGAAGATTTCTACCAAAATTCTGCAGAGATAGTAAATTCTAAAATGATGCATAGAAAGAGAATTGTTATTTGTTTAGAACCAAAATATTCCATTGAAAATAAACAGTGTGAATTTTAATGGTTTATTTTAAATATTAAAAAGATGTTAGATATTTATTTTTATTTAATTTTGAATGACCAATTAGAGTAAGATTGTCAATAATATTGCTATATTTTAATGCAAAATTAAACAGATATAGAGTTATATGAAGTAAAGAATGTCAAATATATCGACAAAAAAGCAAAAAACACATTGACAGTCGGAATTGAAAAAATTACAGAAATGACATTTGTAATATTTTCTTAACAGTTACTTCAAGAGCCTACACAGAAAAAAGAACTTTTTTTTTTTTTTCTTTTTAAATAAAATATGTTTGCAAAAAAGGGAAAAATGAAGATTTAAAAATTTTTTAAAAACTAAAATAACCTTAATTATACACTATTTTTTAAACGTACAGTTTTATTATAATTAAAGTTAAGATTTAAAAAAGCTATAATTTAAAAACTACTGTTCAGAATGGCCTGATATCTTACAAGAACAATCATGAGACAATGGAATTTTGTTTGACAAAAGAAAAAAAAAGGCTTCCAAAATATGCCGTTAATAAGTGCAGTGTAAGGCGTTTGTTTCATGAAACTCATCTTTTTCTCTTGCCACTATGACCGTTTCTGCTGTAACCGCGTATTTTTGTCCTTTTGCTAAAAAAAAATGTGATAAACCCTTAGAGTCTATTGTTTTCTGTTATTCTATTGTATTGCTAACAACATTCCTGTGTTTAATGATTCCATTTTGTCATTTCTCTTGATATTACCCAACTTCGTCATCTATAGGGATATTTTAGAATCAAGTAAGTCTGGTAAATATTAAAACATTTTAACCAGTATTATTAAAATTATAACTTTTTGAAATCACAACTTTAATTATATTTACCTGTATTTTAGCACAATCTTTACAATTTGAAATTAATAAATTGTTTAATATACACTGAATTGATTTTAGATAAAGTTCAGTGTAAGGCTGTTTTTTATACCAACTATGTGAAAAATGTCAGAGATACCGGAATCGAATCCGGGCTCTCTGCTTAACATACGGTTACTCTATCACTCAGCTAGCCTGGCTGATAAACAGCTCGATACTTCTCACATAATATCCATTGACATAATCCTTCTCACATAATATCAATTTCTGTAAACTTAGATGTAACTGGTGAGTATATTAGTATTGGCACGGCTCCAATAAACCATGAAAGTTTGCCACGAGTAATATACTCACCTGTTACATCTGCGTTCGCAGACACGATGACCTTGCCAACAGATATCATGTGTGAAGTGCCGAGCTGGTTATCAGCAAGGATAGCTCAGTAGTAGAGCAGCCGCACGTTAAGCAGAGAACCTGGGTTCGATTACTGGCTCTGGCATTTTTTCACATAGTTTGTTCAAAAATGAACCTTACACTAAACGTTATCTTAAATGAATTTTCATAGTTGAGGAATTAATAAACATAGTTTCTATATACGTTGAATTGACTTAATTTTAATGATATGTTATATAAATGTACTGATGTACGTAATTAACTGCAAAAGTTGCGCACATTTAAATATCTCCTAATATTCATAAATGAAAATTTAGCTTTAAATTATTTTATAAATAAAGAAATATATATTAATAAAATATTTCTTTTTTAGATTAGGAATATTTTAATTTTATAACTTTCCTTCAAAATGAGAATTTAAATATTTTTGAAATGGAAAACATTGGTTATGCTTGTAAAAATAATAATAATAATAATAATAATAATAATAATAATAATAATAATTACCGCGCAAAAATGAAAGATATATATATTTATAAAGAAACGTAATTTATGTATATAGAGAGTATATATAGAGAGAGATTTGCAAAAGAAGATTTAATTGCATAGTTTTATCATTTTTATTCTTTTTACAAGGCTTCTTGTTTTTTAGAAATTCCGAGAAAATTACATACGATTTAAAAATACATTATAATTTTACACATACGTATTGTTTTCTTCTTATATCACTGAATGAATGTATATGTTCATGTAAACAGGAAGAGAGTTCAATAAATCGATATATTTTAACGTTTGGATAAAATGTTTGTTATTTTAGAGTTTAAAATTCAAGCTCTGTCTAATGATATCAAATACCAAATCTATCACAAAAATTTGTTAAAATATATCACAAAAGATCGACTTAGTAATTACAATTAGATTGCCATCCACAGAGGTTTTAGGATTATTTTTGCAGTATCTTAATCATACATGAAAGAAAAAATGTTAAGTTTGGCTCAAATTTTTAAAACTGAATTTTTTTTATATTGTTACACGTTTTGAGATTCCATTAATCTAAAAATAATGTTTTTAGTGACAAGTTCTCCCTTTTCCACGCACCTCTTGCTTTTCCGAATGCGTGCATGAGAGAGAGTCTGTTATTAGCATACGTCAAAAGCAGATATAAATAACAAACTCAGTATTCTAGGTCTTTATAACATAAGGACCTTTCTGAAACATTTATTAAAATCGGAGAGAAAACTTATGTACAAGGACATTCAAGAGAATTCAAATAAAATGCGTCTCTAGGATATATTTCCTATTAACATCTTTATTACATCCGACTTATCATTTTTAGACTACATTACATGAAATGAAATGAAGTTAAATTCTTTTTAAGCGTAAAAGATCATTTCGAATAGAATATGATATGAAATTTATTCACAATTCCTTTACAGAACCCCACAAAATAATTTCGGATTTATAAGCGAACATATCTGGAAACTTCTCGTTGCATTTCGAGTTATATTATGCATTTTTATTATTGTGATAAATTAAATGATACTTGTGATGTGTTTTCAAATTATCGTCTGTATACAAGGTAACACAGAATTAGACGAATATGTTTCAATGAAGGGTCTGGGTTAAAATTCTTTAAATGATTTTGAATATATATATGTATTAATTTAATAAGACTTTTACACTTTTTATGAATGTTGCTGGAATAGTCAAACAATGGGTTGTATGTACATAACATAACAACACGGGAGGTTTGGCGGAAACCCCTTATACAGTAATGTAGGTTAAATGAAACTTCTTTCAAGACAGTTTTAATCTTTATTTAAACTACTTTGGAGATGTTTAAGCATAATACCGTTTATCTTAAGCTTTATACTGTAATAATCCGCTTGCTTAGGAATGCAGGATAAATAAAATTATGAAAAGTAGTGAAGCCCCACTCTTTAGAAATCGTGCTGCGATTGAAAGTGCAAATTGTCCATGGAGAGTTTGGTGACAATTGTCCTGAAGGTGACATGTCCATTGGAGTTTAGTTAGCGTTGGTTTCGGAGGAAGAGTGAAAAATACTTGAAGTTATGTGATAGAAGTTAAAGAGTTTTAGTGTTCATTTGTATGTCATTACTTTCAATTAAGATGCTTAAAGGTGAACAAAATGAAGTATTTCTTCAGTTAAACTATTTAAGTAAATATCTGTGAATTGTTTTGAAGAGTAAGAGAGCGAATATTTTATTTTTTGAAAGTGCGCATGTTCGGCTGATGCGATTCATTCCAGCCGAGAAATAAAGTTTAAGAAGATTTTGGTGATTTTAATTCGACATTTATGCACATTTTGACTAAATCGTGCATTAATTTAAATTTAAATAAAAGTAAAATTACTTAAAGAATAGATAAGAATATATATACATATATATATATATATATATATATATATATATATATATATATATATATATATAGTATATATAATATTGGTTCTTCTTGACTTTAAGGATATTTACAAAAGTTTGCATGATAGGTAATGAAGGAACAGAAATAAATCATCCCTTACAATAAGTGTATGTGATACACCAGAATATTTTACTTCTTACTATATTGGTGAAAACAGAAACGCATTTATTTCATTTACTTATTTTCATTTTCTGGTACAAGCGATTTTACCAAAGTTATATGAAATATTATACTTGAATATTGCATTTGTAAAGTAATATCCTTCTTATTTAATTGTAAGTACATACTGTGCAGACTATTATTCTTAAAAATATACCGGTGTGGAAAACAGGCGGGTCCTAACATTGTCAAATACGGAATAAATTAGGCTAATTGGCAGGTCTAATATTGCATAATCTATAAAAATAAGGTTTTTTTTACAGATCTCTTTAAAAGTTGCTTTTGTTTAAAAAGTTTTATTTACGTTATTATTGAAAGCATATGCAATCTTTTGCCGATATCAAAACCTTCTTAAACATATAACTTATTTTACATTTAATTAAAATGAATTTATAATGCTATAGGTACAAATTTTAAGAGAAATAAAAATAATGTTTTATATTGAGTATAAAATTTAACACGCTTCCATGTCACATAAAATTTAATTTAAAAAATACAATAATAATAATAATAATAATAATAATAATAATTATATGAAATCAAATGAACGTCGTGAAGTTTATTGTTATTTGCGCATGATCCCTCCTTGTTACAGAGAGTCTTCTTCTGCTTAATACATTTAAAATTTTTGCCAAATTTATTCAGACCTTATATTCAATCTAAAAACTTCCTCACACAACATAAAACTGATGAAAATACTACCGGTTTCGAAAGGGTGTGGCCTTTCTTCCTCGGTTGCAAACCCGTGCAGAGCTGCCAACCTAATCCGGCAAATTGTTAGTACTGCCCCTTTTTCCACACCAGTTAATTTTTAGAGTAATTCTCTTCAAATTTATCTACGATGAATTAAGAAGAACAATACTCTAAAAGTTAAGTGGTGTTGGAAAAGGGGCGGTACTAACAATTTGCCGGATTAGGTTGGCAGCTCTGCACATGCCTTAGCGGCAAAAGAAAGACCCAAGGCTTTTGCCACCAAGGCAGTAGGAACTGTAAGCGTAACATATAAGACCTTATATGTTACGCTTACAGTAGTATTCAAAAACTTATAGCGGTAGTACAGTGCTTTATTAAAAAATAAATAAAAATAAATTGGAAAAATAAAAAAAATAAAAATGAAAAAACACTGACCCATCTTTAATTCTATTTCTTTTAAAATTTTACATTGGCTGAATAATATAAAATAAAATCTATTGCAATATTTTTAATATATAAAATAAACTTGAAAAGCTCTTTAATTTTCACATATGTATTTAAATTAATATAAAATAAAATTAATATTTGTGAAAAAGTTTCATCATTGTACATTTTGTGAAATCAAAAATGCTAACATTATTCTAATTAAAATAAACTTGAAAAGCTCTTTAATTTTCACATATGTATTTAAATTAATATAAAATAAAATTAATATATGTGAAAAAGTTTCATCATTGTACATTTTGTGAAATCAAAAATGCTAACATTATTCTAATTAAAATAAACTTGAAAAGCTCTTGGATTTTCACATGTGTATATAAATTAATGTAAAATAAAATTAATATACAAACACTTGAGATAATTGAAAAATCTTATAATCTGTGAAAAAGTTTTATCATTGTACATTTTGTGAAATCAAAGATGTTAACATTTTTCTAATTTTACGCATATACTTTTTTTTTTATATATGATTAAAAAATTACTTAGTATCTAAAATAAAAATTATTACAAATTTTATGAATATTAATATAGATATATTACACGCAGCCAGGGCCTGATTAAGGGGGAAGCTCGCTCTTGACACATTATTTATACTTACACCGTTATTTTTTAACAAATACTTTCCTGCTATAATAAAAAGAAAATTTTGATTAAAAATTATTTTAAAAGAATTCTGGTGTCTAATAACGGTGAGTAAATTGGATTGTTTTACACCGTTCATTTTTTATAAAAAATATTACCTCGTCAAAGCGTGGAATTTCTATAACATGAAGTAAAAAATAATTGTAAAAATATTCCGGTATGAGCGAGCTTCCCCCTTAATCAGGCCCTGCACGCAGCACACTATAACATATCAAAAGATTCACTAAAAAGAAAAAAAGTAATAATAATAAATAAATAAATAAATAATACTAAATAAATGAAATTACGAAAAATGAAAACGTAAGATTTATTTTATAATTATTATAATTATTTAAATATAATTATTAAGCATGTACATATTGACTTATCTCAATTTTCTATATTCGAAACTTATGTTACATTTTAAATGACAGCAAAAGTTTAATTCAAGAAATCAAATTAAAACCAGCTCTTCTACTTAACAATAAAATTTAGAAACTTTGATAATTTCCTACTTTAAATCTTACGAAAATTAAAGTGAATTTTTACTATAATGATCATTAAAGAATGTGACACTTTATTGATTCAAATTTGTAACTTAGCACACATAAAATATGTGACCTTTTATCAATAGTGAAGCAATCTTTTACGAAAGTAAGCAAATTTATAAACTATTTTCGAGAAAGCCATTAATTTAGAACCTAAAACCAGCAATCAACATTTATTTGAAAAGAAATATTGATAGAATTAGTCGGAATAATTAATTGTTATCGTAATCTATTTTGTATCGGGTTACAAAAAGTTACATGATAGCATAGTGAACATGATTAAATTTGAAGAGTCATTAGGAAATGTTATACCTATTGAACAAAATTGTATTTCAAAATTTTCCTGAAATTGAAATTCCATTTGAAATGTTACAATGTACTGATACTTTGTTATTTATTTTTATTTATTTATTTATTTATTTATTTTACATGTACGCTGTTGTTTATGGAAAATATTAAGGTTACACGATGTGTTAACAACACAAATCTGTAAAAAAAAAAAAAAAAAAAAAAGTTGAAACTTTTGGTAAAATTTATTTTTTCTAAGATGCTGAAACAAAAAATGATTTTGTAATAAATTTGCTGGATCATATTTCCAAATGATAAAACTTTTCTTTTGTGTTCGATAATTATACTTTATTCCTTATTAGACGAATACCACAAAAAAGACAAACATAGATAGCATAAACATGACATGTGTAAAAATATAGACTTAACTTTTGATTACTTATTTTTAAATTTAAAATTTCTCTTTTAATTAATAATAAAGAAATATTTTTATATAAAATGTGTTACATTATTTAATATATTTGATAGGTTTTTTATGGAGAAAATTTAAATATAATTGAGTTAGTTGAAATTAAAAAATAAGGACTACTATGTCTATTTTCAGACGAAAGTAACTAAAAATATATAAAATATTAATCACTAGTCTTTTCCATAAAAGAAAAATAATTTTAATTATAACTGGTAGAATTTCTATTACCCTATATTTACCCTGATGCATAGTTGTATCGGGACGAAAAAAAAATTTTGGGCTTTATTTATTTATTTATTCATTTATTTTTTTAGGCACAAGGAAGTATCTGTAAAGATATCTCATTCAACCGTGTATTTTGATAAGTATTTTTATTCTTTGTCATTACTCTGTAAATTTTTCTATTTAAATTTAGAGGTAACATATATGTAATAAAATATATTTATTAAATATTTGTAATAAAATCACAAACTAATGATTAAAACTTTTTTAAATTTAATTACATAAACCAACTTGAAAAATAAATAATTTTGGTGCATGCGATTATAGAAGTAGCCCAGTAAATCGTCACCTTTTGTCATTTCCCTGTTGTCATTTACTTGTATCATATACATCAGAGTTATTCGAATCCTTTACATTAAAAACATTTTCCCTGACTACATTTTATTGCTGAGAAATACTATAAATAGAACGGAAAATCGTTTAACGTAAAATAAATAATAATGAAAAAAAAAAAAAAAAAAAATGTTCACATTGTTCAATTAAGAGAACTTGACACATAAATCTTAAGTGAATTGATTTGTCTAGATAATTAACAACAAAACGAAGAAAATATCTTTATTCTAAACTGATAAATATAAGCGTGGAATTTTTATATTTTTTGTTTAATGATAGACTATTTAAGTCAAAAATATCTTTTTTTTTTTTTTTTTTTTTTTAATTTTTAGTAGGGTAGGTACTATAGGAATTGGCATGCTCCAGTAATTGACATCTATACCGAAATAATTAATAAATAAGAAAAATAATAAAATCATATATTTTACATATAAGAATTTTAACATTTTATGTCAAACACTGGAGCATAGGGTGCTAATAACTGGTAAAATGAATAACTAACAGTGTCAAACACTGGAACACAGGGTGCCAATTACTGATAAAATGAAAAACTGGCAGTGTCAATTGCTGGATCACTGAGTGGGTGTCAAATAAAAATTCGTAAAAAAAATAAATGTTATCAAATGTATATATTTTAACATATATGTAGTTCTGAAAGTCTTTCATGCCATATGTATTAACTTGAGATTTCTAAAAATATTTTCTGATGACTAGAACATTAAAAACATCAGAGGTTGCTCTAAAAGTAATCACTGCAATCACTGGTGCACTTATCCTATATTGTATTTTTTCAAGGTATTTAAAACTCCACAGTTTTAAAAGCGATGGCGTATAATCGGTATTTCTTTACAATATGAACGATTATTAAATTTTTATTTTAAAGATATTATTATAAAAATGTTTTCTCTTTCAACGTACAAAATAATAGCACTATGGAGTGCCAATGGTACTTTAAAATTAAATTCTATTGTGATATATTACAACAAAGTTGAATTTTTAAGTTAATTTGTCTTTTAGCTCTACTCTGTATAAATATTCAGCTTTTTCTATACGATTGAATATACAGTCCGTTAAGAAATTATAAGACCACTTTAATTTTGCAGATTATAAGAAAAATAAAGATTTTAATCATAATTTAAATACATAAAATAACATATTGCTCTAAATTTTTTTTATAATTAGTTGGCAATAACTTGGTATAATGCAATAAATGTTTAATTAAAATATATATTAGAAATAAGTGAAAAATAACCTGTTAAGAAAATATAAGACCACTTGTCAAAAAACAAAATTTTATAAAAAATTAATATGATATTGGTCCTCCATTTTTCTTGGTGACTTCAAACACTCTGTTTTTCATTGAAGTAACCAGGTGATTAAGTTCAGTTATAGAAATATTGTACCATTCATTTACAATGGCTACTTCCAAATCATTGGCAGATGAAAACTGTTTATTATTAGCATAAAATTTGCGAGATAATATACCCCATAGGTTTACCATGGGGTTCAAGTCTGGACTTCGACTTGGCCGTGGCAAAACATTATTTTTTTTCTTTTTTAAATTACTCCTGTGTGGATTTAGATTATGACAAGTAGCATTGTCCTCTTGAAACATCCAGTTAACAACATCTAATAAAGGTCCAAACAGTATCATATGATCATATAGCATAGACTGATATTGTGTAGAGTTCATATGACCCGAAATCCGCTGTAAATCACACAGCCCCTCATAACTGAAAACTCTCCAAATCATTACTGAACTTCCACCCATATGCGAGTAAAGCATTCTTTTGGTTCCTTTCTCAAGTCATACCAATAGTGTTTGTAACCATCGGGAACATCAAGATTAATTTTCTTTTCATCAGAAAATATTAATTTGTTTCTACTCAACATTCCATGACATGATATTTTTAGCCCATTTTAATCTTTCTTCTCGATGACATTTCAATAACTTTAGTTTTTTCTTCAATTCCATAAATTTCGTATTAATATTTAGTTTAAGACCCTTCCAGACTGTTACATGTGAAGTTTTCTTGCTGAAATGTTTCGAAATTTTACGAGTTGAAAGACCTTTTTTAGTTGACAGTCGAAAAATTTGTCTATTATCACGTGCTGTCAAAATATTTTTTCTACTAGATCGTCTTATTTTGTTTGAATGATCTTTTCTAATTATGGCATTATGAATGGCAGTTTTAGAACGGTTCATTATCCTCGCAATATCTCTTTCAGATTTACCAGAACCTTTATAAAATAAAATTTTTCTTACTTCGCACTCCGATAACTCTTTACCTCGAGGCATCGTCAAATTAATCGTAGATAACACATTCAAAACCTAAGCCTTTGCTTCTTAGGTAATGCTTTTACGAAATACTGACGCATGCGCTTTATATTGAGTTTGATGTCGTGTATAATATGCTAATTTTCTCAGGTGGTCTTATAATTTCTTAACAGTCACAGTCTTTAATTTTTAGAAAAATGAATAAGTTATAATGAAATTTAATTTAATTTTAAAAGTTGGAATTAGTATAAGATGCGTTTTCTTATCAATTTTAAGTACTCAACTAAAAATTTGCATATTAAGCTCTCTTCTTCAGAAATGCACCAATACGCTTGTGGTCTTATAATTTCTTAACGCACTGTATATGTATATATATAATCGTATGTTTAAATACAAATAAAGCCTTAACAATATACGTATATATAAATTGAACAGACATATAAATATTAAATGGAGACTTCATGCTGATTATTAAAACTAAGTAAAAACTGACACGTCTCGAACGTCAGACAGAAAAAATTGGAAAAGCAGACAGCCGTTTCGGTAACATTTAGTGTACCGTCTTCAGTGCATAAAGAAATGGGAGAGAAATGCGCTTTTATATATGAAAGGGATCGAATTATGATCAGCATCCCGCTTAATTCTATTGATTGATCATAATTCGATCCCTTTTCTATTGTATATAAAAGTACACTTATCTCCCATTTCTTTATGCACTACCGTCTTCAGTGCATAAAGAAATGGGAGAGAAATGCGCTTTATACGAGAAAGGGATCGAATTATGATCAGCATTCCGCGTAATTCTATTGACTGATTATAATTCAATCCCTTTTCTATATATAAGTATCCTTATCTCTCACTTCTTTATGCACTGAAGACGGTACGCTAAATGTTACTGAAACGGCTGTGTGCTTTCCCAATTTTTTCTCTTTGGCGTTCTAGACGTTGTAGTTTTTATATGGTTTTATTAATAGGCATATAAATATTCAAAATTTATGTTTTAAATTAACATGTGGCCATAAGTATATTAGAATAAATAACTTTTTGATGGTATTTTTACTAAGTTCATGTGGAATTATTGTATTAAATAATCGATAAAATATTTCAATTGACCTTTTGTTATTAAATTTATATTAGTCTTCTATTAAATCTTACCTTCTACAGAGGCTGTTCGCACATTTTTTAGACGATTTTGATGGAGTGTACTGAAGCAATTTCTCTCATATTTCGTGTTTTATTTGTTCAGTTTGATAGCCTTTGTTCTTAACTAACATTCTACATCATAATTTCTATGATAATAATGCTTTTTATAATATCGGAAGAGGTATATTTTTCTACTCCTCTTGAACGGCTTTCCAGAGTCCACAAAGCGTTGTAGGTCGGTGTTTGGATAATGTTGATTTTAAGAGTCGAAAAACACGAAAATCCAACAGTGATACATCAGAAGATTTAGCAGGAATGTCAGTGAAGGTATGGTTTTAATTCCCGTTTTTTTTGTTCCATTTTTTTTCTAGAAAAGCAATTGCGGATTGCGATGTGTGGCTGCTTGTTTTGTCTTGATACAGTTCAACGGATTGATCGCATTGTGGATAAAGATCTGGATTTTCATTTTTAAAAATTGGAATTAAAATATATTATTGAGAGTATTTAGAATTGATTTTGACATTTTTGTCACATTTTTTTGCTTTTATCTTGCGCTTGTATGAAAAAACCAGTGGCAATCATAAATCCTTTAGAAAAACTCTCTTTTGAAGCTTTGAGCCATGTAGCAATTTTTTTTTCTCCACTTTTGTTATAATAAATTGACCTTTTTTTATTGAAATCACTTAAATAGACCCAAGATTCATCTGTTGTTGCAACATTTTTCCATTTTTCTCCTGATAAATGCTTTTCATAACGATTTCACTAAAAACTACCTTTGGAAAGAGTGGAAACCTATTATTCCATCCACTGCCATTTTAAAAGCGTATTTTTGCAACTAAACAAAAATTATAAATATCAGAAGATAAATAAGACTTCCAAAAGTATAACTGTTGTGAAAATAAAATTCTCCATGCAAACGATTTTTTCTTACTGCGAAATAAAATCGTCTAAAAAATGTGAGAACAGCCTGTAATTTCCTTAATAGTTTTCTTTCACACCTTTTTCTCTATTATCTCTAAATTCTTTAGTGTATGTATAAAAATCTATGTTCTAGATGTTTGGCCTGACATCACATCAGTGTTCTTTATATTTAAATAATATATTCATATGAAACATTTAGTCACCCATACTGAAAAAAATTACATTGAATATTTGTAATATTGAACTATAATATCATATGAAAAGTACAGAGATATATAAATAAAGCTAGAGATAAATTATATCTACCATCCCTAATCTCATATATTTTGTTTTACATTATCACGATATCTGCATGGCAAATGATTGCAATATGATAAAATTTTCAAAATGTACATACCCTAACTCAAAGATATATAGATTTTAAATCATCAAACACCTTTTTTTGACATTGAATGATCATGATGGTTATTTTATTTACCAATATATGGCAGAAAATATATTAGAAATATAATGAAAGTCAATTTCAATCTCACATTTACAGAGTTGATAATTTTTATAATTTATTTATTTATTTTTTAATTTATGTTATAATTTATGAGCAATGTTAGCTCTGCATTTTTGATACTACTTTTTTAAAAGTTTTTAGTTTTTTTTTTCTTATTTTATTGTAGTTATATATCAGAGAAAATTCTTCTATAAAAAAGGGTTGTGAAATTAAGACTGGACTAAAAATGTTCCGGATAAAACTATAAAAGTTGATAACTGTGTATTTATGAATTTAAGATTTTCTACTATTAACATAATGATGTTTGAAAGGAAAAAAAATGTGTTATCCAAAAAATGAAAGATTGCTTTTTAAATCTTTAACTTAATGACTGTTCTGTCTTTCTGCGCATTCCGAAAGAGCTCTGCAGGTTTTTCTTAGTCATGTGACCATAATGAGAATTCAGTTGTAGTTTGTTCTTCGTCTGCAATTTCAGTTAACTTCCTGTGCAAGTATCATTCCTAAGAAGTTTAATCAGCTGGCTTTGTCCCCCATAATACAGGGCTAGACAAAATGAATATAGCGATTGCAAACGGCTATAACTATTTAATGGAAAAGAATTTATTGATAAGATTAACACAGTATGTAGACGGAACTCCAAAATTTTGTATACATACGTCATTTATGTTCTTTGTGACTTCCCTTGCTCACATGGA
Source organism: Salticus scenicus (assembly GCA_963930645.1). Lineage (NCBI taxonomy): Eukaryota > Metazoa > Arthropoda > Arachnida > Araneae > Salticidae > Salticus > Salticus scenicus. The sequence continues at coordinate 315,606,183 of OZ005652.1, read as the reverse complement.
CAACATCTAGACGGTTGTCCATTTAACAGGATACATTCTGAAGCATGTCTGCAGTCACCGATGCAAGCGCATTACAAATGCGTACTTTGAGACCCTTCGATTTTTATCTATGGGTTTATGTGAAAGACAGGGTGTATGTGCTTCAAATGCCCGAAACAATTGAAGAACTCAAAGTACGCATTTGTAATGCGCTTGCGTCGGTGACTGAACAAATGCTTTAGAATGTATGGCGTGAAATGGACTACCGCCTAGATGTTGTCCTTGTGACCAAGGGAAGTCACATAGAACATCTATAACGTATGTATACAAAACTTTGAAGTTCCGTCTACATTCTGTGTTAATCTTACCGATAAATTCTTTTTCATTAAATAGTTATAGCCCTTTGTAATCGCTATATTCATTTTGACTTACCCTGTATATTATTTAGCGAGCTTCATTCTATATATATATATATATATATATATATATATATATATATATATATATTAACTTTGTTATGAGTGTGTGTATTGTATTATGATGTCTATTAAAATTAATATATAAAGAATACAAGTATCTTCATCTTATAAATACACACACTAACACTCCTTCAACGATTACAAGGCTGTCGTTAAACTTTTAACGACGTTATAAAAAATATCATTCAAAACCATGTCGCTACTTTGGCGACGTTATTTAGATATAACTTTGTATAAATAACCATTAATAGTCATTTTCAGAATTTTAAATTGAAATAAGGTGGCTTACCTTATCGGTCCAGAGCCGTGGGGACTGCCGGCCACTGTTACTTCATTCCAATTCATTGGTGTTGATTGAACACATAATTCGGAAATAAGGATTTCAATTACTGTGACATACATTTATTTACTACTAAAAAGACGAACACGAAGAACACACACTGAAGAGAAAAAAAGAAAACAAAACATTAATATCGGCGTGCAGCGCCATCTACAGGTTTTAGATTTGACCAATAATCTACACATTGGCCCCCGGATGAACATTAATTACATGTTCATTTTATAATCGTAACTATATCAAAGAGAAATTAAAGTCCACAAAATGTCATAGTTTGTAAATATAAGTTTTTAAAGTTTGTATTAGTCTTTTTCACTGATTTCAACGGGATATAATAATTAGAAAGGACGTCTCATTGTTGCGGTAGCTGTTTTTATCTCACAAGATCGTACCTTTCCATCCCTACCGGGAAACACTTGAGTGACTACTCCTAATTTCTATAAATGCCTTGGCAATTTAGAATCATGGATTAAAACAACATCGTTTGGCGAATATTCTCGAATACTGGAGTGTCGACTTGTCATGGCGTTTTTCAGCTGAAGAAGGTATTCCTTCTTCCATCTTGACCAGAACTGGTCCAGTATACGTTCCTTATGGTTGAACCGTTTTATATATGTTAGAGAAGTTCCAGGAAGCACATGGGATTTGAGGTGAACTATAGGTAAGGAAGTTAGACGTTGACCTACCAAAAAGTGTGCTGGCGTAATTGGAGAAGGTTCTCCTGAGTCTGCATATACATATGTTATAGGTCGCGAATTTATTGAAGCTTCAATTTCACATATAACTGTATGTAGTTGTGTGTGTGTTAAAGTGGTTTTGCCAACTACCTTTCTTAATGCAGTTTTTACGGATCGAACCAGTCGTTCATAGAAGCCACCCCACCATGGCGACATTTCCATGATATATTTCCATATTATTTTGTTATTACTGTAGTAATCTTTTACAATAGGATCGCTAATTATTTTCCATATGTGCTTTAATTCGACATCAGCTCGATGAAATGTTCGTGCATTATCGGAATATACTGTATGACAAAGACCACGCCTTGCTATTATTCTTCTGAATGCTAATAGGAAGGTTTCGGTAGATAGGTTCTCTACCAATTCTAGGTGCACTGCTCTTGTTATCGCGCATGTGCACAACAATATGTAGTATTTGGCGTCATTATTTCGGATGTATAAGGGGCCTGCAAAATCAAGGCCTATCACTGCAAAGGGCTTTTGTTCATTGATGCGATCTGCAGGTAACGGAGCTGTTATCTGGGCTCCAGATCAAGCATTAAATTTTACACAAATTCCGCATCTTCTTAATACGCTTTTTACTGCCTGTCTGCCCTTGATTACCCAAAATTCCTCCCGTAATTGAACTAATGTATCATTAATGCCAAAATAAAAAACTTTTTCATGCGCATTTTTAATTAACAAATCAATTAATTTACCCTTTGAAGGCAACAGGATCGGGTGTTTTTCGTTAAAGGAATAATTTGATTTCTGAAGCCTTCCTCCGATACGCATTATTCCCTCGGAATCCAAAAATGGTGAGAACTCAATTAAATTTGAATTTTTCAAAATAGGTTCCCCATTTATCAAACAGTTTAATTCATTCATAAAACTAATTTTCTGTGTATATTTAACCCACATAATTTGCGCACTACCAATTTCTTCTGCCGATAATGGACCCCTAAATTTCTCGTTTTTAAGATTCCCGTTATTAAGAAATCTCTTTATCCATGCCGTAATTATGAGAACTCTTAAAATGTTACTATATTTTTCAAGATCCAATATTGGTTCAACTGTTTCTATAGAGATTTTAAACTGAATTATTTTTTCAGGTGTTTTCCTTTTTTCTTCGGTAATATATTGCGTGCCTACCTCTTCCCCAATATCATTACCTTTACCATTCAGCTCAGATAACCATTTTGGACCTTTAAACCAAAAATCATTATTAACTAACGCATTTGCGCTAATACCACGAGTAACTACAGTCATGGCCAAAAGTATTTGTACACTTATTTTTTTCCTAAATATTTTTTTTACAACTGGAAAAAATAAATTCTGATTTTACTACTGGTCCTAAACTGTTTATATTCTCTAAGGCATACTTATTTGCTATAAAATTATGGGCCTTAGTGTAGCCGACGAGGGCATCGAAGTCCTAGGGCTATGGCCTGGATCTAGTCCTGACCTCAACCCGATTGAAAACATGTGGACAGTAATGAAACAAAAGGTTAGCCAGGCAAATCCGACCTCAGAGAAGAATCTGGCTGAAATTATCAAGAAGGTTTGGGTACAAGAGATAACTCAGGAGTATTGCGAAAAACCTGCAAAACCTATGCCCTCCCGGATTAAGGCCGTCCTACGAGCCAAGGGTCGACATACAAAGTATTAAATGACTGTAAACTGTTAATAAGTGACAGCTATTGACATTTATTTCAATTGTTGTTCAATACTTTTGTTATTTATCAAATAAATGATATAATAAAAGAGAAAAAGTGTTAATGGCGTAAAGTGTACAAATACTTTTGGCCATGACTGTAAATCTGCGGGATTATCCTTTGTATTACAATATGACCAATTTTCGGGTACTGACAATTCCTGAATTTCAACTACTCTATTTTTAACAAAGGGTTTCCATTGCTTCGCCGATCCCTTCACCCAGTGTAACACAATAGTAGAATCTGTCCAATAAAATTTCTCAATGTTAATTTCTTTAAATATATCACAAATATATTTCGCTACTCTAGCAGCTAGCACCGCTCCCATTAACTCCAATCTTGGTAACGTTAGTTTCTTTAGCGGCGCAACTCTAGCCTTCGACATAATCATACTTACATAACATTTTTTTTCATTACCGATAACCCTAAAATATGCAACACAACCATATGCAAGTGGTGAAGCATCTGAAAAAATGTGCAGTTCTACACACGAATTTTTCAAATCAACATATGTGAAATAGCATCTACCTATTCGAATTTCTAATAAATCCTTAATTTCGTTACACCACTTTATCCAAATTCCCTTAAGATCATCCGGCAATTCGTGATCCCAATCCATACCTCTTTCCCACATTCTTTGAAGAAAACACTTTATCCTAATTAAAAAGGGAGATATAATCCCAATAGGATCAAAAAATTTTGCAGCTGTATGCAATACATATCTTTTCGTACATACCGATATATCCAAATTTTCAACTACAGATTTCAAAGCTAATCCTAATTTATCACTATCTTTATCCTACACCAATCCAAGAATATTTATTACACTATCATTATTTACCTCCGAAAAACAATCATTTTTATCCCACATGTTCTTTAATTTCTGTGAATTCGTACTAAACTTTCTCAATTTCATTCCAGCCTTTGCTAAAATATTTACCGCAGTAGAAGTTAATTCATAGGCACCGTTTACGGTATCGGAGCCATAAAGCAAATCGTCCACAAACAGAGCTGAATTTAACATTTCATAACTATCCGGATAAATTTCCCTATATTCCTTAATGTGTTTCTTAATTGTTGCCGTTAAAAAGAAAGGAGAAGTTGTACAACCAAAAGTAGCTCTGGTCATTCGCATTATTTTATAATTCTGGGTGTCCTCGTCAAACCATAAAAACTTCAGAAAATTTCTATCGAGTTCCGCGATTTTTATCATTAGAAACGCTTTTTCAATATCTACGCAAAACGCAATCTTAAACATTCGAAATCTATTAATTACATCCAAAATTGGTGGTGTAAGACATGGCCCTTTTACGAGACAATCATTTAAAGATTTACACCCCGAAACTCTACTGGAACAATTAAAAACAATTCGTACTTTTGTTGTTTGTTTTTCCCGTCTAACGATTTCTCGATGTGGGGCGAAATATTCTTTCTGTGAGCGACCGCATTTTTCAACGATCCCTAGTTGTTTTTGTTCTGTGATTATCTGCCTATATTGCTCAAAAATCCATTTATCCGCTTTTAATCTTTTTCTTAAATAATTGAATTGCCGTTTAGCATTTTCAAAATTATTCTCAAATTTATCAATTCCATGCTCATTCCATAATAAATGAGTAACATAATGACCCTGTTTATATTCTAACTGTTTATCAAATTTATTTATTATTTCCAGATTGGAAGTAGAAATCAATTTATCATCATTTATTCCCAAACAATCCAACGACCATAACCTTTGCAAATCATTACCCGTACAATCGGATGATTCATTTTTTTTTTCATGCATGGATGGTTTTCATGTAAATAATTAGAGTTACAACATTCAATCTTTAACACAGAGGTGCCACTAATTAAGGTGTCTGGATTTTTTGCTGAATTATTATTGCCTGACATCGTCCATCCTAATACTGTATTAACCGCAAACAACGAACGATTAATTTTCTTTTTATTTTTTTGGAGACTCCAATATAAACCTGCCCCTATCAATATGTCTGGAGCCTTCGATTGCAATTGCGAAAATTTATTTCCTTCCCCCTGACTCGAAACCAAAACTTTCCGAAATGATGCGTCATCTAGTATTTTTAACTTTGTGAAAGATATCTGATTTACGACCAATGCCATACATTGAAGACATTGAAGAAAGACTGCAATCTATGTCGGCAGATGTTTTAACATCTTTGCATGTATTTGACACCTTGGGTTGGCCTCCCAAAGAAAAAATTCTTGAATATGGTGTAGAAGAAATAAAGAAACTTTTCATGTACTTGAACCCAAGTCTCTTTAATGAAAAAGTGGATATTGTATTGGCCGAGTGGGCAGAATTCAAGTTTATGTTTCCTTCACTAACACTGAATCAGATGTTGGAAAAATTTTACAGTGAAAAATGTTTCGAAAGATTCCCTAATTTGCTCCAGATTTTAACATTTTGTGCTGTTATACCAGTGAGCACATCTTCCTGTGAAAGAGACTTCAGCTGTCACAACAGACTCAAAACTGCATACAGGAACTCCCTGAGGACTGAGACACTAGATGATTTGCTCAGAATTTCAATTAATGGACCTACCCTGACAGAGTTTGACCCTACAGCTGCTATTGAAAAATGGTATTTCAGTGCAGAAAGGCAGCACTATACAAATATTAAGTGCTAAAAGCATGCAAACTTTTCTTATAGGACATTTTTAGTGGCATGTGATAGTATCTGGAACCACTGAAACATGGTAAGCTTATTTTGAATTATTATTACATTATAATAAATATGTTTAAGTATTTCAACTTCTACATTCTTTTATTGTTTCAGTCACCAAAAAGTTCTCTATGTTACAACATCTGTTAACATTTTAAAAATTATTTATATTTTTCATGAATGTAAAATAGTGGCGAGTGAAAATTTTAGTCTGGCTAGTAACTTTGAACGGAAATTTCATGCCTTGACTTGAACATGTTAAAAAATTTCATTTTTTAAATGCCACATTTTGTTTCTGATTTAAATTTTATGTTAAATAAAAAATCTATACAAAATTTTAATTGAAAAGATTTTTTTTTAAACTTTTCAATTTTTTTTTTCTAATATTGAAAAAATTTATAGGATATTTATAAAAAGTGATTACTATAAGATCCGTTTTATTAATTTTGGCAGTAAATGCTTAATATATTTGATTTTTAAACAGTGAGAGATTTGCGTGTGAAAAATAAATAAATAAATAAATAAACTAATTATTGTTACTGTTTTCGTGATTTAAATATATATTAGGTGGCATACATGTAATAAGTATGAAAATTTTAAATTATGTTGAAAATTTTATTTCAGGTATATACTTTTTTTTAAACATTCAAACAGGTACACTGTATTCAAGACAAAACCTTTTTTTAATTCTTTTCCTTTTATGTGACATATAATAATTGGATCACAAATATGATTTTTGTTAAATTGCATGTTATTATACAAAAGTTTTGGTAAATTTTTGCCTGATAGTAACTGAAGTACAGCTAAAAGAAGCATATCAAATAAGATAGTACAACAATGCCTTTTTTCTTTCTTTCTTTTCTTTTCTTTTCTTTCTTTCTTTCTTTCTTTTTTTTTTTTTTTTTTTTTTGAGTGTTAAATTATAAAATTGAAAATACTTAGTTGTCACATAGATTCATTACATGCACAAGTATGAAATTTTAAAAATATTGACAAATGTGACATCGTAGAGGCATCTGTCTGGGAAAATGCTCTAAAAAATAACAAAAATTATTCGGATAGTAATCGTCTAATGAATAAAAAAAATTTTTATTTTTTAATTATAAAAGCCTTCTAAAACACCTAAAGATAAGTGTGTTTCAATTCTATGCAAGTTGAATTATAGCATTGCAAGAATCATGAAACATTCAGCGTTGTGGAATGTCCTGTTGTGGAGTATACATCAAAATCAAATAGGTTCATATTAATCTTTAAGAATAACTAAAAATACAGTTCAAGTGTTTTTTCTTTAATTGCTTCTCGAAATATATATATGTATCACATTTAGTCAAAAGGCTTTTTTAGAAGAAGCAAATCGTAATTGAATGTCTTCGAATATGCAAAAAATCTATAAAAGTACAGAGACAAAAGTTTTTTTTTTTCCGTAAACAGTACTTTTTTAATAAAATGCTGCATTTCTGTTTCATTAAATCACCTGATGAAGTATTAAGCCGTATCGACTTGAAAAAGTTTTGTGAGTTTTTGCCATTTATGGTGTTTGCTTACAAAGTTTATCACTCACCAACTCTACACTGTAAAAAATATCTGTTAAAAGTACAGGAAAAATCTGTCAGCTGGGGTGCCAGTATTTCTCTGTCAAGTATACAGAACAAAACTGTACTTTTAACAAAAAACCTGTTTGATTTACAGGATTTCTGCGTAAAATATATGTCAGTGATACAATTTTGCGGTCTTAAACTGTATATTTGACGGAGAAATACTGGCACCCCAGCTGCCAGATTTTTCCTGTACTTTTACAGGTTTATTCTTTGCAGTGTAGTATTCCATTATAAGTAAATTAATTCGATTTTATTTTCTCACATACTTTATTCTGAGAAATTTTGCATGAATGATTTTGAAAATTTTAAATTAATTTTTTCAATATAATAAATAAGAAAATATTTTTTATAAAAGAAATTGTTTTTCAAAAAGTATTTTTAAATCACAATTTAACGCTTTAAGAAATATGGAAAGATCTTTCAAGAATATTAAAACAATAATATTTAAGAATTTCTTTTGAAAGTTACAAATCCTCTACATTTAAAACAGAAGTTTTAAGTATTGAAAATAATTTCAATAAATTTCATAATGCTTTTACTGGATATGAGAAAATGTTCAGCATTTAAATAACCTTTTTTAGACTTTAAAAATAGTGACGTCTATTTTTCTTAACTCATATCTGTACTAATAAGTATAAAGGTCGATTTTGAGTTAAGTACATAGTCAGACTCAGAAAAAAAATCTCTATCGATTGGTATAAGGGATTCAAGTCCATGTCATCTAGTCTTTGAGAAAATCCATCGGAAAAAAGATTCAAGTCAGAAATTTAGCATTCATGTTTGTATATATTATATACGTATAATATATTATATACGCAAATCTGTTAAAAATAAGCAAACTTAAAAATTAATGTATGTAGTTTATTCACAAAATTGTATAATATGATAATATCTTGGCTAAAACTGTATTGAAGAGAAGTTTTTACACAGAATTTTTTGAACTTTATTTTTCGTCTCCTGAAAAATCAAGTATATGGACTTAAATCCTTTATTCTTATCATTACAGATATAATAGTACATTAATAATTTTCGATTAAGAAAATACAACAAAACACATATATGAGAAACTTAAAAAGAGTTTTAAATGGAAATATTAAAAAAAAAAAGTTTGATCTAATGAAAGAATATTCCATTTTAACAATTTATAACAGCATGTAAATAAATAATATATATATATATATATATATATATATATATATATAGAGAGAGAGAGAGAGAGAGAGAGATAAAAAGGATATCATTTATATAAAGAAATTCAATACTTACATGTGTAAAGAATTGATTTTGTAAGAATTACATTTTAGATAATGTTAAAGAAATATGTAATTTTGACATCATAATAAAAAGTGTTCTGAATGGGAATATATATATATACATATAATTTTATTTCAAATGGATGTTTCGGACCTGTGCAGAAAGAAATACTTAGCTTTTGCTATCTTTGTGACAGAAAAATATTCATTTATTTAGCATGTTTGCATTCTATCAGGCCCTTGATAACGTTAAAATGCAAATAATGCTGTTTTCTTATTCCAACTTGCTTTAATTCATTTATATTTGACTTTATTTCTTTTTTGGTTTGATTTGGGTGGTCTTTGCTTTTGATCATATTAATTGTGTAAATACTGATATTAAATCCTCTTTAAATTCCAACTGTAGTTGCTGATAATATTATATTTCTACTGTACGTTCTGCTTACATATACAGTATGGGACCGAAGCCATTCCGGAATTTTCCGGCTTTTAGAAACTTTTCCAAAAAAAAAAAAAAAAAAAAAAAAAAATTGATTGACTAGACAGTTTTTTAATTTTAGTCCAACCCTTATAACGCAACATACCGTTAAAAATTTCAACAGAAAATTCTGTGTAATATATTATTTTCAATCTTACGTAAAATTACAGAAAAAAAAAAAATAAACAGAGATGTTAAAAAACTTATTTTATACATTCATTTTAATAACTAATATTAATTTAATTATTTATTGTTGAGAATATATTTCGGACTTGGAATTTTTAATTTTAATTAAAAAATTAAATAACAAACTTATGCAAAAATACAGAATAAAGATTGAAAATCTCGATTATTCATTTTTAACTAAGAATTACTGTAAATTTACAGAGACTCTGGATAAATATTTACATTGAATTTACAGAAATTTTTAACAGTGTACCAAAGAAATAATTACTGATTAATTCCAATATTATTTTATACCGTGTGAACAATAAATAAAAACTTTACTTATTATATAACTGTTGGTGGTTAATAGTAGAAATAAAATAAATTAATAAATAAAATAGGAACAGCAGTCTCCCTACAGTGAAAATATCGCATTTCTAAAGCTTTGAAGATAAATACAAAGAAAAAAATTGGCTTCGTAGATTAATTCGTAGATTAATAATAATAATTAAAAAAAAAAAAGGAATGAATTTAAGATTTTTTAAAATTGAATTAAATTACCGTAATTTGCTATCGTAGTTTTTTTTTCCCCCTACCCCCTTTTTTTTTTTTCTTCCAGACTGTTTGTTCACAGCGGCAATGATTGGAATTTCAAAACGTTCCGGATTTTGGGTCCTAACAGATTTCAGAATTCCGTTAGGTCCAAATTTTCGGTCGATTTTCGGTCCTATACTGCCTATAGGCAAGCCAATAAAGCAATGGTCATTGAATTATTTAATTAGCTTATATGGTGTTTATGGTACTTATGAAACATTAATTTTATGTGGATATAATTAAAAACATTTAACTACAAAAAATATGTACATGTCAAAAAATCTTACCTGCACTTATATATACGTATAGCTGCTCAATTCATTTAATTCAATCTGTTTCATCAAATGTCGCCTATAAAATGAATAAAAGTTTTATGAAGTACGGCTTTTAAAAAAACATGTATTTTATATTTATTATATACATTAAATATTTCTAATTGTTAGATATATATATATATATATATATTTTTTTTTTCTGTTATTCACAAATATTTATTATATCCGTGACTAAAATATGCACTAATTACAGTTCTTAATAATAATTAAAAAAAAAAAAAATTAAGTATAAATGAACACAAAATAATTCTAGACCAATTTTAAAATTTTAAGAAGAGAAAAAAGAAAGTTTCAATTTACTACAGCTAGCAGTTTCAAATTGCAATAAAATGTTTTATAAATTTATAAATTTTAATATTAAGAACTATGTATATTATTTAGTTAAATATTATAAGTTTATGTTTAAAAAAATAAGCATCATATTTGATTTTTATTTATCATGTTGGTATAATGTGATTTGTCATACAAAATTTGAGAGTAGAAATAATTTTTAAATTAAAATGAAGCACTCAATTTTGATTCAGCGATATTGTCACCATCATTACTTCTTTCTAAGCTATTTCATCGCCTGTTCTTATATGAAATTAATGTAACTTTTTTTTTTCCTAGCAAACATATCATAGGAAACACTACAGCTTGAAAACCTTGCGAAATGCATTTATTAGCTTACAAAAAAGTACTCGGAAATAAGTTATTTGAATAATTAAATTGGTCTTATTATTATTATTCATAAAATGTTAATTTTGTATAAGGTAGATACGGGGAAGATGGCGTAGTTAATGTATAAAAATTCTGTAAAAATTCTGGCTGGTTATATTTATTATTTATTAATCTGATGTCAAAATTTATAGTTTTGATTGTATGTAAAAATATATTTAATTTCGAAAATATTCTTAAAACTTTGAAATAAACCTTTTCTATAACGATTTCGTTTCAGATAGTGTTCCAAACTTGGGGTAAGATGGCTGTCTGTTTAAAGGAAAAATGGGGATTTCAATGTAAAATACGTATTTTAGTTGAAACGAGAAAATAATTTTTAACTATTTCTTAAAGTTAAGAAAATATTTTTTGATAATAATAATAATTGTTTTTGTTTTTTTTTTAATATTTTGCTAAAATAAATTTAAAATGTGACTTAAAGCAAAAAGACAACATAGCATCTTTTCTCAACGTCAAATTAGGACTATCATTCACCAAAACGTTAAACAAGACGCAAGTCCACTTATTAAGTATATTAAAAACGAAAAGGCCCCTTTATATATACCTTATATACCACATTAGATTCAAGAGAGTTAGTAATTTTATTTGATAATATTTAAAATATTTTGAGACAATATATAACTTAAAGTAAATACACTGGTTCTCATAATTATAAGGACACCCGTTTTTCTATATTAACTAAACACTGAACACTATTATTTAAACAAATTTATTTTTTATTAATTTGAATTTCATTTATAGACTATATTTAAAGAGTTTTATCGTTTTTCGAAATTAAAAAAACTTTAAATACGGTCAAAAAGATGATTTTTCAGGTTTTCACAATTAAAAGGACAGCTCGAATCTTAATAATTTTTTTTTCAGTTATTCTTTAAATTAATGTTTTATGGGGTCTCTTGTTAGGGTAAAACAGTCATACATTCTCTCTGGTATAATTTTTTTTTTAATATTCAGTTTCAATACCATTTCATACAGCATAGATGATATTCTGAATACATTTAAACTATTTAATATTCCTTTCCACTTGCATGCACTTTTCTAATGTGATAAGTTTTTTTTTTAACTTTTAGGCCATGGGAAATGCAATAATACAGAAGTTTCTTTCTTCAAACTATTTCCTATTGCTCTAGAAGTAGAGCAAAAATGTAAGTCTTGTTGAAAAAAATATTATTACCCCCAGAAATCTAACAAAAATCTGAGAATTCCACGTTTAAAAATTGTGGATATTCTCTTGATGTTCATAATAATAGAAAAAATTACTAAATTCATTCTGCCTTCAGTACAAACAGCTTCCCAGAGCACCATAGATCCACTTTTAAAATGCCCGATTCATATCTGCCTTTAAAAAATCTGCTCTGTCTTTCACTATCTTCAGATCGTGTCAATAACTGTTAAAACCATTTGGTTAATGAAGAATAAAATGTTTTTCATCTGAAAATGCAACATTTTACCATTTAACATTGTCTTTATTCAACTTTAACACAGACGTTCTTTTCCCCATTAAATGCTTATTGTTTATTACAGGTTTTTTATTCATTTTAACATATTATTAATTATTTTAAACATGCAGAAATGTGGACCCCAAACTTTCGTTAAAAATTACGAGCAAATTCAGCAGCAGTCATTATGAGTAGAACAGTAATAAGAATTATTAGTCTTCGTTCTCTGTAAAACAACTCTGATTTTGCTTCAGATCTCTCTCCTATCGAATTAGCAGTTCAACGTTTGATCGCATTTCCTTCAGCAATTTTAGATCTTCAAATTTCATTAGAAATTCGGCGGATTGAAATTATCCTTCCACTTAAAAACACATTTATCATACTTCACTACATGAACGTTCTTTTATTCGAGGAATTATCAGTAATGTCCGTCCAAGAAAAATTGATGGCTTATATATGAATTAATCTAGCCCAGTAGTTAACAAATTCGCATGTCAACTGTAATTTATCCTCTAGTAAGTTCAATAAAACGAAAAAATCTTGATTGTCCCTATAATTATGAACATCTTAAAAACGTGGAGAAAAAAATATTTTGTATTATTTTTTATTAATTTTGTTTCATATTAAAAAAAATGATAGCAGTTTTGGTTTTTAGAATACTAGATATATTAAGTACACTTAGTATAATCTTGTTCACAACTATTTTTACATTAGTTATTTCAAAACATAAAGTGTCCTTATAAATATGAGAAGGAGTGTAATTTAGGTAAAGCTCTACTTAAAACAATTACAACTTATTTGGTGATGTTTTGTTAAAATTTGGTCATTTAAAAGAAATATGCATATTATCATGATCACAATGAAAATTTAAAATATATCCCTCATAAATATAAAGATGTTTTAAATTAACTTTGCTAAAGTTGTTTGTTCATATTTTACATAAAAGACAAATATTTACATAATACAGTATAAATTTGTATACTATATAAGTTTGTAAATTTTTAATTTTTTAAGTAATCTTTGGGTGTTTAAAATCATATGGCAAATTAATATTATAGTTAAGTTAATGAAAGCAGATTTTTTGAAAGGTAAATGTTTTTTTTTTTTAACCTTTTGTTTTGGCACCATACACTGAAAAGTTTTGTGTAAGAATATACAACATTATTGAGGGAATTTATTTTCCTCAACCATGTTGAGAAATATTATCAGCTATAGCTGTGTAACAAAGGCATAGAGTGGAATGTTACGGAGTTACAATTGGTAACATTTCTCTACATGATTGTGGCAAATAAACTGAATCAATATTTTTTTACAGTGTAGATAATACAGATAGATTTAAAGAATGTCTAAAACACTTTTACATACTTGCCAATCATCCCATTAATAACCGTACAATTGTTAACGTCCCTTGAAGAAACGTCCCTTTTTTTTCACACCACTTTATTTTTAGAGTAATTCTCTCCAAATGTTGTTACTATTAAATAAGAATAATATTACTCTAAAGAATGACTGGTGGGAATAAAAAGGCGGGTGCTAAAAATTGTACGGTTTATAATGAGATGGTTGCAGAGCTGCATCTAATCCGGCAAATTGTTAGTACCGCCCCTTTTTCTACACCACTTAATATCTAGAGTAACTCTCTTTAAATTTATCAACGATGAATTAAGTAGAAAAATATTCTAAAAATTTAATGGTGTTAAAAAAGGGGCGGTGCTAACAATTTGCCGGATTAGGTTGGCAGCTCTGAGGTTGGCAAGTATGCTTTTATCGCTCACAAAGTTGATGGAAGATAACAAGTAATGTTTATGAACATACTTTGAAAATACTCACAAGAGAAGTATGAATGAGTAAAATTCCGATTTAAACCAAATCAAGCTTAAATTAAAGAGCATGGTCGAAAACATAGGATAGCGTTCAAATTTGCTGCAACAACTCCCCAGGGGGCGAGAAATGACCCTTAACCTTTTAGATGCTTTCTATCGAAATCGAAAAAAGAAGACTCCAGCTCGCAGAAGCGTGGTGCAGTGGCAAGGTCTTGGATTCGTGTTACGTAGTTCCTGCGTTCGAGCCTCGACGGAACACTTACCACATTATTTTTTTCTTTCCCAATTATGCATATACAGATATATTATATGCATACTTAAAAAAAAAAGAAAAATAAAGGAAAAAAGTTAAGGAAGATAATTATTAAATTTAATTAAAAAATATATTTAAATGTTTAATTAAATTATTAAAACATTTTTTTTTTTCAACTGAAAAAAAAAATAATAATAATAATTTTTCTTTGTAATTTATATAAATGACGAGTTTAAGAGAAAATAAATTTTATTTACACATTTTTTTTTTCTTTCCTAAAGTTTCAGTTAATTTTTTATCAATATTTTACGTGAAAGCCGCTAGTAGCAAAAGATGATCGTCTGCTTTCAATTTTGTTATTCTTCATACATAAAAATGAATAGTATTTCTATTAAAGTATTAAAACTTTTTATTTCAAGCGAAAAAATGCTTTTAATTTTTTTTCTAAATTAAATAAATGAATAATTCAAAGAAAAAAATTATCTTTAATTATTTATTTATTTATTTTTGCTTTATATAAATTTTTAATTAATATTTTTTTGCCAATGCTGCTAAAGCATAAAGCGCCTCCAAAAGCTGATCGTCTGCTATTAATTGAATTATTTTTCATGCGGAAAAAGAGAGAACTTTTACTTATATAGTCGTTATTGTGATAAATTTTCGTTTATACGTTGCGCTTATAAATTGAAAAATGCTTATGTTTTGATCATTTTTTTTTATTTCTAATTATAGCCATTATTAACTTGACACTAAATTTGTAAAATTAAGCATATATATGTATATATATATATATATATATATTTTTTTTTTTTTTTTTTCCCGGAAAGAGATAATTTTACCCTATATTCCTTAATAATATCTTTGTATAGAGTATATTTATTTTTAATTTCATAATTAAATTTCATAACCATTTTCTCTAAAATTATTCATTTATTTTAATATTTTGTTTTATTTCATTTATATATATTAATAATAATATTAAAAAAAAAAAAAAAAAAAAAAAAACACGAGCAGTCGCCTGGGTTCAATCTTACGACCTTTCGCACTGGAATTGAGTACTCTAACCACTGTCCCACACCGTCTTGCTAACGGAGTCTCTTTCGTAGGTACAGAAACAGCTAAAACTTTTAGGGTCGTTTTCTTGCTCCATGGGGGGTTGTTGCAGCAAATTTGTACGCTACCGTATGTTTTCGACCATGCTCTTTAATTTAAGCTCTGTTTTGTTTACTCATTCATACTTCCCTTGTCAGAAATAAATTAGAAAACATTTTTATTTGACATATATTTCTGTGGCAGAGTGGCTGTAGCCCTTATAAGCATAGTATTTACATACATAAAAAAAATTAAGGCTGATATCGAATTAAAAACCTTATAATAAATAATTCGGATAACATTACAAGTTATCCACAAACACCGCTACTTGAAACCTAAGTGGAACTTCTGGAAGAGCCAACCTTAAATAATGGTTAAAAAAAAAAAAAAAAAAAAAAAAAAAAATTCTTGCAGTTATTTTTTGTAAGTTATGCTGATAATGCACAAAAACACAGATCAGCCACCAAAAACTAATTTTTGTATTTAGGAGACCTCAAAAAGCGTAATTTAGTAAAAATCAATGTTAATGATTCGAGGTCAAATTAATATTCTGCCTACCATAGTAGAAAGTATTTATCAAACTAATAAGTAGCAGAAAGTAATTAACCTCTCTAAACAGGTTTTCTGGATTTGGTAAAATTTAGTAAAGAACTTCCATTAATTGTCAAAAGATAATAATATATTCGCCCAATTTCGGGCAGCCCTGTATATTGTCTATATACTACATATACATCACATACTGTTGTTAAATTCGGCATGATACTAAAACACAAAACACATCAAGAATTGCGTCTCTAGCACGCAGAGCTGCCAACCTAATCCGGCAAATTGTTAGTACCGCCCCTTTTTCTACACCACTTAATTTTTAGAGTATTTGTTTTTTTCATTCATCGTAAATATATTTGAAGAGAATTACTCGGTTTAATTTGCCGGATTTGGTTGGCAGCTCTGAGCAAGTATAGTTAGCTCTAGTGCATGAGAAGTCTCTTGTGTGAGATCATGTAATCGAATGGTAACATGTCTTTCATATCATATCCCATACGAATAATGATTTAAACAAATAAAGATATGTAAATTCAATTTTGTTTAGTGTTGTCTAGATGTAACTCACTGTACTTGTCAGAAACATAGCTCATAATTGTATATATTTGAATTCTCTTGCATGTCCTTGTAAATAAGTGATTTATCTGATTACAATAAAACGTTACAAGTCGAATCTTCATATGAATTAGATTTAGTATACCGTAATTGAATTTTTTTATCGCAAATTTTCTTTATTTTTTCTTATGAAATACAAACAAACACTCAGACGAACAGCTGAAAAGTAATATTTTCGAATTTAATAAAACCTCAAGACGTGTAAAAATTAATAAAACTCAATTCCGAAAATTTGGTCAAAAAACAATATTGTCACTATCATTAGATATGTAGGAGAAAAATAAAATGTATTTTAAGTTTCACATTCCTTAACTCCAATAGTTTTAAATGTCGTAGCTTAGCATTTACACATTTCTTGTGAACCTACTTTTAAATTCTGCAATACTTGCTTTCACACATTTATTTATGATATATCTTCAATTTATCCAGACTTCCCGGAAATAAAATTATAAATGAAATACTCAAAATGGCAAAAATGTTCTCTAAAAAGATTTTTAAAACCTCTTTTAGAATTTCTCAGCATTAAAGAAGATATGTTCCAAAATTAAATACAGGGGCACTTTCATAGCTTTGTACACACTTTTGGAGTACTTTACTTGTATACTTATCTATATTAGACTCTTTCTTTTATTTAAATAAATATTTTCGTGGAAGCTAATTCTCTTTTGGCATTTCCGTTTCTTCGTTTATTTAATACCCATAAAAACTTCTTTATGTTTACAACATTAAGAGGGAAATGCAATGAATGGGATTTAAGTAAGTAAAATTTCTGTGAAATATATTTTGGCGTATTCAAGAGAAAGAGAGAGATACGTGTTTTCAAAAATATATATTTATGTACATATTCAATTATATATATAAAATAATCAGTTTTAAAAGTTAACAATTTAGTGTATTTGAAAAACCTTTTACGAAGCTTAATAGTTTTTAAAGTTAGGAAATATAAAAAAAAACCCTAAAAATACATACCAGGTACTTTGAATTTCAAAATACACCATAAAAAGTATTATTTGCGCTAAATTATTGAATAATACTTTGTTCTTAACTAAAGAATACACTGTTAAAAATTTCAACAGAAAACTCTGTGTAATCTATTATCTTAAGTCTTACGTAAAATTACAGAGAAAAGTAAACGGAGATGTTAAAAAACTTATTTTAAATATTCATTTTAATAACTAATATTAATTTAATTAATTATTGGTAAGAATATATTTCGGACTTGGAATGCTTTTTCTAAAGTAGAAACAATCATTTTCAATTTTAATTAAAAAACTAAATAATAAAATTGCGTAAAAATACAGAATAAAGATTGAGAATCTCGATTATTCACTTTTAACTAAAAATTACTGTACATTTACAAAGACTCTGGATAAATATTTACATTAAATTTTCAGAAATTTTTAACAGTGTATAAATAGCAATGTCGGTATTTATATATCTGACGATGTTATAAGAAACATATTTGAAATAATGAAGACAAATTTTATCTAAACGATAATATAACTGTTTTCATGCACTGGTCATTTGTTTCAAAATTAAAAAGACGCAGTGGAGTCATGATACTTAAAATCGTCTATAAACGATCATATAGAAAACATTGTCTTTAAAACATCATAGTATGAACGTTTAATTTTTTTTTCTATTTTAAATTAAATGAACAGGAAGGTAATTTATGACGGTAACAAAATAATAGGTTGATATGATTTATACAAAACTTTCCTTTATAGGTTCCTAGAAATTGACATAACTCTTTTTCTGGAGCCATAACTAGTGCCCAAATACAGAGCTATTAGCCGATGGCTTTAACCCTTTTTCTATCATATTATGAGACAGACAAAAAAAAGTATTTAACCATATTTTTACTTTTCGAACAGTATGGTAAGGAAAGTATTATAATCATGTCAAAAATCCTAATTTGAGATTTTGGTATTTCTACACGTTTTGAGGTCCCCTGAATTCATATTTACTATTTTTGCGATGATCTATGTGTGTATGTGTGTATGTATGTATGTGAGTGAACACGATAACGCCTGAACGCATTGTTAAAATGAGCTGAAAGTTTGTACATATGTTATAGGTCACCAGAGAACGAACCCTATTGATCTTGAAAAATAAGCTCCAGTAGCGTACTTGGTAGAAAAAGCGGCTGTCACTCAGACGACCTGGGTTCGATGCTACCTATGGGTACGTTGCCCTTTTGACTTTAGTACTCGTGCCTACTTTGTTCATCAAACGAAGGGTCGTGTGTTTTTACGACTTGAAACAATTGTTGCGAGTTTATTGCATTTGATAATGTTTATTAAAAGTTTTGTAATTATTATTCCTATTGATTTATGCGAATCTTGCACTTTATATATATATATATATATATATATATATATATATTACAGGACACAAAGAAAAATTCTTTATCATCATGGTCTATGCGCAAAAACTTTTTCAACTGCGATAGCATCTAAATGCCTTATTCGACAGAACTGAAAATTTGTACACATGTTATGAGTCACCGTAGCACATAGCACGAGCTGTATAAATTTTGGTGAATCTAGCGTTTATAGGTTTTTTTTATAGGGACACAAAGAAAAATTCATTATCGTTATGATCTATATGGGCCGAAATTCTTTAAACTGCGATTACGTCTAAACACCTCATACAATTGAGCTGAAAATTTATACACAAGCTGTAAGTCTCTGTTGCACAAAGTCAATAAATTTTGGTGAATCTAGCACGCATAATTATTTTACAGGGAGACAACGAAAAGTTATTTATCACTATTCCCTATGGGCTCAAATTCGTTAAAAGTCGATAACGTTTAAACGCTATTTCTGATTGATCTGAAAATTTATATGGATGTTATAGATCTCCTTTAAACATGTTCTATCAATTTTGTAGAATCTAGCACTTATATTCTTTTTACAATAATACAAATAAATATTCTTTAGTATTGTGGCATATGGGCTCAAATTATTTAAAGTGCGATAGCGTCTGAACGCCTTAAGCTGAAAATTTATATAATTGTTATAGGTCACCGTCACATGAACTGTATAGATTTAAATGAGTCTAGCATTTATAGATTTTTAAAAGAGACGCAACGAAAATTTCTTTATCATTATGATCTATGCTTAAAATATTTTAAGGGCAACAGCGTTAATTAAAAGAACATACTGCATAGAGAAAAATACTTATATACTTTACTATAATTTTGTCTCTTTTGTTTATTTAATGACATATCTTAGTTTATTTGTACAACCGTTAATTGCTTAATGTTTGGAAAGACGAGTGGAGTCACTCCTGATTTTTTTATTTAGTTGAGAGTATTTTTTTAAAGACATATGCGAAAAGAAAAACTCATATTACCGGACCATTGTAATTAATAAAGATTTCGTTATGTAGTACTTTAGTGTACCATTGATAAATAGAGGTCGTTAAAGGTACTGAACCTTTAAAGTGTGTAAAAAATACGTATATATATACATATGTAGTATATATATATTTCTTATGATCCTCATTTTTTTCTAAGATTAATGGGAGATTGTTTAAGTAATTTCTATATAATATTTCTCAGACGGATTCCAGTTACGATTAAATTTTGTCGAAGATATACGATAGTAAAATAAATTGTAAGTAAAATGCGTGATGATAAAATGTGATCATGAGTAATATTCGAGCACGAGAATCAATTAACTCATTATTTGATCATTTTATAGAAAAATTTATTATTATTAGTTGTACCTTTACAATTTTTGTAAGCATCATTTTAAACATAGTAATTTTTTAAAAAATGTCCTTAACTGATTGAAAAACGCAATAATAAATATCAAAATCAAAATACGTAACGTACTAAGATTAAAAAAAAAAAAAAAAATCAATTAATAAAAATGAATTGCTAACATGGTGACAAAATAAAAATTTAAAAGTCGCCATGGGGATCCTATATTAAACCTCGCTTTCCAAAGATCAAGACGTTATTGCAGAAAAATTGCTTTCATGTGCAGCTTGGCGCGTTTGGCGAAAATCACCAGAACTGCGCCATTTTGTATCGTTTAGAAGTTGCAACATTCCACTGGTTACGTTTGGGAATCTCTGGCGAATTAGCGCACTTTTTGTATGAGGCGGGCTTAACTAAATTTCAACTACAAAATGGGATCATCTTGGGAAAATGAGGGTTAAGGCTGTACTGCAAGGAGAAGTATGAAAACTGAGTAGTCAAACATGATAGTTATTTTGAAGCCTTTCTTTGGCTGATTTTGATTTAACATCATTATCGTTTCATCGCACATTATTTATTTGGTTTTCCCAATAACTTGGCTTATGAAAAATTTAAAATTGAAATTGGATGGAGAAATTGGTTTAAGGTTTATGAGTTTGAAATTTTAAAGGTAAATAAGAAAAAAAAAAATAATAATAAAGTGCGAAAATTTCGCGCGGGTATTCTAGTAGGAATTCATTATAATACACGTGAAGATCGGGAAAAATGCCAATCAAAAACAGTAAGAGCACTCTATAAAATGCTATCTGTAACAATAAAGGCTATATGTAGCGTATAGCGCCTGATAGTGAGATTAAAGTGAGGTTTATACTTTCTATTCTTATAGATGTCTTTGACATATAGATGTCTTTTTCCATAAATTCGATCTTATACGCTATTTAAACTAATGATACGAAACAAATAGTTCCGTCGATACACTTTAAAAAATATATCCTATTCGCTGCCAGAAATTCTCTGTAATTTGAGAAAATACGCGTAATTTACGAAAAAATTACGTTGTCGGAACGTATTTTCTCAAATTACAGAGAATTTCTGGCAGAAAATAGGACATATTTTTTACAGTGTTGGTAAAGGGTTAAAGCATAAGATAAAGAAGCACATGTTTCGATCAATCACAATTTTGAGTTCTGTTTGCTTGGATGCCAGTATAGTCATTGCTAATACCAACGTGACGTACGTAACAGGGATCTATTTATTGTAAGAATAACATTACATAATCTTATTTTGGTATGTTTATGGATTCTAAAGTAATATATTAATTGAAATAAGGTCTTTTGAATTATTTCGGTGGTTCAAATTGAATGATTTAACGGTACGTTAGAACAACTTAAATCTCCGCCAATTTCACCAAACAGCTCTAGAAATATCTATAATATCTGACAAGGAAATATTCCAAAGATGTCTTCTTAAAAAAAAAATGAAAAAAATATATGTGATTCTACTCTTTATTAAACACCAGAAAGGGAAAAAGTTACCGGCTGAAATAAATTACAACGACCACAAAAAATTATCAAAATTTAAGTATATTTGGTGATTTCACACAGTTAGGCGATTGATTTTGAGTACTTGGTGGAGAAGCAAAGCACGGTTCTGTTCGTACACGGCAATCTCAGTGATAGCAAACTTATCGTCTAACAGCGCTAAATCGCCAAAAATGCTTAAATTTCATAATTTTTTGCAGTCGCTGTAATTCATTTTAGCCGATAATTTTTTCACTTTCTGGTGTTTTATGAAGAGTAGAATCACATATTTTTTTTTTTTTTTTCAATATTTTTTGAAGACGACACCTTTTGAATGTTTCCCTGTAAATTTAAATGTACTTCAAAGATATTAACGTTTTTTCTAGAAATATTTTGCTATTCGATTCTGTATATGAAATTATTTCTTTTACACTACTTTACTGTTTAATGTCGCGTGAATAAAATTTTCATCTATTTCTTTAACTTTAATGACTTTTGTCATTTCCTAGACTACAATGGAAAATGCATATAATATTTCTATTAAATCAAGCAGCATTCTTGCTATATCCGACATTTAAGATGAAACTCTTTATCGATAAAACCATGCAAGAGAGTTATTGAAAATTTTTAATCTGAAAAATTTTATTAAATAGCAGTAAAATTTCCACGAAATTTGTAACATTTCATAGTTTTTCTGAACAGAATTGAATAAATGTAAACATTTTATCAAACGTTTCAAGTGTCTCTCAATTTTCCTGGGAGAATTAATCGTATTTCTATGCATATTTTATCGTTTTAACAAACTGATTTTGACCAAAGTTTGACAAAATGTATTTAGAACTTGTTTTGACATAAATAGTTGCTTATATGAGAAATAAAAGCAAATATTTAAAATGCATTCTTGTTCATGTCATAATATTATACGTAAGATAAAAATCTATGTAATATCATACAAAATGTAGAATATATTCTTAATATTTGGTAATAAATTCTTAATATAACAAATTCTAGGTATGACAAATTCATTCTTATAACTTATTTTCTGTAATTTAATAAATTGTTACATAAATTGCTTTTCAGTTGATTCTGTTATAGTGCAATAGATTGCCTCTTTCCGAATCATTGCTTTAAAAAATATAATAATTAATAAAATTTTTAAATTATAAACTTTTAATTTATAAAATTTTTAATTTATAAACTTCTTCATTTATTAAAGCAAACAAACAAAAAATCAATTTGCATGCATTATACTTTATATATTAATTATAAACAGAAACTCTTATACTAGACTAGTCGATATAATAATTAATTAAATATTTTGCATTTTTAGTAATTTTTAAAACTCAATTTTTTTTTTTTTTTTTTTTTTTTTTTTAATTTCACATATTATAAATCATCAATTATTTCAAACGTTAGAAACCTGCCTATAATCAATAATTCTTGCTGACTGCAGAACAACAATTAAAAACAAGGCTGTCTTTCCTGTCTTTAAAAAGTTCAATATTTTTTAGAAAATAGAAAAGCTTGAAATTTTTGCGATTAGAATTTATATAGAATTAAAACTTCATGCGATATCAATATTATCTCTAGAGAAAAAAAGAAAAAGAAAAAATGGAAGTCTGAAACATTTCCTCTCCAGAGTAAGTTGAATATTTTGAAATCCCAAAAGACATTAGCATTTATGTGGTAGCAATATACAGCAAATTAGAGTACATCAAATGTCAAAATTTTAACACTTTAAATTCTATTAACACTATTAAATTTTTAATATTATTACATTAACATTTATTAACTATTATAAATACAATCTTTTAACACTATTAGATTGTTTGCAGATAAATTGGGATGATTTTTCTTATGAAAGTATGATTTTATTTTTAACATATGGTGATGCTATTTGATACTTTTCATTGAAAACTTACAAACGCTCCATGCACAGGGACAAAATCTTTCAATTGCATTACATTGATGGGTACAGTGTTCGATGGTACATTTTAAACATGAATAAACTGTACTAAATACAATAGTATTTATTAAGATGCGTATTTTGTGCATATTTTATATGGACAAAATCATGTCTCTTATGAAAAGGAGCTTGGAATACTCAATTTAGAAAAAAAGATTTAATTATAAATTTATAATTTTTATTAGAATATTAGAATAGAAGCTAAAAAGTTGTACAGGGTTACGAAAGTGAATAAAACTACTCACCAAGATGTAATAGAAAACATTATGTATGTTTCAGCAAACAAAACGATTCAAAAAAGCATCTATTCATACAATTGTCCATTAAGTCATAATATTGAACAATAGAAGTGTTTCCAGATAACCTTTTTAAATATTTTTTTTTTTATAGCAGTGGAATGACAACAAAAAAAGAAACCACTTCTTTATAAATTTGCATGAAAATTATAGAAACAAAATATAGTATCTCTGTACAAATTTTGAGATTTGTATGGTAATTTGAAATAATTTAAACACCGTATATGCAAATATATTATTTTTAATTAAATTTTTGGAAACTTGATTTGTGGCCAAATAGAGGTCGGGAGAAAATGGTATTTCATAGACAAAAAAAAGAAGTATCCCATATTTATAAAAAGTATCTTGTTATTTATTACATAGTCACAAGTACATGTAAAGTGAATTCATTGCGTTTATTTCATTTTTCGAAAAGGTGTATGAATTATTTTTATTTCTGAAGAGGACAAGAAAGCCATTTGGAGAAGATGTGCAATATATTAGCGACTATAACTGAAAATGTCTCAAAGTGCATTTCAATTTGTATTAAGCATTTTTTGAAGTTAATTTAATGAATTGAATAACTAAATTTAATTTCGAATTTTTTTTGTGAAAGCGAACACTCAATTTGAATCACACTATTCAGTACTTTAAATATTAAGTCAGTTTCCCCTTACTAAAATACTTAATAAACTGATCTAACTCTATTTCTTCGTCTGTATTGTTTCTACAATTTAAATTTTTGTTCAGTAAGATTCTAATAAGATTTCAATTGAGGATGTTGCTCAAAACAACGTAATTTTCTAGGGCCTCTCTTTTATACACATTTTTTTTTTTTTGTGAAAGCGAACACCTATTTTAAATCACACTATTCTGTACTTCAAATATTGAGATAACTGGTGGCAGTTTCCCCTTACTAAAATACTTAATAAACTGATCTAACTCTATTTCTTCGTCTGTATTGTTTCTACAACTTAAATTTTTATTATTCAGTAAGATTTTAATAAGATTTTAATTGAGGATGTTGCTCAAAACAACGTAATTTTTCAGGGCCTTTCTTTTATACACATTCTTTAATATGTAAGTTATTTCTATTCATTAGTAAAATTTAATAACAGCAGTTAATTATGCATAAATTAGAATTGAAAACTTACGCCAGCTATGAGCAGAAAACTTACGAGAATTTTTCGATGTTGTTAA
Organism: Salticus scenicus; assembly: GCA_963930645.1. Lineage (NCBI taxonomy): Eukaryota > Metazoa > Arthropoda > Arachnida > Araneae > Salticidae > Salticus > Salticus scenicus. The sequence continues at coordinate 315,580,696 of OZ005652.1, read as the reverse complement.
TTAAATCGTTATGACATAATTAATATAAATGCCGTTTTCATACAAATAAATATAGGCAATAAAAGAAACATCATAACATACTACAGTTGCAATGGATTTTAAAACATTACTTTTCACAGAGCTACTCTAAATATTATTTATTTATTTTTATTTGCTATTGCGCCCTATTTTGAGTTCGGGACTAAACCTTCACTGAAGTGTATCAGGTATAACTTGTCCTTTACACTCATGAAGTTTAAATAGAAACCATCAAGTATTTATTTAGATATTCCACAGAACATCTAAATTCGAAATTATGTCCAATTACTTTTCTTCTTATAGTATGTATCAGTTATAAAACGTTACACACACACACACACACACACACACACACATATATATGATAAATTACCTTTATTTAAATATAATTGTTAGTAGTTCTTTTTTATTATTCAAACGTGGAAAGCTATAAGAAAATTTTTCAATGAAATTTTTAAAAGAAAAAGAAAGATGGTAATTCTCGGGAAAACGTTAATTATTAGGGATATTTAAGATTTATTTGGCTTTTAACTATCCTTTTTTTATTATTATTAATGTTAAAAATAAATTTACAAGCGATAAATTAGACAAAAAAATTTGTGCTCACTAGAATTAAAATTACTAAATATTGCAATTCATAAAATAACTGGATTATTTAATGACATTTAAAAATTACTCAAATCTAAAACAGATAATAAAAGGTCTTTTTAAAAAAATTATTTGACAAATGGTTAAGTGTTGCAATCAAAACGTAAATAATATTTATGCACTTTTTTCATTTAGATTTAAAAATCAAACTTAACACACCATTATTGTTTGCAACTTAACTGATATTTATTTGGTGACAGATATTATTTTCAAACATTTCAATTTTTTAAGCGTTTCTTTTTTTATATACAATTAAAATTAAAGTAATATTTTATTATTTTTTCATCTTTTTTCATTTTTAAATCAAAGTTAATAACTGTAAGCTGTTTTTTACTTAGTTCTAAATAAGAAATATTTTAAGTATTTCCAAATAAATATTATAGTAAAACAACAATTCTGTAGTAAGAAAATTAATTGTTAAAAAAAGAAAAAAAATGCATATTTTGTTTTTGAGTTCTTAAAAATTCATTAAAACAAAAGTTTAAGTAACTTCTTCAAACATTAATATTTGTATAAGGATTTTATCCTTTAAAATTTACCTTTTTATCATTTTTTTCCTTGCTAAGATATATTTTCGTTTGGATAAATATTGCTATGTCATTGTTTCCATACAATTTCTTTTCTTTCCTTAATCTTTTTAAGTATATATTTATTTTGTTAAAAAAAAAAGGAAAATAAAAGAATGATTATCTTAATAATTTATATAAGTTGCATTTATTTATATGTTGTTTAAAGTTTAATTCTAATTAATAAGCAAACACAGAGTTTGTGATGATAACTATACGAGTAATAAAATGTCTGAGGAAACGTTTTTGTTTAAAAGTTATTCTTTTTTTTTTTTTTTTTTTTTTTTTTTTTATTAAACTAAGAATGCTAAAAAAATAAAAATAAATAAATAAATAAATAAATGAAAAACGCAAAAACATGCTACTTTACATTTATCTGTAAACTGGGAACTTTTAAATCTAATCTAGTCATTTTCACTTCCTCTTACCCATACATGGTAGAGAAGAATTTGTTTTGGGGAAAAGGAAATTTTTGAAAATAAGTTTTTAATTTAATAACATGTTTCCATGTTCTCTGAAAGCAAAATCTCTTTGTTAACTCAAAAGTTTTTTTTTAGAAAAAGTTCAAATTTGTTATCCTAAATCGGACTACAAGTCAAGCTTGCAAATGTATAAGTTATGAATAAATAACCAAACAAGCAAAATTGGTAAATGCTGAGTAACAGAACAAATTGTTTCTGCGAGGTAACACCGTCGCCTACTATGTGGTGAACTGAGCTTCGATTCCTGCTGGAAAAAGTGAAGAATTTTATTTTTAGCGAGATTTTTCACAAAGTACTACACGGAAAAAATCTGTTGTGTACGGATATTTTCTGAATTTTTCGGTTACAGAGAAATTTTTTGAACGTACACTTCTCCAGAGTATACGGCCATTTTCTGGCAAGTTTACTACCAGAAAATTTCTGTAATATAATAGGATTATTATTATTATTTTTTTTAAATGTACTTAAGAAGTAATCAACCATTTGACAATTATTAATATGTTACTAATACATAAAAAAAATAAATAATTGCTAAATGATCGTACGTATATAAGTTTATATGAGTATTAGAAATATAAATGTGAAAATATAAATAAATTTCATAATATAAATAAATTTCATAATATAAATAAATGAGAATGAAAAATATGACTATATATAAACCCAATTTCATTATGAATTTATTTGAGTACCGTAATTAACTCTGGGGTGTAAAATCACTTTCAGGATTATACAGAATATTTAAAAGGTCTATTACAAATTTCTGTAAATTTCGGGTTTGTATTTAGCTTGTAGTTCATCTAAAAATTATATGCGGTAGTTACTTTTAAAATAGGATATGAATTTCATCCGGTTTAACACATACAGTTTAAAAGCATTTATAAATTCAGTCTGTCTGTAGATTTTTCTGAGCGCCTGCGCTCGTTCAGACTACCGTAAATGTACATGGAATGCACGGATCGTCCCTTTTTCATGCCATTTACAGGGAGGTGAATTGCTGCCTTTTCTGCAACCACTAATTTTACTCAGGAATTTTTATGGTATTTTTATAATAATGTGTCGTGAAGGAGTACGATAAAAATTATTGCATAAAAATAGTGGTTAAAAAGAAATTGAAACTTTTTCAATCCTGATTTTTTCTTTAAAAATAAATCATGGAGAATATGAATTTTTATAATTTATGGGAATTGCGTGATTTTTCTTCCTTGTTTAATAATTTGTGTAGAGGAGCAAAAAGTTATTTCGAAACAAATAGCTTATTATTTAGGTTAAAAAGAGCTTACTCCCATTTCTGAGATCAATATATTATTGATTCGTTAAATATTTTTGAAGTATTTGAAAATCTGATGACATTATGAAGAGGATAAAAAAATAATAATTACGTAATATGTAAATTAAGTAGAATGAGAAAATGTCAGTCAAGGAAAACTTATCCAGTAATTTGAAAATGAAATTTTTTTATTAATTCTTTTTGGGGGATTTTTAAAAGACATATTTTTGAAAGGAATTTATTTTTCAGTTCAGAAATTTTTTAAAACCTTATAAATATTTAAAACCTTATAATAAATAATTCGGATAACATTACAAGTTATCCACAAACACCGCTACTTGAAACCTAAGTGGAACTTCTGGAAGAGCCAACCTTAAATAATGGTAAAAAAAAAAAAAAAAAAAATTCTTGCAGTTATTTTTTGTAAGTTATGCTGATAATGCACAAAAACACAGATCAGCCACCAAAAACTAATTTATGTATTTAGGAGACCTCAAAAAGCGTAATTTAGTAAAAATCAATGTTAATGATTCGAGGTCAAATTAATATTCTGCCTACCATAGTAGAAAGTATTTATCAAACTAATAAGTAGCAGAAAGTAATTAACCTCTCTAAACAGGTTTTCTGGATTTGGTAAAATTTAGTAAAGAACTTCCATTAATTGTCAAAAGATAATAATATATTCGCCCAATTTCGGGCAGCCCTGTATATTGTCTATATACTACATATACATCACATACTGTTGTTAAATTCGGCATGATACTAAAACACAAAACACAACAAGAATTGCGTCTCTAGCACGCAGAGCTGCCAACCTAATCCGGCAAATTGTTAGTACCGCCCCTTTTTCTACACCACTTAATTTTTAGAGTATTTGTTTTTTTCATTCATCGTAAATATATTTGAAGAGAATTACTCTAAAAATTAAGTGGTGTAGGAAATGGGGCGGTACTAACAATTTGCCGGATTTGGTTGGCAGCTCTGAGCAAGTATAGTTAGCTCTAGTGCATGAGAAGTCTCTCGTTAAATATTTTTGAAGTATTTGAAAATCTGATGACATTATGAAGAGGATAAAAAAGTAATAATTACGTAATATGTAAATTAAGTAGAATGAGAAAATGTCAGTCAAGGAAAACTTATCCAGTAATTTGAAAATGAAATTTTTTTATTAACTCTTTTTGGGGGATTTTTAAAAGACATATTTTTGAAAGGAATTTATTTTTCAGTTCAGAAATTTTTTCGTCTTATGAGATTTGGAAAATAAGCTTATAGTGGCGGAAATAACTATGTTCCAATGGATATTGAAACCAGTTCACATTATTTTAAATTAAATCAAATGCCATTAGTCAAAATATTGTAAATTTCAGTTGCATAGATAACTCATTTTTCTTGGAAATTTTCCTTTAATGAAAATGTTAGTTTTAGTTTCGTTTATTAAGGAAAATGAAGTTTTATACAGGCGTTGACTAAAAATTTAATCAATATCAATTTTTTTTAAAGAAAATATTTCGATTTAAACAATTTGTCTTTTTATAAATGTGTTTAATTCTTCACACAATGAAAAAGAATAGTGGTAGAATTTTTAAACATCGTATAATTACACTGTGAAAAAAAAAAAAAATCTGTAAATTTGCCTGAATACTTATCTAAAATTTGTGTGTATTTAAGATAAATCTTAGTTAAAAGTAAGTAATCGACATTTTCAATCTTTATTCCGTATTTGTATAATTTTCCGATAAAAATTGAAAATGAATGTTTATACCTTTTAAAAAGCATTCTAAGTCGCAAATATGTTCTCGCTAATAATTATTTAAACTAATATTAGTCATTAAAACGAAAATATAAAACAGAATTTTTAACATCTCTGTTTATTTTTCTCTGTAATTTTACTTAAGATTTAAGATAAATGCTTACCAGTAGTTTTCTGTTGAAATTTATAACAACGTTAGAGCCCAAAATGTCCCCCCCCCCCCAAAAAAAAAAAAAAAAAAAAGGTGTTTAATTGTACAAAACGTCGATCTTTTTAAATACAGTATGGTCTAAAAGAGATCTGATACATTTTGCTACTGAAAAAAATCATAAAATGATGAATATAGAAACAAAACTATAGCATTGATGTATAAATTAAATTATATGTATTTTAATAGTTGAATTCTTTGCATAAATTTTTTTTATTCCGTTTGAATGAAGTAAATCACCACAATGTACGCATATGAGACTCTAGAAAATCTCATTTATAACATGGAATGCATAGAGACACCCCTAAAGTTAATATGTGATGATGACTTATGCAAGACCGCGCCACTGGTCCTTTCTTTTTCACTGTAAAAATACTCATATCTATCATTTAATCAGACAATTAATTTGACGAATTTAAATTTTTGCAGTGCAGCAGCACGAAGTAATTTAGCTACACGTATTTTTGCAACAAGATTACGTACCGCCTCATTGTCGTACCGCCATTAGTAGTTATTTCAGTGACCACTTTAGTTGTAGATGGATTGGGCAAGATGGCCCGATTCCTTCGTTAGATTTATGGCCTAATATAACCTCTTTTTTTTTTCTTTTTTTTCTAAATGGCGTACGGGGGACATTGTTTACTTGAAGAAAGAGTGTCGAACATTGAATGAGAGAGAGAAAGAGAGAGAAAGACACGGAGAATTACACATGTATTTTCCGTACGGCAAAGAACACACCCGTGGAAGTTCATTCACAAGAGCCATAGAACTTTTTGAAACCATCTAACCATTAAAGTTTTTAATTTAAATCTTTCTTCATTAATTTAGGCATTATTAAACATCAAAATGTGTCAGATATTTTATAGATCAAAGTGTCGGATATTTTATTTTTCTCAGTATTATTAATATTGGCTGTCTGTTACTGAATTCTGAGCCATTTTTTTAATTTGTTATATGCAAACTTTTAGGGAAAAGACTAGTACAAAAAAGATGATATATAGAAGCACGAGTAGCGGAGATTGAAAAATGTAAATGCAATAATAAATAAATAAATAAATAAACATTTAACACTCAAATGTATTGTACGCAGATCATTGTAAGCACATTCAAAGCAAACTATATATGGTTTATCTGATTTAAAACTACAAAATAAACAATAATTAAGCTGACAAAAAATTCGTACTGTTTTAGTTATTTTGATCTCATTCAAAACCTGATTGCTTAAATTCTTTTTAGTTCAAGATATTAATAGCAGAAGGTTGTTATGTACACCCCAAATACAAATCAAACCTATGTCGACATAAACAGCGTTTAGCGTTTTAAATTAGCCACTACTGGTACATTATTTTCTATTATCACTTTTATTACTTTCTTTTAATATTCAATAGAAGAAAGAATTGGATTAGTAATAATTTCAGACTTCCGATTCTTGATGGATTTACACGTTTTAAGAGTTCCAATACACGATTTGATAATTTTTTGAAAATATCTGTGTGTTTACATGTAGTTGCACTTTGACATAAATTCGTGCTGAACAACTTTTGGTGCAAATCACTCAATAGGTGACGCTGCTATACTGCAATTTCTCCCATTTAAGGGACGGCTATACCATAGATTTTATAGTGTATAATCGAACAAAAGTTGATATAAAACATTATGCTGATTCAGTTGGGTGCATATCGGCTGGTAAGGCAGGCGGCTATGCTTAAATTTTTTGCATCAAAAGGAAAGGCTATATCTCGGATTGTATTGTATACATTTTCATCACTTATATATTCCATAACTTGGTATGTGAGAGAGACATTATGAAATATTATGCTGATTCAATTTAGTGCATATTGCGCGTTCTTCTGCATTTTATCTCATGAATTAGAGAGCTATATGGCAACTTCTATGACATATAAATGACAAATAAAAACTTGACAAGTGAGATAACCATTCAGAAAAAAAAATGCTTATTTAAGTTAGGTGTATACCTGCCGACAGGAGGCGTTGCGATTAGTAACCTTTAGTGACTTCCATATGGCTACATCACAGCATCTGTTGATTAAAATTGCACTCAACTCCATGTGTAAAATAAATATTGTGTGAAGATATGATTAAACTTCTGTTCGTCTTAAACAGTAAGTTGCTCTTTTATATAGAATGATAAAGGAGAAAATTTTGTGATGGCCACAACATATTAGTGTTTTATGTAAGCTTGAATATAAAGTTTCGCCTAATAAAAATTTACACAGTATGAATATTAATAGGATTTTATTAAGTAAAAATACATCTAACGAGATTGTCAGTCATTACTTGATAGATTAAAAACTAACTCATGTTAACATGAAAATGAATAGTCACAATTGGCACATTTAATAACCTTCAGGTTTTCTTGTTTAAAGAAACTTTAATTATAGAAAGAGTTGTACATTTTTCATTAAATAAGCAGTATTATTACACAATTGAACAATCAAGTAAAGAAGTCAAATGTTTCTACCTCCAGCTTTGAAGTTAACTGGCTGCCAATTGTCAAGTAATTTAAAATCTATTCCTCTGGGTTTTAATGAATCTGAATGCGGCGAAGAATAGTTTTAATTAAAATAAAACTTTTCAATGATCTGCAGTTAAGATATTTAAATAGCTGGTATTTGAAATTAATGTATTTTTTATGTAAATGTCAAAGTTGTACATGAAAAATAATCTTAATTTACTGATACAAAAACTTATATGTCTTTTGTTTTTTGTACTAGACAAATGAATATTTTTATTAAAAACAAGAATGAACGCCTTTTGCACTTGAAGAAAACTTAAAATATATTATATTCGATAATACTGATGTTATATATGTATATACACAGAAAATTCATGTACGTATATGTAAATCTATGTTAAATTTCAGTTTAAACAAACTATACAAGGATACTTTTGCTTATTATAAAATACATTTTTAAAAATATTGTTCTCAAAATTAAAATAAATAATTATTTGATTTAGCACTAAATATAGCTACTGTAGACAATTTTAAAGTAATTTTCAATGATTAATTTTAGTGATTATTTTCATTTTCAGCGATGGAACAAAATTTGAAATATTTTTCGAACTATTGTTAAATCTTTTTATTTGTGAAAGAGTGCTATGATTTTATGTAAGAGGGAGTAATTTCTTTTTTTTTTTGTGTGTGTGTGAATGTTGAAAAAAAAAAAAAAAAAAGAAAAAGAAAAGCCATGTTAACGTATTACAGATAAGAAAAAGGTAAGGCTCCTATATATAAGAGCTGGCGTATCAGGCATTTTGTTGCCTTAGGGTTGCCACATGTATCCAGCGCGTTTCTCCAATAAACAAACGATAAACATTTTTTTTTTTTTTTATCGTCTTACATTACTTTAGAGTAACTTGTTTTATTATATTTCATAATTTTAGCTAAGTAAACTATGATATGGAAGTTTGTTTAGCGATAAACTGTTCAAGAAGTTAATATAAAGTGTTCACAGACCTTCTATTACTGTGTATTTGAGTTTTGGCGTCATTTTGTAAAAGAAACAGAAACCGCCCGAACAACACATCGTACATTCATAGAATATTCTCAGAATAAAATGACTTCCTCAGAATGTACTGTGAAAAAAATATGTTTTTAGGAATACTATTGTTGCTTATTGCTCTTATCTTGTCCGGATTAGCTTCAGATCAAGACTTCTTAAAATCATTAGGGAAGCGATAAGGACGCCAAGCGGGAATGCTGTCCTCTTCTGTCCTCCCGTAATTATTTTGAATGTAGCATTAATAAATAATTGTTTAAATACTTAAAGTTTGTTTCAACTGCGCAAAATTTGGTGAATTAACACTTAAAAATTCATTGATATAAAATAAAATCTTTGTATTTAATTTGCCGAAAATTCACTGACTTCTTGAAAAACTGTGTGAGAAAAATTGGTATTTAAAATATTATTAACAGACAACTCTAAACTATTCATTAGCCTTATATTAATCTCTATGTATTTTTCTGTTATAAAAGCGACTATGTTTCAGATCACAATATTTAGATCGCATGAGTCAAAACAGTTTATATGATCAGTGTTTAAGATTCATGAAAAGTAATTTGTTCATTTTTTTAAACGGGACACAATTTTCAATTTACCATCGTGTGCGTTTAATGCTATCCCGTAATTATTTAATGTAGCATTAATAAAAAATTGTTTAAATACATAAAGTTTTTTTCAACTGCGCAAAGTTTGGTAAATTAACACTTATAAATTCATTGATATAAAATAAAATCTTTGTATTTACTTTGTCGAAAATTCACTGACTTCTTGAAAAACTGTGTGAGAACAATTGTTATTTAAAATATTATTAACAGACAACTCTGAACTAATTATTAACATGATAATAGTCTCTAGGTATTTTTCTGTTATAACGGCGACTATGTTTCAGATCACAATATTTAGATCGCATGAGTCAAAACAGTTCATATGATCGGTGTTTAAGATTCATGAAAAATAATTTGTTTATTTTTTCGAACGGGACACAATTTTTAATTTATCATCGAATGAGTTTAATGCTATCCCGTAATTATTTTGAATGTAGCATTAATAAATAATTGTTTAAATACTTAAAGTTTGTTTCAACTGCGCCAAATTTGGTAAATTAACACTTATAAATCAATATATATCTTATATCTTATATATATATAAATGTGAATGCCCGTGAATTTATTTGACTGAGTTTCACGCCAAAACTGCTCGACGGATTTCGATGAAATTTGTAATGGAGATAGCTTATACCCTAACTTAAAAAGTTGGCTACCTTTTATTCCGAAAAAAAATTTGTTTTTGCGATTTTTATGCATAAAATAGCAATTTTGTAAGCTAATAATAGCAAAAAATTAGCCATTTATATTTTTCCATAATTTAATTGTTGCCAAAAAAAAAAAAAAAAAGAATTTATTTATTTTTTTCAACAGGAAAATAAATACATTTATCTAAATGTGAACGATAAAAAATTATTAAAAAAAATTATGCATCTCACAAAAATTGACGTCATTTTTAATTAAAAATTTCTTTTACACATTGATAAAGTGCTAATACGCAAGCGAAGTGATGACGTCACTGGCCGTTCGTGGATGCACGAAAAATATTTCTTATGTTAAAAGTCCATTGGATTTTTTGTAAAAAATTATCAAAAATCGCGGGAAATTATTTTCCGATTTTAATCCCCATATTTAGGTATCCGCGTTTGTAATGATCGATAGATGGCGCTCTCTGAACTGCAGTTGTTTGTAAATATAATAGCCACGTGGATTCATTATTGTTCTTTCTCGGCCATTACATCATGGAAAATCGATTGCATAATATGATGATATGCAGTGGTGTGATAATTTCACCTTAGCCCACCAGAGGACGAGCATTTCAATACAATCGCGGATAGGTATGTATTAATTATCATGTCCATGCGTTAGATTAAGTTATTTTTGTTGTAAAATTGACAAAATTTGAATTTTTAATTTCAAAACTCTAGGGGGAAAAAATGGCAAATTTCCATATTCGATTGAAAACACAAGCATTTCATTTCAAAAGATGATATTTACACAATAAATATCCAACTAATATACTAATTAAAAGGAAAATGATAAATATTCTATCATAATTTGAAGTCAAATTTGTTTTCAAATGTCTAAATAAAATATCTGATATAAGATACTAATATGTTGCAGCGGAATAGATTTGATATCGGTCATCCTTAGCAGAAAAAAAAAAAAAATATCGCCAAATTATTTGGCGAACATAATTTAATTCCTTTCAAAAATCATGGTTATTTTAACAACTTATATTAAGAGAGTAATGAATAATATGAAACAATATTTCGTACAATGCATATTACGAAAATATACATCTGGCATGCATATTTTCGTATTACGTTTTCGATCACCAAATACAATAAGCGCCAAGAACGACAGAGTTTTGAAATTCAAAATTAAAATTTTGTCAATTTGACAGCAAAATAACTCAATCTAACACATGCACATGATAACTAATCTATACTAATACTATAAATGCGAAAGTTTGGATGGATGTTTGTTACTCAATCACGCCACAATGGATAAACGGATCTGGATGAAATTTTGTACAGAGATAGATAATAGTCTGGAATAAGACATAGGCTACTATTTATACCTGGAAAAATGTAAATTTTTAATTAATCTTCTATATAATATAGATATTTCTTCTATAATAAAACTTTAAAATAATTTATTTTAATTTTTAATTGTTGCCAAAGAATATTTCAAAAATATATAAAGCGAATAATAAAAAGAAAAAATAATAAATATTAAATTTGCTTAGGCACATGACAACATAACGTCATTATCAAAATATAATAATAAGAAAATGAAAGCTAATTCAGATCTGTAATAAAGAGCTTTATTAGTTGATAATCCTGGGTATATTTTCAAATTTAATACTGAAGTAGATAGGACATTTTACGCCAAGGACTCTATTTTTGTGACAGCAACCTTAAGCCAAGTAGTCCATAAAAAATATAAACAAATCTGTACATATAAAAGAGTAAACTCACTGATTCACTGACTCAACACTGCCATGACGATTCTGTGGGAAAAAGGGTCACAAATTTTAGTGACCAGGTTGGTTTTCGGAGCCTGACCCCCAACTAAGACGGAACTTTGCAAAATACCCCCCTCCCTGTCCCCATTGGGAGGCAGAAGGCTTAACTCGGCTCCAAATTACTTAACGGTGAAGAAATTGCAGATGGAAAGACCAGACTTGAGTACAAAAAAATTATTTTCTGCGATTTTGGAATTTTGGATTTTTAAGGGGGGGAGGGAAGGGAAAAGGTTTTAGAAGAAGGGAACTCAACACACGAGGAAATCGAACTGAACACACACTACAAAGGGATTTTATGAAATTCCACCCTACCGCCCTTTGGAGAATGGGGGAAAAAACATGTTTTCATGCGTAACGCTGTACTAAATTACCTAAGGTTGAAAATTTTTTATGTAAGGGACGATTATATGTATCTAACTCATAGTATGAAGAGATTTTGCGAAATTCCCTCCTCCTTCCCTCCTTTAAGAACGGGGGGAGAGATTAAAAAAAAAAAAAAGTTTTAAAGCATAGCTCAGCTTTAAATAATTTCAGGATCTCAATTTTTTGATGTGTCGGTTAGGTATGTGTATGCAACATGCAATATAAAGTAATTTTGGAAATTTACCCCCCCCCCTTCCTCTTGGGGCGGGCGGGGCAAAAACCACATTTTGAAGCTTAAATCCGTCCAAATTACCTAAGAATGGCGAATTTTGGTGTGTGGGTGTTAATTAAGTGTGCGAAATATGCACTTTGATGAGATTTTGTAAAATTTTCAACTGTAACCGCGAGGGTGGGGGAGTAAAAAGCAGGTAAGGGACTGCTGAAGGCATTGGGGGTCCAGACTCGACTGTGACGAGCGGGAATACCGCGACAGAAAGTAGCAGGAACTTAAAATTAGATTTTGACGGATTTGAATGATTTTTTTTTTTTTTTTTTTTTTTTTTAAGATATTTTATTATTATTAATGATATGCTGTTTTGGGGATTCATTTCAATATAATGACCAGCGAAGCGGGCAAAGCCTGCTAGTATATTATAAATGTGAATGTCTGTGAATTTATATGACTGAGTTTCACGCCAAAACTGCTCGACGGATTTCGATGAAATTTGTAATGGAGATAGCTTATACCCTAACTTACAAAGTTGGCTGCCTTTTATTCCGAAAAAAACTTTGTTTTTGTGATTTTTATGCATAAAATAGCAATTTTGTAAGCTAATAATAGCAAAAAAATTGTCATTTAAATTTTCTGCATCATTTAATTGTTGCCAAAAGAAAAAAAAAAAGAAAAAAAATACGAGTTTATTTTTTTTTCCAACAGGAAAATAAATACATTTATCTAAACGTGAACAAGAAAAAATAAATATTAAATAAATTATGCATCTCACAAAAATTTACGTCATTTTTTATTTAAAATTTCTTTTACACATTGATAAAGTGCTAATATAGTTTACGATGCTAATATATGTTGTACTAAAATCAGTTTTAGTTATAGATCCTCCTGGGTGATTTTTTAAATTGTTGCGTTGAGCGTTGAAGTACACCGAACATTTTTCGCCAAGAGGTTTAATTTAGCAACAGCGATTTTAATCGAGGTAGTTCAAGAAAAATATAAAATTTATAAAATATTAGAAAACGAAAAAAATAAACTGAAATAGTAGTCACATAAATGATCTATTTTTATCTGAGTAGATAATTTTATAGAAAAAAAAGTGCAGTTTTAGAAATAGAAAATTTATTTTATCAAGCACTATTTTAAACCTAAAAACCATTAATAAAATAAACAGAATATGAAGGGTTCTTATATGTTAACGAAAAGGTGTCCGATAAAACGCTTTCTATTTTTATGCAAGAAATTATACAAAAAAAAAAAAAAAAAAAAAAATCGCTAATATGGCGACGAAAATTCAAAAGCCGCCAAGGGAGAGATATAATAAAGTTGTGTAGCACGATAATGTTTACTTATTTTTATTTTTATTTATTTTTTTTTTATATATACCAGTCACTACGCTAGTTTAACATACAAATAAATGAGCTGCAGTGTGTGACTGCACTTGCACGCTGTCGGGCAGAAGTATTTGATTAATTCAAATTAATATTTAAATAACTAAATAAAGATATGTTTAATAGAAAGCATAGTCTTGGCGATAAACTTGGCGAGTGGGCGACCAAATTTGGTGAAAAATGGTAGTTTAGGGTTTCCGATGTTTCGAAGCTCTCCGACACACGGGAACATAGACCTTGAGCTTACCAAGGGATTCTCGATGGAGTCATCTCCAAGCCCCATCGCCAAAAGTTATAAGTAGGTGTGAGTTGATTTTTGCGAAAGAGTATGTAGTCACTGCGATCCAGAGTTATTCAGAGACCTATTCTGAGTCATTGCCCTTTAAGGATTGAGCTCTAAGCGACTGGACATTTTTCGTGAGTGAGCGAAAATTTTTGCTCTGGTGTAGTTGATGTTATTTGCTTTACTCCTGTGGAGCAAGTGACTATTTTTTGGACTGTCCCAGAACATTCATCGAATAATGACTTATACCGTACGAGTAACAACTTCAACTGTTTCCAGAATATTTGAAGAATTAACACCAGCTATAGGACTGTTTTCGAAAATATTTGTTTTAATAATAGATTTGTTGTACAGATTCGAGAAGTTCAAAAAATGTTTGATATTGCCAAGGAGGTCCCATACTAAAGCTGTGACGAAAATAGTCGCCAATCGAAATATATTCAGTTACAAAGAAATCATTTAAATATAGTGCCCAGCAAAGCGGGCAAAGCCTGCTAATGTATATATATATATATATATATATATATATATATAATCTCTGTATTTATTTTGTTTAAAATTCGATGACTTCTTGAAAAATTGAGTGAGAACAAATGTTATTTAAAATATTTTTAACAGACAACTCTGAACTAATCATTAACATGATAATAGTCTCTAGGTATTTCATTGTCATAACTGCGACTATGTTTCGGATCACAATTTTTAGATCGCATGAGTCAAAACAGTTCATATGATCAATGTTTAAGATTCATGAAAACTAATTTGTTTACTTTTTCGAACGGGGGACAATTTTTAATTTATCATCGAGTGTGTTTAATGCTATCCCGTAATTATTTTGAATGTAGATTTAATAAATGTAAAATTACATCTCATATAGAGACATCATAACCACACGCGTATTTGTAGAAAACCACAATTTTTATAAAAGAATTCACTGTAAAACATTTATAAAACGATGCATTTAATTAAAATCATTAAAATTACATCGTGTCAAGGCCTTTCGCCCAGAACATCAGGGCATCATCAGGACAGAGCCATTTTAACTAGAAGTACAGTAACATTTGATTTATATATACAAAAAAACCATATTACGGTTACAGTTATTATACATGAAATAGATGAAACAGTTGAACACAGATCAATCACAAATGAAACAGTCTGAAAGCGTAGAGTCCAGCTTCACTTGGTTTACTATGGAGACACTCTTTTTTGTGGAACAGTTGAGGCCATGCATTAATTTGTGCTGAGGAACCTGCATTAATTTAGATCTTTACAAGAAAAAGTAGAAAGACTTGTTTTAAAAGCCGCAACCGTTAAGTCTCTTTAATGGAGAACTCTTTGGGTAGAATAGTAGAGGAAAACTTGCAATAACTGTAGTTCTTGGACCATTTTCATTAAGGAGAGGCTGGACTAGCATAAAGAGTAAAAAATGCAGATTAAAAAAACTTTCTCTGTTAACAATCATTAAGACCAAGATACTGTTGAAGGAAATTATATTAAATATGTGGTTGTATTAGAAAGTACCATATTTTAGGAAGAAACGCAGCATCTTTAAAATTTATTGAGTTATATTTAATTATATTCACAGCTTCCGAAACTGTTAATTTTGAACTAATTGGTGGAGAGAAGATGATTTCTGCTTGGTCCCAAAGAGGTGAAGGTGAGGTTTCATAAATAAAACTGACTAAGGCTGAACTCTTTCCTTCTTTGACGTTGCGAATATGCTCTTGAATTCTTTTGTTTAAAGTTCTTTTGGTTTGTCCGATATAAAAGAAAACATCCTGAATAAGTTTTAGTGGAATTTTATTCCCCCCCCCTCTCCCAGTGGGTCTAGTTAAATCACGATCATTTAAGCTTAGACGTTTAATAGTTAAAGGAGAACTAAAAGGAATTAGTATATTGAATTTTCGAAAAATATAATGTTTTAAATAAGTAGTTTAAATACTTAAAATTCAACTGCACAAAACTTAGTGAATCAACACTTGTAAGCTAAAAAGCGAGCAAGAGAGACAATAAGAAAAATATAAGGTAATCTATTTCAATTCATATGATTAATAATTTGTGATCCGAAACCAAGAATCCTGTTTTTAATTGCTTCATTCAAAAATTCTGAAGAAAAACATGGTCTGCTTTCAAATAGAAACGTACCAATATTTATATTGACCGTAAATATTTTTAAAAGAAGCGGGAATTAAGCCTGCTAATTAAACAAATTTAAATAAACACAATATCTCTTTCGCATAAACATTCTGTAACTTTTTTCGCTGCTACAGAATAATTATAGAGAGGTCTTTTCTTTTCTTTTCTTTTTTTATGTATTTAAAACTAAAACAAAGATAGATTTTTTTGTACGGATAAAAATATTATGTCGGAGATAAAGCATTAAAAAAAAAAAAATCTTTTCAAAAGAAACAGTTGAAATTTAACAGTTTTTTTTTAAACTGTCAAAAACAGCTTAGCAACGAGAAATTATTGCTTATCACACACCATTAGAAAATAAATGATTATTCTTTAAGTATTAACATCAGTGAGTCAGTTTTATCGTTAACTTTTTTAAAAACGTCATGAATAATGGGTTTTAAAATTTAAAAATGAACTTTCATGAAAGTGATTGCTTGATGTATATTATGGATTATTTATGGCTTAATAAACACACACACACACACACACGAAAAAAAAAAAAAAAACAAAAAAAAAACGCGATGTTTTTTATATGCATTAAGTGGCACAGTCTAAGTGGTTTCTTTCTGGCAATAGTATGGATTTCGAATATACATTTCTGTCGTCATAGGTTTTTTTCAGTATTATTTATTTTTAAGGAACAGAAAATAAGAAGAGAAAAAGTGAAAAATGTGATTTATTATCTGTAAAGAGAGTGTCACAGATTTCTGTAAACAATACATAAGTATTTTTGTTGAAAAATAATGTTACAGATAGTAAATAATATTATAAAATAACTTCTTTACCATGGCTTAAAAAACTCAAATTGATTATTTCACACTAAAGTTTTCAAATATAGAAAAAAATTACATTCAAGAGATAAGGAAAGGAGTTTTTAATTTTAAATATGAAGAAAAAAAAATCTACAAATATATAAAGATAGAAAGCCACCTAGATATAAAGATAGATATTTTATTTCCGGATGACAGATGATGTGAAATATTTTCGGGCTGCTATTTGTTGCCTGAGTTTCATTTTTCAATCCAGTCATACATTTGACTGATAATTAACAACAACTGATTATAAATTTACAAGGAGTGATACAAGGGAAAATTTGAAATTAAAACGTAGTAATATACCTTACACTGGTTTGAAATATTGTTGATATGACAATTGTATTTTGTTAAAATAAAAATAAGAATAAAAATGCTATTTTTTTAATATTTGATAATTATAATTATGTATTTATCATCAGATATGTAACTTGTAACTCAGCTTTGTCTTTGTTATTGCATTCCATAAAAAATTAAAATATACATAACTGATAAAGTTAATTGATTAAATAATAAGATTTTTACATAACAAATAAAGAAAAAAAAATCCTAAAAAATGTCCAGAAAGTCATAAAACAAAACAATTAACTGATGTTATTCAATAGCATCCACCCCCCCACGCCAATATATATATATATATATATATATATATTGGCGGGGTTATATATTCCTTACACACACACACACATATATATATATATATATATATACACATGTAAGGAATTGCTTATACAGAAGATCATTAGACTGTCACTTCATATTAAGATAGTTCACTCAATAAATATTCCAAAATAGTTTATGCAGTCGCTTTATTGAAGACACTTAGGCATTCTACAGGTTATTAACAGTCAATTAGTCTGAGCACGTTGACATATACATCCGTAGACGAGTCAAGCCGAAACTGTCCCGTTAACAACGGAACCGTACCCAATTCCCCTCCTGGGGCTGTTAAATTAACTTTTATTGACGTGGATTAATTAAGCAAAATCTTGCATGAAAAAGGCGCCGATTTTCGTGTGCTCCCGCTTAAATATGACTATTTTGGGGCGAAGCCAAACTCCTAAGATTAATTCTTATTGGATAATTAATTGAGCTAAAATCTCGCCTACATCATCATTGGTCTCGCCTACATTATCATTGGTTGACACGGACATCTGGGATTTAGTATTTCGCGATGTTTTGCCGCTTATTTCGAGAATTGCATAATTTAGATAATATATATATATATACAGGGTGCGGCTGCTATTTGAGAACACACGTTATAAATGATACAATCCCCTGTATATCATCTTTAAACAACCATTTTTGTTACAGATAAATATGGCAGAACCTATTCTAACTCAGGATAGGAAAAAGCCCGCTGTTAACGTCTCCTTGGCTGCAGGATATTCCGTTTCTGAAATAGCTGCATTTCTGAAAGTCGCCCGATCATTCGTTTTCAGAGTTCAGAGAGAACTGAGGGTTGCCAATGCCAATGTGACAACTGTTTTGCACAGGAAACATCATTGCCAGGTCTCAGACATTCCCAGGACACCTAAATTCATCAATTCTGTTCAAGCTGCTAACGAAGAGGACCGTGGAAAGTCCACAGGGATACTCAGCTGAAATCTACCGGTCAACGAGGTCACAATTCCACGTGTGGTTAATGAAGACATCTGTTATAAGTCGTATGTAGTGCGGAGAGGACAGTTCATGTCCGAGAAAACCAGAGAGAATAGAGTAATCAGAGCAAAGAGCATCTTAAAGAAGCTGAAACATCAGGAACAGACAGAAACACACTGGGTTTTTTCGGACAAAAAAAACTTCGTCCAGGACCAGAAAATCAACCGGGTAAATAATCTTTGGCTGTGTTAAAGACAAGAGGAAATTCCCACTCTCATGCACACTAAATTTCCTGAGTCTGTTATGGCCTTAGGGATCGTGAGGAATGAAGGTGACGTCATGCCTCCACATTTCTTTTTACAACGTGCCAGAATCAACGCAGTTACTTGTACCGATGTGTTGAACACGGTAGTGAAGCGCTGTATCATTGCTCTAGCCCGTGGCAGGCCATATGTTTTAGGGCAGGACATTGCGCCAACCGATATGGCCCATTCAACACAAGAGTGAATGGTAAACAATTTTCATGATCACATCACTCCACGCATGTGGCCCCCTAGCTCACCTTATGTTAACTCTTTGGACTATTACGCTTGGGGCGTTGTTTAAAGGGTCTCTAATAAGTACCCACATAACACCGTTGGTGTCTCCACACAGCTATTGTGGATGCCATGACAAATATTCCCAGTGTCCACCTCATTTCTGCTTGCGGACGGTTTCAACAGCGTGTTGAGGTTGTTATTGCAGCTGATGTTGGATTTATTGAATGATGTCGTGAATTAGGTCCTACTTCTTGTGTACACACCGTTCCATGTTCATTAAATGATATATCTAAAGTGGTTGCTCCCTTTTTCTACGGACGATACTTTGTTCTCAAATAGCTGCCGCACCCTGTATATATATATATATATATATATATATATATATATTAGGTGTACAAATTAATTCGGTCCGTTTTCGAAAGATGGCGCTAGCTGCCACAAATGCTAGGCTATGACAGCTGTTTTCGGTGGTTTTAGAGAGGTTATATATTTGTTAAGAATCTTCAGTCTTCAGTGTACAACTCTTTCTCTTGCTTGAAATAGCCTGATCAGCATTGCATTAAACATGTCAGGTTTGAAGTCAATAAGCAGCATTTGCGGGAAGCGTTGATTTTTTTCTTTCATTAGAAGAAAAGTGCCGCCGAAGCGCATCGAACGCTCGTAGAAGTATACGGCGATAGTGCTCCGACTGACAAAACATGCAGGAAATGGTTTCGACGATTTAAAGATGGAGATTTTAGCGTTGATGACAGGCGTCGCTCTGGACAACCGAAAAAATTTGAAGATAATTAATTAGAGGAATTACTGAATGAAGATCCGACTCAAACACAAGAACAGCTTGCAGAACAACTGGAAGTGACTCAGCAAGCAATATCGGTGAGACTAAAAACGATGGGAATGATCCAAAAAGAAGGAACATGGGTTCCTTATGAACTGAAACCCAGAGACGTTGAAAGGCGATTACGCTAACCCGGTGATACAATACTTGGAGACGCTAAAGTGGGACTCCTACCGCACCCGCCGTATTCTCCGGACATCGCCCCTTCCGACTACTGGTTGTTCCGACGAATGCAGAATGATCTGACCGGTCAGCGGTTCACTTCTTACGAAGAAATACAAAAATGGCTCGAAACATGGATGAGCGAAAGAGATGAGTTGTTTTATCGAGATGGAATCAGACGATTGCCGGAGAGATGGGAAAAAATAGTAGAAAATAATGGACAATACTTTGAATAATGTATTTTTTGTTTTGGTTTAATAATAAATACTTTTTTTATTGCTAAAAAACGGACCGAATTAATTTGTACACCTAATATATCAGAAAATTTTAGAGTTATTTATAATTAGTAATAATCTTATTTTATTTGTAAGTATTAACATTCAGAAATTTATTTTATGAAATCCAACATTTGTGACGGCTGTAAACTTATGACGTACAACGTTTATAGTTCGTAACGACGTAATAACGCAATAAAAGGGATTTATTTATTATTATGTAGTATGTTTCCCACCTATTTTAGCAATTAAGCTGAATTATATCCGCAAATATTGTTTTTATTTATTAGTTATCCTATGATTATTGTACAGAGTGATTATAATTAAAGTTGCGATTTCGAAGTGCTCTAACTTTTAAACTACCGTTCAGACGGACTTGGTATTTTACCAGAACAATGGGGAGGCAATAAAATTTTGTTTAGCGAAGGAAAAAAAAAAGTTCCAAAATGTGCTGTTAGATGGCACTGTCACTGTAACATTAGGGGAAAGGCCTAAATAGATTCATTAAATGCAGGTATGTTGTTAACCTAAAGGAAAAAATAGACTCCAGGGGTTTATGACAAATTTTTAGCGAAAAAACAAGAATACGTATATACAGCGAAAACAGTGGTAGAGACAAGAAGACAAGTGGATCTTCATGAAACAAACACCTTACGGATGATTAATCAAACACGTTATTAAATATGCCCTCGCCTTGTTCTGCTACGAGTTGGAAGCGCAAAACGACATGTTCCACAAAATATCTAAGATTGTCTGTGCTAATACTTTGATTGTGGTGCTCGATTCTTTCCTTCAAATCGACCAAATTCGCAATCTAATCAACATTCCAAACAACATTTTTCAGGTATTACTAAAGGCAGAAATGACACGGGTTTAAGTCAGGGGAACGTGTCTGCGGAATGCAAGTCATGTCTTAGTAATTTCCATACCTCCAAGACAGCAGTATGATTCCTAACATCTCCATCAGTCATTAAATTTTGGAATTATCTTTTTCCGTCGTCAATTCCATACCATCATAATTGTTCTGGTAAAATATAAGTCATTCTGACCGGTAGCTTTAATGCTATAGCATTTTGAAATCGTAACGTTATCACCCTGCATTATTCGTTCTTACGAAAATACTTTAAGATACAAAATTCGTATCAAGTATAATTGTTGGAGTTAGAGAACGGACTTTGTTATTTTTGCAACGGTTTGCATTTCTTTCCTGCAACAAATTCGCTGTTGCCGTAAAGGTAGATTTACAGTCTAAGTAGAAAAGTAACAGTCCATTCACTTCTATTAAGGCCATGCTTGGCGACAAACTTGGTGACTTAGGCAAAAAGTATTCATTTTTGCGACCAATTTGGATAGATATGCACTGTAAACGTAAATGTCTTAAATTCAGTTTTAAAAGTGTCTTTAAATGAATGGTCATTTTTTAAGCGAAAAAAAATGTCTTACTTTTTAAGACACCTTTTTGCATCAGAAACTAAGATATTGCAAGTGTCTTAAAACGCCTCCATGTTTTAGGCTTAAAAACATAGCCATATTAGGCTTAAAAATATTACCGTTTTTAAGGCTTTTCAATAAATGTATAAATAAATAAATATGGCGTGCGATTATGTTTTTCTGTTAAAAATATATTTTAGAATTATTTAGAGCATTAATGAAATATTTATATAAAAAAAGAAAGAAAAAAAAAAAGTCCCATTTTCCGTCGTTGGGATTCGAACTCACGCTGTCTAAGGAAACCGAAACCTCACGCCAAGCATCGTCGGGGTGATCGGAGTGAAGTATTTACCAATCACGCTACCGTCGAATACGTGTGTTTATGATATAATATACTGCAGTATTCGTAAAACTAATCGCGGTGTTATGTTTTATTTCTAGTTTTTTGTCATAAAACTATTGATAGTACGGTATCTTAAACTTAATAAATATTATCTTAAATTTCATATTTAGAGTACCAGAATTTTTTAATAATGCATAACAAGTCTGTGAAGGTTTTATCCCTCGATGATAACGATTTCTTTCCTTAAAGTGATATTTAAATAAAAACGAACTGTAATCATGTATACAGGAAAATTTGTAGTTTTACATTTAGATGTAAGTGAATTTTTGAAAGAAAAAAGTTTTTAAATGAATAATAATACGAAGACAGAAAGAAAAAAAAATGACCAAATTATTCATGATTGTTCACTTATAAATTCGCTTTCTTCTCTACAAATTACTTGCTACATCCGTCTTCACACTTTTTCTTTCAATATAAGAAAGCTTTGAAGACAAAGATTTTTTTTTTTTTTTTTTTTTTTTTTTTTTAAACAAAATAAGCTTTGTGTCTAAGTATGTTGTTTATTAATTGTGTTAAAGATAATGGCATACAAATATCATTCACATCCCTAGAGTAAGTATTATTCTATAAAAATATAATTTTATAAAGCTAACATAATTTAAGTAGTTTAACTGCTTATTATATAAAATAATAATATATTTATTGAATGTGGAAAGAAGTAGGATAAGCATATTTTCTTAAAGTAGATTCCATATGAAAACATTTCTAAGTAATGCAAGTGTCTGAAAATTCAAACGCGTTTTGCTGTCTGAAAATTCGCGTATTTACGTGTTTCAGACATTTTTGTGTCTGAATTGATATTTCAGACATATTTCTGTCTTAAATTAAAATATCTATAACGTCTAAGGTACATTTTAAGAAATTTTCGTGTCTTAAATGCCGTTTTAGTTGTTTTTATGTCTTACTTCAAGAACCTTTTATTTGCAGTGTGGTAGTTTAAAGGTGTCAGTATTTCGAAGCTCTATCTTAAATAGAAGACGAGTTCTGGATGTTTCCACTGGATTTTCATTTGAGCAAAGAATCGAACAGTATCTGCACTAAATTACAGCCACCAGGAATATAGATATGAGCATATTGACTCCCGGGTTTCAGCTGTGTTTTGTGAGCTGCTTTAAGCGACCGTCTTTCAGAGACTATGCTCCAAGCGATTGATCGTTTTTTGAAATAATCAGAATTCCTCTACTGTGGCAGTTTGCTTTACTTTTGTAGTACAAGCATTTGTTTTGTGTCACTGGTCCAGAATATTCGTTGAATAGTGACTTTTGTGCAATGCATGAAAGCTTTATTGGTCTATTCCGAAAATATTCATCCAATTGAAAGTTTTATTTTACTATTTCGAATATATATATATTCAATAATGCACATTAACTGACTAAAACTTGGTTGTCTGCTTTCTTTCTTTCTTTCTTATTTTTTTTTTTTTTTTTTTAAGCTACTTTCCTTACGTAAGTGGGTCGATATTTTCTGAATAGTATATTTAAAAACAAATGTAAATTATTAATAAATGAACATATTTAACTATTTATTAAGTAAATTTCCCTTAAATAATAAAAGAAATGCAAAGTAGTTTAAATAGTTCCAAGATAACTAATAATTTCGACAAATATTATGAATGTTTATTATGTAATCCTGAATATATAATTCATTCAATATAAAATTTACATATTTTACAAAGGAATAAAAATTACAGATTACGCACTAATTACGCTAGAGATAAGGGTTAATTGTTATAGGTCGAGACATATTTGTTAAAAATTAATACCTAACATTGTTTATGAAATAAGTATTGTTATCAACTTAATAACATTATTTTAACCCCTGAAGTAATTTTCTGATCCCCGAAATGGAAATATTTCACATAATTAATAAATAAATAAAATAATATATATATATATATATATATATATATATATATATATATAAAATTTATTAACATTCTTTATTTAATTTTATCATATTACATGTTAGAAATTAAAAAAAATATATATTTTTTTCAATAATAATTCGTCTTTTTTAATTTTGAAAGTAAATAGTATATCTAAAAGATACCTATTCATGAAATAATGTAAACATGATTATTTTTGTTCTTTATTAATATTCCTGCTCTTCTAAAATATATTTTTTATCTAATGAATCCATGGATAATATATATGAGATAGAAATAGATGATAGTGTAATAATAATAGTACAATAATAATAGTATAATAATAACAGTATAATAATAATGATAATGTACAGATGATAACGATTAAGCGAAATAACGTCCATTCAAAATTTCGTTCCCACTATTTTTCATTGTTATTATTAATTTTTGTCATTAGTCTATGAAGAATATTATTAATTGATGCAGTGAACTTTCAACAAAATCGTATTCGCATTAATTTTTTTTTTTTCTGTTCTAAGAACACATCAGTTATTGTCAGTAAGAGAACCATTACTGTTGACAAATGTTTTATACGTTGTCTTCCGGAACAATTTCACTTAAATGTCATGGGATTTAAAATAACGATAATACCCCGCTTATGTTTCGCATACAATTTTTATTTACACTCTTTCAGGATTTAAATGCTGATATATTCTTTAAAATTACATTAATTATCAATGACTAATTATTTATGATGGTCAATGATCAAATTATATTAATGGTGGATATGACTAATTAATGTGCTGAACTTTCAACAAAATCGTATTTGTATTGAAGCTGTTTTCAGATTTGCTATTTTAAGAACACATGAATTATTGTTAGTATTAATATTAGTGACTATTGAAAAATGCATTTTTAATATAACTGTTTTTTTTTTCGTATTAATTACAAACTGTAAACCTTATGTGATTTAAAATAACAGTAGGACTCCGTTATTTTTTTCTATGCAATTTTCATTTAATGAGACTGCATTTTTCTAAAATTTAAACGCTGAGACATTCTTTTAAATTAGATAGTTACAGAAATTATAACTTTTTGTTTCCTTTGAACAATAGTATTTCCATCAAAATTAAAGAATTATTTATCGTGCGTGGCATCGGAATGACTCAAGAATACAATGTTACGAAATTTAGAAATTTATTTATTCAATAATCACCAATAATTTTGAAATGTGATGTTTGATATACACGATAGATGATTAATTTTCGGTGTTATTAGGTAAATGATCAATTAAAAAATAGTGATTAATATTGGTAAAAAGTCTCTAAAATTGACAACACTGCAAGAATATGATTAGTTTGTAGCGGTGTCATTTAACGGATAAATATGGGAGCTTTGCAAGGAGCAACTATATTGCCCTTTGGCTGAGCATTAACATTATCGTCTACAGTTTGCTAGCCCCCGAATTCCAATTTCAGCTATTTTAAAAGTCCTATCGTGAACGTAAACATGATCATTCGACGACATCATCTCAAATCCGGAAAATACACATCAGCACATGTGCACGGCATCTGGTATTGACATCATTCTTCAATACAGTTGTGCCTAGTGAACACGAAACCCCCTTGAATAATTTTTGTGATGAAAAATATCTCAAAAGCAAGCATATGTTGTACTATTTTTGAGAAGTGTATTATTTCAAAATAATAATGCAAGGTTTTCAAATCTAAGGCACTTGGATTCTAAAGCTTGAAAATAAGGGAATTTGTCTCAATAATAATAATAAAAAAAAAAACCAGATTTAACATTGCAAAATGTTTTACGTTTGCTCTTCATGAAAACGATTTTATATGTAGGATTCTCTTTAACATTTTGAGATAATGATTTGGCTTTTTATTAATTATCACTCACCTGTAGATTGTTTAAGAGGACTGAGATGTCTGCAACAACCGTGAAATTGGAAATTTAGGTTGTTGCTTTTAATAACAAAATATTCTTTAATTATGCATGTATCAATATAATTTTTTTAAATATTAACAAGAAGTTCAAGAAATGTTTGATGCAAATTATTTACTCTTACGTTTTACAGTTTTTTTTAATAATAGCACTGTAAACATACGTATTTTACTCTTAAGGAATTTTTCACTTTGGTACACTTTGTGAAAAATCTGTTGCATGTAGTTCTTTGAAATTTAAGAGGAAAATAAGTGTCTCTGCATACAGTGAACCTATTTTTTTATGTATATACCATGTGATATTTTTTTAAAAGAGCGAAAATATGTGTTCAAAAATGCATATTTCTAATAAGTAAAAATTGCCATTTTTTTTATAAGTTTAAAAATAGAACAACAAAACATAAAATACGTTCAGTACATAAACAAAAGTATATTCTATCATCATGCATGATTTCAAGGTAAGATATTCATTATTTTTTTAGAAAAGTGTACCAAAGTGAAAAAATCCTTAAGAGTAAAATACATATGTTTACAGTGTTATTATAAAAAAAACTGTAATACGTAAGAGTAAATAATTCGCATCAATTATTTCTTGAATTTTTTGTTAATATTGATACATGCATAATTAAAGAATATATGGCTGTTAAAAGCAACAACCTAAATTTCCCAGTTCACGGTTGTCGCAGACGTCTCAGTTCCCTTAAAATGAATGCGAAATAAAATTTTGGAAATATATGGAAAAAGTTTGATAACGTTACTCTTAAATAAACGTTTCTGGTTTTATTAAATTTTTAAAAATGTGCCTAAAAATAACAGGATTTCATCCATGAAATTTTCGTAGTTTTATGGATTTGGTAGTTTTTTAATGATATGTTGGATGATTATGCATCTATTCCAGCAACACTGTACTAGTAAATACTGGGTAACTAATTACTCTAAATTTTGCGGGAATATTCCGGATTTTTTTTTTTTTTTTTTTTTTTTTTTTTAACGACATTTTACAGATGGCTGAAAAGATATAGAAGTATTCTTTCTATAAAAAGTTATTCTTACCCAGTAGTTGACGGGAGTTTTAATTTTTGGGGCTCATTTTAGTGAAATATATATGTGTATATACAGGGTGGCCATAATTAAACTGCAAGTGTTCAAGGGGTGCTGGAGACAAAACTACTAGGAATATTCCAGTGGAATTTGGTATCTACACGTTTCAGAACATGCGCAAATCAAATATGAAAAAAAATAATCGCCATTTTCACCCGATAGATGGCGCTGTACCGTATTTCAACGCTCACCGGTGGCATATGCTACTTCCAAAACCGATAGACAGAGCATAATGACATTCTAAGAGGCATATAAACAATATAAAACATCACTTACAGTTTATTAAAATTTATGGATTGTTTAATTTGTGATCTTAATTTACGTTAATTTTTGATTCCAGGATACCGTAAATATTTAATTACTGAAGCGAATTGTATGGAATTTTGATAAACTGTAACTGATGTTTTATACTGTTTATATGCCTCTTAGAATGTCATTATGCTCTGTCTATCGGTTTTGAAAGTTGTATATGCCACCGGTGAGCGTTGAAATACGGTACAGCGCCATCTATCGGGAGAAAATGGTGATTTTTTTTTTTCATATTTGATTTGCGCATGTTCTGAAACGTGTAGATACCAAATTTCACTGGAATATTCTCACTAGTTTTCTCTCCAGCACCCCTTGAACACTTGCAGTTTAATCATGACCACCCTGTATATATATATATACAATCGTAAAAACTATATATTTTTGAGGAATTTCTATTTATTTATATAATAATAAAGTGATATAAATGGATTTAATATTATTAAGTTATTAATGTTACATTAAAATATGTATCTACAATAATTTGATATAATGTTCGGGCGTGTAAAAGTATTACTTAGGTATCTTTTTACGTAATGAAGTTTTCTGTATGGACCATTTTCATGAAGTAATTTTTGTCAAAGGAAAACTAAACAGTTCTTAATTTTGCATAAATCGACCCGACCGTTCCCTAATACCATTACAAAATAGTGTGAAGAGCAAGATTACTGCTCTGCAGAGAAATGAATAGTTAATATTGTAAATTTGAAAGGGTGAAATCAAGTGGAAAAATCGCCTCAAAATATACATGGTAAGATGATAAATATTCAAATAAATATCAGATTTTTTTTCTTTATTTTTTTTTTCTTTAAGAAAAAGGGGGAAAAAAAAAGGTGCGTCGTCTACAACAACCATTGAAAAATATAATAATAATAAAAAAAAAGGCGGAGTCTGAAATCAAAATAATTTATAAAAATTTTAAGTTAAAGAAATTGCTTAAATCAAAATTTAACAGTTTTTAATAATGTTTCCTTTCGTTAATGTAATAAAAAAATGGCTTATCTTCATAAAAAAAAAAAAAAAAAAAAAAAAAAAAAAAAAAACTCAAGTTTCCCGAAATTAACGCTAAAAATGCTGTCATAGATAAAACAATGAATTGGAATTAAGAGAGTAAAATTTCACTCGTGTTTTCGATGTTGTAACTGAATAAAATAATCTAAAAAGATAATTAAACGAAAAAAAAAAACATACATCGCAATCTCAATAATATATTGAGGTAAAGAAAGTAAAATTTTGACCACGGTATATCATGGTTACGAATAATTTGGTTTTGTAAGATTTGGTTATTGGTTCACGAAAAATAAAACGAAAGGGTTTCTACTTTTAAAATAAATACTTTTTGTTGCTGTTAAAAATTTTAATACAACAATAAAAAAAATTTGGAGTGACTCCACTCGACTTTCCGAACATTGAGTAATTAACAGTTTTGTAGATAAAGTAAAGAAAGAGGAGTTGTTACACAAACAAAAGAGAGAAAACCATTATAGAGTGTTTGAGTATTTTTCTCCATATATTACACGGTGTTTTATTTAACGCTACTGAACTTTAAGTTCATAGATCATAATGATAAAGAATTTTTCGTTGTGTCCCTGTAAAAATCTATAAATGCTAGATTCATCAAAAAATGTTTATAGTTAGTGCAACACTGATTTATAATATTCATATAAATTTTCAGCTCAATTGAATAACGCGTTTAGATGCTATCGCACTTTTAAAAATTTAGTCTCATAGGCCACAATGATAAAGAATTTTTCTTTGTGTCCCTGTAAAAAAACTGTAAGTGTCACCAAAATCTACACAGTTGGTGCAACTGTGACCTATAACATGTGTACAAATTTTTTGCTCAGTTTAATAAGGCGTTTAGACGCTATCACACTGTTAAAAATTTGGTCCCATAGGCCATAATGAGAAAGAATTTTTCTTTGTGTCCCTGTAAAAAAACTATTAGTGCTAGATTCACCAAAATCAATAGGGTTCGTACTATAGTGACTTACAATATACGTACCAACTTTCAGCTTATTCGAACAAAGCGTTTAGACGCTAGCTTGTTCACTCACAGACATACACACAGACATACACACATACATACATACATAATAGCAAAAATAATGAAAATGGACTCAGGGGTCCTCGAAACGTATAGAAACATCAAAATCTCAAATTCGGATTTTTGACAGGATTACAATGCTTTCCTCACTATAGTGTTCGGAAAATAATAATAATAATAATAATAAATGATAAATCTAAAATTTAGCTACGTCACGAATTGGCTTGGTAGTTCAGTTGGTAGGGCACTGCTTTCTGATTCCGAGTTCGAATCTCGATGCAGGAATGAATATTTGTTTTGCACTATGTATATGCAAGATATTGAGTATTGTTATTATGGATCATTTAGACGAAAGCCATTGTAACTGTAGGGTTCAAAGCTGTAAAAAAAGTCTAATACCAAACTATGTCATAAGAAATTAATATAAATAAATAGATAGATACGGGGTTTTAAAAATTGAATTAAATGACTAAGATGTCAATTTAAAAGCCAATTGTTTTAAATTTCATGTAAATTAATTTTTAGTAATTTGTACTGGCAAGAAGAAATAATTTGGAAATTTATGTTTAAAAATCGAGCACTAGGTAGGCGCACGGCGACTAGTAATAAAATGAAAAATATTCTTATGTCCCAGCTGATGTAAATGGTTTTCCTTGAAATGTCCACAAATAGAATTCAATAGAATAGCAGGAATTCGTTAGAACAGTAGTTTAAAAATCCAAAAATTCTCAACTGAAGCTAAAATTTCCCTTTCTATCACCATCGTGAATACCAAATCGTATCTAACAGCTCTAATACGTAGCTCTAGTGCGGCATTAAACCAACCCAACCTCAAATTCAACAGTTTTTCACCTCTAAAATATTTTAGAACAAATTTACGAAGAAGTTACTTTGGGTTTATATGCTAGGAACATAAAAAAAAAAAAAAATAATAATAATCTCTTGAAATTACCAAACTAAAACAAATTGAATTTAAAAAGCTATATTGAACTGCATGATTTTTTGATACTTTAAGGGAAAAAAAAAAGTAACTTGGGCATAAATAGTAAGTATTATTGAGATATTTACAGGAAAAAAAATTTATTAACATGGATTCTAAATAACGTATACAATCTGATTAAAAATGTTCTTTCGAATTTTTTTAAACAGATATAACAAGTTACACGGCCACACTTAAATTTTCTAGCACCTTGTTTCAACATTAAATATAAAGAAATAAATAAACCCTCTGAACGCCTTTGGAAAGGGCAAAATTGTATTGTTGTTTTCACTGCAAAGTTTTTTGACTGTACAGTTGGCAGCAATATTATTTGAGTGCTAGCAATAATACCTATATATATACATACATATATATATATACAGTGTAACCATGTTTCCTGTGCCTAGCAGTAAGGACGAGTCCAAAAGCTTTGAGGGATGTTAAGGTCACCGTCAGGTTGGGATTTAGTAAGCATTCTGTCATTCGGCGTTCCCTTATCGCTTGTTTTCTCGCAACGAAAATATTATCTCCCCTATTTTAACAGTGGACTCGTTGAGTCCGCACTTACGCAGAAGCTTCCATGGTCGCAAGAAATGGGGTTAAAGAATATATATATATATATATATATATATATATATATATATATATATAAGTACAATCAATACTACTTTGTTAAATAAATCCTTGTTGAGTCATGTTCTTAGTCAGTCTAAAAACACGATTCGACAAGGATTTATTTAACAAACCTGTATTAAGTGTACTTTTTTTATATAAGAATTTTTGCTAGCGTTCGGAGACTTTTGTTACCGACTGTACACTTAATACTGTTTTGTTAAATAAATCCTTGTCGAATCATGTTTTTAGACTGACTAAGAACAGGATTCGACAAGGATTTATTTAACAAAACTGTATTAAGTGTACTTTTTTATATAGGAATTTTTGCTAGTGTTCGGAGACTTTTGTTACCGACTGTACTTTTTTTTATATAGATATTATTGCTAGCGCTCGAATAATTTTGCTGTCAAGTGTACTAATGTGATTTTAACTTAATATGGGTATTATTGCTAGCGCTAGATTAATTTTGCTGCAGACTGTACTGAAGTAATTTTAACTTGAGATTAGAAATGTAAGTGTGCGCATGATTGTTATTTTTTATAACTGTTATTTAAGACCTTCAAATTTGAAAAATATGCTAAAATATCCATAATTATATAAATTTGAATCATATATGTTTTGTGGAAAAAGAAAAACTCGAAGACTGGATAGATCCGTGAACATGATTATCGTTAAATGGTTATGGAATAATTTGACTCGATAATAAAGAATCATTTTTGTACTGAAACAGTATGCTATCAAAATAAATAAATAAAAAAGTAAATAAATAATAATAATAATAATAATAAAATTCGATGATTTTCAATTAGAGACGCACAAATTCCATTTATGCATTAGATTATACCAGATACTTTACAAGATGTTTAAATTCTGCCATTTGACCAATTTCGTAATTTGCGATATTAAGGATTTAATAGTTCTCGGCGAGGTATTAGAAATAATGCCATTATTATTAAATGAGTTAAATTGAATATGAGGACTGAATACCTGAGATACGGATAAGAGACATGTTTGGTAATGACTTGTAGTGTCGATAATAATTTCTCTAACGTTCATGTCATTACAGAAATCAATCCTGATCTCAGAAATTGCCAGAAATATTTGAACAAAATTAATGACTAAAGATGGTAAGCCTTTTAATAACATTGCGTGACGTTTAATAAAAAAAATGAACTAAACTTAATAGTTATAAAGACATTTTAAGACTTTGACTTTATATGAAATCAAATGAAGTGAAAGGAGGTTCACAAAAATTTGTAATATTATTTATAAAATCAGTGATTATTTGGTCATAGAATGTTATTAAAAGTTTTTTTTTTTTCACCTGGAATCTTATATATATATAAATGTGAATGTCCGTGAATTTATTTGACTGAGTTTCACGCCAAAACTGCTCGACGGATTTCGATGAAATTTGTAATGGAGATAGCTTATACCCTAACTTAAAAAGTTGGCTACCTTTTATTCCGAAAAAAAAAAAAATTTGTTTTTGCGATTTTTATGCATAAAATAGCAATTTTGTAAGCTAATAATAGCAAAAAATTAGCCATTTATATTTATCCATAATTTAATTGTTGCCAAAAAAAAAAAAAAAAAAAAAAAAAACGAATTTATTTATTTTTTTTTAACAGGAAAATAAATACATTTATTTAAACGTGAACGATAAAAAATTAAAAAAAAAAAAAAATTATGCATCTCAGAAAAATTGACGTCATTTTTAATTAAAAATTTCTTTTACACGTTGATAAAGTGCTAATACGCAAGCGATGTGATGACGTCACTGGCCGTTCATGGATGCAAGAAAAATATTTCCTATGTTAAACGTCCATTGGATTTTTTGTAAAAAAATATTAAAAATCGCGGAAAATTATTTCCCGATTTTAATCCCCATATATAGGTATAGGTATGTATTAATTATCATGTCCATGCGTTAGATTAAGTTATTTTTGTTGTAAAATTGACAAAATTTGAATTTTTAATTTCAAAAATCTAGGGGAAAAAAAAAAATGGCAAATTTCCATATTCGATTGAAAACACAAGCATTTCATTTCAAAAGATGATATTTACACAATAAATATCCAACTAATATACTAATTAAAAGGAAAATGATAAATATTCTATCATAATTTGAAGTCAAATTTGTTTTCAAATGTCTAAATAAAGTATCTGATATAAGATACTAATATGTTGCAGCGGAATAGATTTGATATCGGTTATCCTTAGCAGAAAAAAAAAAATATCGCCAAATTATTTGGCGAACATAATTTAATTCCTTTCAAAAATCATGGTTATTTTAACAATTATATTAAGAGAGTAATGAATAATATGAAACAATATTTCGTACAATGCATATTACGAAAATATACATCTGGCATGCATATTTTCGCATTACGTTTTTGATCACCAAATACAATAAGCGCCAAGAACGACAGAGTTTTGAAATTCAAAATTAAAATTTTGTCAATTTGACAGCAAAATAACTCAATCTAACACATGCACATGATAACTAATCTATACTAATATTATAAATGCGAAAGTTTGGATGGATGTTTGTTACTCAATCACGCCACAACGGCTAAACGGATCTGGATGAAATTTTGTACAGAGATAGATAATAGTCTGGAATAAGACATAGGCTACTATTTATACCGAAAAAAATGTAAATTTTTAATTAATATATAATATAGATATTTCTTCTATAATAAAACTTTAAAATAATTTATTTTAAGTTTAATTGTTGCCGAAAAATATTTCACGCGAATAATAATAAAAAAAATAACAAATATTAAATTTGCTTAGGTACATGGCAACATAACGTTATTATCAAAATTAAATAATAAGAAAATAAAAGCTAATTCAGATCTGTATTAAAGAGCTTTATTAGTTGATAATCCTGGGTATATTTTTAATTTTAATTCTGAAGTAGATAGGTCATTTTACGCCAAGGACTCTATTTTTGTGACAGCAACCTTAAGCCAAGTAGTCCATAAAAATATAAACAAATCTGTACATATAAAAGAGTAAACTCACTGATTCACTGACTCAACACTGCCATGACGATTCTGTGGGAAAGAGGGTCACAAATTTTAGTGACCAGGTTGGTTTTCGGAGCCTGACCCCCAACTAAGACGGAACTTTGCAAAATACCCCCCCCCCTGTCCCCCTTGGGGGCAGAAGGCTTAACTCGGCTCCAAATTACTTAACGGTGAAGAAATTGCAGATGGAAAGACCAGACTTGAGTACAAAAAAATTATTTTCTGCGATTTTGGAATTTTGGATTTTTAAGGGGGGAGGGAAGGGAAAAGGTTTTAGAAGAAGGGTACTCAACACACGAGGAAATCGAACTGAACACACACTACAAAGCGATTTTATGAAATTCAACCCTACCGCCCTTTGGAGAATGGGGGGCAAAAACATGTATTCATACGTAACGCTGCACTAAATTACCTACGGTTGGAAATTTTTTATGTAAGGGACGATTATATGTATCTAACTCATAGTATGAAGAGATTTTGCGAAATTCCCTCCTCCTTCCCTCCTTTAAGAACGGGGGGAGAGCTTAAAAAAAGAAAAAAAGTTTTAAAGCATAGCTCAGCTTTAAATAATTTCAGGATCTCAATTTTTTTATGTGTCGGTTAGGTATGTGTATGCAACATGCAATATAAAGTAATTTTGAAAATTTACCCCCCCCCCCTTCCTCTTGGGGCGGGCGGGGCAAAAACCACATTTTGAAGCTTAAATCCGTCTAAATTACCTAAGAATGGCGAATTTTGGTGTGTGGGTGTTAATTAAGTGTGCGAAATATGCACTTTCATGAGATTTTGTAAAACTTTCAACTCTAACCGCGAGGGAGGAGGAGTAAAAAGCAGGTAAGGGACTGCCGAAGGCATTGGGGCTCCAGACTCGACTGTGACGAGCGGGAATACCGCGACAGAAAGTAGCAGAAACTTAAAATTAGATTTTGACGGATTTTAATGATTTTTTTTTTTTTTTTTAAGATATTTTATTATTATTAATGATATGCTGTTTTGGGGATTCATTTCAATATAATGACCAGCGAAGCGGGCAAAGCCTGCTAGTAATTCATATAGCTAAAATGTTTTTTACAAATTCACGTATAATGAATTCTATTAGATATTATGTTTACGTATTTATATGCGATTAATACATATTTACATAGTAGGAACTATTTTATGAAACATATTTTTTCAAATTAACTTGGGAATTTTCATTTAATAAGCCACTGTTTTTAGTAATAGTTTTAATGATAATAATAATAAAAAAATCTAGTGGAATGTTACTCATTTATAGTTTTTTAATTGATATTATTTTTACAACATTCAATAAAGAAATGCATGCCTTTTAACATGCAAACATAACAATAATGATATTTCTTAAATGTTAATAATATATATTTATAAATATATTACAAATGTTAGATCATACAATTCAAGTTACTTTAAATTATATAAACTCTATTAGCATAAATCATACATAAACATAGCATTTAAACATTTTTTTTTTTTTAAATCACATCACAAAATTCCTTCTTTACATTAGAATGGTCTTTTATATTTATTGTAAATATTTAATACTTTAATATGTGTCTTTTGCGGTATATTTGAAGTGTTTAAAATTTTTTTAAAGACTTTTGCGGAATCTTTTATTCATTCATTTAGAGTGGTAAATTCACATATATAAAATATCTTTTCTATTGCTGTTGAACGTAAGCAAATATAAAATTATGGGCACATAAAATATGATATATATTATTTATATTCAGTTAAAAATATTTCTTAAACCATTAATTTGAAACAATGAAGTGCTTTATGCTTTTCTTTCCATGAAATACAAAAACGTTGGATATAAAATAATTTTGATATGGATAGTTTTTCATATAGTTATCATAAAAATATAAAATAAATGCCTACATATTAGCTATCAATCAAAAGTATATTTGGATTTGAAAAAAAAAAAAAAAAGTAGCAATATTTATTGTAAAATATTAAAGAAGCTGTAACTTGTTTAAAATATAGAATTTTAAGATTGCATTTCTTTTTTAGCATTAGAATAATTTATTGTGTTTAAAAGGCCGCGCTTTGTAATCAAATATATGTTATTAAAATAATATAGGACATTTAACGGTGTATTTTTCAAATAAAAATAAATAATGTGAATACAATGCTATAGGTTTCAAATTTGCTATTCTAAGGAAATGTCTAGATTTATTCATATGTATACAAAATGTAGAATATGTTTTATAATTCAACAATTCAGAGAAAATTAAGTCTAAAAAACCAATTAAAGTATTTTGTGTGTTTTTTATTATACATATATATATATACAAACAATTCTTTTTCCTTTTGGAAAGTTGTAATTTTTCCCATATACATTTTTATTTTATAACCTATATTAAATGCAAAATCGCAAATCTTAATCGTCATAAAATATTAAAAACATTATTACAAATGTGAATGATGATATATGATTTAGTACATAATTTGTTTCTTTTTTTGAAGTGAATTGATATTTACAATGTCTTTAAAAATGTATAAG
This sequence comes from Salticus scenicus, assembly GCA_963930645.1. Classification (NCBI taxonomy): domain Eukaryota; kingdom Metazoa; phylum Arthropoda; class Arachnida; order Araneae; family Salticidae; genus Salticus; species Salticus scenicus. The sequence continues at coordinate 315,544,223 of OZ005652.1, read as the reverse complement.
TCAGTGCGGTCTTACACACTCGCTTGAAATTGCACTGAAGTTGTAAGCGTAAATTGTCTATCGAGAGTTTGGTTAGTTGAGGGCAGTGTTGGGCATAATTGATTAAAAAGTAATTGAATTACAATTGAATTACAATTATAATTATTTTAGTGTCAATCAATTAACAAGTAATTGATTACAAATAAATTGAATTAATTATTCAATTTATTTGTAATAATTCAATTTATTTGTAATCAATTACTTGTTAATTGATTGACACTAAAATAATTATAATTGTAATTCAATTGTAATTCAATTACTTTTTAATCAATTATGCCCTACACTGGTTGAGGGTAGGGTGTTTTTATAGGAACTGTAGATCGTCCTTAGAGAGTTTGGTTAGTCATGGTAGAAGGCTTTGGAAATTTGAAAAGTTCTTTATAGAAGGTAATGGAAGTTGGTAAGTTTTAGAGATCACTTGAATGTTATCATTTTAAGTTTAGATGTTTTACGATGAGCGAAGTGAAATATTTCTCCAGCCAAACTATTTAAGTTAACTTCAGTAAATCTTAGGCTGTGCTTTTGGAAATTAATGGAGTGAGCACGATATCTTTAATAAGTGAATTCTATCCCGAAAACTATAAGTTTAAGTAATTATTGGAGAGTTAATTTAAACACATTGGCACTAAGCCGTTTTCTAGGCTATTTTTAAGTAAAATTAAGGCAAAATACTAGTGAAAGATCTCTCCCCACCCCCTTATTTTTTATCTTTAGTAAAAATATTGCTTTTGTTTTTTTTTTAATATATAATTCTGGTTTGTTTTTTCAAACTTTAAGACATTTACTGAAAGCAACATGGAAGGAATGTGAAGGAGCTGCTTTTAACCAGTGCATACAACGATACCACTATGATTCAACGGAAAGCAAGAAATAGGGATATGAGAAGCCGTTTAAATTACCGTTGTACTGATGTGTTTGTTGCTACTTGATGAAATTGTATTCTTTAGTTAAGAAATACATTGAATCAATGTGATTTAATGAAAAAATTTATATTGATATTTAGAGTAAAAATGTCTTAATAAATTGTAGCAGCTCATATATCCAATAAGATTTTAGCTAAAATTTATTTATTAACATTTCACAATGTTTAGAAAGCTATTTCAGTGTCTAGATATAAAATCTTATACACACTAGGGAAAACATAAATTAAGTTATAAATTTATAACTAAACAAAGTTATTACTTAAATATTTAGATTACAATACCTTATCTTTTATTTATTTTGCATTTTCCTCCACCTCGAACATCTGAATGTATATCAAATTTAATCGGTATATTCTTTAATGATTACGTTCGTTAATTTCCTATATAAAGGTGAATATTTTACGAAAACTAGAAAATTAACTTTTTGAGGTAATTACATTTCCAGCAAGTACTTAAAATGTTATGTAGATATTTTCAGATCTTCACCGTCTGTGGGGCAATTAACTTAAATTGAGCAAGATCGCTTATCTAGAGGTAGTTTTGTTATCTTATTCGCTGTTTATATGCTTGCTGCCGGTCTAGATATATTATTAGAATTTAGAAAATAAATAGTCATTCAAATTTTCATTATTTTTCGGGAATAAAAATATTTATTGTTAAAATTAATGTTTTTTATAGAAATTAGTAAGTACCGTTTGATCCAAAATATCACAGAATAAATAAAACATACATTATTCTAGATATATTGACCGTAGAACTATTCAATTGTTATTGAAATGCACAGAAAATATATGGAATTTCCTTAAATAACAAAATATTTATTGCGAAATTAGTTTAATTTTTCCCATCAGGTAGCGCTTTTGTTGAAAAATTACCTTTTTATAGACTAAAAAACGGTTGATACATCATTACTGCATAACAAATCGCCAATGGATGCACTATACAAAGCTTAGCCATAATGTTTTATGCTGCGTTCTAAGTTCAATGAAATAAATGAAACAGATGAACGAACAGGAGTACAAGAACATGGCATTATGATTTTGAAAGACTAGCAGAATCACTGTTACACGTACAAATGTGCCGAACATTTGATATTTCCCTAACAGCACAAAATGTTCCAGAAACGTAACAACCATATAACATTGAAACATTATAAACATTTCAGAAAAGTTTAAAATCGTTCAGATTACTTTCCGAATAGTTTCAAAAACGTCGATATGTCCGCGATCGTAACAAAAAATCAGATACGTAACAGAAACGTTACAATCACTTAACAGATAGAAAATCAAAAATGGCGAATGTTTCAGAAATGTATCGGAGAGCATACTTAAATGTGTTACGTTTTTGAAAGATTGTAAGCTTTTTGCAACACAACTGAAACATTCTGTTCTGTATGGGTTCAGGCATATTACTGAATATACTGTGTCAGTACATTCAACATCGAAACTAAGACTATAAATGTTTAATATAATGGCCTTCATTCATGAGAATTTGCTGTCAGAAATTAGCATTTGGAATTCTCATAATGAAATTTTACTAACTATGCTTTATCTCTTAATAAGATCATGACTTTGTTTTTAGAACGATTAATAGCAGTAATAAGCGATAAATGTTTCATTTCAGTATTAGCAAACATTTGTATATTATTCAACACACCAAAGTTAGATTAAACAGTATTCGGATGATGACGTTATTTAAAAAGACGGATCTATTTAAAATTTTAGAGGATGGAGGGTTGGGTTTCACGTCGCACTAGTGCTGCGCAGATGGCCAATTGGCAACGGTCTGGGAAACACCCTTAGAGGTGGTCCGGAGACACGCCATCACAATTTTGATCCTCCACAGAAGGGATTAAAATTTTAGAGGATACTGCGATTACAGCGCAATCTGTTGATGAAAATGCAACTAATATATATTTTTATTATTATATATATATATATGTAGTCCTATGGTTTTTGCGCATTTTATTCAAAACTGCCTAGTTCTTATCTTGTCCGGACACATTACACAAACTTAGACCAAAAAAAAAAAAAAAATCGTCAGACAGTTAACACTGGTATACTTCCTGAAAAAATTCTAGCTGTTCTCAATTCTTAAAGCAGTATATCAATCTTCTCTTGATCATTAGTAAATAAATTTAAATTGAAAAGGATTACCATTCATAGTCTAATAAGGGCTAGACGAACTCGAAAATTGTGTAAAATATGTTAAAAACTAGTTAAATAATATGTCATCGTAAATATATCTAATGTTCATGGAGGTTTAAATAACCTTGATGTTGTGAGGTTTAATCAATATAATGAGTTACAATTAAAATATTTCTTTTAAGTATGTTACGTATTATTTGTGTAGTTTCGTTTTTAAAAATATATTTAGGAAACATTTATGAAACATGTATGTGTGTATGGTTGTGTGCATGTGTATGTAAATATCATTTATTACACACTTACGAATTAAGCATTATATTGCTTAATCTGTGTGTGTGCAATAAATGATAATTACATGCATACACAATATTCTGTGTATATGTAATTATCAAAAATCATCAATGTAATATAATATGTTTAATGCATGTGCATTAAGGATTAAGCAGAATATACATTTTGCTTTAACTTTACAATAACTAGAAGTAATATTTTTTGTATGAATGTTTCTTAGTTATAAATTGATTTAACTGGTTTGAATAATGATAAGATTCGGGATATTAAAGCACATAGTTACCTTGATGTTGTGATTATTTCCAACATATATGTATACACACTGTTCCAAATACATCCAACGATTTACCTGCAATAACTAATAATCTTTTCTTTTTCTAATTTTTGTACTAAATTAATATAATATATATATATAAATATAAATATATATATATATATATTTTTTTTTTGAATGAAAGTATTTGACATAATATATATATATATATATATATATATATATATATATATATATGTATATATATACAGACACGACATTATTTCATTATTTAAAACATGAAAATCTGACATTGACAGATTTTAATTTAGTGCCAGAGGCCTACTGCTAAACTTGTTAATATCGACAAATTCTTCTTTAGTTAATTCGTGACGATCTAAATTCCATGATAAAGTTTTCATTAAATCAAACCAATGTGTTTCAACTGCAGATACTGTAACAAATAACGTTGGAAGTCCAAACTGTCTTATAGCCGCAAAACAACGTTTTTTCTCTTTTTCCCAATGAGGGGGAGGTGTGCCTTGGGGGGGACTCATGTCAAAGGTGTGCCTTGGGGGGGACTCATGTCAAAGTTGGGCCTTGGGGGGACTCATGTCAAAGTTGGGCCTGGGGGGGGGACTCATGTCAAAGTTGTTCCTTGGGGGGGACTCATGTCAAAGTTGGGCCTGGGGGGGGACTCATGTCAAAGTTGGGCCTTGGGGGGGACTTCATTCAATAAATCCCCATTCAATAAACCGACTGAAATAGGCCCTTAGCACTATTAAGAGTGATGTATAAAAATTCGACAACGCTGTACCGACTGAAATAGGGGTACCTTGGGGGCACTCATGTCAAAGTTGTGCCTTGAGGGGACTTCATTCAATAAATCCCCATTCAATAAACCGACTAAAATAGGCCCTTAGCACTATTAAGAGTGACGCATAAAAATTCGACAACGCTGTACCGACTGAAATAGGGGTACCTTGGGGGGGGGGGATTCATGTCAAAGTTAGGCCTGGGGGGGACTTATGTCAAAGTTGTGCCTTGGGGGGACTTCATTCAATAAATCCCCATTCAATAAACCGACTGAAATAGGCCCTTAGCACTATTAAGAGTGACGTATAAAAATTTGACAACTGTACCGACTGAAATAGACCTCTAGCACTAAAAAAGGTTTCATGCATGTTGATTAGGGTCAAAATGAACTCATCAGCAAAATGTCAACGATTCTTATTCCATTTTGGCATGAAAAATATATATATATATGTATATGTATATATACAAATATATATATATATTGATTTTATAATATTTGTTTGATGATTTATTAAAACAGTGTTAGAATACGAAACATGCAACAAAAGAATTACGATATCGATATATTAGTGATATTCTTTATATAAATTGAAAATTACAGACTCGTATTTTTAATTAAATGTCAATAAATAAATAAAAAAAATAATTAAAATAACCTTTATGTGGCATTATAAAAAAATTATAATGAATTTTGAAATATTTCGCATTCACTCATACAAAAAACATGCAATGATTACCTGTTTGGGATAAAATAACACATTTTTTAAATTGTTTATATTATTTTCATAAAAATAATTACTATATGTTTTACTTGACATGTAATGTAATAATCTAATCGTATGACAAAATACTGAAAAAAGAAATTAATAATTTTATTCTGTAATATTTAATATAAATTACCGTTAAACAGGCTTTTAATATATAGAAAAACAAACAAACAAACAACTGTACAGCTTCAAATTATCAGAAAGTCTTAAATTATCTGCTTTTCATCAATAAAAGAATCATTCTAATGACAATGTAAATCATTTAAATACATTTCTTTACGTCTTGCACATTTTTTATTTTTAAGTTTAGGAAAAAACAACCAGATTTTTTAGTTATATATATATATATATATATATATATATATATATATATATAAAAGGAGAAGAATGATACTTAAATGCAACGTTAATTCTCATAATGGAATACACCATTTTAATATATTTCGATATAAAAACCAATTTCAAAATTTCTTTAAATTATTCCCATTAAATATTTGTTTTAAATACTAAATTAAAATAACAGCTTAAGAGAAGATTAAAAAGAAAAAAGAGCAAATTTTAATAAAACTGTTTGTGTCACTGTATTATTATTTTTTCAGTCAACAATAAAAATAAATAATAATTTTCGCATGTTTGTGATTAAAATAAATCTATTATTTTTTCTAGATAATGATTGTTTGATTTATAAATTAAAAATGAATTATAGGATAAAACCATTCCACAAAATTCTGGAGCCATTAAAGAACTTAAAGTCTCATAATAGTATAAAATTTTTGTGTTAGTTCTTATATGCACATAAAATAGATAATTTAAAATTACATAATCATACGCCACAAATCATCTATGAATGTTATTCAACTTTAATTTTCTATCATTTTGTGTAGATGTAATTAGGATTGTTATCTAATCAAATGACATCATTAATTGTAGTAATTGGTGAATATATGTTATCCAAAATAGAAAAAGTTAACCTTCCTAACCTGTATGGGTCGAATCGACCAACTTTGTATAGATTGAATTTAGGTCTTAAGAAAGAATTTCTATGGAGCTCATTTTACATTTACGTTTCCGACAACTATCGCCATCTATTCACTATTCCTGAAAAAGAAGTCTACTCAAAAGAAAAAATTGGTGTTTTAAGCATTTCTATGCATGTTAATACACGTTTCTATGCACGTTTTACCTGTATGGGTCGAATCGACCCACTTTGTATAGATTAAATTTAGGTCTTAAGAAAGAATTTCTATGGAGCTCATTTTACATCTACGTTTCCGACAACTATCGCTATCTATTGACTATTCCTGGGAATGAAGTCTACTCAAAAGAAAAAATTGGTGTTTTAAGCATTTCTATGCATGTTAATAATGTGGGTCAAATCGACCCAGACAGGTAATATGTTACATATTTTTTTGGGGTGGTTTAAAACAAACCAATGACTCTGAAAACATCATACATTAAACGAATGCATATTTTTGAGGCATACGTAATGTTTGAACAATCAAAATTAAAATCTGTAGAAGATATAGAAAGATCAAGTTTAAAAATGGGTCGAATCGACCCATACAGGGTAGAAAGGTTAATATAATCCTTATTTTGATTTTGCATTTTTCCCAAACATTTAAATTTTGGAAACATATTACATAAAAGTGTTTAAAATATATGGAATCTGAATATTTTATTCATTATTTAAAAAAAAAGTACACAAACGAGAGATAATTTTCATATATAATATATATAATAAGGAATACGTATAACAATTTAAAAAGATTATATTTGCCGATAAAAATACATTTCTTTTTCCATGACACCTGGAGAAAAAAAAATTAAATAACTACGCTTTACAAAACTTTTGCTTGTGGAAATGGTGTAATATATTAATAGAGATATGAGCGAATCTATAAAATTTTTGTGTGGGAAATTGGTGTAATATATTAGTAGAGAATTCACCTATTTTCTTATCTGATATAACACCGAAAAGAAAATAAATTAAGTAGGAGTTTCAATTTATACTGGTGACACTCGAATTATTTTCGGTTGTCTTTCATTATTTTCAGGAGTTGCACAAAGCTCGAATTGTGACTTCTCCAAAAAGTACCATTAACGTCATTCACTAACGGTACATTAGACCTTTAGACCTGAAATATTTCTAAGAAATATTTCGGAGATATGACGCTCTAGTGATTATAGCGAATTTTCTTAAAATTATATTTATGTAGAGTTATATATTATTGCTACAACAAACTTGTGTCTTCAAACTTTATAAGATACCCTTTCATACTATTTTATTTTTATACAAAGTAATAGGGGGTAATATTGAGTACATCAAGAAAAATCTAGTATGTTGTGGCCACCACAAGACTTTCCTCTATATATTTCTATAAATATTCGCGTATTACAATGTTATATATTTAAATTATTATATATGAAAATTATTATTTATTAAAATTATTTTCCACCATAAATTCTGACGGTTTTCACCACAGAGAAAGATTAACACTAAATAACCAATGAAAATTAATTTTATGCTATATGTAGAAGATATCTGTAAAATACATCCCCCCCCTTTATTTATTTATTTTTGTTGAAAAGAAAAAATCGATAATTTTGCTTCAAATTATCGCAAATCTATGGTTTAACCGTTCGTTTTAAAAATATTGAAGAGTTCATCTGAATGATACTAATATGGGGAAAGGAGACGGTGCTCCTAAGTACACACTTATTTCTTTTTAATAATTTACTACTACTATTCTCAATAATTCATATTAATTTCACAATCATTCATTAAAAATGACTTTCATTAGGTACATTATACGAAATTTTGTCCTACACTGCCATGTTAAAAATTATGAAAATATGAGATGACAGTAGCGCCTCCTTTTGAACAGTTGATCCCAAAATACACTGTAAAAAAAAAAAAAAAAAAAAAAAAAAAAAAAAAACTAGTATGTTGTAGCCACCACGAGATTTTCTTTTATATTTTCCTATACAAATTCACTCAGTAACAATAATAATAATAAAAAAAAAGTGGGACTTTGACAAAATTTTGGGTAAAATGTGAAAATTATTCTAAGTTTGTCAAAACACTGAAACCGTGGGACTTTGAGAAAATTGGGGGAGAAATGCAAAAATTTGTTTAAGTTTGTCAGAACACGGAAACCGTGGGAGTTTGATAGAATTAAGGGGAGAAAAAAAAAAGTGGGACTTTGACAAAATTTTGGGTAAAATGTGAAAATTTGTTAAAGTTTGTCAAGACACGGAAACCGTAGTACTTTGACAAAATTAGGGAAAAAAAGCAAAAATTAGTTTAAGTTTGTCAGAACACGGAAACCGTGGGAGTATGATAAAATTAAGGGGAGAGAACAAAAAAAAAAAAAAAAAAAAAAAAAAAAAAAAATTCTAAGTTTTTTTTTTTTTGTAAAAAGTAAAAAAAATCGATAACTTTGTTTTAAATTATCACAGATTTATAGTTCAACCATTCGTTTTAAAGGTACTGACGAGACCTTTCGAAAGATACCCATCTTGAAAATTTTTGCCCTATATCACCTGTTAAAAATTTAGAAAAAGCGGGATGGCAACGCAACCTGTAAGACGATTTTTGCCAAAAGTTGACAGGCACTAATTTATGTCAAGGTGCAACTACATACCAATTTGTATGAAATTCTGTGCAGTAGTTCCAGAGATACAGTTGCCACAAAATTTTGTCACACACACAGACAGACATTTTCTAAAAATGGTCAAATCGTGTTCTACAGCTCTCAAAACGTGTAAATCCATCAAAAACCCGAAATCAAAAATTTTCACGAATCCAATACTTTCTTCTATTGAATATAGAAGAAAGTAAAAAAGACTCACCAAGAAGGAGTAATGCGAACTGAACACAAATTGACATTTAAATAGGTTTCCAAGGAAAATGCAAAATTTTAAAGTTTGACTGCCATCGAATGGGCATGCAACGCTGCAGCGCAAGCAACGCTGCGCAATTGACAGCATATTAAAAATGAAAATTTTGATTCCAGGTCATAAATTCTTCGAGAATTTCATTCCGTCTTCTCAGATAGATAGTAACTATGCCTCGCATACAGGTGTGTAAACAATATGCACAGATGTCAGCATTTGAGCATTTGTAGTCGGGCTGAAAGAAGCCGGTTTGCCTAATCGGCGAATTGTTTGATAATTGAGTAGGAACGATGCCACTATCAGATGATATTGACAGGAGTGGGAGAACCATGGCCGTCAGTGAGGAAGCGGTCGGCCTAGAGAGAAGACAGAACGTGAAAACCAATAGTCAGAGCGATATACAAAGCCCCAATTCATCATTATCATCGATCCTACATGCAAATGGTACTTAAATGACTTGAAAGACCATTAATTGGCGACTCGGAGAAATGGGGTTGAGCTCACGGAGCCCCTAGTGCGGACTACTATTAAACTTTGTATACCGACAAGCACGTTTGCAGTGATATCAGGATCCTTCGAAGTGGAATGTCACTGAATGGAGTAGAATTGTCTTCAGTGATGAGTCCCACTCTGATCTGAACCACGATGACTAGAGAAGACGTGTCTGGAGACGCCCCGAAAAAAGGGGGATTCCAACCTGACTGTCGGCCGACAGCCAGGAGTGATGGTCTGGAATGTCATTTCATTTCATAGCAGGATTCCTTTGGTTGTCTCGGGGCATCTTTACAACACAACGGTACGTCAACGACATTCTACTTTCTGTTGTATTTCCCATCATATTACGCAATCCTGATTGCATATTTCAGGATGATAATGCCCGCCCCCGCACACAGATATTTTTTTCTGCTTGTTTTCCAGGAAAGGGCCCTACAACCAACTCGAGATTTTACTAATCTAATGTACCAATTGGACAGAATTCGGCATGATATCTCGTAGAACCACGTTGGCCTACTCTATCAATTAATATAAAGCCGAATAACTGCTTACATAATGGACAGCAGTGGACCAATGCGTTATTGACTTGTTTACTTTGTGAGGCCATTTCTCATGATTAAATCATCCAAATTGTCTTAAACTGTAATCATTCATTTTTCTCCACATGTACATCACCTCTACTAATTTTCGTCTCATATGGATAACTCCTTCTCGGTCGCTTTTTTTTTTTTTTTTTTTTTTTTGTTATAGAGTGTAGTTTGATTAAATTTCGTTCATTCGTTAACGAGGTACAGCGTTCTAAAAATTTCTAATACGCACACTCACACACACACAGACAGACAGAGAGACATTTTTTAAAAATTGTCAAATCATGTTCAGGACATCTCAAAACGGGTAAATCTATCAAAAAGAGGCGGTGAAAATTTTCACAAATACAATATTTTCTTCTGATATGTGCAGAAGAAAATAAAAAATACAGTTTAAGGTGTATGGTTTTATCCAATGTCCTTAGTTAAAAAAAATATATACTCTAGAGAAGAAAATATTTAAAACAATAAATGGAAGAAAACGTTTCATTTTAAAAGTAGAAAAATATGTGCAAATATATATATTGTGAAATTTTATTTTTCCGACTGAGTGAAAATAATGCCTGTACCGGGAGTCGAACCCCGGAACTTTGACTTACAAGGTCAAGGCTCTACCAATTCAGCTATCCAGGCCGACAACCGGTCAGCATTACTCACTCAGACAACCTTTAGGCAGAAACATCTGGTCTATCATTTAGATAGACCCGGTCCAGGCATTATTTTCACTGAGTCAGAAAAATTAAATTTCACTAAATATGATTTTCTTCCAATCAGTTGATTGTGATTTTAATAAAAATTGAATATATTGTGTTATAAAATTGCTAAAAAATGAAATTCGTATATATTTTTATTTTTCCAAATAACATAACACAAATAATTGTAAAGAATATTTTTTTTTTAAATAAATGTAATATTTAATTTCACAGAACTATAATTTTAAGAATCATCTAAATTCCTGAAAGCAATCCCATTCACATCAGCACTGTTAAAATTACTGGTCCGACTAGTAAAAACAGGGAATCGATTAATTTATTCCTTTTATCAGAAAAAAAAAAAAAAAAAAAAAGATTTTGATGTTTATTTTATCTATTTTTCTCAATGAAAAATGTGTTTTGAGTAAGTTTAAAATTTATTCTATCTTTTAATAGCACTTTCAGCAGCGTCTCTAATAAGATTTAAGCTTTTTTATGTCTTGTTTTTTTGTTTAGAACTAAGAAAGGGGAATTAAATTTGAATCGTATTAACACGTTCTAGTGTTTATATCTTATCATAGAATACGAAAGGTATGTTTGCAAGAATTTCAACAATTGCTGTTTTATTAAAAAAAAAAAAAAAAAAAAAAAACTATTTGAAAAAAGAAAAGAAAATATAATTTTTTTTAAAGAAATGAGACAAATTCTTTCGCATTTACTTTCTTCATACCATATATCTTTTGAAAATAATTAAATTTCATTTAAGAATTATTTTTTAAAAGTAATATCTGAGAAGTAATTATATGTCTAAGAATATATGCTAAACAATGGGTTTTAATTATTGTACTAACACGAACAGTCAGGTAGAGAAAAAATAAATTCTTAATTTCTTCATGTACATTAAAGCTAATTTTTAAGATCTTTTTTACACTTTAAACGTAAACAGCCGTTATTTGATGATGAAAACGAATAAAAAAGATTTAAAACAAATAATTATGTTATTCTTATTTTTTAATATGTATGTATGTATATATTAAAATTTTTATTCACGAATAAGAAAGAATTAAAACAATTTTATGTATTTAATTTTTGACCATGGAATTTTGAATTTCATATGAGTCGTAAAAATTAATTTTTCTAAATGGTGAATTCATTAAACGGATTGTAATTGTTAAAATAAGCATAGTTGTTCAATCATTAAGTGAATCTAGCCTGTTTAATGATTTAAGTTTCATGTTTAATTTTGTCTGAATTTTTATGTGTTTTAAGAAAATGTATGCAAACTTTTGTAAAAGTGCAATTTGCTTAGTGATTATCTCTAAGCCCTGAAAATTATTTTACTAACAACAAGAACAATTATTTTACTAACTAATTATTTTTTAAAAAATCCACTGAGTAATTATTTATTGAGTTAGTGAAATTAAAATTTTAAATTAGTTAAAGATTAAACTAGTTAAATTTTAATTTAAATTGTACGTAAATAAATGAACATTTAAACTTTCATAGAAAGTAAATTAATAATAGAAAACATTAAGTCAGCAGTGAGTAAGCGCCATCTAGCGTTTAGCTAGATAAACAAAAAGTCAGTTAAATTAATCCAGGTTCAAACAAACCAATGCTATAAGGAGAATATTTTTATATATATTAGATACATCAAACCTTATTTAAATGCAAATCGGATTTAACTGTGTCTTATAGTGGTTTAGACTCTTTGCACTGCTTTCATGGATGCATATGATGATCTTCTAATCTTTGTAACTGAGATAACAGCACGTTAATTTTTTACTTGCAGGATAGTAGGATAATCTAAATACTTTGCTTACATAGGAAATAATTAATTTTCGATTTAGTCTCATTATAGTGTGTCATTTAAAATTCATGAAATCTGTTTCGATATTTACACATTTTAATAATCGTTATGGCCCAAAATATATATGATTTATCTTTATTAGATGAAAATTTTTAATTTATTCTCAAAAATAAATATGAAATCTGTTTTAAATAGAATATTACGAAATTTTTTTTAGTTTATTTCGCAGTGGCATTTAAATTTAAATAAAAATTTTCAAAATATTTTGTATTTACCACTACTTTACATACATTGAATAATAAAATTACATGCATCTCAAAGAAAATATATGATGTTTTAATTGTGAAAATATATAATAATTTTAGTTAAAAAAAAAAATAATAATTATTTAAATAATACTAAGACTTTAATCAACTTTTGAGACACTGTTGAAATAAAAATTAGATTTTGGTAAATTTATAAAAATAATTTTACAAGAATAAAATTTTTAAATGCAGTAATATTCAATTATTTATTTTGAATTCTGAATGCAACGTTGGAAATTTAGATATTTTTAAAAAAGGTAAGTTAAACAAGTTATTATTATTATTATTATTTGTTTGTTTGTCTGAAAGTAGTCTGTGGATATAGTTTTACTCTATATGCCAAAAAGTCTACAAAACCAATATAATTTTCCATCCCATAATCTCTAATATTGGCCAAGCTTACTATCGGTTACCTAAATATCTGCGACTAAGGCGCCCGTTTAAAAATGATCATTTCATTTTATTTATTTCTCGCTTCAAATAATTCATTTGCTGTCAAGCCCGTACGAAATGTTTGCACTTTATTTATCTCTTCGTTACCTTTAAAATTATTATTATTATTATTTTATAGACGTCATTTCTTCATATGGCTGAACAAATTTGATATTTTATAAGCATATTTCATTTTCTGCTGAAAAGGAAAAAAAAAAAAAGTCAACAATTACAAATTAACAATAAAAACTGAAAATAATTAAAGCTATAACCAGGTTATTTTCATACTTTAATTAATTAAAAATATATATATATATATGATCAAAAATTCATTACAAATAAGGTATCAAATGAAAGGGGTGATTTTTCTGAATCCGTCAGATTAAACAGTTTATCGATCGGACAATTAGATTTTTTAAAATTAACTAAAGTATGAAAATTAGTTGGCAACTTGCGTTCACACAGACAGAGTCCAAAGAAATCTCTAAGTCTTTTTAAGCGTGACAGAGTCAGTCAGTAATGAGTGTAACTATATATGCTGATAATTTTTCTTTCCTTATTTCTGCAAATACCTATATTGCCACGAACTCTTCCAACTTCGCGAAAAACATTTCAAACTGCCTTCGCTTGGTCTCTTTTGATGTAAAATCCTTTTTTACTAACGTTCGAAGTGGCGCCATCTGCTGCCATGAAAAAGGAATAAAAGGGTTTCATTTGTATATGTATGGACATGGCTAATCACCTGCATGGGAAATATCCCACACGTTGGCGTGAATTTTCAATAAAAGTATGTTTCAAAAGAACTCATTAAAACCTTTAAAACGAATGGTTAAACTATACCTATATCTATGATTAAAAAAAAAAAAAAAAGTTAAAGATTTAATTTTAATTTTACAAAATTAAAATTAAAATAAGTAAAATAAATAAATAAAAAATAGAACAGATTTCGTATAAAATTTAGCATTTTCTCAGATATTGCACAAACTTGACTTTCTTTCGATGTTAAATGTTATTCTTTTCTAAGATGAAAATCGTCTGCATTAATTATGGAAAATAAACTTAATAATTTATTAAAATAATTATGCTATAATGAAGATAAATAGTTTGGCCTGCTTGAAGTTTTATAGAAAAATATAGAAGATGATTGCAACTGCGCTTTTGTGATGACAACACTGTACTAGCTTCTCGAGATAAGGATTTCTTTCGAAAGAAAATTCTTTAAATATCTACTTTGCAAGTAAAAAGAAAAAAAAATCAAAACAGCGCAAATTTATACTATACATTGTACATCGCTAAAGCATATTTAGTTTTGAGAAACGTGTTTATAACGAAATAATTACATGCATCTTTTATTAGGGTTTGGAGTGGGGTGGAGTGCTTTGTTAAAAATTTCTGTAAATTTAGTGTAAATATTTATCCAGAGTCTCAAAATTTACAGTAATTCTTAGTTAAAAGTGAATAATCAAGATTCACAATCTTTATTCTGTATTTTTACGTAACTGTATTATTTAATTATTTAATTAAAATTAAAAATGACTGTTTCTACTTCACAAAAAGCATCCCAAGTCCGAAATATATTCCCACCAATAATTAATTAAATTAATATTAGTAATATGAATGTATAAAATAAGTTTTTTAACATCTCCGTTTATTTTTCTCTGTAATTTTATGTAAGACTTAAGATAATAGATGACACAGAGTTTTCTGTTGAAATTTTTAACAGTGTGGGTTTAAAGTATCACTAACGCTACGCACAGGGCAATGGATTTCATCCATGTTACGTCATAAAACTCCTCACAAGTGACTAGTGGAATGAAAATTGTAAAATTGTAATGTTTTTATTTTTAATGTATAAGGAAATTTTGTGTTCTATAGGGAAAAGTTTGTACACTTGGGTAATTTCACAGGGAAGTGGAGAATCAGAAATTACATTATTGGTATGATTTACCCTCGAACCCCCAAAACAAATGTTGTCCATTCTCGACAATCGGAGACTCATCCAAAGGCTTATCAAGAGACATACCATCACAATTTTGTTCTTCAGCAGGGAGGATGGCTCCCCTTCTTCGATAACCAGCAAAATTATTAATTTGGAAGCACTGAGAACATTGATGCCACGACGAATTTTATGCTCTATAACCACCATTAATAGACACGACGGTCTTCGGCCGGCTTGAACAGCTCGATATTATCGCATGGGCAAGTCGGAACTTTGCCCAAGAGCCACAGACATTAAGCCCCCCCCCCCCCCCCCAAAACCAAATATTAAATTGCAAAATATTCCCTTTTATTTCAATGAAAATTTAAATATACATATAAAATTTCTCCTTAAAAAATACTAAATTTTCTCGAAAACAGAATTTACATTTTGGATATATTTTGATTTTTCTATTTCTGATGGCTCATGTAGTGCCTAAATAGCGAAATCTTTGGAATTGAATCGACAAATGCCGGGTTCGTTTCTCAGTTCAGGTTGGAATGTTCATAGTGGTTTTATAATCATTTTAATCAGATGGTCCTGCACTAAATAATCCTAGTGTATAAAAAACAATTGTAGTCTGACAATCCAAAGTTGACAAATCTATGAGTACTAAATTTTTATGTCATGTCAATGTAAATTAAGCATGTTATACAGTGATTTTTTGTTATTGCCTATCAGACATGATATCAACTGGGGATTAGTCGAATAAAGCCATTTTATATTCAATTGTATGTAGTTGTACAACATTAATAGCAATTAACAGTGTAAAAAATATTAAAATATTTAAACATCTAGCTTCAAAAAACTTTTTTATTTATTGCACATAGGAATATGAATAATGATGCGGTGTTTTCAAGAGGGTCCCCAACTTCCCTTTGCCCAGAGCCCCGATTTTTCACGATCGGGACAGGGCTTGAGTATATCGAACCTGCAATCAAATGTTAGCTCTGTACCCTACCAATGAAGCGAGCTCGGCCTAGAATTCTAGGTCTGGAGAATTTTCATTATTTTTTTAGTTATAGAGCAAGAAGTAAAAAGTGGTAATTCTGCTGAATACAAAAATGTTTCTATTATTGAACCATTCAATGTAGATAAAAATATAAAACTGTTAAAAATGCAAGCAGAATATTCTAACTATTCAATACTGTAGAATGTTACAATTTTTTGTGAAACAAATTCGTATTAACAGAAGAAAGAAATACAAGTAGTAGATATTTATACATTTTTGAGTTATATATATATATATATATAAATAGATTTATTAATATCATTAAATATTCTTTCTTTGAAATTATTAATTTTATTTAGTTATTATACATGTTGAAGAATTTTTATTAGTAATAAGTGAAATACAAATGCATCGGGTGTATTTTTTAATATATGTTAAATTTAAATATTCTACGTTCACGAATACGGTATTTAATTACAAATAAAATTCCGAAAACGTAAAACTATCTCTAAAATTTTAAAAATTCGACTAAATATCACCAATAAAATTTATAAATCAAAGAATAAATGGATCGTAAAGCATCTAAAGATAGTAAAATTTAACGTATCGTAAAATTTAATATATTCATCGTACGAAATAATATAAAAATATTTGTGTTGTAGAAATGGTTGGGTTAAAATTTGTATATACGTTTTATAAAATAAAATAATGTTAATACCTGTTGTTTTAAATGGTACATAAAAATTGTTTGTGTGCTAGTTATTTTATTATGTTTGAGATTTTTCTTCTTTTACTTTTTTATCTGAATTATTTAGTGTTTAGCGTTTAAAACCAATATAAAACTTAAACACATCCTTTTAAAATAGGCTTAAATGATTTTTTTTCCTCATTTTATTCCTCAAATAAAATTATTTGATTAAAATTCGAATATAAGCGGGTCCTGAAAGAAAACTATATGAGCATCCGATAACTACATGAACACTGAGGAATAAAAGTGATGTTTCTAGATATTTCTGGTAAAGATAACATTTTATTCAAATTAAATGAAAATTATATTGCTTATGTATACCAGAAATAATTAGGTTTTAATATAGCCTAACCATTTAGTTATTGTAATGAATTTTTAACTTTACTTTTCCCTTTTTATAAAATTTTTCTTTACATTATTACTACAGGATTATTAGCCTGTCTCATGAATGCTACTGCCGCTCATGAGCCAAATATCAGCATTGAATAATTACATTTGTTTATTTATGCAAATAAGCTGCTTTGGTAATTAAAACTTTTTAAATTATACAATGTGACTGCAATAAAAATTTTATTTTTATTTAAATATTTTTTATCAAAGCTATAACTTTTATTTAAGAAATAAAGTAACACTCATGTGATAAATAACTATAAAAATCCTCACAATTTTGAAAATAAATAAATATTAACACCAATTTGACTTAAAAGCAAGTATTGAGGATGATGTAAATTGAATTTGTTAAGTTAATTATATGAAAAAATTTGCGGAACGTCTAATAGAGGTAAAACTCATTAGAAAAATAGTCACTTTCCATGACATATTTTGAAATTTCTGAAATCTATAAACTCCCAAATAATCATCTGCGAAGAAAACTATAAATTATGAGGAATTCAGTACCTGGGTGAATTTTTATGTTTAACTTTTTAGCGACGGGAGAAGAAGCCGGCACTGTCTTTCGCGAGCGTCTGTTCAGGGCCGAAGGGATTTTTGTTATTAACCCTTTTACTCCCAATTTTTTCCATCCATAAAAAAATAAATCTTTTATTTAGTCATAAATTTATTTTAAAGGTATTATATATATATTTTTTTTAAATAGGAGTAATAGCAGAGAATTAATATAGCTAACAAAGAAACTGAGAGATGTTTATTTATGTTTAATGTAACCACTGATGCCATTTAAAATCATAACTTTTCAATAAATAAAAATATAAAAATTTTGGAAGAAATACATATAGCAATTAATTAAAATACAAATTATAAACAATAAAAAATAAAATAAAAAATATTTCAAACTGTTAATTTACTTAAATTGTCCAAATCAGGAAACCGATTCCGATATTAATATCAAAATAGAGTAAAATATACTTTCATTTATCAACAAGGATAGTGAAATCATCTAATACATATATATATTTTTTTCGGTGGGAAAATGTATATACATTTTAATATTGTTCATTTTCAATCAGCGGGAGTGTTAGATGGTAAGAAAGAAAATCTGAAATGTTATGATTCCAATTGGCATCCCGGGGAATGAAAGGGTTAAGCCTAAATCTATGGAATTATCGAAATATTAATGCTGCGTTGTTTAATAATATTTTGTAAAATATATAAACAACATATACTTTATACGTTTTTAACTATATACTTTATTTATTTAAGATATAATACATTTGTATACCTTTATTTTGTTTAATCAGTATTTATTTATCATTTAATGACTTTTAATATTATTCACTTAGCAACTAAATACATTACTTAAAATTATTTTTTAATATAAAAATTTTGAAAACAGGTATCTCCACACAGTCCTATACTGTAAAAAACATGTCCTATTTTGCTGCCAGAAATTCTATGTAATTTGAGAAAATACGTTCTGATAACGTAATATTTTCGTAAATTACGAGTATTTTCTCAAATTACAGAGAATTTCTGGCAGCAAATAGGACATATTTTTTTTTTTACAGTATGCGTTACAATCCTTGCTCTCGAAATGATTCATTACCGTTTTGGAGGATTTTTGCGTGAATGTGAATAAATGAAGCATCGTCGTTTTACTTTCATAGCAGTTTCTTTCGAACAAATATAATGGCGTCACTATTACTATAGTTAGAATCTTTATCAGAATCAATATCTGAAACATTTTACATCATTTCTGCTATTACAAGTTCAGTTAAATAATTTCCGACGCTTCGACATTGTAACGGTAAAAACAGAAACATTTCACGTCTAACAAGATCTAATTACCGATTAAGAACTGCACTGCAAACCCAAATACCCAAAGCTCCAGAGAAAATAAATTTTTCCTACTTACTATAAACGAAAAACCACGTGCCCATTTAAAGATCTGTCATAAAAGCACACGATTTGGAAACATTCCCCCCCCCCCTTTATGTTTATATAATTAAAATACCCATGCATACGAGTCATATTGTTCTCATTTCGAGAAGAATGTCAAATTTACATGTATCTCAAATCCTATGGGCATACAATGTCATCTTGTACCAAAAATTATAGTTTTTAAAACGTTCCAGATCGCTGAGACAAATGTGTGACGGCCGGGGGTAAACGAGAAAACGTACAGTCGGCTGCAAAATTATTCGAGCACTAGCCAATAATTCCTATATTTAAAAAGTACACTTAAGACTGTTTTGCTAAGTAAATACTTGTTTAATCATGTTCTTAGACTGATTAAGAACATGACTCGACAAGGATTTATTTAACAAAGCTGTATTAAGTGTACTTTTTTTTGGCAAGGATTATTGCCAGTGCTCGAATAATTTTGCAGCCGACTGTATTATCACACCGACGTGCTGGCCGGGAAAGGAGTGAGTTTTTCGCTGGCACGTATGCGTGACAATCGGCACGTAAGGGTTAACCAAAGTTAATTTTTAAAATTATGTAAAACGGAAAAGGCAAAAAATTTTAAAATCACCCATAAAGGAATCAAATTTTATATGTAAGTTGAACATATAAAAAAATTGCTGATATGAAGCGATTTTACACCGGCCGATAGTGGCTACGATATGCTGACTATTGTCGTCTTTTTTAGGATTTCTTTGGTTTTCATGCTACTAAAAGAATGCAGAATATGTTTTATGATGGCCATAACATAAACGTATTTGATACGGCAATTATTTTGAAAGTTCGCCTGATAACTGATTAGGAGTACTGTTTATTGTTAAATAGTCGAAAATTATTATTTAAAATATAAATAACGAAAATTGATGTATGTTAATTTTTACCACAGAAATTTGTTTCCCCTTTAATTGCTTCTAATGCTTTTTATTATTATTATTATTATTATTATTAGAAGCTATGTTTTAATAACTAAACATATATGTAAAGTATAGTATTTTTCTTAAATTTAACTCACTGCACATACGAAAGAAATGAAATTAATTTTATAAAACTTAATTGTTTTATAGTTTTGAAGTACATACAAAATTGTTTGCTACAAATTGTAATTAAAACACGCCAGCGATTTGTAATATTAAAATTTTGTTATTAAATTTTCGACAAGTACAGATGTGTAGCTTGTCTTTGCTTCTAAGCGAATTTTATATATAAGAAAAATAATTTAAAAAATGCAAGGTAATTTATTTCATTCATTTTTATTTCCTTCTATGCTCAATAGAAGTAAGTATTGTTTTCGTAAAAGATTTTGATTTCGGGTTTTCGATGAATTTACATATTTTGAGAAGTGTAGAACATGATTTCACCATTTATAGACAATCTCTGTGTGTGATAAACATTTTGCGACAATTGTATTTCAGGAACTAATGTATTTAATACGAAATGATACGTATTTGTACCTTGACATAAATTAGTTCCTATCAGTTTTTTGTGAAAATCGTCTATCAAAGTGCATTGCGATTCCGCTTTTTCTAAATTTTTAACATGACGGTATAGGACAAAATTTACTACAAATGTGCAGAATGATTTTTTTTCTTTTTAATGAATCATTATGAAATTGAAAAGAATTATTTATAACACTATTAGTCAACTAAAAAAAAATTGAACACAACGGACTAACGTTTAGGAAAAGCACACACCCCTCCTGAGGAGGGCGAATTTTTAATATCGGCACGTTTTCAAAGAACTTGTCAATACCTTTAAAATGAATGGTTGAAATAGTGATCTGTGATAATTTAAGACAAGGTTATCCATTTTTATTTATTCTTTTTCTTTTTTTTTTTTTAAATTTTTAACAATAACAACAACAACAACAACAACAACAACAAAAAAGCCTTTTTTAAGATATCGTTTGTAGAACATAAAATGGGTTTTCTTTGGACATTCCATATATATAGTGATATATATAGATCTATCATCTCCATGTTATCGAGTAAAAAATTTTGATGCCGAAAAAAGTTCTAAAATCAGCCATTAGAGAGTATTGAAAAAAAGAATAAAAAGAAAAATGAATTTGAAACTGTTATCCGTGTGTATTCCTGTGTGTGATTTACTCGGGAAAAGACAGCCAGTAGATTGACTCTTCCCGAAGAAAAAGATATCACTTTTTCCCTCTCGCTTATCAATCTACGTCTTATTACTAAATCTATGGGACATTCAGCGATATATTTTTATGAGAAAAAAATCGTCTGCGGTCATTATGGAAAATAATTATATTTGCACTTACTAAATGAATTTGCATACGAAAATATGGAAAAAAAGATTCGTGAAGTCAACAAAATTCTAGTTAAATAAATATGCGATATTTTACGTAGCTATATATAAAAAAAAAAAAAAAAAAAAAAAAAAATCAAAGAAAAAATATTTCGTAGTCAAAATTTAAAGGATTTTATTCTGTACTGAAATCATACGTTAACAGATTAGTTTTTTTTTTTTAATTAATATGGACGTTAATTAAAGAAGTACAAAGCACATTTATGTATTAGAATTCAATAATACTTTACAAAAATTTTAAACAACGACATTTAACTATGATGTTAAATAATTTGCGCTATTAAGAATTTAGTAGTTTTTAGTGATGCGTTAAAATACGCCATTCTGATTAAAGCTGTGATATGAATTGCATATGAGGGCTGAATACCTGTGATCTGGATAAGAAATCGTGATTGGTAATGACTTGTAGTCTCATTAATAGTTTCTGTAATGTTCGTGTCATTATAGAAATCAATCCTGATTTCAGATGTCGTGAGAATTGCTTGTGTAAAATTAACGATAAGCGATGTTCAGCATATTATTGAGGGTCATTTAATAACGAGAATGTTGTTGCCACCGCATGACTTTCTTCTATATTTTTCTATACAAATTCATTCAGTAAAAATAGTCATTATTATTTAAAATTATTATTAAAGAAAAAAAAAATATCTTCCATGATAATGCAGACGATTTCCATATTAGAGAAGTAGTATAACATTAAATTAAAAAAAAAAAAAAAAAAAAAAAAAAAAAAAAAAAAAAAATCGATAACTTTATTTAAAGTTATCGCAGTTCGATGGTTTAACCATTCGTTTTAAAGGTACTGGCGAGCTCTTTTGAAAGATACCCATCATGAAAATTTACTCCCCTCGAGGGAGTACCTCCCCCCAGGGGGGAGGAGACGAGGCTCCTACATATACATTAACGTAATCTGTTGGAGAATTTTTACCAAAAGTTGATAGGCACTAACTTATGTCAGTGTGTAACTACATACCAATTTGTATGAAATTTTGTGCAGTAGTCCCTGAGATACATTTGCCACAAAATTTTGTCGCACACACACACGCACAGACAGACAGACATTTTCTAAAAACGGTCAACTCGTATTCCACAGCTCTCAGAATGTGTAAATCCATCAAAAACCCGAGGTCGAAAATTTTTACGAATCCAATACTTTCTTGTATTGAATATAGAAAAAAGTAAAAATCAACATAATTTAAGGGCTAAAATGTTAAATGAATCCTTTGATGTTATATAAATTTAAATGAATTGAAAAGATGTTCAGAAATACTTATCTGTATTGTGAATAATTAACAAAAGACATTTTTTACTTATGAAATATTATTAAAAGTTCTATTTCCTCTGTAATAGTTTAGATAGTTGAAACATTTAGTACCAAATTTACCAAATTCTATAAGTTTTGGATTTAATATAATTGAAATGTGATATACCCAAATGTGTAAAGTTGGAAATGTTTTATGAAGGGCATTAATTTAAAATAATTTTGTTCATCTTAGAAATATTATTTAAAATTTATCAAAATCATTTAAAAAGACAGTGTTATAATAATAATAATAATAATAATAATTATTATTATTATTTTTTTTTTTTTTTAGTTTTAAAAGACTTATCTGGCTGAAATTTACTTATTTTATATTCATTCCATATATTTTTTTTTTCACATTAGGTAATAATCGGAATATATTTTTATTGCTACAATTAACATAAGGATAACTGTTAAAATTTCTAGTTTGGCTAGTAAATATAGTAAACATATTTTTTCATACATATATATATATATTTGTTTTCATCAATAGAAGAAAAAATAAGATTTTATCGTTTATTTTATTCACCAAAAACTTTGAAATTTCTAGTTTGACTAGTAAAAAAGGGAACACATTATTTTATTCTTTCTTTCTTTTTTTTTTTTTCTTTTATCAATAGAATGAAAAATAAGATTTTATTATTTATTTTATTCGTTTTACTCAAGGAAAAGCGTGTTTCGAGTAAGTTTTAAATTTATTTTACAATTTTATTAATTCCTCAGCCAGTCTCCCATAAGTTTTAGTTTTTTTTTTTTAATTTTATTTTTTATGTCGGATTATTTTTGTTAGGAATTGAGAAAGGGGAATTAAATTTTAATCATATTAACGCTTTCTAGCGCATTATATTATATTATCACGGAAGAGATGCGTGCAAGAGTTTCAGCATTTTCCTTGTTATTAAAAGAAATAAATTATCCGAAAAATAAAAATGAAATCTCTATTATTTTAAGAAATAACAGAAATAATATTTCACATTTAATTTCTTCCTATCGTATAACTTTTAAAAATAATTAATTTTTATGACAATGCAATATATAATAGTAATATTTAAAGATTAACAATACGTCTAAGAATTTATATTTTAGATAAAGGACTTAAATTATTATATTAATAACAATTGTAAGATAGGAAAAAAAATTATTTTCTTCGTATATTAAAATTTAAGTTTTAAGTTTTTCTTACATTTTAAAGATAGAAACAGTGCTTCTTTTGCAATGAC
Source organism: Salticus scenicus (assembly GCA_963930645.1). Classification (NCBI taxonomy): domain Eukaryota; kingdom Metazoa; phylum Arthropoda; class Arachnida; order Araneae; family Salticidae; genus Salticus; species Salticus scenicus. Next base: position 315,519,882 of record OZ005652.1, on the reverse strand, counting down.
AATTAACATAAAAAAAAGAAAGAAAGAAAGAAAGAAAAGAAACCTGGTGTGACATCCCTTGACTCTCCGAACATTATGTAATTAACTGTTATATAAAATTAAAGTAAGAGAAGTCATTAAATAAACAAAAGAGAAAATTATAACACAGTGTTTTTTTTTCTATATAGTATGTTGTTTAAATTAACGCTATTACCATTCAAATAATTTAAACCCATAGTTCATAATGATAGAGACATTTTCGTTGTATCGCAGTAAAAATCTAACAATTCACTAAAATTTATACAGTTCGTGTGACTGTGACCTATAACAATCATATAAATTTTCTACTCAATCGGACGAGGCATTAAGACATTGTCACATTTTAAATAATTTGAGCCAATAAACCGTAGTGTTAAATAATCTTTCTTTGTGTCCCTGTAAAAAAAAAAAAAAAAAAAAAAAAAAAAAAAAAAAAAAAGTGCTAGATTCATTAAAATGAATAGGGTTCGTGGTATAGTGACATGTAACACACGTACCAGTTTTCAGCTCATTCGAACAAGGCGTTAGGACACTATCGTGTTCACACACATACATCATCGTAAAAATAGTAAATATGAATTAAGGAGATCTCAAAACGTGTAGAAACATCAAAGTCTCAAACTCGGATTTTTGACATGATTACAATACTTTTCTCACTATAGTGTTCGGAAAGTAAAAAATTGAAATAAGCATTTTTGCGTTTCCCTTGTTTTATGCATGTATTTTATATATTTAATGTATGTCATTATTTAATTTTTAAATATCGAATATGAGAAATTTAAAGCAATTAATTTTTATGTGTTTAGTTTTCGGTTGTTGAATTTTGAATTATACACATATGGGTCATACAATTCAACGTTTTTCGAAAGTGAAATTAATTAAACCAATTATACTTATTAAATTCAGTTTTCCTGCTTAACCATTATGCTAATATTTCTTGTTTAGCTTTTTAAGTTTTAGGTTTAATTTTGTCTGAACACTTATGTAATTCTGAAATCTGTATTTATTTAATACATATTGCAAATTATTATAAAAATGCAATTTACTTCATAATTATCTCTTTAAAATTGCGTTTGCTTAAGAATGATTGCTTTACTTAGAATTTGTTAACAATAACTTTTGTCTTAATTTCATTAGAATTATTTTAAATTTATGAAATCTTTTTTGACGTTTAGTTATTTTACTAATCGTTATGGTCTAACATATATGAAGTATAAGCAACTTCCTTTTTCCTAACATTCTATTCTGAAACCAGAACTGCAGCCGCAAGCGTGGAATGACGTAGCAGTGATGTCAGGAAGACGTCACCTCTGACGTGTGCGCACATCCCCGGCAGACGAAGCACCTTTCAGAGAAAGTTCAGTTGACGATCGGATCTTGAAGAGTTTGGACGAAGCATACAGTGTTGACGGCTGTATCGCCTTAACGACTTTCGTTTTGAGTTTGACGTAGACTTTAGTTTTCATATTTGACGTAGTTAATTAAGTACTATGCGTGCTACAAATTATGTCTAAGTGACGAACTTTATTTTAAATGCTCATTAACTTCTATGTATATAAATGTAAATATTTTAATTCTTTATTAAAAGTTAAGTAAATATTAGAATTAGTATTGTTCTTAAAGTTTTAAACCGCTCGTAACCCACCTGATACTATATATCAGAAGTGGGATAGAACGCGAATTTTATTTTAACATAAACATTTGATTGAACGTGATAAAGAATAAAATCTACTTGATAAAGGATAAATCGATTATTTTAATTTTAACATAAATTATTTCGATCGCTCGTAAATGTTTGAATAAAGAACAGAACACTTTTTTTTAAAGTGAACTTTTTTTTAAGTGGATGAACTGTATAAACATTTGTTGGACTGAACTTTTTTATTCTTAAACCATGATTCAACTAGTTGTGTGTGTTTCTACAAATGAGTGCCGACTACAACTATGTGGATAAAGGAGTGGTAAAGTGTGAAAATTGTTCTTCGGGGTTCTCGAGGATTAAAACAGCAAGTCGACTAAATGGAAATTTTAAATAAAATTTAAAACAACAGCTGTTTCTGCTCTACAAAGGTACGTACATTTTATCTTCTTATAAAATGGTATCTCTAGGGGATATTCCTAAAATTGGCAATGCACTGAAGATAGAGAACTATAGTAAAATTAAAATTCTGCATCGGTTTTTATTCGATAAGAACGGCGATCGTAGGAACAGATGCAGAATAAGAAAGTTTCAAGGATTCACTTTCGCTATAGGCGACGAAAAATACCTCGAAAAGCAAAAAATAATTGATAAAAATTTTTCATTAAATGAACTAATTATTATCTGTAATGTATTAAATGTTCCTTTTGATGGGAGCAAGAATGAACTGCGAGATCGATTATTATTACATTTGTGTGACACGGAGTTGTTGAAACAAGAATGTTCCGAGAATAATTCAGATGAGGAAGATTCACAGGATGAATCGAGTAGCGAAAGCAGTGGTGATAATGACGTCGAAAAAATTGACTCTTCTGTGCAATGCCAAGTGTATGATAATAGGTATTATGAAAATAATGAAATTGGTAATAATAATAATGTGAATTTTGGATTACGTAGTGCAACAGTTTCTTTCAATGATTTTGAAAATTTTATGTCTAAATTTAGCGGCGAACCGCATGAAAATATTATTGAGTTTTTTAACGAATTTGAGGAATTATCAGTGATGTTTAATCTTAATGAACTACAAAAAATAATTTTCTGTAAAAGGTCTCTGAGCGGAAACGCTCTTTTGTTTGTGAGATCTGAAAAAAGATTATTAACGTATAAGAAACTAAAAAATGCACTTATTGAAGAGTTTAAATTAGAAATAAATTCCGCCTCTTTGCATGATATATTAAATAAAAGGAAAATTAGAGGCGATGAGTCAGTTACAGAATATTTCTTTAAAATGCGCGAATTGGCAAAAAACGGGCACATTGAAGATGCCGCGTTAATGCATTACGTGATCCAAGGAATAAATGACAAACCTGAAAATAAACTAATTTTATATGGTGCAAAAAATCTTAGGGAATTCAAAGAGAAAATTAAGTTATATGAAATATATAAAAAAGATAATGAGAAAAGTAAATATAAAAATTGATAAAGTAGATTATAATGTAAAACCAAAGCACACAGCCTATAACGTACATGAAAAATTTGGTCCTAAAAATGAAGTGAACAAATTATGCTATAATTGTGGGGGGAAAATCATGTGTCTAGAGATTGCCCTCATAAGGCCAAAGGCCTGAAATGTTTTTCCTGCAAGCAGTACGGGCATAAAAGTTCCGAGTGCCCAGGTTCGAAACCAGAAGTTAATACATTATGTATTGCCGTAAATCAAAATATGAGTAAAATTATACAAGTAAATGATATAAATTTTATTGGAATTATTGATACAGGAAGTGAAGCAACATTGTTGCGTAAAAGTTCTTTTGACAAATTAAATGTAAAAGAATTAAATACTATGAGTACTATTTTGAAGGGGATCGGGAAAAGTTCAATAAAGCCGTTAGGCTCATTCGACGCCAATCTTAAAGTTGATGATTTTAAAAGTAAAACTGATATCTGTGTTGTACATGATAATATGATACCGTACGATATAATTATAGGCATGAATGTACTAATGCTGGGTGAAACAACAATTAATGAAAAGGGTATTTTTGTGAAAAATAAGTGTAATTCTCTAGAGGTAAATTTAGTAACAGTACTTCCAGTAAATGAATATCAAAACGAAATTAAATCGAATGTTGTTATTGATGCCCCTATTAACTGTAAGAACAAAAATTTTGAAAAATCCCTAGAAATAAATGAAACTTTGAATAATGCTAAAAAATGTGAAAATATAGCCCCTCACCCTGTTATCCTAACAAAAAAATTATTAGAATCTCCCGTAAGTGAAAATGACGATGACGACGAAAATGACGAAAGTGATGACGATAAGATGCTTTTGAAGGATGATAATAGTGTGGACGATGACAGTGATGAAGAAGAGGAGCCTCGACGACAGAAACAAAACCAAACGAGCATTATCCAAATAGATGATGATAGTGATGAAAAGGAGGAGCCGCGACGAAAGGGACGAAGCCAGACGAATGTTTCCCGAATGAAGTCACTAAATCCTGAAAACACTTACTCGAAGAAAGATGAAAAACAAGCCTTACTTAGAAAAATTTCACAGTTAGCCGAAGAGTTGAAAGAGCTAAAAGAAAAAGTTGACGAAAATTCCAAACTCCTTAAAAGGAAGAAATCCAGAAAAAAAGCCATCGACGATAGATTCCATCGAGTGTAAAAGACAGAATGTGCCTAAAGAAGAGACTGCCAGTGTCAATTTTGGAAAGTTGTTCATTCCATCACTTCCACTGAAAACCACGATTGGTGAAATAGCCATATTATTTCCTAAAGCTGTGCAAATAAAATTAGAAGTTTTCCCTGCATATAAGACTGCCATTATAGACTTTTCGACTGAACTTGATGCAACAAAAGCCTTAAGAGGCATTAAGACTGAAAATGATCGATTGGAGGGTCTCGAGTTCGAGTCCCAAGATAACTTTGAGTCCCAAAGTAAAGATTTGCGTGAACCTGCTAAAGAACTATGTGTTAAAGTTAAAAAGAAAAATAAAGCAAAAAATAAATTGAGTAAACAACCACCAAAAACTGGTGAACTAAGCGACCAAGTTGCCGTAAAGCAAAAACTGATGTACTTTTGTAACTGTACGACTGTAAAAATTAAAAATGATAATATTGATGAAAAAGTTAGAAATGGATGCCATGAAGGCTCCTATTGCATACCCACTCATGCTAAGATCCTCAGACATAGGATCACTTAGTTTAAAAGCAAAAATTTGAAATGTATTGTAAATAAGTTTGTTTTTATTTTGTGTTGCTTTTGTATTTTTTTTTTTTTTTTTTTGTATTTTTCAGTGTGATCGCCTGTAGGTCCAGTCGAGGAAGGATGGCCGAGTGAAGTATAAGCAACTTCCTTTTTCCTAACATTCTATTCTGAAACCAGAACTGCAGCCGCAAGCGTGGAATGACGTAGCAGTGATGTCAGGAAGACGTCACCTCTGACGTGAGCGCACATCCCCGGCAGACGAAGCACCTTTCAGAGAAAGTTCAGTTGACGATCGGATCTTGAAGAGTTTGGACGAAGCATACAGTGTTGACGGCTGTATCGCCTTAACGACTTTCGTTTTGAGTTTGACGTAGACTTTAGTTTTCATATTTGACGTAGTTAATTAAGTACTATGCGTGCTACAAATTATGTCTAAGTGACGAACTTTATTTTAAATGCTCATTAACTTCTATGTATATAAATGTAAATATTTTAATTCTTTATTAAAAGTTAAGTAAATATTAGAATTAGTATTGTTCTTAAAGTTTTAAACCGCTCGTAACCCACCTGATACTATATATATGTGCAATTTACCTTTATTGTATGAAAAAATATTTATCCCGCAAAAAAAAAAAAAAAAAAAAAAAAAAAAAATATTAATAATAGTAATAATAAATTCGTTTTAAATTTAAATTAAATTCAACTTGTTTCCCAGTGATATTTAAATCGAAATAAAGTTTAATGTATTTATTATACGTATGGAATTTTCTTAAATAATTTTCGAAATAAATTTATTTTACAATGATTTCAGAGTAAAAAGTGATGTTTTGATTCTTAAAACAGAAAATGTTTTAAGGTAACATTAATATTCAGAAATTTACTTTTTCATAAATTATTAAGGCCGATAATTATTATGTAATCAATTTTTAAGATATCACCTATAAGGTTTTGAATTGTAATTTATTCATATTTCTAAGAAATATTTAGAGGTTTGTTATTAAAAAAAAAAATATATATATATATATATATATATGCAAAATAAGTATATTTTGGGTGAAAAAAATATGCATACATTTTATATTGTGATTATTTATTTATTTATTTATTTAAATAAAGTTTTTGTAAAAAAAAAAAAAAAAAAAAAAAAAAAAAAAATGTATAGCAAATGCAATTTTTAAGTATATTTCATTTTGTATCCTGAATCATTCCTGAAAATTTACATATTCTCTACAAAGATAAATTAATTAAGGTATACTTTTTCTTTTTGTTTGTTTATTTGTTTAAAAGTTGTTTGTGTACTCCTAAGTTTCACTCCATTTTTTCTATAGAAGATTTGTTTAGTGATTATTTTATCTATTTATTTTTCGAACATACATTTTATAAGGAAAATATTGTTATTGTTTATGCCAGAGAATAATCGCTTGAAGTAGATGTAAAATGCCAGAAATAAGGTAAAGCAAGGAGAGTAAGCGCACAACTCAACGGAATAATATAAAAAATCCAAATATTAATTTTTTGCTAAGCTATTGCTGAATAATATTGAATTAATTCATTTTCTGTGCATTTCCATTACTATTTTTGTTGTTATGCTATAAGTTAAAGCAACGATGTAATGAAACCTAAAGGCTATTTTGCACAATCTCTCCTTATAGGGTGGTAAATGTGATTGCGTACATGCTTAGGAGAGATGGCGCTTAATCATAACTACAGTTAAATTGTTAACGATAATAATTTCACTTAAATGACATTGTTCTAATATTTTTTTAAACAGATATTTTTGTATTAGGAGTAGATATTTCAATTTAATAAATAAAAAATCAGAAAAATAAAAGATATTTTTAAATAATTAAAAAATAAGAAAGAAAGAATTAAAAAAAAGAGAGAGAGAGAGAGAGAGAGAGAGAGAGAGATCAGATAAGATTACAAAATAAAATTAAGTTACTAGAAAACAGACATAACGTAAAATTAGTACATTTCTTTTTACAGTTTGAATGGTTTCTGGTTTTTTGACCTAATCTGTCGTCTTCCACAATCGTTGCATTTATTTTTATAAATGGTGCAGTGGTAGTGCAACCACCTGCTGCATGTTAACCCATTCGAGACTGTTTACACACCGTATGTGCAATGCATTTCTGAGACAAAAAGAAGAGTAGTATACCATGAGTCCAATCATATATATATATGGCTGGTACCACCCATTTTTAAGTCCAGAATCCCCTACAGTTTATTATTTATTAAATATATTTCTCAAAATTTTCCACAAAAATACGTTCCGAACACAAAACCTAAATTTCACTTGGTTTGAAATCTTCTCGCTTCAACTTAAAAAACCTTTACAATAATTCATTTTATTTTATTGAAAATTAGTCGATTACAATCCTTAAAATGAAATTTAAGAAGTCTGATATTTTTTGTTTGCATTCAGGTTTATCGCTTCTGTCTAAGCAGCTGACAGTTGTAGAAAATTTGAGCATCACACTTAAAAATATTGAAAAACTAAACATATATACATTAACATTAAATAATTTGCGAAAAAATTCCCATAGGCTAACATTGGCAACTCAAGTGGTGAATACTTCCAGAGATGTGGTTTTTGTTGATCGTTGCCATTCCTAAATAATGCCCGATTTCAGATTCTGGGGATTGTTTCAATAATGATGCGCCGTCTCGAATGGGTTAACCTGGAGCTCTTTCAATACAGGCTGGCTCATCAGGCATTTTGTTTCCCACTCAGCGACTGTTGCCCACGCGGTCCGAATTTCAAGTGTTATCAAATCACATAAAATGGAGGTTTTGCAGCCAAAAAATGCTCAAATCATACCAGAACTGCTTTTAGAGCATTTAGATTTCCAACAGATGAAGAAAGGCGAAAGAAACGGGCTATTAATTGTCCAAAAGAAAATTGTATGCTTAGCTTTCATTCACAAATATGAAGTGTAATTATGATATTTTTCCTTGCATTTTTTTAATCAAATTTTTGTTTTTCTTGCTGTTTATCTAAATGTTGTATTTTACAACCTATACTACTTTTCAATGTGTATAAATATTTAAAATTAACTAGTTTAACAGCAACAGTGATGGCTACTTTTTACAGGGGTTATAAGAAAATTTCGCAAAATATTACCGCCAAACATATCAAGTACAAAGAATAATTCGCTCTTCTGTTTAGGCAAACTAGCCATTTTAGGCGATAAAGACGCCGAGTAATACGTCTGCAACTAAATGTCGCCAAGCTATATTTCCGCTGGGCAACAATGATCAGCTGTGAGTCAGCTCGTATTATAGGAGTCTTAGGTTAACCTGTTCCAGTCACTTGTCAAAATAATCTCCTTGTACAGCTCCAAATATTCAAAAATCTCACCTTATTGTTTTTTCATTAACAATCATTTGCGTAATTTCTCCTTGTACAGTCGGTAACAAAAGTATCCGAACACTAGCAAAAATAAATTTATTAAAAAAGTAGATTTAATACTCTTTTGTTAAATAAATCCTTGTCGAATCATGTTCTTAGACTGACTAAGAAGATAATCCGACAAGGATTTATTTAACAAAACAGATTTACTCTACTTTTTTTATATAAGAATTTTTGCTGGTGTTCGGATACTTTTGTTACCGACTGTATATAATGGAACCAATGCACAATCTCTCATAAGTAGCATATGCGCAAACTTTTACATTTTGTTCGGAGAGATCGCCCAGACTTTTATTTAATAATTATTCGCTTGATGGAGAACTGCTGGTGTTCGAACCTTTAGTCTAGGTCAGGAGTTTATGAGAAATAGTTTAATTAAAAAATATTTTGTACTACTGCCATTCTGCAGAAATTCCTAGGAAGTGATATGGGAATTAAATCATTTATTTTTGAAAACAAGACAGAATGAGCACGTTTTATCTTAGATGACGGAAATAATCACCATGCACATTCAAGCAGATACTCTATTCTTGCTGTTATAGAACAATCTGGAGTAGCAGTGCTGGCACCCTACTCCGTCTTTCCGAACCTCTATGAGCCCTATCTCTCCTAGCTTTATACGTTATATGAAATTAGTAAAAAAACATATCTTAAATGGTATTAGATAAAAACAAGAAACAAAAAAATAAATAAATAAATAAATAAATAAATAAACTGGCGAATAAGTGAAATCATCCAAAGGTCACGAATTACTTACGAATTAATTAAATAAATAAATAAATAATCCATAATATTAAAACACAAGGGTATTTCTTTAAGACCAAAATCGCCCGATCTGGGCATGCGCGAGAAAATTATGAGCCAATTCGGAACGAGAATAAACTTTCCCCTTGATGCAGTGCAATATGAACATTGATGATAGAACTTGAGCAGATGACAATGATATTTCGCATGTCAATGGCAGATGCCTGTTCACGGATTAAGACTATCTATAGGATGAAAAACAAGATAGGGCAGTCAGCGCGGAAACCGGAGCTTTCTATTCCACATTAATTCAGCCGGGTGGAGGAAAACGATCCGATCGTCGCCTGGTGTAGTATCTTTGAAACTTATCGGAAGAAAATGAAAGCCCGCCCCTTCAGCTTCTGTCATTATCCGATTTCCGAGAACGACCAATGAACCGCTACAAATTTAAACAAACGCGCTAATTGGTAGATTGTCAAGATCTGCTCGTCCTCTATCTGTAAAATGAAAATTACTACTTTTCCGTAGCATTCGTAATACATCCTATCCTAAACTCTTAATCCGTGCGCCTGATTAAAGCTCAATAATAAAAACAATTCACATGATTAATTCATTGATTCATATTTTCCAAGGAAGTACATTAAAAATAAAGCAATTCGCGAATACTTATCGGCTATCGTCGTATGCATTTTCATTTTACCGAAAATTTTCCTACACAGGATAATACTATAAGAGTTTTTATGGTGCCATCTTTTATCATATAAACATACCATACCATATTCCTAATATTATTTTTTTCAGTTTCTTAAAAGAAAAAAAAAAAAAAAAAACTTTAAAAATAAATAAATTGTTGGTGTTTATTGTTCTTTAAAAGTTAACTTTTATCAATTGAAAACTTTGTTTAGAAAAAATGAAGGTAGATGTTCAAAATTAAAGGCAGTTTTATTTTATTTTATTTATTTATTTTTTTTATCTAATTTTAAATTGATCTCTTATATTTCCTTTCTGTAAGAAAAAAATAATTTAAAAAGAATAAACTTAAATATATTGATATTTTATACGAGTAAAGTATGCATAGAATAATTTATTATTAAAAATTTAATGATCAAATTAACTTGCTAAAGTATTAAATGCATTCTTACTTATTCGGGCCCTGAGTAATATATTCTATTTCTAAGGGAAAATAAATTGTAATTATAGAATGTAAAGAAAACACAAAACACTTTTAAAATTTATTTTAAATTAAATTATTTTGCCTTATAGATTTATGTGATTTTAAAAGTATTTTTATATATATAAAAAAAAAACCCTGAGATTTTTTAAAAATTATTATTGACAGATTATAGATGGCGCCACTGTCATATTGTAACTGAAATGGAATGCTATAGATGCGAGCACATTAAAATAATGCGTATGAAAAACATTAAATATTAATGTGTGCTTTCTTTTTCCATTCTTACCATAATTTATAAATTCTGTCTCTCCTTTAATTACTCCAAACATTCTTTTGGTCATATTTAGAGTAAAATTAGAAAAAAATCTTCGGATTTTAATTTTAGTATATGGATTACGCTTAAATTTTGCATATTGAAATTTCATGAAATTGATTCCCCCTTGCCGTCGAACCAAAAAATAATTGATTACAGCAGTGGTTTTTAAACTGGTTAAGAGCAATGCGGATTATTAAAACAGGGATGTTTAAAACTTTATGCCGTGAAAAGATTTAGGATGCACATGATCCGACAAATTTTGACGGGTATTAACTAGTAACAATAATAATAAAAAGGGAAAAATATAGTTTATAATAAAAGTGAAGTAGATACATAGCATATATGAGATAGATTAATTAACGGATCATAGCTAAAATATATGGATCTTTACTAAAATTATTTCTTAAAAAATTTTCTTTTTTCTCTTACGCCTTATATATACATTCCAAAGTAATTATTATACAATAATTATTATACAATGAAAGACCTTTCACCTTCGTGTGAAAAGCGAAAAAGGCCACTTATTGAAAATTTACGAAATCAAAGCTTTCATGTAAAATGTCTCAATAAACCATCCATCAAAGTTGGCACCAAAGGAATTTTTCCTGCGTAGGTAAGAAATTTCCGGTGAAAATGATTTGCTATAATCATTTGTATTCCATAAATTTTGAATCACAAAAGGCAAACAGGACATAAAAATAAGCACATATTCTGATAATTTATTTTTTTATTATTAGATTTGATTTAAAAAGGGGATACACATTGGAAACTTTTTTACTTTCCGAACATACATATGTAAGGAAAGTATTGCAATCTTGTCAAAAATCTTACTTTGAGATTTTGATGTTTCTATACGTTTTGAGGTCCCCTGAGTCCGTTTTCCCTATTTTTACAATGATGTATGTATGCGTGTGTATGTGTGTGAGTTAACGTTATAACGTCTAAACACTTTGTTTGAATGAACTGAAAGTTGATACGTATGTTAAACGTCACCACTGCATGAACCCTATTGATTTCGGTGAATCTAGCACTTATAGTTTTTTTTACAGGGACACAAAGAAAAATTCTTTATCATTATGGCCTATGGGACCAAATTTTTAAAAGTGCGATAGTGTCCAAATAACTTATTAAATTAAGCAAAAAATGTATACACATATTATAGGTCACACTTGCACGAACTGTATAGATTTTAGTGAATCTAGCACGTATAATATTTTTACAGGGACACAAAGAAATTTTTTTTTAAAATCATTATGTCCTATAGGATCAAAATTTTAAAAGTGCGATAGCATCTGCGATAGCCTTATTAAATTGTGATAGCCTTATTAAAGTGCGATAGCTTTATTAAATTGAGCAAAAAACTTATACACATATTGTAGGTCACTGCTCCACGAGCAGTATAGGTTTTGGTAAATCTATCACTCACAATTTTTGTACAAGGACATAACAAAAAATTCTGTATCATTATGGCCTACAGGGTGAAATTGTTTCAAATACAATAGCATCTAAATGCCTTATCTGTTTGAGCTGATATTTATATACATGTTATAGGTCACTATCACACAAACTGTATTGGTTTCAGTGACTCTTGCACTTATAGAGTATTACAGGGACACAAAGGAAAATTCTTTATCACTATGGATTATTGGCTCAAATTATCTAAAGTGCGATAGCGACTAAACGCCTTATTCAAATGAACTGAAAATTTATATACATATTATAGGTCACCGTCAAACGAACTGTATAAAATTTAGATAATCTAACACTTATGGTTCTTTTTACAGGGACACAATGTAGATTTCTTTATCATTGGGGCGTATGGGCTCAAACTTTAAACTGCGATATCGTTTAAATATTTTATCCGATGGAGCTGAAAATTTATAAAAATATTATACGTCATTATTGCACTAACTATATGCATTTCTATGAATTTAGCATTTATAAGTTTTTACAGGGACACAACTAGAAATTCTTTATCATTACGATCTATGGGCTCAAAGTACAATAGCGTTCAATTAAACCTAGTATTATACGGAGGAAAATACTCAAATATCCTATTATAATTTTCTTCTCTTTGGTTTATTTAAAAACACCTCTTACTTTACTTTGTCTACAAAACTGTCAATTACTCAACGTTCAGCAAATCAAGTGGAGTTACTCGAGATTTCTATTATTGTTATTATTAATTTCCGATGAGTTTTAAATAAAAATGTGATTTGCTGATGCTTTCTTAGAAAACAATTTACATGCTTATTTCTTAAATTTTTGATTGTATAAATCAAGACATATTACGCATAATTTTTCCTGTTTAAACTAATAATTTACATCATTTTTGAAAGTTTCCTATGAACATTTTAAAAGTTTTATATGCATTAATTGCAAGAATATTTAAAAATACACCCTGAAAGAAATATATAAATGCACTTTCTCGAAATCTAAACGATATTCAAAATCTAATGCCAGACAGCAAATTCTAATGGCTGTAGAAATACGAGACGCAAGTTGCCAGTAAAAAGACAGTTTACTAGTTTAACAATCATCATTCTTATTCTGTTGACGTTATTTAACCGAATATTTATATGTATTAGCATGTGACAAGTGTGCATTAAGAAAACAACATCTTGGATTTTCATCTGGAATACTGATAATTTTGATCTAATTTATAAATGAATTTTTCCTAATCGGAAATTCGATTACAATAATTACTTGGAAAAACACTCTCCTCCTTGATATTATTAACAGACGATGAAATTCCTTTCGGTTCTCAAGCCGGCTACGTGGAATGCGAGTAAATTATATGTTACTAGGATTAGGTCTATTAGGTAGTTTAAATAAAAAGAAAATTTTGTTAATAATCTTTACCATGATTGGAAAATAAACGGTTTGTTTTTTAGGAATCTGTCAGTAGTAAAAGACTGTAGTATATGATGAAATAGTTGTTGGAATACACACACACACACATATATATACCTACAAGAAATTTCTCTAAAAAAATATAAATAGTTTTTATAAGACGAGCAAGGATGCAATTTTATTATTACTAGTTAACACCCGTCAAAATTTGACGGATGATGTGCAACTAAAATCTTTTCACGACATAAAGTTTAAAACACCCTTGCTTTAATTTTTCGCATTACTCTTAACCGGTTTAAAACCCCCTGCTTTAATCAATTATCTTTTGGTTGGTGGGAGGAGGGATAAATTTCACGAAATTTCAATATAGAAATTTAATCATACTCCACATAATAAAAATAAAATCCCAAGATTTTCCTAATTTTACTCTAAATATGACCAAATGAATGTTAGGAGTAATTAAAAGAAAGGCAGAATTTATATAAATTATTGAAAAAATCAATATTTCTTAATGAGATAGTATTAATATCTGTGATAATACTTATCAAAGCATCAAGCATCTAAATTAATCCTACAATAGAATTCCTCCCTGTCACACCAAAACGACTTATAATCTATAGAACCGCACTCGTTTTATGTTTACTGTGAAATTTATTCGTTCCTTTTCAGACAAAATGAATGAATTCAAAGATTTACTACCAGATTAAAATAATATTAACTTACTATTAACGATAAAAGGTCACAATTTTTTAATAAAAGACATACATGAAAAACAAAGATTTCATTCACTTGTAAAATATATCATTAATTCTAATTTGCCAATACAATAATAAGTGCATTTTAAGTGTAAAATAATAGTTTTGATTCTGATTTTTCATTCCCATATTTGTAAAACCACTTGATATAATCCAAAATATTAATTTATTGTGTTCTAAAAATAAACTTCAAATCGGAATAAAGTTAAATTTTTTTTTACTGGAATAGTATTATAACACTTTATTCTATCAAAATAGCATATTTCAACAAAAGCATACTGTTAAAAATAAATAAATAAATAAGAATGAATTTAATACTTCAGCAAATTAATTTGTTCATTAATTTTTAATAATAGATTATGCAATGTAAATTTTTACTCGTATAAAATATCAATATTTTAATGTTATTTTTTTAAAATTATTTTTACTGTAATATAGTATCGAAATGAAATATCAGAGATTATAATAATTAGAGTAAAAAGAAAATAAATTATTTTATTTTATTTAAATAAATAAATAAAATAAAACCTCCTTTGATTTTAAATATTCATCTCTATTTTTTCTAAACAAAGTTTTCAACTAACTTTTAAAGAACAATGAACTCTGACAATTTGTTAATTTTAAAAGATTTTTTCTTTTTTTTCTTTTAAGAAATGGAAAAAAGTAATTTTAGGAATACGGTATAATATAGTATTTTCATGGTAACAGATGGCGCCACATCCTGTGTAAATTTTTTTTTGGCGAAAATGCATATTACTCCGTGATCGATGCGACTAAGGCTCCTGAGTTCTACATACGACGGTAACCGATACATATTCGCCAATTGCTTTGTTTTTAATTTACTTCCTTGGAAAGTATGAATCAATGAATTAATCGTGTGAATTATTTTTATGATTGAGCTTTAATTAGGCGTCTGCCACAGACATATTGAAATATTAATGTCGTCTGCTCGACCTATCATCAGTATTCGTATTGCACTGCATAAAGAGAAAGGGATATTCCCGTTCCGAAGTGGTTCAAAATTTTCTCGCGCATGCCCAGATCGTGCGATTTTGGTCTTACAGAAAATGCCTTGTGTTTTAATATTATAGATTATTATTATTATTGTAATATGATCATTTGAAATTTCCTTTAAACTCCGCATTCTTAAGAGAAAAAAGAAAGAATATTAACATAAACACAGCTTAATTCTAAAAGCACAGATTACTAAACATTTATTAGAAAAATTATTCAAATAATTCGTTATTGAATTTGATATGCAAAAGACGCAATACATATTTCATTTTAAGCCTCTGCAGTTCTAATAATGCCATATCTGGATCTAAAGTAATCCAGCTAGAAATTTTACTGCTAACAACAAATGCAAAATTGCAATCATGTGATAAAAGGATCATAAGTTGCATTAAAAATTATTGTAGAAGTGAAAAGTTTTAATCCATTTCTTGATTCCATGCTTTTGTAAAATTTATCTCTAATTTGATGGATGCATAACTGAAACTGACAGAACAAAAGTAAGTCGAAAATATCTTGATTTTTTTTTTTTTTTTCTTTTATATGGATAAGAGAAAAATCTGAATTCGCGAAAATTTTTCAATTCTCTTTTCGATAGATTTATACATTTTGAGAAGATGTCTACCTTCCTGTATAACTGTGTGCATTAAAAATATTTTGACGCTGTATTTCACTGACAAATGGGCAAAATTTAACTAAACTTTTTTTTAGCTTATTTAATTGGATTTTGACATGGCGATTATCATATTTAGGTACCAATGGCGCAACATGTGGCGCTGCTATCCCATATTTTATTAATTTTTAATATGCCAATATAGGAAAAATGTTTCGTATAAATGTATAGAATGAGAAATGTTTATAACATTTCAATGTGAAATGAAAAATGATATTAATAATAATAATATTTAACCAACGAGATAAATAAAGTAGAGTGATGATTAAATGAATGACGGATTAGCTTTCCGTGGTTCAACGTGAATAACGTGATATGAACCAATTGATTGCTATGTTTGGCCCTTTATCGACATTTTGGCATTTAAAATTTCATTTCGGCAAATTATCATTATTATTAGGTAACACGACAGTCCTATGACTGAAATAAATTGTTTTTAAAATCATTTTCTAGATATTTCACATTATAATATTATAATAAAAAATATTTTTTTTCATCATATCCCAACAAAATTTAGAAGTGTTTATAAATAAAAGTTAAACTTTTAAAAGAACTAAATTTAACAACAAGTGATTATTCCTCAACTATTATTAAATATTTTGTCGATTAGATTTCGACTACACGAAATAAAAAAGAAGTAAAATAAAAACTAAAATGATTTAGAAAAAAAAAATATATATTAAACTACATAAGTAAACAAAAACATTGGCGGTTATGACTTTCGCCAAGTACAATCTTCAAACTGTTGCCATAGAAATTTATTGAAAATAATCTGTTACCAAAGGAACCAACGCATAGTAGGTTTATGTCACATAACTCATGATGAACTATGTCAGGGTTACCATTTATCAATCTACTTTATTTAGCTCGATGTATTTAACTAGGAAAAGGTATATTGTAGGCGTTTAATTTCTATACGTAGGGACATCTCTAACTTATGAAGGGGAGCTATACCACAAAGGAAGTTAATTTCTTCAATAAATTTTAAACGAATAGATAAACCACATGTTTATGATAATTTAAAACAACTTTATACATATAATTTCATTTTTAGAAAAAACGGAGAGAGAGAGAGAGATTTCGCACAACATTTAGCGTTTTCTCAGATTTCTCTTGTAATTGATTTCGACGTTTAATGTTATTCTTCTCTGAGATGAAAATCGTCTACATTAATCATTGAAAATAAATCTCTATATATTAAAAAAAAAAGTTACTGTCACTGGCGTCAATTTTTTTTTTTTTTTTGTCTGTGACAACATCTTCTAACGGAGGGCAGGGTCCTTCTCGTCATGAGAGGTATCAATGTGTTCCGAGTACTACAAGGAAGACATTTCTGCCGCTTAGAAATTTCTATCATTTTAATTCAAGTTATTAACTAAAAACGACAAGTTTATGAAGATACTCTATTTGCCATTTTGAAAAAAGTTTCTCCCAGTGACGTTGTTCTTCTGTCATGAAGTCATTTTACACGAGAAAATTAAAATATGATCCATGGTTGTAGGTAGGTTGGTTGGAATTAACGTCGCACCAATACTGTGCTATGGGTAATTGGCGACGGTCTGGGACGCACCCCTACGGATTTTCCGGAGACATGCCACCACAGTTTTGGTCTTACACGAAGGAGATAGCTCCCCAGCTTTGGTGGCCCCAGAGGTATAATTTTGATGGGAACACGGAGGATATTGCGGCCACGACATATTCTACGTGCACTAGCCACCATTAGTGTACACGATGGTCTTTGGTCGGCTCGAGAATCTAACCCATTTTCCAATTACGAGCTCGGCGCTCTACCGACTGGGGTACCGTGGTCCGGATTTAAGTTTGTAAAAAAGAAATAAAAAGGGTCATGTAATAAAGCTGTAATGCAAAATGGTCTAGATTTTATGATTTGCTTTCTATTAAAAAATATATGTATAAATATTATATATTTCAATTTGACATTGAACATGAGGATTTCTATAACAATTTTCTACTTTTGTCTGGTAATATGCACTATTAATATTCCTTTTCAGTGAAAGAAAGCAGCGAATAGGCGGGCAGAGTTCTGCATGTGTTAATAAGTAAAGTGAGTCGGGGAGGAGGCGAAGCGTTTTTCGGGGGTTGGTGAGCGGAGCGAGCAGGGGGCAGAACCCCCTAGTATAATAAATAATAATTTATTAAAATTACGCTACATTGAAAAACAATTATTTGTGCTGCGTAAATTTGTATAGGAAAGTATAGAAGGCACTTTTGTGATGGCAAAAACATACTTGCTCCTACAGATAAGCATTTCTTTTGAAAGAAATTTCTTAAATATTTACTTAACATGAACAGAAGAAGAAAAAAAAAAAGGAGTATATTTATTTTGTACACTGCCAAATATATCTCGTTTTGAAAAACATGTTCATAATCACATAAAATTTTTGTCACGGGGTAGAACGGAGGGGAATGGGTTTAACGCGACTCTACCACTACACAAAAGGCAATTGTCGACAGTTCGGAACGCATTCATAGGGTGATATGGAGACATGCCGTCGCAATTTTAATCCTACCAAAGATATTAATTTAGAAACGTTCAGATCATTGAAGCCATGGCGGATTTTTGTACAGGACGGATTTTGGCCGCCACGAGTATCGAACACACAATTGCGCTCTAGCAACCAGACTAACATAGCCTGTTATTCTAGGCCTGTAGAATTTGCACTATTCTTTGATTGTAGAACAAAAAGAAAAAAGAACAATGTGGTGATTCTGCTGTATAAAAAATGTATCTACTGCTGAATCATTCATTGTACATAAAAATATGAAATTGTTAAAATGCTAATAGGAACTTCTATCTAACCATTGAAGGCGTAGAATGTTATAAATTTTTGTGAAATAAATTCGTGTTAACAGGAGAAACAAACACATATAGCAGGTATTTACAAGTTTGTGAATTACATACATAAACATTATTAATCTTATTAAATAACTTTTCATTGCTATTATGAATTTTATACATGTTGAATAATTTTTATCGATGATAACTGAAATGCAAATGCATCGGGCGATTCATTTAATATATTTTACATTTAATGCAATTTTCTAAGTTCATGGATTCGATATTTAAATATTGATAAGATGCAGAAAATGTAAAATTATCTCTAAAGTTTTCGAAGTTGGACTGAATATCACCAATAACTTATAAGTCAATGAATAAATGGATCGTAACGCATCTAAAGATAGTAACATATAACGCATCGTAAAGTTTAATATATTCACTGTACGAAATAAAATAAAATCATTTGTGCTATAGAAATGATTTCATTAAGAATTATAGATGCGTTTTCTAAAATAAGTTTATTTTAATACATGTTATTTTAAATGGTTATATAGTGTACTACTCACACACTTGAGATTTCTTTCTTTTACTTTTTTTTAAATCTAAAGTATTTGATGTTATGCATTTAAAATACAATATAAAATGTAAGCACGTCTTTTAAAAATAGGCTTTAACGGCAAACTTCAGAAAGTGAGTCTTGATGTTTTAATTACATTTTTAAATATAATGTAATTAAAACATCATGTCTAAATTATATTATATTAAAAATGTAATTAAAAATGTAAAAAAAAAATGTAATTAATTTTTTTAATATAGACTAATCATTAATGTTGTGATAAATTTCTAACCTTATTTCTCTCTTTTTATAGAATTCTTCTTTAACTTTTTAACACAGGTTGTTAGTCTCTCCCATATGTGTTACTATCTCACTTGAGTATTACTGCCGCATACGAACTGTTACTAAAGCTAAATATCAGCATTGAATAAATAACTTTGTTAATTTATATAAATAAATTGTTTTGCAAACTAAAATTTAATTATTCATTCTAACTGCAGTGAAAACATTTTAGTTTTAATAAAATACTTTTAATTTAACGTTATAACTTTTGTTTTAAAAACAAAGTAACATTCATGAGATAAATAGCTATTTAAATACTTAAAAATTTTAAATAAATATTGATAACATTTTGCCTTAAAACCAAATATTTAAGATGACCTTAACTAGATTTATTAAGTTAATTCATAACACAAATGATTTTGCAGAACGTATTTAAAAGTTAACAAAAGCTCTTCCCATGACATATTTCGAAATTTCTGAAATATAAATAAATAAACGCACAAATAATCACATGCAAAGAAAACTTTAATTTATAAGAAAGTCATACCTGGATAACTTTTTATGTTTAATCTACGTTAATTTTTCAAATTATGTAAAGCTGAAAAAGGCAATAAATTTGAAAATCACTCATAAATGAATCAATTTTTATATGAGATAAATTTATGAAAACTTTGCTGATTTGAAGTGAGTACATGCCGACCTATAGGTGGCACTGAATGCTGACCATTTAAGACTTTCTTTGGGTTTTCTAATTTAAGAAGAATAGAGAATATATTTTGTGATGGCTATAATATTCAAGTTTTTTAAATGGTATTTGTCTTGAAACTGATTAGAAATACTAATTGAT
This sequence comes from Salticus scenicus, assembly GCA_963930645.1. Classification (NCBI taxonomy): domain Eukaryota; kingdom Metazoa; phylum Arthropoda; class Arachnida; order Araneae; family Salticidae; genus Salticus; species Salticus scenicus. The sequence goes on along the minus strand of OZ005652.1, from coordinate 315,499,591 downwards.
GTTAAATAATCAAAAGATATTACTTAAAAGACGAACGAAAATTAGTGCATGTTAATATTTACAAAAGATATTTCCTTCCTGTTTTTCTCCATAATATTTTCTACTGCTTTTTATTTATTTTTACTTAATTAGAAGCAATATTTTAATAAATGAACATACATGTCTGAATACATTTCTTAGATTTAAATCTCTGTATGCACGAATAAAATGACTTTTTTTTTTTTTTTTTTTTTTTTTTAATAACATTTAATAGTTTTGAAGTATTTAAAAAAGTTTTTGCTACAAATCGTAATAAAGACACACCAGTGATTCGTAGTATTAAAATTTTGTTATTAAAATCCAGATTAGTATAAGCGTTTCGCTTGTGTTTGCTAATAAGCAAATTTTACATTAAAAAAAAAAAAAAAAAAAAAAAAAAAAAATTGTCGAAAAATGTATTTCTTTTGTAAATTCTTATTCGTTATTTTACGTGTTGATTAAAATAAATAAATAAAAGTTAAAAGAAAATTAAAGAATTCGTAAAAATGTATTCCTTCTGTAAATCCTTATTCGTTATTTTCCGTGTAGATAAAAAAAAAGAAAGAAAGAAAAAAGAAAGAAAGAAAGAAAAGAAAAGAAAAAAGAAAATTAAGAATTTCTAAAAATACATTCCTTCTGTAAATTCTTATTTGTTATTTTACGTGTAGATTTAAAAACAAAAAAGAAAAAAAGAAAAGGAAAAAGAAAATTAAGAATTCCTAAAAATGTATTCCTTCTGTAAATCCTTATTTGTTATTTTACGTGTAAATTAAATTAATAAATAAATAAAAGTAAAAAAATAAAAATAAATAAAGAATTTCTAAAAATGTATTCCTTCTGCAAATCCTATTCGGTGTTTTGTGTGTAGATAAAAAAAAAAAAAAGAAAAGAAAAGAAAAGAAAATTAAGAATTCCTAAAAATGTATTTCTTCTGTAAATCCTTATTCGTTATTTTACGTGTAGATTAAAAAAATAATAATAATAAAGAAAGTAAGTAAGAAAAGAAAAGAAAAAAAATAGGAATTCCTAAAAATGTATTTCTTCTGTAAATCCTTATTCGTTATTTTACGTGTAGATTAAATAAATAAATAAATAAATAATAGTAAAAAGAAAATTAAAGAATTTCTAAAAATGTATTCCTTCTGTAAATCATTATTCGATATTTTACGTGTAGATTAAAAAAAAAAAAAGGAAGATTTTCGTTGTTAAATTTCGACAGATTATATTTTATACTGAAACCATATTTGAACAAAGCAATTTTTAAAATTAATTTTGATGTTAATTAAAGCAGTACAAATCACATTTACGTATTGGAATTCAGTAATACTTTACGAATATTTTGAACTGTGACATTTGATTCACTGAATAATATGCGCCATTAAGAATTTAATAGTTCTCAGTAATGTGTTAGAAAATTTGCCATTATAATTAAAGCTGTAAACTGAATAGCATATGAGGGCTGAATAGTCAGTGATCTGGGTAGGAGTCGCATTTAGTAAGGGGATGTAGTCTTATTAATAATTTCTCTAATGTTTGCCTCATTATAGAAATGAATCCTGATCTCAGAAGTTGCTTAGACAAAATTAACGACTAAAGATGTTAAGCCTTTTAATAATATAGCGGGTCATAATATAATAATATAATAATAATGTGAATTAATGGCTAAAAATATAATAATATAATAATAATAAATGTATAATAGTAATATAATAATAATATAAAAATATAATAATAATGTGAATTAATGGCTAAAAAGTTAAATTAATACTTTGATGTAATATAAATTCAAATGAATTGAAAAGATGCTCACAAAGATTTATCTGTATCGTGACTTATTAAGTGAGACAATTTTTTCCCGTATAAAATGCTATTAATAGTTTCGTTTTATATGTAATAGTTTAGATAGTTCAAATAATTAGTATTAAATTCACAAAATTCTATAAGGTCTTTATTTAACTTAATTGCATTCGATTCGTAAAACGAAAATGTTTTATAAAGGATATTTATTGAAAATAATTTTGCGCGTCTCCATTTAAAACGGCACATTTTTTTTTATTATTTAAGTTAAAAAAAAAAAAAAAAAAAAAAAAAAGATCATGTAGATAAAAAAAAAAGATCATGTTAAACCTAAAAATTTACTCATTTTTAGGTTATTTTTATAATTTTTCCATAACTTAAATATTTCTAATATATATATGTATAATTAAAAAAAAAAAAAAAAAAAAACACGCGAATTTAGCGAAAATAACGTACGTTTTAATAATCCATTAAAACCAAACGTTATCGTAAATTTTTAATTATTACTAAAAATATTCGAGATAGAAACAAAATATTTATTAAACATTTTTAAGACCTTTTTTATGCACAAATAGATTATATAGCATTACCGCGACCAAAGAATCACCAATCTTTCCCGCAATCTGAATATATATTGATGAAACATCGTGTTGCTGAACGTTAGAGAATCTTTAAAATGGATAAATACAAACTATTTAAGCGTAATCGACAAATAACTGTTGAAATCATATTCTGTTTTTCAGCAATGAGAATGTTTTATTTTTAAATTTTTCAGAATTACAATATCAAAATGTTCCTTGGTAATTGTATTGCAAATGTCTATTGGCGCATTAAAATAAATCTTACACAATTCCTCCACATTAAATGGACCTTGTTTTGTTTGATGCTAATAGTCATGGTGTATTCACTGCCAATATTGCACGAATATCATCTGGAACGTTTTAATCAGCAAATGTGTATTTGTTTTAATTAATAAATTTAATTAAAAAAATCCTAACAATTGTCTTGTTTTAATTTTTTTTTTTTAAATGATTGTATTGAACTTTATTAGATTGAAAATAAAAGCAAGCATTACTTTTGTCCGTACTTATTTTTTGTTATTTGAATAATATATAAGAGCTAATAGCAAAGAAGTTAATTTTATTGCGTTTATAAGTTATAAAATTCTTTCATTAGCACTTACAGAGAATTTTAATTTCATTTGTTGCCGTCAAAAAGCAAGTAAGAAAAGTAAGTGTAACCAGTGTTGGCAAATTGGGGACTTTTTTTATTCAATAGCCACCACTAAATTTTAATTGTAACGATTGCCTATTTATTTCGAAGATTAATGTATATCAAATATCACTTCTCAAAATTATTGGTGATAGTTGAAAAAAAAAATTTCCCCAATCTGGCAACGCTGAATGTAACCTCGTCTATACTATAAGAATAAGTACCAACTTGTACGTTTTTTAACGCTACTATTTCTTTCCAAAAAAAATTCATCATGTTTAATCACAGGAAACTGCTAAAAACTTATTAAAAATTTCTTTAAAAATTTTCTGGTATTACGAATGAGCATTGACTGGAAGGTCGTCGAATCGATAGCCATTTGGGAATGAGCATCCAATGGGAGACTCTCGCTACCCTACGTGCACTTAATACTTTTTTGGCAAATAAATATCTGTTGAATCACTATCTTAGTCTTTGAGCTGCTTATAAAGTAGTAAGTTGATAATAAAAATTAGTGATGTGTGTTTGAATAATTTTGTTGCCGGCGGTAAAAAATTTTATTAATATGTCTTATAAACTTTGGAGCTCCTACTTATTGAAATGTTTCTTAGTACATTTACCTTAGCACCCTAAAAAGAGAAGTGATTGATTACTGTCTATTTTAACATCAACCTGTTATTACATCAAAAGATGGTAGTGCTTCTTTTAAATATGAGTCCCTAGAAGAAACATTTACGTGTTCGGAGAATTCTAATTGTTAATGTTGGCACCTTGTGGAATCTACACACAGAGAGACAGAGCTTGCGATAATTTATTCAAAAATAATTGCTGTGATTAAAAATTGTAAAAATAAACAAATAATTCATCGATTAGAAAGTATTCTTAAAATACTATTAGAAGCGTGCAACTTTAGAATTTACCAATAATTTAAACCAAGGTTTTGAAGGACTCGGTGCAAACAACGACTGTGATAGGGAAGAAAAATTATCCCAAATTTTTCTTTTGATTTCATCAAAAAAGTGACCATATGGTACATTTAATTTATTTATTTATTATTCACCAATCAGAAAAAAAAAAAAAATGTTTTCAGAAACAGAAAGTAAACTTGTGATTTGTTCGTTCCAGGCCAAGAGTGATGAATACTGATTGGATTTATACTAAATATTTAAATTATTTCAACATAAGTTACGGAAATCCTTTCCGTTTGCGCTTACAATAGTTGGAGATAATTTTGGCTCAATTTGTCATAAATAATAGCGCCGTTTAAGGTGGCGCAGAATTTGACTTTCCAGCGAGTGCAGTATCCCCTTAAAAGTGACAATTTTGAAGTAAAAATGCAGGACGAACACTTGCATACAACGCGGAATATTTACTGGGTAAAAACTGGAACGGATCCGACAGTTCATGCATGGTGAATGCTTGGTGCACTAATGTTACTGGTTCACGCTGCACATGTGTTTTTTATTTGTGTTTATTTATTTTTGTAGAAGAGGGGTAATGGGAGATCGTGCTTCATTATTTCGAAAAATTATTTCATGATATTTCCGAACAAAATCCTTATCCTTGCATAAAGAATTTTGAAAAAAAAAAAAAAAAAAAGAAATATATGAACATATTTATTAAAAATAGGTCTAATCATTTTGCGCGTATATATATATATATATATATATATATATATATATATATATATTATATGCATGTGTTCTGAACGTTTGTAAAATGATTTTTTAGATATGCCAATATTCAGATATTGTGCACTGTTTATCAAAAGCTACAAAAGATAAAACTTCCGAGTCGTTTATGAAGGTTTTATTCATAACTTTATGTGCTACATGTGTAACAATATCTAAAAACAATAGAGTTATTCTGGTTTTTAGACCAATTTTTTACAGTAGAATATTTTCCCAGAATATTCATCTTATGAATGTATTTTCCGATAATATTTAATCATTTGAAAAAGAAAAAAAATCTCTAAAAAAATTAAAATATACTGCATCAGAATATGGTATTCATTATTTTATAAGAAACACGTAATATAATTTTTAAGCTATGTATATAAAAAGGAATGGATATAACTGTATAAAATTTCATGGTTGTTAAAAAAAAAAAAAAAAAAAAAAAAAAAAAAAAAAAAAAATGAATTTTGTCTTATCCTGTGCGAAATGAAAATATAGAACGACTATGTTTTATAAAATTTTCACTTCAGCAAATGGTAAAATATATTAACACAGAAATGAACTATTGTATGTAACATAAAACCAAAAAGAAAAAGAATGAAATATAAGTTTCAATTTATACTGGTGATGGTCGAATTATTTTCAGTTAAGACTTTCATTATTTTCAGTTAAGACTTTCATTATTTCCAGTTAAGACTTTCATTATTTTCAGTAGTTTCACAAAGATAAATTTATAGCTTCTCCAAGAAGTACCATTAGCGTCATACGCTAGCGATATTTTTGATCTCAACTAGTATTTTTAATATATTTCTAATATATTCTTCAAAGATCTGAGATAATGATTATAAGAATTCAGATTATTCTAAAAATTCCAGCAATATGAAGTTACTTTATTATTTTTATATAATTGTTATTGATAATATTTCGCTATTATAAACTTGCGTGTTCCATCTTTAAAAGAAATACGTCGGTAATATTTATTTTTTTACAAAATAATGCATAATAATGTTAAGTATATAATAAACTATAAATTTTGAAGATTTTCTGAAAATAAATTAGAGTTTTATTTTAAAGAGCATGGTTTCATCCAATTATTTCTAATTTTGCAAAAAATATTTTCAGAAAGAAAATACTTAAAACGTTGTGTGGGAGGTGGAAAAAAATTTCAAAAAATAACAATAAGTTAATTTAAATAAATAATAAATAAATAATCTCATGCAGTTACTAAAATCTGAAATGCAGAATGTCTCACCTTAGATAAAAATAGAAAATATTTTTACTGTCAGAATACAAAAGAATAATAACATAAGAAAAACTGCATACCAATAAGATTTTTTTTTTTTTTTTAATATATGTAGCGTTTATAATTAAATATCTAGAACTTTACACTGAGGAAATAATATACAGCCTTCATCTAGATCGATTATTTAATCATTTTCTGAATTCTTTAACTAGAAATATAGATTTCTGAGTTAGGCGCATAAGATAAACAAATAATCTGGATAGACGAAATGATCGAGAATTTCTAGTCTACACTCTTTTGGATGATGAAACAATATTATGAATATAATGAATCCTTCGTACAGTGATAAATGCTCTCTTCCTTTCCTAGAATTGGATCTTAAAACAAAATTATCTAAGACTCGTTTCTTGTGTTCGCATTTATTTTCAGAGATTTTAAAATAAGATTGAGAACTATAATATAGGAAAATACTCTAGAATTATAATAGGGGTTTTTTAGAAGTCAATAGGAACTAGTATATATAAGGATGACATGGAACTATTTTTGTTAGTGCCACAATTTCTAGATGTCCGTTGCAGAATTTTGTTTCAATATAAGAATCATATAAGTTCGCATAAACCATATCAACATATACAGTTACCCTCATCCGTGGCTGATTCTGTCACACTTTAGGCTTAAGAGATAGGCCTAAGAGATTTCCTTTGACTCAGTCTCCTAATTTTCATATTTTAGTTAATTTAAAAAAATGTAATTGTCCGATCGATAAGCTGCTTAAACAGACGCATTCAGCATTTGGTACATTATTTGTAACGAATATATAATTACATTTTTTAAAATTAATTAAAATATGAAAATTAAAGCTTAAAATAGACATTTAAATTTTTAATTGTTGCCATTTTTTTTTCAGCATAAAATGAAATATGCTTTCCCGTAAAATAAATAAATTAATAAATAATAATAATAAAATTGTTCATGCATATGAAAAAAAAAAAAAAAAAAAAAAAAGACGTCTATAAAATAATAATTTTAAAGGTAACGAAGAGATAAACAAAGTGAAAAAAATTCGCACGGGCTTGCTAGCAAATCAATTATTTAAAGTAAGAAATAAATAAAATGAAACGATTATTTTTCAACGGGCGCCTTAGTCGCCCTACAACAAACTAATAATATGAATATTATTGACTTTAAAATTACCGGTTTGATTATTTAAAATAGCGAACCGATAATTTTAGTCTTTTTTACACCAATAATATAATAGAGATTTCAATGTTTATTTTATTCATTTTACTTACCAAAAAACTTATTTCGATTACTTTTTCAATTTATTCTGTAATTTTTTTAAGACTTCAGTCAGTTTCATAAAAGTTTTAAACTGCCTGTGTCCTGTTAGTTTTGTTTGGAATTAGGAAGACGCGTAATTAAATTTTAATTGCATAACCGTGGTCTAGTGTTTATATTTAATTATATAACACGAAAAAGGCGATTGAAAGAAATTTTATAATTGTCGTTAAATTATTAGAAAGGAAAATATCAGAGCAATAAAAATAAAAAACTTTTATAAAATATATATTCATTTTATAAAATAAGAAAAAAACATTTCACATTTAATTCCTTCATATCGTGTAATTTTTGAAAATAATTAAGGTTATAAAAGTGATTTTTTTTTTTTTTAATAGTAATATATAAGGAGTAATGATACGCCTAATACATTTTAGATAAAAGGTTCAAATTATGATACCAATAACAGCTGTTAGAAAGGAAAAGAAATTCTTAATTTTCTTCATGCATTTAAACTGATGTTTTAAGCTCTTCTTTAATTTTAAAGGCAGAAATAGGCGTTCTTTTATAATGTCAATTAATAGAAAAGGTTTAAAATACGTGTTTTTTGGGATGCGTTATTTTTAATATGCATATATATTAAATTTTTTAAATCACGATCATAAGAAACTTAAAACAATTAATTTTTATGTGTTTAGTATTTTAATTGTGGAATTTTGAATTATATATGTGAGTCATAAAATTTAATATTTCTCGAAAGTTCAAGTAATTAAACCGATTGTAGTCATTAAAATAACTTAACCGTTTAATAATTTATATTTTGTTTAATATTATCTGAATTTTTATGTATTTTTCAAGTACGTATTTACTTAATACACATTATAAAGGATTACGAAATGTAATTTATTTCATGAGTACATCTTGTCTATGAAATTGCGTTTGATTAAGAATAATTATTTTATTAAATATATATTTTTTATTTTTAACTGAGACGCATTGCAGTAAAAATAAATACTTTTGTTTTGATCTCCGTTTATCTTGTTATTATACTTCTGTTAACGAAGCCTTTAATATTTGTTCTGATAATGTTTCACTAAGCTCTGAAATAAAATATCTAAAAGAAACTGAATTTGACAGAAGTGATTGTTAGGTTACATTTATTTTCTATTACCAATGCCTATTGTATTTACCCTCCTTCACTATATAATACATCATTCCAATAACGACTGGCGCACCACCACTTGAACTGTTCGTACGGCGCGTCTTTTACCTGTACTTGTTGAATTTTTGTTTCTCTATGTGTAACCATGTGATCGTCTAATTAAAAAGTGTTTCGTTTTAATATGGACTCATCAATATGCATTATTTTTGCGTGCTCTGCTTTCTAAGCCCAATAGGTTATGGGCCCAGAGCAAATTAACTTTTATTTACGATAAATAGACTTTTATCTGTTTGATAGACGATCACTGTTGACAATGGCGTCTTATGGAACACTACGTATTGAAACGCTAAACAAAGACAATTACGAAACTTGGAAAATACAGATGAAGGCACTCTTAATAAAAAATGAATCCTGGATTTATGTATCTGGCTCGAAACCAAAGCCAGAGCTCGTGGCAAGTGATGCGAAATCAAAAGAAGAGTTCGACAAATGGACTGATATGGATGAAAAGGCCAAAGCCGACATAATTTTGTGTATATCGCCTTCAGAATTAAAACAAATCAAAAACTGTGAAACATCTATGGATATGTGGAAAAAATTAGAAGAGATATATCAATCTAAAGGCCCCGCTAGAAAAGCGTCACTGTTAAAATCGCTTATTCAGCATAAAATGGCAGATTCCTCTTCTGTGTGCATTCGGGATCATCTTCGAAAGTTTTTTGACATAGTCGATAAACTCTCTGAAATGGATATTAAAATAGATGATGATTTGTTAACTGTGATGTTGATATACAGCCTACCATCCAGCTACGAAAATTTCAGGTGCGCGATAGAATCCAGAGACGAACTACCGAAACCAGAAGTACTTAGAATAAAAATAGTGGAAGAAAATGACGCCAGACGCCATGATGACAGACCGAGCGATGGAGCGTTCATGACTGGTAATTTTCGGAAGAAACATCCTCCGTGGAATAAAAATAAAAGGAATCCTAAGATTACTGAACAGTCAACTCAGAACGAAAGAGACAATTCAAAAATTACTTGCTGGAAATGCATACGTCTCGGTCACCGTGCTAATCAGTGTGAGAAAGACAAATCATTTAAATATAGACAAAACAGTCTACAACTACTGGCCAGCACAAATTCAACGAATACGTACATATTATCCAAAGAACAATCCGAGAATCTTTGGTGTGTGAACAGCGGCTGTACTCGACATATGTGCCAAAATGTCTCCAAATTTCACGATTTAAAGGATACGGATATAAAATCCGTAAATTTAGCAAATAATCAAACTACTGATGTGTCCGGTCTTGGTAACGTGTTAATTAAAGCAGAAGTGAACTCAAAACTTCGAAATGTTGAAATTAACGATGCTCTGTTGGTTCCAGAATTGAAAACTGACTTATTATCTGTATCACAAACGTGCGACAAAGGTTTCACCGTAACTTTTAAAGACAAATGTGCTATTATAAATAACAGAAAGAAAAATGTGACTCTAATTGCGGACAGAAAAAATGAACTTTATTATTTGCGGGATAATAATGATATAAATAATGAAGCTAATTTTCTAGTGAATCAATCGATAGTTCTAAAAATATTTTTGCTGATGTAGAAAAGTGGCATTGTAGAATGGGTCATCTAAATGTATAAGATTTGATTGATTCAAATTTAAAGGGTCATATTAGGGGGTTAAATATTAAAAACGTATCCGACTTCAATTGTGAAGTATGCGCGTTAAATAAAATGACCCGTGCGCCTTTCCCTAAGCACTCAGATCGTGTTTCAAAAATGTTAGAAATAGTTCATTCGGATATTTGTGGCCCCATTAGGATACCCTCCATAGGTAAGTCTATTTATTTTATTACATTTATTGATGATTATTCTCGTTATTGTGCAGTAAAATTCTTAAAAACTAAAGATGAAGCATTACATGCTTTTAAAGAAATCAAAGTTCTTTGGGAAAATGAAAAATCTATAAAAATTAAAAAATTCATGAGTGATAATGGGGGCGAATTTATTGGGACTGAATTTGAAAATTTCTTGAAAGAAAATGGTATTCAGCAAAGATTAACAACCCCTTATTGCCCAGAGCAGTCGGGCGTTGCTGAGAGAAAAAATCGAACCCTTATCGAAATGGCCCGTTGTCTATTATCACAATCAAAATTACCCTTAAATTTATGGGCAGAAGCTATTAACACTTCTAATTATATAAGAAATAGATGCCCAACAAAAGCTTTAAATGGAAAAACCCCATATGAATTATGGAATAATGTAGTACCAAATGTTAGTTATTTAAGACTTTTGGTTGCATTTCTTATTATTTCAATAATCAACCTAAACATAAATTTTCCGCAAGGTCTAAAAAAGGAATATTTGTAGGTTATTCAGAAAATTCTAAAGCATTTCGTATTTATCTTCCTGAATCAGACAAAGTAATTATATCCCGTAGCGTTAAATTCTTTGAAGCGAAATCTAATAAATTTTTAAAAAATAGGTCAATTGTATCCAGATGCTTCTCAAAGAGAAATACAATTAGGCGAATCGCAAAATGAGTCACATGTGCAGTCAGAAGAGAAAATTTCTCCTCCTCAAATAAAAAATTAAAGTGATGAACTGTCACGTGACCTTGTAACTGCGCCTTCCGAAGCTTCAGGAGAGAAAAATATATTGTCATTGCGTAATCGCGAAATAATTCGACAGCCGGAGTGAAGTGCAAATACTGTTTATAATTTTAATTCGGAAATAGAAATAAATAATGCTTTGAAGGGTTCTGAAGATGGTATAAAGCTATGACTGACGAAATAAAAGTAAGATTAAAAAATGATACATTCGAAGTGGTAGACAGGCCCGAGAAACAATGCATAAAAGGTAGATTTGACCTTACAAATAAATATGATCAAAATGGATCTCTTTTGAAATATAAAGCGAGATTAGTAGCCCGCAGATTTAGTCAAAAATTAGGTATAGATTTTCGTGAGACTTTTTCTCCTGTGGCAAGAATGGGGTCGATTAGAGTCTTGGCAGGTTATGCTGCTAAATTAGGAATAAAAATACATCAATTTGACATAACGTCAGCATATTTGAATGGAAAATTAGATGAGGAAATTTTTATGGAGTGTCCCGAATACTTTAAGGAAATTCTTCAAATAATTGTGAATGAAAATTGCGATAGGGACATATCTGATAAAGCAGCCAAGATTCTTAAATATCTAAATGTAGGGAATAAAGTTATTTTGTTAAAAAAATCCCTGTATGGTCTCAAACATGCCGGGAGATGTTGGAACACTAAGTTAAATAAAATTTTGAATGATTTCGGAGCAAAACAAACAAATGCAGATCCATGTTTATATTATATTAAAAGTGATAAAGGGTTGACTCTTATAATGATTTACGTTGATGACATATTGTTTATGTCACAGGACCCTGATATTTTAGAAAACTTCAAAATTCATCTTAATGAAAAACTAGATGTTAAATATTCAGGCATAGTTAAATATTGTCTAGGGATAAATTGTCTAGTGATATGAAAATTTATCCCTATTGTCTAGGGATAAATTTTCAGTTAGAAAATGGCCTTATAACAATGAGTCAACGTAGTTATATTACAGAGCTCTTAGAGCGTTTTGGCATGACAGAAGCCAAGCCCGTAGCTTGTCCTATGGATACAAGCATTCGATTAAAAAAGGCCGAAAAATGTTGTGAAAACGAATATCCCTACCGTGAATTAGTTGGAAGTTTGATGTATCTTGCAACTTCCACCAGGCCGGACATTGCAAATTCCGTCAGTCAATTAAGTCAATTTCTAACTTGTTTGATAAAACTCATTGGACTGCCGCTAAACGAGTTTTAAAACTTAAAGAAAACAATAAATTTTGGACTTGTATTTAGAAAAAGTAATGATCATTTGGTAGGTTACACTGATGCGGATTGGGGGAATTGCCTCGATGACCGTAGATCATATACAGGTTACTGTTTCATATTTTGCGGGAGTGCAATTACATGGGAAAGCCGTAAACAGTGTACCGTAGCTCTCTCATCAACGGAAGCCGAATATATGGCTTTATCCGATGCCACTAAGGAAGGGATTTATTTATGTAAATTACTAAATGAGTTATCTGATGGCAAAATTGAAAAAGTAAGTATATTTACAGATAACTTAGGATCTATTAAATTAGCTGAAAATCCGATCTTTCATAAACGCACTAAACATATAGATATAAGGCATCATTTCATAAGGGATGCACTGAAAAATGGAATTATTGATTTAAATTTTGTGTCTACTGAAAATATGGGGGCTGACATACTTACAAAAGCATTAACTTCAGCAAAACATTACAACTGTTGTAAAATTATGGGATTGGAAGATGTAACATTGTTATTTGGGGAAATACGTCGACATTGTGGGGGGGGGGGGGCGTTAGGTTACATTTATTTTCTATTACCAATGCCTCTTGTATTTACCCTCCTTCACTGTATAATAGATCATTCCAATAACGACTGGCGCGCCATCACTTGAACTGTTCGTACGGCGCATCTTTTACCTGTACTTGTTGAATTTTTGTTTCTCTATGTGTAACCATGATCGTCTAATTAAAAAGTGTTTCGTTTTAATATGGACTCATCAATATGCATTATTTTTGCGTGCTCTGCTTTCTAAGCCCAATAGTAATAATACTTCTATTATAGATAAAGCTCTTCAAAAATGACAGCTTTCTCGCACTTCTCCTAAATCGGTCTCTTCTAATATCAGAATTATTTTACCCTATCATCCTAAATTAAGTTATGCCACCGCTAAAGTTCTCAAACAATATAATTTTAAAATATTTTTTTTTCGCCTTTCAATAAACTCATCTTTTCCCAGTTAAAAGATTCTATACGAAAGCATAGCGCTTGAGGTATTTTAGCTCTTCCTGTCAATGTGGTTTATTTTATATAGATCAAACTAAGCGCAGTCTTAAAGTTTGTATAAAAGAACATATCAGCTACTACATACTGAAACAAGTAACCAATAAATCACCCCTTTTTAAACATTGCTGGAAAAAAAAATATATATCTTATACTATTAAGAGAGCAATATTTGTATATATATATGTATATTTCACTGTTCTCGAAAACGGTAGCTCGAACGGTCACGTGATTTAACACAAAGATGTCCTCTGTAGGGTCACTGTGCAAATCGAAGTCAGATTTTTAACTTTTTGATTAGTTTATTTATTTATTTATTTATTTTTTAGTTAATAAAAGTATAAAAATAAAACTTCCCATTTCTATAATGACGTAGAATGGAGAATCTTAGGAGAGATTTGGTTGGTTTATTTGATTTTCATTGATTTGAGTGTATTTTACATTGAACTACAGCTACGTTATGAGGAAGTACAAGAGATTTGAATGGTTTATTTGATTTTCATTGATTTCAGTGTATTTTACGTTGAACTAGAGCTACGTTATGAGGAATTACGAGAGATTTGATTAGCTTATATGATTTTCATTGATTTGAGTGTTTTTTACGTTGAACTAGAGCTACGTTATGAGGAATTACAGGAGATTTGATTGGTTTATTTGATTTTCATTGATTTTAGTGTATTTTACGTTTAACTAGAGCTACGTTTAGATTTTATTTAAAAATTCTTGAATTTTTAATATTTTAATGTTATGCGACTTTTACAGAGAACAAATTATGACTGGCGCCGCAGGCGCCCGACAGCATGTGTTTTGGTAAAAATTTTCATGGGTCTCTGGCCAGCTAGTATATATATATATATATATATATATATATATATATATATAATTTTAAATTGAATACAGATAAAATAATTTGCAGGCCTAAATCTACACTTGAACTCGATTTATTTAACACCTATACGAATCTTAAAAACTTTGGTAAATGTGATTGCGCTGTACTCCCCTTTGAGTGCTTGTTGGAAATTTTACCAACAATCTGCATTTTCTTAATTTTTCTACTTTTTTCACATTTACCGTTTTTCGATTTCCTATTGTCTAATACCAGACATTGGACTTAATTTTATTGGTTGATGAACAGTCGTAGAATCCGATTCCCTTCTTATATATAGGAGCACTTTCGCTTTGTTTCGTTATGCACTGATGACGGTACACTCAATGCTACTGAAACAGCCATCTGCAATTTTCTTATTCTCTTTGGCATTCTATATGTTGATGATGCTTTCTGTGTTTAAAATTAGAAACTGACAAAAAAGAAGTATCGGGTGTTCCGGAAAGTTCGTGCCGATTTTCGTTAGCTGGCATAAGGACAGGTCTGAATGTATCAGAATGTTTCAAAACAAATGACATGCGTACAAATTCTAAAATAAGGTACTTCAGGCATAGTTAAAAAAAAAAATGGTTACGATACGTTAATTGTTGTCAGTTTCATAGGTCTTTGAATATGGAAGCACACAAAGTGCATTTTAGGCATTTAATGCTTTTCTTTTACCGGAAAGGCAAAAATGCGACCCAAGTGGCAATTAAAATATGCGCTGCTTATGGCATAGGTGCTGCAGCTGAAAGAAGTGTGTGGAAGTGGTTTGCTAGGTTTAAAGCTAGTGATTTCATTCTTCAAGATCAAGAACGCCCGGGTAGGCCCACCACCACCGTGAATTAACAGAAATGTCAAAAATATCAAAATACACTATACACGAGAATTCAAATGTGTTGCGTTTCAATTTTCCTTTAAAATAGAAAAAAGTTTCGGACAACCCAAAATATACACAATGAATGGTATATTTTCATAAAGTAAAAATTACATTTGGAAGATATCCTCTTAAATATCTACACTGCACAGAAACAAAATAAAGAACAAATCTATGCTGTATACTGCTAAAATATATCTCGTTTTGAGACTTTTTAGCAAATAATGATAATAATAAAAAAAAAAATAATGACATATAATTTTCAGTATGAGAAGAGATTATTAGTGAAATTAAAAGTGACGAAAACTATTCCTCAGTCGAGAATTTTCGCTATTCTTTACCTATAAAACAAAACAAATAGGGCGATTCTCCCTTGAACCATTCAGTGTATAGATAAAAATATGAGGTTATTAAAATGAAAACTGAAAATTTTATCAAAACAATAAATGTCATAGAAAATTATAGATTTTTTTTTTTTTTTTTTGGGGGGGGGGGGAAGAAAGCATGTTTAGACAAAATCAATTAAAGATAGTAGATATATATAAGTTTTTGAGATATATGCAGGCAGTAACAAAAGTGTCCGAACACTAGCAAAAATTCCTATGTAAAAAACTACACTTCATATGGTTCTGTCAAATAAATCCTTATCGAGTCATGTTCTTACACTGACTAAGTACGGGATTCGACAAGGGTTTATTTAACAAAATCGTATGAAGTGTACTTTTTTAACACGCTTTTATTAGCTTCACATGTATGTATGTTTGTATGTATAATGTATGTTTGTAACCGCTCTGGGAGCAAACAAAAAGTCTATATTGTAAAAAAAGACTTTCCCTACGTGAACGCTGTGACTGTGAGATAAAGCTCTGCGCTACAAACCTAAAGGTCGAGAGTTCTAGCCCAGTCAGGGAAGATTTTAAAAAATGGTTTTTGTTTAATTCTAAATTATTTTAATTAAAGATATAAATGTATGTAAATATTATGGTGTGTCACTCACACGATTTTCTCTTACCCTGCATTTTAATACTAAGATAGATATTTTGTGCTTTTTGGTTCACATTTCTATAAAAGCGTGTTCTTTATTTTTTTAAAACTATAATATTATTACATAGGAATTTTTGCTAGAGTTCGGACACTTTTGTTACCGACTGTACGTAAATAAATTTACTAATATTAATATGTAAACGTTTCCATTACTGCTATTAATTTTACCCATACATAAACTGATATCCATTAGACATCTAAATTACAACCAGTGTTTCATAAAAGGTACAGAATATATAAAGAATGCCCATTAAAAGTCCTGGATATCCTGTACTAATTATAGATATCTATTAGATGTTTAAATAGAGACGAAATTTAGATGTGTCTTTTTTTTATGTCTAATAAATGTAACATGATAGATCAAAACAAGATTTAGATATTTTCATTATCTATTAGATCTAACAAGTCCAGTTATTGGATATTTGGAGATTTATTGGATATGTAACAGACATCTTATGGATGTAAAAATGAGTGACAAATGTCATACTAATAAATATCTGTAGGATATTTCTAGAAGTTTAATGAATCATTTTTTAACTTTTATACGTGTTTATAGAGGTCTTATGGATGTAAGTGATTGTTTTGGTTATTTACTCGTTTTAAATGCTGCACAATTTTTATTGCTGAGAAATTATATGCAAACACTTCTGCTGTATGTCTATTGTCAAGTGTCTATCTATGTAATATTGTTGCGTACTTGGGGGTTCGTGAGTTGTCCGAGAATGAAAGGCCAAACTAACAAAAATTCGATAATTTATTCGGTAAGTTCCAGAAAAATACAGGTCTATAAACCAAGTATCAGCTTCAATTCAACCAGTAAACACAGCTTTAACAACAGCTGTCAATAGCAAGTCCACAGTACAAACTGTATAGCAATAACACTTAAAGCAAGTCTCTTTCAAACAGGCTCAAAGCAATGCAAGCATTAGCGAAGCTGGCTGAGAACTGAACTGACTGAACTTGCCTTGGCGGGAAAACGCTTCTTATATACCCCTGTAGAAAAGTGTTGAAGGTTCCCGAAATTTCCGTATCTCATTAACCAATGAGATTAGAGCTTCCATATTTGGTATATGCTTTATAAGGATATTCTCGCCAAGGTCGCCAAAAAATCGCCAAGGTGGGAAAAAGTCGCCAAATTTGGCGCCAAATCCATTACCTGCCTAATTGGGGCTTTTTAATGCGTTTTTAAGGGAAAATAAGGCTATTTCAACGCTAAAACGACTAGAAATGCACAAAATTAGTATTTTATCAACTTACTAAGCCATCTTCGAAAGAATTTATACAAAAATAAACACAATTATTTACAATTTTGTAACAATATCTATCTATTTTATGAACTTTCTAAGTACATTGACTGGATATTAATTTACTGATAAGATTAAAAAAATACAATTTACCTTCAAAATTTACATTCAACCGAAAATAAATTATAAACGAAGATACAGTGTTTCATACCGCGTAAGTTCCAGAAAAATTTTTAAAGATTCCAGAAAAATTCTATCATTCACGCTTTACGATGCGTGAATGATAGAATCATTCCACGCATCGTAAAATTTAATATATTCGTAAAGCGAAATAAAATATTTTGATCTGTAAAAAGTGCATGGAATGTATACTATAGATGTGTTTTCTAAAATAAATCTGTTGTTAGAAATGGTGTATAAATTTCATTTTTATACTACTCACTTTATTATGCTTTTTTTTTTTTTTTTTTCATAATCAAAGTTTAGATTTTTACCGTCTAATAAAACAATTTAACACGTATACATGTCCCTTTAAAATGGTTTTCAATGTTGTTTAATCTTATTTTGAATTTCTCGTACTGTTTCTTCGATAAAATGTCTCTATATTCTTTAGAAAAATCCATTAAATTAATAAAATATTTGTCTTACAGTTTCGACGGATTTATACATTTTGAAGTACACTCAACACGATCTGTTCATTTAAAAAATAATAATGTGCGTATGTGTGTATATGTGAGTATGTGTGTTTGTTAAATATTAGTATTCATGAAAATTTATATTTAGTTGCATCTTACATAAACTTGGGTTTATCAACTTTTGGTACCTGCCAGCTGTTAGGTGCAATGCTATGCTAAAATTTTCTAAAATTGTTGGTAAGGTTATATCTTAACTTCTATAGTTTAGACATTACTATAGTTCGACATATAAAATGCCTATGCAACCGCAATTTGTGTGCATATTAGGTGATAGGTGGCGACGCTATGCCGTAATCATGACATTTTCGAAAAAGGTATTTTTCAGCCCTAATGTAAAGTGAACCAAACCTGTTATGTCAGATAGGTAGTTATTGAGAAAAATAAACTGACTCAGTTTTCGTGTATATCGGCTGAAAAAAGGTAATGCTGTACTGCACTTTCAGACATTAATGCGTAAGTTGTATTTCAGCATTTGTTGTATATAAGTGCACCGAATTTTGTATGTGCTATAACCTTATAAAAACTTTGCTGATTTGATCTGGGTGGATATCGGCCGCCAGGAGAAGCTATTATTCATACTATTTAAGCTTTTATTTATTTATTTATTTATTTTATTTTCCTATTATTCATCACTTTATAAAAGTGTTCAAAATGTTCAAACCTCAAACAGAAATGCAATTAGAGCAATTTTCATTTGCAGCCCTTACTGCGTATGAATATTTTTGTGCGAAGCTACGAATCTTAATGCTAATTATATTCTATTCCGCAGAATAGAGTGCTGCGGTATCCTCGTCGTTAGAACGCCGAGCTCGTAATTGGAAGATTGCAAGTTCGATAATAGAACCGGCCAAAGACCGTCGTGTACACTAAAGGTGTCTTGTGCACATAAAAATCTATCCTGGCTGCAATATTTTCCATGATCCTATCCACAGAAATGGGAGAGCACCCCCTCCTTGGAGGATCAAAATAGTGATTTATTTTGGAACACCACAAATCAGTTGCAACAAGTTAATTAAACAATGAATGAAAGAAAAGAGCTATATTCTCCATTAATCATGCACCTTTTAATATTCCAATGAAAATAAATATAAAAGAAAAAAAGGGGAAAAATTATCCATATAAAAATATTTTTATCTTTTAAAAAATGTCTCGATCTTTCATGCTTCCCTGAATATGCAAGTGAATGTATGCATTCAGGCGCATTTAGGTTTTAAGAATCATATCAAATTTCCAAGGAAAAAAAAACACACCAGATAATTGTACTTAAAACATTCAAATGCTGTAACTCTTATGCAGTATAAAAAATCTCTTCGAACTAAGTAATATAAGTTTTAAATTTATTCGTGCATAAAAAGAATTTCCCAAAGTATTTCAAACAGAAAGTAAAACACACAGGAGAAATAAAAGTGCCCTTAAAAAAAAAAAAAAAAAAAAGACTGAATTATATAAAGTATTTTTAAGAAAAGTCGAAAAAAAAAAAATTATAATTTTCCTTTTCTGTTTTTCCGTTCAAAGCTTAAACAAACTACCCCATCTTCCAGCTCCTTGCTTTTTAAACTAAATGAGAATATAATCTTATTCATCTCTAATATACAAAATTGAAATTGAAATTCATGTATATTTCATTTTAGTTGAAATACTACATGTCACTGACATCTCAGCAAAAATAAATTGATTATATGATTTCAAAAATATCGTCAAAATAAAGGCCTAAAAATGCAATATATTATTTTTCTTTTCTTTATTTCTTTTTCATTCTTTTTTTAGGCACTAAATAAAACTTGTATCATTATGTTAAGTTCTACATTATTGCACGCATTAATTCATTCTTTAAATTTGCAGAGAATTTTTGTTTTTAGAGAGTACAATTATTATAAATATTGTTATTATTTTGGACGAATCGTGAATTATATAAACATCATTAAAAGTAGAAGAAAGCATAAAAATATGACAAATTAATGTTTTAATTATAAATATTATAAATTGGGAAATACCCCAATCTTTAAATATGTTTCGAGTATGAGCTAATTATTACACATATTTTTTTTAAAATTAATATATGTTATTTTTCAAAAAGTTATTTTTTTTTTATTTATTTAAAACTATGCTAAAACTTAAACAGTCATCTAAATATAAATATTTTCTCTATTTGGTAGAAATCGCAGACGAACCTCTTTCACAATAAATTTCTGCTACTAATTAATGCACATTGTACGATAAAGAATGTTGAAATATCGCACTTAATATGTAATCCTAGCTAATTTCATAACTGGAATGGTTAGAAACTTATCTACGAAAAAACAAAACATATTTAGTGACTTAGCCGTTTATATGGGCTTAAAGTTCGCTTTCACAAAAAAATACGAATGAAAATAATTCATTTGATTTTAAATGTCGGAGTACGAAGTAGATCTTCCTCCTCGTGGTATACCCTTCTAACGCTTTGCGGCAAAGAGATCTACATTTTTGGCTTAGTGTTTTGAAATGTTTTGACTCGGAGACCATTGCAGCCAGATATCCACCATCTCAGTGACTGCAAATGTTTACTCATGGTTTCAGTTTGACTCTCATCTTAATGTAGGGGCTGGTGTGTTCTCAGATCTCTTTTTCCTTCTATGCCCCTGCGGGATATATTGGTACCTTCTTTGATGGTGAAGTTGTGGCGATATGCATAGCTTCAAAGCAACTATTGGCTGCCCCTTGTAAGTTTGAAAGAGCAGTCATTCTTTCTTTTTCTCAGGCAGCCATCCAATCAATTAGCGTTATTGCTCATCCATTAATACCTGAAATAATGTCAAGAATCCTTGAGAACTCTCACTTTAAAAGGGAAACAAATTGTTCTCCAGTGGGTGCCCGGCCAATGCGTCTTTTGGGGCAATGAACAAGTGGACTTCCTTGCAAAAAGATGTGCCAGCTTATTACAACATCCTAATACAGCTATTTCTTATTGGAGGATTAAAGTGTTTTTAAAAAAAAATATTTACATCTAATGACTTACAAGATCTTGAGAATCGTACAACTCTAAAGAACTGGAGGAATTTAAGTTCTTCTCTTATTCCTGATAAACCAAGACGTAAGGTAGTTGCGACTTTCCGCCTATCAACATTACACGACTGCCTTGCCGCTCATTTGAAGCGCATAGGTATTTTAAACGATTCTACTTCCCCATTTTGTGATTCTGGAGAAGTAATAGACAGGAACCATCTGCCCCGTAGTGGGGCTCTTCCATGTTCTACAGAAGAGGCGAGATATTGGGCGACAAGATCGCTCCTTAAGCAATGACTTCGGTCTTTTATTCTATGTTATATTTTTTATAATTTGTTTTGTAACTTTTATAGTCCTCTGTAACTTTTGCCTAGCCATTGGAAAAAGAAAAATTAAATGTCTGAAATAATATAAATATATATTCAGAAATTTCGTAAGATTTTATTCAAATGTTTGTCATGATTTAACAATGTAATAATGACTACATAAAATGTAATTTTATTAAAATTAAAATTTGAATTCTTAACAATTATTTATAGATTACTAATGACGGTTACAATAATACGCAGAAATGTTTGTGCCCACTTCTACGTTTTAACATTCCACAATACATGCATGCACAAAAAAGTAAATTTATAAATTGTAAATAAAGGCCATTTTTTGATTTAATAAATTTTTTAATTAACATAAAATTTAAATTATTAATAAGTACATATCAGTACGTAGCATTTCTCGACCGGCGTTTTAACATTGTTAAAAAAACTGGATTTAATTCACGAAATTAAAAGCTTGAACTTTTAATTTTTTACCTTTGTTTAATATATCAAAAAATAGTAATAGTTTTGAAAAACTTTAAATACTTCTGAATTTGACTATAAACGATAGCTTAAAAGATTACATATATTGTATTATTTTAAAAACCAATGCATCATAAGCTTTTTTTTTTTAAAATAAATGCAATTAAAAAAAAAAAAAAAAAATCAAATTTCGTGTTCGGCAAAATTTTTAATGTTAGTTTATACACACATGATAATAAAGAGAAAAATGCGTGAATTTTCGTATTCTATTTAATTATTTATTACTATAATTTAACTAAACATTTAATAGATCGTAGGTTGAAAATAAAAAGAAATCTACAGTCGGTAACAAAAGTGTCCGAACACTAGCAAAAATTCCTATGTAAAAAAAGTGCACTTCATGTGGTTTTGTTAAATAAATCCTTATCGAATCCTGTTCTTAGTCAGTGTAAGAACATGATTCGATAACGATTTATTTAATAAAGCCGTATGAAGTGTACTTTTTTCACATAGGAATTTTTGCTAGTGTTCGGACACTTTTGTTACCGACTGTAAATAAATTTTATTTCTGAAAACTGAAATATCTATACCAAACTTTGCTAAACACGTAACATTTTCTTTAATTAATAAATTTTTACTTCTCAACGTATAAATCTTCCATTACATTTTAAAAACTATTTATCGTAGGCGGATTCTGCTAAGCTAATTCTCATATATTTATTCTCATAAATCTCTGCCATACTATACTACTCGTGATAGAAGAAATAAACTCAACAGATGACTGAACAAGCCTCTAACTAGGCAATTAATTCTCTTTCATTTCCATATCTATAATAAAATTTGCGGATTCATTTTATTAGTGTCAGTTACGTGTTTTAATCTTTATGCAATTTTATTATATTTCCAATGAAAAAATCTCCATAGTGCTAGAAATGTTATCCTGTTTTGTAAAGAGAATCTTTAATTTCAAGTAACTTAAGATTCTTTTACACTGTAAGAAAATTCCGTAACGTTACGCATTATTTCAAGCAACGTTCCTGGTTTTCATGGGTTTTTTTACAGATTCCTGGGAAAAATGAGTTTTCGGGCAAAAAATTTCCTGAATTCAGTAAGTAAGTGTTTCTTTTGCCTGGCAACATCTTTGATATCGGTGGATCGCCATCTTGATTTCGTATCGTTCGTAATTTTTTTCATGTGTATCGCATGTTCTTTGATTTTTATATTAACAACTGCTTTACTTAAAATTAATCAGTGCGTGATTAGTTTATTATAGAATGAGCAATATTTTATGCATATTCCATTATTTTGATATCTTCGTATATCGTTCAAAACATAATTGAATGTCTTTAATTTCATTATATTTTCTTGCCTGATTGAACTGATATGGTAGTTTCTTATTGGATTATTATTTTAAAAAAAGGTTATTGAGTTGGCAGTATTTTTATATATAATCCATTTATTTTATATATTTGTATATCGTATTTTCTAAATTGAATGTTTTTTTGTGATTTTTGTTGGCAAGTATGTAAAATAAACACATGTATCATTGTAAAGAAGATTGTATGAATAAATTTGATGATAGACATTTTGCTCTGAATAATGTTGGTATCTTCCTCATATTATCTATTTTAAACTGTAAATAAAAATTATTTGAATGTTTTCTTTGTATCTTAATATCCTAATTAAGTGGAATAAAGTTTCACTAAATCATCACTAGAATTAAGTTTTTTTTCTTTTTATTAACCCGTATTTCAAGCCATTATGGTGTAATTTGACAATTGGGTGCATATAGTAACTAAATGAAATCAGGGATGTGTACAAAAATAGCCTATTCATCATTATTTACTGGGAGAATTCCTTTTCAAATACGACTTTAAAAATTATTCTGTAACATAAAATTTTCAATAAAACTACTTTTATTAGTTATAATAAATTTTGAACATTTTAAGTGTTGTAAAAATGCAACTCTAGACGTTAATGGTTAGTCTTTTTTTTTTTTTTCCCAAAAAATTTGTTCTATGAAAAGAAGAAAAAACAGTACACCAAATGTGTGTCAAAGCCCTAAAAATCTATAACACTTAAAAATAAATATCTACTTAGGCATGTATACTTCCAGAACCACCTTAACACATTAAAGATTTTGTGTTAATGTATTTTATTTTATTTTATTTTATTTTATTTTTTTCATAAATGTTGATTTTTTTTTTTTTTTTTTTTTTAAGTGATGATTTTCGGAAGACACTTTCAGCTTCTTCAAAAACATAGTAGAACTTTGAGATTTTTCCCATACCAATTAAGCAAATTTTATATGCTGCACTGTACTGAAATAGGCTACAAAATGAACACTTGTTTAACATTTTGTTATCCATGCCTTATCTGACAAATATCATTACTTTTTTCAATAACTATATTACACAGTCCGAGAGAGAATTCTTTTGTTTTGGAAAGAATTTGATTTAAGGTTACTACTTTCTCCTTTAAATTCTGTTTTTTTTTTTTTTTTTTTTTTTTTTTAAATATATATATATATATATTATTAAAGTTTACAATTGATATTGGTGTATCTGATAAATATGATTTTTTTTTTCTGTTTTTTCTAATTTTTTTTTTTTTTTTCTGCCAACAACTGAACGGCATTTGTAGTCAAATCATTACAACAAATTTTACAAAACTGTTAACAACCTTGCATATCGTACAAATTATTGAAATTTTTAATGTATCATTTTAAAAATGCAAAACTTTTGATTTTTAAAATGTGATAATTTCTCAATAACAACCCCCCCCCCCCTGTCGAATATATATATATATATATATATAAATTGGTAATGAATTGGTCTGAATGTTGGAAAAAACTGAAAGTGTGTTATTAGACAGTGGAAGACTTAGCTTTAAACTCATTTGAATATTAAAAATAAGGGGGGTAAAAGCACTTTTAAGGATCAAATAGTTTCTTATACTGTTATCTAATTCAGGCAAAAGCTGAGTAAAGTTAAAACTTAAAAAAAAAATGGTATTAGATTTTTAACATATTAAAAAAATAAAAAATGTTAAAAGGAAAAATTTTAATTCATATTCTGTTAATGCTTCTAGAGTGGCTTTTTATTTTAAAATGTATTATAGTTTCAAGGCATTGTGAATATAATGTTTGATTGTGAATTATTTTAATCTTGTTTTCTAAAAACAATGTATTCACCTTTATATTCACAATACCTGTCATATAAAAGCACTGATTTTATTTTAAAAAAATTAAAGCAAAAATATACAACTTTTATATTCGGCGATCATTACATAGATAACAAAATTATATTTCTGTATAATCCCAAATGTTGCTATGGATTTCGATATGTGTGTAGAGGGGGGAGTGTTAAAATATTATAAGTCTTCTGAGAGGGAGTACACAATATTTTTCAGTCACAGTAAAGGAGGGGCAACCATTTTCTGCCATGGCGAAGTGTGGCCTACAACCTAATTTTGTCTTGTCACGTGGGGAGATTCTGAAAGACTAGCATGTTTTTTCAGAATTTTAATATATTTAATGAATTTTCAAAATATTTGACTTGATAACAATTTTAATACAAAACAACGTATATTAAGTTTCTTTAGTTTAAATATATATTCTATAAAGGAAAAAAATGCGATAATAGTTAAACATATTTAATTTTACCATCAAACTAGTCTGTACAAACTTTTAAGATAAATAGTGCATTTATGAACTATATATATATATGTGTGTGTGTGTGTTATATTTTAAAACGTTCGTGAAATAAACAAAAATTACTTTGCAAAACTTTTAAGCTAACTAAATTGTGAACTATGTATTGGTCAAAATCAAAATGTTTCTCCAGGTATATCTCTGAAATATATAGTCATCCTGCTTTTTTACCAGGAATGTTACTGACTTTAAGTGAAAAAGATTTACGTATTCTTCAGAAAAGTTCAGGGTTAATTAAAGGAATGTTACTGACTTTTAGAGGGAATGTTTCTGAATTTTTCAGTAAGGCTCCTGTTTAATTCCAGGAATTTTACTGACTTTTAGAGGGAAGGTTTCTGAATTTTTCAGTAAGGTTCCTGGTTAATTCCAGGAATGTTACTGAATTTTAGAGATAAGGTTTCTGAAGTTTTCAGAAAGGTTCCTTGCTAATTCCAAGAAGGTTACTGACTTTTAGAGGGAGTGTTTCCGAATTTTTCAGAAAGGTTCCTGGTTGATTCCAGGAAGGTTACTGGTAAAAATTAGGCACATTAGCTGCCTTAAATTTCCCGGGAAAATTCCTGATTTTTTTTTTTTTTTACAGTGTAAAGTGGAATAGCGATATTAAATAATGTTTGCATAATTGCCATGTTTCCCAAATTAGGCGATAGCCTTTATACGAGAAATTTTTAATCGTGGAAAATTAATATGAAATATTTTTATTAAAAAATACTGGGGATAAATCTGAATTAAAAATTGAAAATATTTACAAATATGTTTTTGCGTCAGTTTTATAAATGATATTTAAAACTGGACCGACGTTTATATGATGAAAATAATCTACATAATGGACGTTTATGCGTAGTTTAGAGCTATTCTGCCATGTTGGAAAAACCTTAAATTTCGAAAAACTTATATGTTTTCAAATTAAAATTTCTATATTGAATTATAATTATGACTTTATTATCAAAGATATTTTTTAAAAAGTCCAACATATTAACGATTTAATTAATATTATTGCACGTTTATGCGACATTTTACCTTATTTTGCTATGTTAATAAAAATCTTAAATTTCTAATAACTTAAGACTTTAAGTTGAACGTTGAAAATGAATTATAAGTGATATTTTAAAACTGGCACGTCACTTTGCAATAAATATTTTTTGGGAGATAACGTCATAACAAACTAGTAGAGTGAAAATAACTGGCACACAGACTAACTTACAATTAAACAGTAAATATTAAACATTTGCATTTCTCAAACCTCAAAACGTGTAACAGAATCAAAAATTCAATTCGGAAATTTTCAGGAATATCTAAATTCTCCAATCCTATAAAATTATAGGTTACTAGTTATTGTCTCTTTTTTAAAAAAATTAATTATAAAAATAGTTAAAATTCTAATCATTTGGATTTTTACTTTATGTGTTACACAGTTTAGCAAATAAGTCTCAGTACTTTTGTTCACTATCACTGAATTTCTATGTGACATAACAAGATTGGAGTTTGTTTATTCTAAAGTTATTTAAATCAGAAACGATTCCGTTGTCTGTTTACGACGTTTTATTCATGGGTACTCATTCTTTGTGGCATTTCGATCTAGAAACAGAAATTCAACTTCTAGCGGTTAATAGGAAAAGAAGTTTAATCTATTTTGTCGACATCAAACAAATACAGTATTTGTAGAAGACGTTGAAAACATGTTTGTTTCTGAGATCAATTTTCTACTTAAATAAAGAATGTTAAACAACTTACCAGTTTGTTTTTACTATAAATGTTAACATTAACTCCCACCGATGTTGATATGGATTGATATGAAGAAATAAATTTCAATGGAAACGGTGAAATCATATTATTAATAAACCAATAAAAAATATAATATATAAAATAATATAAGTAGTGGAAAATTTATTAATTAGGACTTTATGTTTTAAATTTTATTATCTAATGCCTGTATAATAGTACGCTTCTGTTTAGGAGAATTGAGGAGGATTTTCAACATCCTCATTTGAAAATCTATCTTCCTCTTCTTCTTCTTCTTCTCTCTTTTTTTTTTTTTTTTTGGTCTAAGTGTTACAAGAGTTTGCATGCATATGCCTTGAAATGCATAAATATTGAGATTTTTCCAATCATTGAGAGTACATAGAGATTTCTTAAAAATTATTTTAATTGGAAAAAAATATATATATATATATTTAAATTTTTTGAGGTAATTAGTTTTCAGTTTACCTTCTTAAATTTTACAATAAAACCCTGCATTTTACAAATAACATAAATAATAAAACCGTAAAAGATAATTATTTGTGAATATAGGTATGAGACTTCCTAAAAATTTTACAATAAAACCCTGCATTTTACAAATAACATAAATAATAAAACCGTAAAAGTGAATATAGGTATGAGACTTCCTAAAAACTCTGATTCGTCTGCGCTCCCTGAAATAAATTAAGTGAACTCTTTAAACTAAATAGCTCTTAAATATTTATTTTCCTTTTTTTTCACCCATTTTAAAACGCATAGGTAATATTATGCACACAAACGAGTACAAATTGATGTTTCATAATAAGTGTATTTACAGTTTCATAATGAAACAGTGAGCATACATTTTTATACGCAGTGCAATATTTTTTTTGTCAAACAGTATATGGGAAGATTAATATACAGTGAGCAAATTACACTGCGCTGCCAAAAAAAAAAAAAAAAAAAAGAGGACCTTAATACAATTTTTTCTGATTCTTATATAAATTGACATCCTGAATTCGCACATGACTACCATTTTGCCCAGTCATCCCCCGTTTTCTCGGGACACCACCCCTCACTCAATTTCTATCACTGTTCGGTAATTTTATAGCCAAAAATTTGATTTGGAGAATGAAAAAGAATTAATTTAACACTTAAAAACAAAAATATATAATGTTTAATAAATAACATTAGTAATAGATTAAAAAAATATAATAAATGTGATACACAATTTCAGTGGCAAATCACCCCCCCCCCCCCCCCACCAAATTTTCCTCTTGTCGCAAATTTTCATGTTTTGGAATTTTTCATCTCTGTAGCTCCTCAGAAGATATTTATAAGTTAAAATAATCCTCTCCCCCCCCCCCCTAAAAATGAAATTTATATAGCCATACAATTACCGAAAAGTGATAAAAATAGGAGGACGCCCCTAAAAAAATGGTGGG
This sequence comes from Salticus scenicus, assembly GCA_963930645.1. Taxonomy (NCBI): domain Eukaryota; kingdom Metazoa; phylum Arthropoda; class Arachnida; order Araneae; family Salticidae; genus Salticus; species Salticus scenicus. Next base: position 315,470,917 of record OZ005652.1, on the reverse strand, counting down.
TGATAGGGCAAAATGGATGTTATATTCGGATTCAGGAGGCAATTTTGCATAAGAATTTGCCAAAATGCTGTTGGTGAAAATTTTCCTGCCGAGCAGTGTTACCAGCACAAAATCTATGCTTCACATTATTGGAAAATTATCCAATTCCGCTTTTATCTGATTTGCCAGATTTGTTGTTATGATATACGTAAATTTTCTCTCTACAAATAATATTCTATATTTTTTAAACAGCAATTGAATATCAACTTTTATTGGTAAATTCTCAGTAAAATTATGTGCATGATGATTTTAAGTGAAATATCCCAAGCAGCACCGAAACGTTCTCTGAACGTTCAAAAATTGTTCTACAAACACGTTCTAAGAACGTTCACTTTGAACGTGTTATAGACGTCTATTTGTCCATCTTGAAGCCGTACAATAGTACGGTTCAGAGAACGTTCAATGAACGTGTAACTATCACCATCGGTGTTATAGAAACGTTCTAAGAACGTTCTACGTATACGGTCTCAGAACGTTCTAAATGTTTTTAGAACGTTTTCAAAACGTTATACACATTTTCAGAACGTTCTAGAAAACGTACTGTAAACGTTCTAAAATAGTGTAGGAAAAAAAAAAAAAAAAAAAAAAAAAAAAAACTGTAACGTCATTATAAAAAAAAACACCACAGTATGGGCGTTTAAAAGTAAAAAGCACATATTATTACTTACAGACTTTGAATAAACACCATAAAATGCAATAAACTCGCAACAATTGTTTCGGGTCGAAAAAACACACGACCCTTCATCAGGCGAATAAAGTAAGCACGCGTGCTGCAGTCAAAGCGGCAACGCAATTGGTGCGTTGCCGCTTTGACTGCAGCACTCGTGCTTACTTTATTCGCCTGATGAAGGGTCGTGTGTTTTTTCGACCCGAAACAATTGTTGCGAGTTTATTGCATTTTATGGTGTTTATTCAAAGTCTGTAAGTAATAATTTTTACAACGTCAGTTTTGTGGTGCTTTTTTATTAAAAAGTACATAGCTGATGACGAATAATGATGTAACACATGAACAGAAATATAAATTACTTTTTTTTTTTTTTTTTTTTTTAAATTCAAATAATGTTTGTGAAATTTTAGCATACTTACTATTCTTTTAATTTCAACGTATATGCATAAAAAATTCTATATTCTATGACAGTTTTCCGAAAAAAGTGCCATTACGTCTCTTTATCCCTTAAAAAATTTCTTAAATTTTTAATTTTTTTTTTTTTTCATTTCTTTTTTTCCCCTGATCTGAAGATAATGAAGTTATAGTATTAATTACAAAAGTTTGAATAAACACCATAAAATGCAAGAACTCAACTCGAAACAATTGTTTCGAGTTTAAAGAAGACACAACCCTTCATCAGGCGAACAATGTAAGCGCGAGAGCTGCAAACAAGCATGTTGAGTGTGTTGAATGCGTTGCCTTTTTTTTTTTTTTTTTTTTTTTTTTTTTTGTAGCAGCTGCGAGTTCTTGCCTTTTACGGTGTTTATTAAAGTTTCGTAATTAATACTATAACGTCATTATCTTCAGATTAGGGGAAAAAAAAATTTTTTTTAATGCAAAAATTTAAGGAATTTTTTAAGGGATATAGAGTTGACATCCACGTTATGAAAATTTTTGGGAATTACTGTCGGAGAATATGGAATTTCTCATGCATATACGTTGAAATTAAGTATGTTAAAATTTCTCAAACATTATTTGAATTTTAAAAAAAGTAATTCATATCCTTGTTGCTGTGTTGTATCATTCTTCATCTGCTATGTACAACTAAACTCTTGAATTATTTTGCTTGTTTTAATCCTTGGGATTCCGAATGCATCATCCTGTGAGTAATGTTTGTTTTTTATAGTTGTCTTCTGTTTGATTCTCTGATTTCTTGAATTAATAGTTTATTCCAGGGGTGCAGAAAATATTCAGACCTCGGAAATTTCCCCCAAACACAGTATAAACTTCCCTCAATAATGCAAAAATCTACTTTGGTATAAAAAGTCATTTGTTCTATGTAATAAATCTTTAAGAGAATAAACATACAGTGTAATATAAAAATATCGCTGTTAGTGTATAAGCACTTTAAAGTAGCAAATTGTTATTTTTGATTTACATTTTTATTTTCTCTTAAAAAAATATTCAAAATTTCCCCCGAACCTGAGCCCTGGTTCTGCACCCCTGGTTTATTCCACTTTATTTTTCATTTTTAACTTCAATTAATTTCTTGTACGATTGGGTGTCCGCTGGCAATTTGCTATTATAGCTGCTAACGAACGAAATCGTACATTGGTGCTCAACGGTGAAAAAGGTCACCCCTGACGAGTTTTTTTTTTTTTTTTTTTTTTTCTTCTTCTTCTTCTTTTTCACCGTTCTGTGCTTTTCCTCTGAAAAAAAAAAAAATGCTGTTTTTATTATTATTATTTTTTTTTTTCTCGTTGCTTGTTTGTATCTTTTGATTTGAGTTTCATGTCGTTTTTACGCACCGGCAAAATTATTAAAATTGCAACGAATAATCTAGGAATAAATGTATGATTAGATTGAAGTTAAATAAAATAAAAATCAATAAACAAAAAATAAATGTTTCAATAAATCACAATCAGTCTCCACAGGTTATTTAAATTTGTTGTAATTTCCTTCTCATTGTTCTATGTGGTTTCAGTGATCTTATATCGGTTGCCTGGTTTTAACTACGATTAAAAATTCATTTATGCATATATATATATATTAATTTTTTTTAAATACAGGGTGCAAAGATAGTCACGAGAATGTCTTTATCTCCGCAACTATTGGTCGCAAACATATAGTTTCAGTTACAAAACGTTTTAAAAAATATGAGCATTTGCGGTATGACATGTTTAAATTTAAAATATCTATTTTTTCAAAATTACATTTTTATACAGTCCCAGATCCTCATAGATCCCTATAGATCCCTTTAGAAAAATTGACACTCATCCTAACAAAAAGTTTCATTTATATTCTCCCAAAATGGAACAAGATATTTAAAGTTTAGATTTTCTAACATATTTCGGCCTTCAATAAGGGATCGGTTTAAAAATCCTATTTGGAATTTGTTTGCTTTTTTCCGGGCTTTATTAAAGAATTTTTCATTGACTTTTTAATAAAGCCCGAGAAAATGCGAAATAATCCTAAATTTTGAAACTAACTATCTCAGACAATTTTGGGCGCACAAAAGTGAAACTTTTCGTGTTATATTTTTTAAGTTGAAAGTCAACTTTTACTATTAGCGTCCTGAAAACTGTATAAAAATTATCAATTTTTGTGATTTTTAATAAATTGATTTTTTAAATTTAATCATGTCATATAATGAATGCTTACATTTTTTTTAAATACATTTTGTAATTGGAGGACGTCTGAGACCAATTGTTGCGCAAATAAAGGCCTGCTCTCGACTTTGCACCCTGTATATTCTAAACATTTCTGGGTACTACTTTGTAAGTCCATGGATAATTTAAAAATATATTTGAATGCTGAAGTTCATAGAAAGTTTTAATATTCCAACATATAAAATATTTTCGAAAATTAATGCACCAATACACCGCTAAAATTATATGCAATTGAGTTTAGAATATATTGTTAATTTATAATAATAAGAAATTGAAACGAATATTTAAAAATTAGTTAGAAGGAAGAAATTTTAAAAATTTCCAAATACTTAAATATAATTTTTTTTAAATCAAAATATTTAACATACTTCATATTTTTAAATTTCAGTGCATGTGTGTATTCATATTTTCAGTTTACAGCAGCAGTTTACAAAAATGATGTTTACAGATATTTAAACTTATTCCACATGGCAATGTAATTGGTAATCATTAAATGTTTAAATTTCTTTAAAATGAGTCAACGCAATTTTTACTCATTTGATGTAATTACGCTATCATGGCATATTAAATAATAAACAAATGTAATTATTATTATTATTTTTAATAAAAAATATAGGAAGTATATTATTTATAATTAACATATCATTTCTTAGTATATTATTTATTTACTTATTAAATATATTATTTATTGTTTAATAAAAATAATTAGAATAAATAGTATAATAATAACAAATACTTATAAATAAATAAAAAAAACAATTACGTAATAATTTATTTGTTTTCATTTTTTCCCTGTTGTTTTCATGTTTCCTTTATTTTACTAAATCTGGATAAAAATAACCCACCAGAGTTGTGCTTTAAAATTGATAACGTTTTCCCAGGGGCGCGCCGACCCGGTGTGCGAAGTGTGCGGCGCACACAGGCGCCAGGTAAAGAAAGGCGCCAGCCAAAAATAAATTATTTGAAAGAAAAAAAAAAAAAGAAAGAAAAAAAGGAAAATACATATATGTATTGCTTTATTAAATCTGATTTTATAATGCCGGTTTGAAACCATGCGACTAGTACGGCTAAATGAGGCGCCTTGAAATATATGCTGGCAAAACTTGTGGTCCTCAAAAATTTAGGTGTTTTTTGTGAAAGTGCATCATTAAAAGTAGAATAACTTTGTAAAGATGCGCCAACCTTCAGCAAAATTTTCTTTGACTTTTTAAACATATCAAAGCATTTTATTAAAATTTAAAAGAGCACCTTAATCTCCCTCTCCCTCCCCCCCCCCTCTTCTGTCGGAAAAAGGCCACTTAGATTTGTAAAAAGACAACATAACTGGATTGCAAAAGTGAAAATTTAATAGAACCGGATATTTTATTTAGAGTATTTTTTTACCTTTTGCATTATTGATGTAACATCTATATTAATAAAATCATATTTTTTTCTGTAAATGTCTCAAATTCGAAAAAAATTGCGATATCTTCCCGTTTCACACATTGTAAAAGCCAAATCTGATTTCAGAAAATTTTCTCTGTGTGTGCGTGCGTATGTGGTCGTTGTGTCTGCATGTTTAAAACATTTTTGTTTGGGTATCAAGTGAGAACAGCTGGACAGAATTCAACAACACTTGACAGGAATTACCCAACTTAAAATTATACCTATCAACTTTTGTAAATCCCCTCCCCCCCCCCCCCCCCATCAGGAGACAAAACACGTTTATATGCATACCTTGGCTTCAAATTTCTTCACAGTGAAGAAATTGCATACGAGTCTAGATTTGAGTACAAATAAATAAATATAATAATCATTGTCTACGATTTTGGAATTTTTGATTTTTAAGAAGTGAGGAAGAAAATAAATTTTCAGGTGGGGAAATTTTGTAAATTCCGTATTTTTGAGTAGAAATTTAATGTTAAAAACAGGGGGGGGGGGGGGTTACGAGAGAGCAAATTCGAGACCACTCTTTTAGCGCTAAATTGGTCCTGAAAAACGTATGGGAACTCCGGTCACGAATTTGGTGCGTGCATTGTTTAGATGCATTCGATGCCTATACTGACGGGATTTTACTATATTCCCTTTCACTCTTTCCAAGGGAGAAAGGAAGCAAAAAACACGCTTACAAGCATAATTCGGCTCCAAGTTACTTCACGGTGGAGAAATTGCATATGGGAAAACTAGACTTGAGTACAAAAAAAAAAAAAAAAAAAAATCGCAATTTTGGAATTTTTTATTTTTAAGGGGGAAGGGGAAAAATCGATTTTTTATTTTTATTTTATTTTTATTTATTTTTTTTTGGGGGGGGGGGATTTCGCAAATTCCGGATTCTATTGAAAGAATTCTACTAAAAATGGTACAGAGATGTTGAAAACAGGTATGAGTCTTCTTTAGGATATTTCCAAAAACCCATTTTTGTTTTTGTTTTTTGTAATTTTCGATTTGGAGGGGGACGTAAAGAGGGGGTAAATTTGAGACCCCCCCCCCTTTTTAGCGCTAAATTTGTTGTGTAAGATCTATGGAAACTTCAATAACAGATTTTGGTGCGTAAATTGATTCTATGTATTCAACACTTATTGATTTTACGAAATTCCCTCTTTTCTTCCTTTATCTCAAACACGTTTCCAAGCGTAACCTTACACCAAATTATCTCAGCAAGAATAAATTTTATGTGTGGATTAGTTATTTTCGAGATTATTCTGGCATAATTACCAGTAGCATCAGTGGAACAATTTTTTCTAAATTTAAAATGATCAAAAAATACTTACGCTCTACAACGGTATCAGACAGTTTTTTAAATCTTTCAATTACATTGATAGCATAAGATACTTTGGATCAAATGGATATATATTATTCCAGAATTTACAAAAATCAGTCAAATGAATTACATTTCACTAAATAATATTATCTGTTTAAATGTTCATGTACTCTACTTTAAAACTTAATAATTTTTATTATACATTCTTATTTTATTTACTTATAAATTTATCTATTATTTATACCCGTGCAGCGTACAAACGTCGCGGCAAAATAGTTTTGTATCTTATTACTATAAACAGATTTTTGTATCTTACTACTATATGGAAAAACACATAAATTTACATACAAATTACATAAAAAGTTTAGAATGGACAAAACTCCTTTCACTAGATTTTTTCTTTCCCTATTAAGTATTTTTTTTTTTTAATCCATATTTACCAAGTAATATTTATTATATGCTCCTATTTTATGTATTTATAAATTTATTTGTTCCTTAAAAAAAAAAAAAAAAAAAAAACTTCCATAATTAACCAAGTCAGATCTTTTCGTTATATCGATAGTCATATATTAATTTGATGTTAAGAGTATTTTGAGTGTTTTAAAGAACGAAACTGAGAAAAATAGAACTCACTACGGGATTATTATTATTATTATGAGTTCGAATTTTATATGCTTATAAATTCCATTTATCTGTACTAGTACAAAATGTTAAACTCATTTATATGTGAAAACGTACTGCAATAGTACGACTAAACAAAAAAAAAAATTCATTATAGTATTGCAAAGAGTTAAACCACTTTCTTAAATGAAAAGTGTTGTTGCAATAAAAGCAGATTTACAATTAAAGTGCAAATAAAGAGCAGTTCATTCAATTTTAACGAGAGTGGGCTAGGAGATGAATGTCAGCCTTAGATACAGACTTGGCAACTTAGCGATTAATTTGGCGACACGGCGACCAAAATTGGTGAAAAATAATAATTTAGGGTTTCCAAAGTTTAGAAGCTCTATCTTCAATAAGAGCCGATTTCTGGAATTTTCTGGGTTTATCAACTGACTTCTGGCGCAGAATAAGCTAGAAAGTTCGCCAAATCACGGCAGAAATTATTCAAACAGAAGAGGCACTCCCAAATATCAATTGCATTCGGACATCTGTTCTGAATGTTCGTTTCCATTTAAATTGTTTATATTTATTCTTAAATGAGTGAAATTTTACTCTGTGTGTTGTTTTTAACATTGTTTTACGACCTTTTTGAGGTATGAATTTGAGTATGATATTTTACTGTTTTTTTTTCGAGAACAGTCTTTGAATAAAGTGTATCTTTCAATAAGAAACTGTTTCTTTAAAATTACTTTTTTCATACAAGAAAATCGACATTTTGGTAACAATATGATAGAGCCGGATACTTTGGATCTGTATGATATGCGTAATACTTGCAAAAGGTGTAATAAAGCGAAGGAAGATTTTGTTCACTAAGATTTTTGTTGTTGTTGTTGTTGTTTAAATATTTACTTAAAAATTAGACCCAAACAAATAGAAACGTTTACACTTATAGCTTTCATCTAAGCCATCTATTGTAATGCCTCAACGCGGCATTTCTGCACACACATTAACACTAAATCTGCCTATTTTAGTTTCACCTGTTTATCTTCACAACTGTACCTCGTATTTTTGCAACTCCTTGTGTGAGGGAGTTTTTTCTTTCTGCAAGATGCACTTTTTATTTGTTTCTTTTTAAATTTCATTTTATTTGATACATTTCTCTTTTTACTAACCATTCAATAAACTTATTACTATTAAGGTTCGACATTCAATTGACTTGCTAAATAATAACTTTTTATAAAATGATTTTTTTTTTTTTTTTTTTAAGAAATATAGGACGCCAACTGAAACTCTGCACACAGGCGCCTGTTAATGCTGGCGCGCCCCTGCGTTTTCCCTTTTCCGTTTTTAACCGACTTCAAAAAAAGAAGGAAGGTTCTCAATTCAAACCGTATGTTTTTTTTATGTTTGTTAGCTCATAACTTCTGAACGGATGCTCCGATTTTGATACTTTTTGTTTTGTTGAAAAGGTCTTGGTCTGCAATAGGTCCCATTGTAATATATTTACGATCTAAAGAAAATACAGGGTGCCCAAAAAAATCAGTCCAAACTCTTTTAACTGCTAAATGGCTGCAGCAATAGTGATAAAAATGGTATGTAAGTATAGCAAAGTCGCCATGCAGTACAAGGTTAAACCGCTTGCAGCGCCACCTGGTGGAAAATAGCGGAGTTAGTGTTCCTATCTCGAAAACGGTTCTAGAGAAAAAAAAGTGAATTAAGAAGTTCAAAAGTATCACCGATTTAGTACAAAAAGATAGTTTAGACATTCATGTTAGCGCTCCGATCTCGGAAACGGTTCAAGACAGGGGGGGGGGGGGAAGTGAATTATAAAATTGCAGAGCATCATCGATTTAGTAAGAAAAGATAGTTTAGACATTGATACTAAAAGTGCAATGCTAAAAACGTGCATTTGTTTGTTCGCAATTTCTTACTCTTACACTATGCACACTTAAGCTACATTTCACACGTTGTAGCGTAGCTGGTGAGGCATACGCTATATAGTTCAAAATACGGGTACTTGATACTTTTTGTTTTGTTGTAAAGATCTTTGTCTGAAGTAGGTCCCACTGTAATATCTTTACAATCTAAAGAAAAAAAATCTGGTGTGAAACAACCACACGACTTCCATTATCCGCTATTACATGAATTATATGCATTTTTGAGAGATAATGTGATCAGAAAACACAAAAGTGACCTAAAGAGAAAATCGTTAGAGCCGTTTTTGAGATACCAACTTTTACAAAAATCAATTACTAACCGGAAAAAAAATAATTACATACAAAAGCATATTTAAACGTGAGTTAAAATGGCGAGTTTGAAAAAAATCCGTACAACCGTTTTTAAAGGAACGCCTTGCGAAGCCTGAACTTGAACTATTTATACAGGACGCCTATCAATTTTCCTGAACTAACCAACTATATCATTCGAAAGGACATCTAATAGAGTGTTTATATAGCAAGTTTGAAGAAAATCGTTAGAGCCGTTTTTGAGATACGGACTTACGGTCCCACTTCCGGTTTCCGATGTCCTACTTCCGGTTAAACTCAATTACTAACAGGAAAACAATAATTACATACAAAAGCATATTTAAAAGTAAGTTAAAATGGCGAGTTTGAAAAAAATCCGTACAACCGTTTTTAAAGGAACGCCTTTGCGAGGCCTGAAATTGAGCTATTTATACAGGCCGCCTATCAATTTTCCTGAACTAACCAACTATGTCATTCGAAAGGACATCTAATAGAGTGTTTATACAGCAAGTTTGAAGAAAATCGTTAGAGACGTTTTTGAGATACGGACTTACGGTCCCACTTCCGGTTTCCGATGTCCCACTTCCGGTTTTTCAATTTTCACCAAAATTTGGAAATTTCATCTGTACACCAGACGTATTTCAATTCTAAAGTTTCGTAGATCTATCTTTATTAGTTTCTGAGCTATAATAGCCAGAAGATTCTCCACATACATACATACATACATACATACATACATACACACATACATACACACTGACCAATTGCCAAAAACCACTTTTTTGGACTCAGGGGACCTTAAAACGTGTAAATCAGGTGAAAACCCGATATCGAATTTTCAGACCGAATACAATACTTCCATTACCTACGGTAGTAGGGTAATGGAAGTAAAAAGCGCAATCTGGTGAAAAACAGCGGAATTAGCGCTTCTATCTTAAAAACCGTTCATGATGTGAGAACAGTTAATTACGAAGTTGTAAAGCATCATCGATTTACTACGAAAAGACAGTTTTTAGACCTTAGTGCTAAAAATAGAACGCTTAAAATGTGCAGTAGCTTTCTCGTAATTTACTACACTGTGCACACTTGAACTACGTTGCACACTTTGCAGCGTAGCGGATGACACGTATACTCTGTGGTTCAAAGTACTGTTACTGTAAGCGGTCACATCGATTAGCGCAAGGTCGTTTTCAACCAACTTCAGAAAGGAGGGTGTTCTTAATTCGAACTATGTGTTGTTGGTGGTGTTTGTAAGCTTATAACATCGTAAGAGATGCTCTAATCAACCGACTTCAAAAAGAAGGAAGGTTCTCAATTCAAACCGTATGTTTTTTTATGTTTGTTAGCTCATAACTTCTGAACGGATGATCTGATTTTGATACTTTTTGTTTTATTGTAAAGGTCTTGGTCTGAAATAAGTCCCATTGTAATATCTTTACAATAAAAAAAAAAAATACAGAGTACTCAAAAATGTCAGTCCCGATTCTTTTAACTGCTGAACACCTGCAGCTATAGTCATAAACGTGGTACGTAGGTATAGCAAAGTGGACGTATGCTACGTGATTCAACCGCCTACAGCGCCACCTGGTGGAAAACAGTGGAGTTAGCTTTCCTATCTCGGAAACGGTTCAAAATAGGGGAAAAAAGTGAATTATAAGTTTGCAGAGCATCATCGATCTAGTAGGAAAGATAGTTCAGACATTTGTCCACAATTTCCTATTTTGTGCACACTTGAACGACATTGCATATGCTGTAGCTTAGCGGGTGATATTTATGCTATGTAAAATTCAAAGTATGGTTCTTGTAAGCGGTCACATTGATTAACGCATAGACGTTTTAAACCGACTTCGTAAAGGAAGAGGTTCTCAATACAAACCATGTTTCTCATTGTTGTTGTTGTTGAAATTTGGTAGCTTATAACTTGCAAGAGATGATTTAATTTTAATACTTTTTTTGTTCTCGTAATGATGTTGGTCTGAAACAGGTTTCATTATGATTTCATTAAGGTATAAACAAATTACAGGATACTCACAAAAGTCTGTTCTCACTGGTAAAAGCAGTATGTAAATATCGATGTTGAAACTTCCGTCCGTCAGCTGAAATGCATATTTTGCTCTTTGTTTGAACTTTACGCTGTGCAATTTCCTGCGCAGCGGGTGACACAAATTCACTGTAAAGTTCAATATATATGCCTAATAGAGTTTTTGGTTACGTACACAGCGTATCCGTTCTTTGCATTTCTAAAGACTTTTTAATTTAACGTAAGTTCATTCAATATATAGTTTTTTACTCATATCCGATAATGGCAACAAAAGTGACCCAACTTAAAAATGCAGCATTTGAGAAAAATCAACTTAAAAGCAACTTGACTAGAATAAAACTGGCACAACTGTCTCTCGAGCGAATAACTTTCTCGATGGAGATGTAACTTTTTTGTTCACATTGGCTGCATTTCATGTTTTTTTCAGTGACATAAACCTTTTTTTGAGTTATGTCACTTTTCTTGGAAGTTGTGATTTGTGAAACTGCCGTCGAACGTCTTCTGATGTTCTGCTATATGAATAAGTTTTCACTGAAAAGAGAAAAATAAAATCTTTTTGTAAAAAAATAGAACCGACTCCAAAAAGTAACTAATTGCGCCTAAAAGTATAAAATAATTTCCTTCGCCAAACAACCTATAACACTACAATTAATCATAACTTTTGAAGTCGGCGCAAAATTAAATAAAAATTGATACCTTTATTCAATACAAAAATCAAATCCTATTCAAAATACACATCTCACATTGTCACCTGCAAAACTCATCCGAAAACTACTTTGATTGAAGAAAACTAATAAGATTTCGTAAGCAGCAAAAGTTGGCGAAGATGCTGGTATCTGACGTCCTTGGTGAAAGAAAAATCGCAAAATTATCTGGCAAACATATTTAATTTCTTTGGGACATCATGATTGTTTTGATAAGGTATATTAAGAGAGTAATCAAGAATACGAAACAATACTTCATACGATATATATTATGAAAATATACATATTGCGTGTATATGTTTGCATTACGTTTTGATCACCAAATCCAAAAGTCACCAAGGATGATAGTTATCAAAGTTATACCAAATTTGCAAAGGAAACTCTAACTTCGTAGAAACATAAATACCGCATTGTGAAGAATGTTCACTGTTCTATGTAGATGCTACTAATGAACCAGTTGTATACAGTGATAAAATAATAAAGGAAACATGAAAATGGATCATTCGAGACAACAGAATTTGTTGCTACCGATCTAAAAACAAACTTTTAAAAACTAATTTAATTTTATTTAATTTTGCGCCGACTTCAAAAGTTATGATTAATTGTAGTGTTATAGGTTGTTTGGCGAAGGAAATTATTTTATACTTTTAGGCGCAATTAGTTACTTTTTGGAGTCGGTTCTATTTTTTTACAAAAAGATTTTATTATATTATGTTAGACATAAGTAAAAGGAAAGAAAGCCGTCCTCACCCAATCTCTGTCTATGATTATGCTAAAAACATAATTTTTACTTATTGGACGCCATTATTTTCTGGTTCAGAAGGTTAGTATAAAAAAAAAAAAAAAAAAATTAAAGAAAGAAAACATATAGAAATAGCTTTTGTATAAATACTTTATAAATAAAACTATTGCTCTTTTGTGTATATATATATATATAATTATATTTCACAACACTTTTATCGTGTTGTATCCATTAATATAAATAGTTTTTATTCCAGAGAATGCTTGAATTCCAAACTTTAAAACTCAATTTTTAGCCATTTTCATGACATACAGACGAGTGGCAAAATAATGTGTAATTTTCCGATTTAGCCTTTTTGTCAAATACCTAGAGAAATCTTGATAAAGTGCATAGAACTTCATGGGTATAAAAAACATGTTATTACACATATATTTATGTAAAGATTTTGTCCAGAAAGAAAAGAAGGGATCTTAACGGGGGAGGGGGGGATGTTATTTTATTTATAAAAATTTGCACTTGAAATGCGTTGTAGCTGTAGCATTTATTCTTGTATGTGGCTTCTTTAATTTATGTGTATTCATAATTTTGTCAGTATCACGCGCATTCATTGAGAATAAAGTTTTTTTTTTTTTTTTTAACTTTATTGAAAATTTGCGAAATATTTTTTGCTTATATAACATAAAGGGTTTTCAGATCAATTTAATGCCATTTCTAGAAAATTTGACATAGTGCATTAGACATAACATAATACAAATATAATATAAAAATATTAATATAAGATGAAATATGAGTATTTTTACTAAATAAGTTTTAACTTTGCATCCACAAATGGTGACAAAGTTTTTTTTTACAAAATTTATTATCGAAATACATAAATACTCTGAAAAAATAACCAAAGCAATATCAGGGAAATTTAGAAACATATCATCGATAGAATTAGTTAAATTTAAAGCAGTATGAAAGAGAAGCGAATGATAAGTGGTTTTATAAAGATTTCAATTTAACTAAGTTACAGTGTATTCCCAAGGACTTATTAAAAATAAAAATATGCATTACATACTTATATTTTTGCTTGTCTTTCATAGTGCTTAAATTTCAACTAATTCTGTTGACGATATCTTTTTGATTTTTCACAATGTTTGCATGAGTTCTATACATTTCACTAAATAATACCTAAAAATTTTTTTTCGTTAAATCTTGTGCATGCGCAGATAAATATCTTTTAGTAAAAATGCTCATTTTTTTGCATAAATTTAATGTTCTTACTCTGATTACAGAATGTTGTGTCTAATGTACTATGTCAAGTTTTCTAAAAATGACTTATAATAAATTAAAAACCGTGCTTATTATAAATAAAAAACACTCGAAAGTCTTTAATTTCGTTAAAGAAATTTTCTGTGATGGTGAATTATTAATGATAATTAAAAAGAGCGTCATAAAAATATGTTAAAGCTACAATAAATTTCAAGCATTATGAATTACAAGATGCTGCCAAATATGTAAAAATATAATTTTATTAGTGGTTCTTTTGTTATCTTTGGGACATTTTTTTTAAACATATGTGATATAACATGTTATTTACACCCACAAAGTATCCATCAAATGTTTCTCAATATTTCCGACAAAATGTTTAAATTCGAAAGTGTCGCTTTTTTTCTTATTTGGTCCCCCATCATCTGTATACGTATATAAAGATGCACAATAATTATTCTGTGGATTACATATGTGCTTATACTTGTGTGTATTCAGACTAGCTTTATCTAAATTACTATTTGATTATTAATCATAAAATTGACAGATTCATTAATTACATACAGTTCAATATACTCTTTATAAATATACGGCATTGTAGTTCTTAGATACAGTACAACGTATGTCTACTATGTACATATTTAATATTTATAAGTTTTGTACGTTATACACCAAAAATGATAAATTCGGAACAATAGTTTAAATTTTTCATGCATACGAAAATAAAACTTTAAAAGATTAAATTAAAACAATATTGTGCATTGTGTTTTTACATAATGCCCAATGTTACATAATGTTTTTACGCAACCAGATACCCCCCCCCCCCCCCAAAAAAAAAAAAAAAAAAAAAAAAAAAGGATTATATTAACCAAGAGTGTTGTTTGTAACATTAATGTTCAGGTTCACTTAATTATATTTTTGTAGATCTCTATATAATTCAGATGAAAGAAAAATATAAAGCTACGCAGACTTATATATTTTTATTTATTTAAATTCGTTTAACCCGTTCAAAGGCTTTGGAATACATTATATCAAACCCAATTTTAATTCCCAACTGTAAAAACGTGTCCAAGAATTTTTTTTACAAAGTTTTACTTTAATAATATAGAAGAAAAACTCCATTTTTTTTTTTTTTTTTTATCTCTTATATTTGTTTGTACGTACTGGTGGCAGTTAATTTTAAATGATCAAAATTATCTTGTCCCTCAAAGGGTTAAGTGAGAATAACTTTTACACACTTAACATAAACATATTTGGTTACAAGAAGAAATATTTTTAGAAATTTCTTTATTAGCTATATATTGAAGAATGTTAAATATTGAATGTAGCAGACATATTTTCGTAATCAATTAATTAAAGAGGTATAATAAAAACGCTTTAAAGATTAAATTGAAATATAAGTATGCAAACATTCAGATGCATTAAACTTGTCTATCACAGTTGACTTAAGCAAATTATTACAGTAAAATTCACGTCTGAAAAAGATGCATTAAATCTGAAAATGGAATATGAGAAAAATAAAGGAAAAAAAATATGAAACTGTATTCCATATTTTATGTTGTGTTTTTATTCCAAACTTTATAACAATACTCTGTACTTTAAGAATTTAAATTTGTACATTTTTTACTTTTTTTTTCTCTGATACAATATATATATATAGTCGAATCTAATTAACGTAAACCGCTTAACGTGAATAGTTTCCACAATCCCCGCTAAAACAAAGGTCAGTTTCTGAGTTACTGACAATATAAACTACTGATAACATGAACAATTTTTTTTAGTCCCCATGAGATTCCCGTAAACGAGGTTCGACTGATATATATATATATATATATATTATATATAATGTATGTTGCTTGGTAAAAAATCAGTAAGTAAGCTTAAAAAAAAAAAAAAAAAATATGCATCTAAATATCTCATGATAAAATGAGTATTTATCAACAACAGGTGGATCTGTTATTATTTAAGAACTACAATGTTAAAGATGACTGTACATCTTTAGATTTTGAAGCATGTATTTTATAGCCCCTGCTCTTTCCATTATATTACCATTTGATTTCGATGAATATAATAAAACGAAAAAGTACATTTTCCTTTAGAAAGAACTGAATGAATAAAAAAAAAACAAATTAATTTTAATTAAATTTTAATTTTAATAAGTTTAATCTTTTCAGCTATATACTACCATTGTTTCCAATAAATACTACAAATAAATAAATAAATAAATAATAAAGATTTCTCTTTTAAAGAAATTATTTAAAATAAACAAAAGTAAAAAGCTGTTATACTATGAAATTTATACATTATGCATAAACATAACGGTTATAAATAATATTTTATTTAAAATTTAATGCACTTTTTTTTTCCCTTTACTTCATTACCATTTGATTTGAAGGTAACAAATAGGTTATAAATTGAAAATAAAAGAAACGCAATAGCTGTTTCAGGTCAAATTATCAGTCCGACTCTTCTTCAAGTGAAAAAAGAAAGCACCGAAATATTATTAAAGCAACTACGCATTCGTAAATTTTAAGTGAATTTCGGAGTAGTGCTGCTATATATTAGTATTTTACAAGAAAGATATCTTACGAACTGTTATATAGTTAAACGCAACTCACAAATTATCTTAATTTCAAACTATATATATATGTCTATGTATATTTTGTCAAAAATATAAAAACATGAAACTTCATACAATATTTTAAATAGCTAAATGTGAAATAAACTTTTTTACTTTAAAAAATATACGAATTTAAAATAAATGTTGGATAAGAAATTAATAATCTCAAGAAATTGTGCCATAAAACGGAAATTTTAGAAACTGTTGTTATAAAATTTCTTGTAAAATTTCTGTTTTTATTTCTTAATAAATTTCTGTTTTTAAACATGTTCACTTAATATTTACCGTAACTGACTGTAAACATTTACAACATTAAATTAAATTAGCATTTTTATAAGCAGGCTTTTACTCACATCTCTTGAGAAAATCGATGCTATTGAATTTAAGAAAACTAATACATAATCTCTTTTTTAGCATTTATTACATGGATATTGAAACTGAAATATAATGTCTGACCAGTAGAATCACACGTATATGGTCATAAACGGTTATAAAAATTAAAAGAATAAAATTCATAATATTTAAAAAATAATAATAAAAATTATCTACGTTATTTAATTTTTGAAAATTCTCCTTGATTTTGCACTAATATTGTTTATTAGTATAATCTGAATACATTTGTGCTTTACTTTGTGGATCGATTGATGAGTTAATTTTTATTTTTGTAATATTTTTAACTGTGGAATTTTCATGCAATTATTTTTTTTCTAATTCAAACATTATTTAGAGTATATTTATAAACTAAAATAATATAAGGTCGAAGTAAAAACTTAAGACTAAAGCATTTTAAACAATTTAAAAAAAGATTAAAATTTGTAATTTTAATTTTTTAAACTTTGGTAGTATTCAGGAAATTTTAATATATTTAATATTCATACATTTCAACTCATATAGAGACACTGTGAAACATACGCTGTGAAATAGGTGTAAACTCCACATTTTTTAAATATGAATATTTTTGCTTAATTTTACCACATTTAGTTACATCTTTCATTATAAAAGTGAAAAACCTCTTATTGCATTAAAATCCCATAAATGGCCTTACATTGTTTTTTCAGAAAACTAAAACTTCTAAATAATTATAAAAATGAAATTTCTAAGATTTTTCACATAATTTATAAATTCTTACTACTCTGATTTGTTTTAAACGCTAAAAATAAATAATGCTTACAAAATCTTAAATTGTTTTCCTACATATAAATTTGCAAAAAGTTCGTTATTTCAAAATCTATTTAGAAAGAAATAATTCACTTTACATTGAACGACCCATTATATGCAATGCAAACAATTCTAAGACAATAATTTCAAAGAAAGATTTTCAACGTCCACCATACCCTTATTAAGACTGACATAATAACACAAGCACACATACCTTAAAATTAGATTTATAAGAAATTAATATATGTTTTTTTCTCTTGATGAGAAATTTAAATTATGTTTATTTTTTACACAAAAATCCCGCTTATTTATGACAGAAAAAATATTTGATGTCATAATACTATTATGACATATAAGTTTTGCTTGTAAAATTTATTCATTGGTAATACTAATATTCAAATGCTGTTAGAAAACAAATTAGTAGTTAGATTTACTTTAACAGCATTTTTCAATTTCTCGAGCTTAAAAAAAAAAAAAAAAAAACTTAAAAATAATAAGTCAAGCTTTTTAGCATCTGATTAATAATTATATACAAACTTTTATTATAAGTATAAATAAAGTATTAATAATGTATCAAAATATATGTATGTAAGATATATAAAGTAAATTCACTCTTACGTCTCTCTTTGATAATCAGAAAGTCATCAACATGAGAAAATTGATATGAAATCTGAAATCATTTGGTTTTCGCGCCTGAAAATTATGGAACTGGCAACCCTTGCTGGTAATTTGGCGGTCAAGTCAAATTTGGCAGCTTTCTATTTTGAGATAAAACAACACAAGTAGTCCTTTTCATTTTGTGGCATAGTCATTATTTAATTATTAGGGGGGGAAAAACAATTTTTGTTTTATGTAGTTACTTTAATGAAAAATACAGAACTCAACAATTGTATTAAAAAAATGTTACAGAGTTTGTATTTAACAATATTTTGTTAAATAGTTTATTTTTATGATGAGGCAAGATATAAAAATTCGTCGTGTATTTAAAATGTTGCATGCTTGTTTTATTGAATTACATAAAATGCCACTTCAAGGAAAGCTTATCTAACTAAACAGGATGATAATTACAAAATCAAGCTAGTACGTCGTGGCCATTACAAAACTGTATTTTATATTTTTTTAAGGAAATCCACGTTGTTCAATTAAAAGCAGTTATTTCTGCATTTTACATTTATGAAAAAAATGAGAGAAAGGAAAAAAGCCAATAATGGAAAAAAATATTATTTATTTATTTGTTTATATATATATATATATATATATAATAAAGATGATCTATTAAGCATATTAGAAGCCAAGCAACAGATACAAGATCACTGAAACACCAATGACCAATAAGATAAAAAAAAAAAAAAAAAAAAAAAATCATCAGTGGATGAAATACATTAATGTAAAGAAACCAGATCTATTAATTAACAGTCTGCAAAAACAAACGAATCAATAAAGTAAAACAACAAATCTTAACTTAAAACCATAAACTTATCAAAATTAATGAAAAAACAACCCAAGAAACACAAGATAGGAAGAAGGAGGCAGGCGGCAAGACTTGTGACTTGCCTGTGGGGTTACACTAGTTTTACGCCGGCAACACTCCCCCAGCCTGCCACAACCAGAACAGGAACCATATGGATTTAAAAATGCAATATATATACTAGCAGGCTACGCCCGCTTCGCTGGTCACTATTTTTAAATGAATCACAATAATTAATGAATTCTCAAAATTGCATTAATTTTTATCATGTGATAAAAAAAGAAAAAAAAAATCTAATCAGGAAAAATGTCGCACCGGGTCCCCACTGCCTTCGGCAGCGTAGACCCGTGCACTGCGCGCAAGTATTCCTTCACCATCCTTATGACTTCTCAAAATTCCATGTTATTACTCATAAAATTTCATTCTCAAGAAAAGGAATTAAAAAATATATCATTTAGCATCGGGTAAAAACTCACACCGGGACGCCACTGCCTTCGGCAGCGCAGACCCATGCGCGCTGCGCGCGCACGTTTGAGGATATACGTGCGCTGTACACGCATATTCCTTCTCAACTCAAACTTTTATTAAGAAAATTAAATTTTAAAAAAATCTTTTATCATCGGGTAAAAACTCGCACCGGGTCCCAAACCCATGCGCGCTGCGCGCCTATTCCTTCCCCACCGTTCCAGCCCCTCCTAATTAACTTGCATATACCAATTTTGAACGGTCTTACTCAATTAGCTGAGATGCAAAAGAAAACCTGATCAGGACACTTTAAATTGTAAATCAGGTGAAATCTCGAATTCCACTTTCGATAATGTAAAAGAACTTTAAAATATCTTTCGAACGATGTATTAAAAATAATTTAATCATAATTAGAATATGAAATATTGAAATTAAAAATATTACAGCGCCATCTGGCGGTAGAAATTTCTGTAATCTATTGTTCCATTCCAGATCAACAAAGCTTTCAAATGATGTATTACTCATGAAATTATTTTAATTAGTAGATGAGATACAAAAGAAAACCTAATCAGGACACCTCAAAACGTGTAAATCGGGTGAAATCTCGAATTCCATTTTCGATAATGCAAAAGTACTTTAAAATGTGTATCAACTAAAATAAGCTTTCAAATGATGTATTACTTATGAATTTTTTTAATTAATAATTGAGATACAAAAAAAAACTGATTCAGGGCACCTCAAAACGTGTAAATCTGGTGAAAACTTTCAATAATTTAAAAGAACTTTAAAATATCTTTCGAATGCTGTATTAAAAATAATTTAATCATAATTAGAAATTGAAATATTGAAATTTTAAAATATTACAGCGCCATCTGGCGGTACAAATTTCTGTATTCCACTGTTCGAAAAGCTTTCTAATGATGTATTACTTACGAAATTATTTTAATTAGTAGCTGAGATACAAAAGAAAACTAATTCAGGAGACCTCAAAACGTGTAAATCTGGTGAAAACTGTCGATAATATAAAAGAACTTTAAAATATCTTTCGAATGATGCATTAAAAATAATTTAATCATAATTAGAAATTGAAATATTGAAATTTGAATGTATTACAGCGCCATCTGGCGGTAGAAATTTCTGTAATCCACTGTTCGATTCCAAATCAAAAAAAGCTTTCTAATGATCTATTACTTATAAAATTATTTTAATTAGTAGCTGAGATAAAAAAAAAAAAAACCTAATCAGGACACCTCAAAACGTGTAAATCGGGTGAAATCTCGAATTCCATTTTCGATAATGTAAAAGTACTTTAAAATGTGTATCAAGTCAACAAAGCTTTCAAATGATGTATTACTTATGAAATTTTTTTAAATTAATTTCTGAGATATAAAAAACTACTGATTCAGGACACCTCAAAACGTGTAAATCTGGTGAAAACTTTCGATAATTTAAAAGAACTTTAAAATATCTTTCGAATGATGTATTCAAAATAATTTAATCATAATTAGAAATTGAAATAATGAAATATTGAAATTATAACAAATAATTAGCAATAAATTAAAATTGCGACTATAATTTGAGATTTAAACTATCCTATCTCTCAAGTTGGATCGAACTGCACATGGTGTGCGAATTTTATTATAATCGGTTAAGTGGTTTAGGAGTCCATTGAGGACAAACATTGTGACACGAGATTTATATATATTAAGATATATATATATATAAATTGAATTATTTCAAATTATTACAGAAGCTTGATTCAATTATTCATTTTAAAAATGGTGAGCTATTTCAAAAAATATTTAAAAAATTTTGCCGGCACGAAAGAGCGGGTGTGAATGATGCTACTCCATATACTGTCGGCAGAATTATTATTGAAGCTCTAGTAAATAAAAATATTTGCACCTAAACTGTTTTGTTGAGTAAATATTTATCGAGTCATAATCTTAGTCTTAAGCTGTTTATAAAAAAGTAGATTGATGATAAAAATTAGTGATCAAACTAATATCTATATAATATTTCTCTAACGTGGACCAATTTCATTTTTTTTTTTTTTTTTTTTTTTTTAAACGATACGATAGTGGTAAAATTAATAAAATACGTCAGGATAAAAAATAATATTTAAAAATGAACAATATTTAAGCACGCGTATTCAGTTCAATGATCTATTAAAGAAAACATGACGATATTTGTTTGAGGACATTATTTTATGAGAAATGTATTTTTGAAAGTTATTTCTGCAAAATCTTTGCAAGAGTCAGTATAAACCTAGCAATATTTCAAAGATATAAACAGAATATGATATATTATCATAAATTGGCTACAAAACGCAATCATAAAAAATATAATCAAAATAAGATTTTTTTTTGCAAAAAATTACGCCAAAATAAATAAAATGCCATTGCATACTTGGCGATTAAAATTTAAAAGGCGTCACAGGGGTCCTTTAATAAAACCATACTGCCTGCGGAAGTATGAAAACTGAGTCATAAACCATGAATTTTATTTTGAAGCTTTTCTTTGAATAATACTGGTTTCACTATTGCACAATATTTATTTGGATCTTATAATAATTTGGCTTCTGGTAAATTAAAATTTTAATTAAGGGGTGAAATTGATATAATATTTATAAGTTTCAAATTTTAAATGTAAATAAGAAAAGAAATAAAGTGCGAAAATGCCGCACGGGTTTGCTAGTATATATAAAACGTGGATGTGTGCTTCAGTAATTTTTCTGCCGAATGTACAAAAAGTTTTTTTGAATAATTATCAGTATTGTGTATATATATATATATATATATATATATGTGTGTGTGTGTATATAATCATTTCACAACCATTAGTTAAAAATAATCTGTGTATTTTTATACCAAACGTTATTCTAGATGACTGCACGGGTCGAAATTTTATCCTTTAAACCTTTAATTTAATCCTTTGCCGGTCCTATTGAATTTCCCGCTCCTTTTTTGAATGTTGTCAAATTTAAGGATTTTTTTGTTCAATATCTACCAATAAATATCTACTGCATCGGTTGTCTAATCACTTCGAAGTTTATTCGTCCATTATGTATAGCAAATATCACTCCTCAAAATTATTGGTGTTCGTTAAATAGAAGAGTCCCTCAGTTTGGCAATACTATGTACAGCGGTTTAGAGCATTAGGGCCGGCAAAGGGTTAATATAGGAGAAAATAAATAAATAAATAAAACATTTTTTTAGCTGTTTTTAATTATTTCAACCTCAAGATTTGATCAAGCGTATGATTACCGATTATTATTATTATTATTATTTTACTTACATCTGTCAAGAAGAAAGTATTGGATTCGTGAAAATTTCCGACTTTCGATTTTCGATGAATTCGCACAGTTTGTGATTTTTGGAATATGATTTGACTATTGTTAGAAAATGTCTTTGTATGTGTGTCAGAAAGAAAATTTTGGACTCTGTTTCTCACGAGCCAGTGGACAGCATTTAACCAAACTTTATATTTGGCTAGACTTAAATTACTGCTAATTAGATTTTAATATGTGGCTTTCATAACATATTGCTTCTATATTGCAATCCTACTGGACAGGCTCTATCTAATCATCTATAGTTATAAATACACTAAGCTTGTACATGAGATGGAAATCATGTAAATCTGTACTGATTTTATTTGGGTACAAAAAGCCAACAGATGACAATTTAATTTCGTTTCTGATAAGGTAAAACCTTGCTTCTAAAGTATACATATTTCGTATGTTATTTATTGTTATTTAAATCCACCAAAATTGGTATATGATATTTATATGATTAAAAGGTATGCTGATTCAATTCGGATGTAAACTATCCACAATGTGGCGTTGCTGTTAGTGTCTGGGATTTCCAGTTGCCTATACAGCAGCACCTATTGGTAAAAATTGTACGAAATTATGTGTATAGAAAGTTAATTGTGAGAAGCTAAGTTTCTTGAAATTTTGTGCGTATTAATCGTTGGTGACGCTATTATATAGAATGGAATAAAAGGAACTTTTATAGCCGTCACAGTATAACTAGTTTTGTTTTGTTTCTGTTTTACTAATGCGCAAGATATTTATATTTTTATTGAAATATTACAGAAATTGCTACATTTTTACTAAATTTAGTAATAAACAAAAGAGAAAAACCAAGCGGACAACTTAGTTTATAAAACACCTACACCCTACACCTAAACATACACTTTTGTACGTCTAAAATTTTAGTGAGTCCCCATATCAAACCACTTACGGTATACCCATACTTTCAATAAAAAATGCGCACGGTTACGATGTAACTGAGGAATTATAAAATATATTTTTGAAATTAGAGAACGGATAGACAGACAATGGTGTTGACGTACTTAAATTTTAAGCATACTTTTAACTTGTTGGAAAGTTGAAAGCGTTTAACAAAATTTAAAACACACTTCGATCAATTTTCGCTTATTATCCTCTAATATATCTAAATATTTCTATATGGCCTTATGAATCATAAGCTAACAATAAAATATTTTATAGGAAACATGCTTTATGTGCATACGAACAGTATTTGATAATTTTATTACGTTTCATGTAGCATATCTAAGTATGCTTTAAATAAACATTAGCAGGCTTTGCACGCTTTGCTGCATAGTATATTTAAATAAATTCTCAAAATTCCATGTCATTATTAACAAAATCTCAAAAAAAAAAAAAAAAAAAAAAATAATAATAATAATAATAATAATAATAAATAAATAAATAAATAAATAAAAAATCGCTGAAATCAATCGAAACTTAAGTTAATGTTCCTGCTGCGTTTGGTAATGGTTCTCCCGCTCCCAACATGATTAGTCTGGGTTTCCATTGCTTTCGGCAGCGTCTTACCCACTTTTTACTCTCCCTCTTCGGCGGGTAAGTTAGAAGTTTCGCGAAATACCACCGAAGTGCCTATTGCATACACTTAATCAATACCCACCAACCAAAATTCGACATTCTAAGATAATTTGAAGCAAAATTTTGGATTTCATAATGTGTGAAATTTGAAGGTATCGCAAATTTTTTTAATAACGACCGTCATCATGAATGTAGACCATCATCAATTAAATCTCTTCTTTCATTTGACAGACACCTCACTTCTCAACCCAAATAAATAGATAAAAATAAATAGATAAAAATAAAATAAAAATTACTATTTAATTATGCATTATCAGTATTTAAAAAAGACTGTTTTTATTTAAATATTAATAACAATTTGGTGGGACACTCACACGGCTTTCTCTTACTCTTACCTAGCATTTGAATGCTATAAATGCACATTGCAGGAGGGGGGGGGGAGCCCGTTTAAATTTATTGCATAATGCCTACTATAAAAAAATTCTTGGCTATTATTAAATTTAAAAGTTCATTCCAAATTTTTCAGTCAACTTTCTTTCTCACCACTCTTTCAAGCTTATTAATCTTGAACAAACAATTTTAGCAACCTCAAAATAAATTTCAAAATACAAAATTTAAATTATCTGCAAATATTTGTTTTAAAATTAGTTGATAACAGGCATACACAAAGATTAATCATTAAAAATTTGATTTTAGTATTCAGGGAACCTCAAAACGTGTAATTATAGGAAAAAAATAAGCTTTAAAATTTCCACTTAAAAAATTTTTTGTTTACTCTGTAGGTTTGAAGTATTAATTATCATTCCTAGGTAGCCCTGTAGATGAATGGAGAATGATTTTCATGCCATATTTTACACTAAACATACTTTTATGCATATAAAAAAATATATGTTAACTTCTTTTTCTTCAGTACAGGCTACAGATATCAAACTGTAAATAGCAAAAAAATTTCGCTCACATACCTAATGTATTTGAATTCTCTTGGATGTCCCTGTACAAGAAACATTTGCTTGATCTCAAGAAAAGCTAAGTGCAGCATCCCCTTACATGATTCAGATGTAGAATACTAAGTTTTCACATTCTGGAATTATTTGTTTTTGAAATGTGCTGATACCTGGCATACATGTACAGGCATACACAAAGACAGACAGACACACACACACACACACACACAGATCAAATACAAAAACCTGATTTTGGGATTCAGGGGACCTCAAAATGTGCAAAAATATTGCAAAAAATCAGTTTCAAAATTTGACCCAAAAACAATACTTTCGGGTCAAATTTTGGATTTTTCTTATCCATATCTGTGGATAAGAGAAAGAAAAGAAAGAAAAATATATGCGATAGTAAATAGAGGAAAAAAATAGCCAAATTAGCGAGAAAACTGCCAAACCGTTTGACTTCCTGTAATAGCAGATGCTTGCTTATCGTTAAGTTAAAGCGCGAAAATTTTTGTCACATTCTGCAATTCTGTTGATGGAGTGCAGACCGAACCTTGTGCAGTTTGCTGATCAAGCAGTAGATTACTTATTCAATAATAACATCCGTGATTAGTTTTTTTATCTAAACTCTGGGTCGGGAGAATGCAAAAGATTTTCATGACAGAAGACAATCATTTTTATGCTATGTAGAAGATCTTAGAAAATTTATTTGTCTAAGGGTTTATTATTATTATTATTATGACAAATGAAAAAAAAAAAAAAAAAAAAAAAAAAAAAAAAAACGGTAAATTTGTTTTAAATCATCAGAAAACGATGGTTCAATTTTTCGTTTTAAAGGTGATATCGAATTCTTTTGAAAGATAATCATAGTGAAAATTTTTATCCACCCCTCCCCCATCCCCGTATACTTATTCCTAGGGGGAAAAACAATGTCCTATGAATAATAATAATAATAATAATAATAATAAAACTGTTTGACTATTACTCGTTATACAGCCAAATTGAATCAATAATGTATATCAAATGTATGTCACACAGAAGGTTTGGTGAGTATATATATTACAGAAGCTGATAGATAGACTTTCTGTGAGTGGAAAATATTGGAACGTGGCAGTGCCACCTGTCGTCCAATATGCACCCAAAGGCAATCTGTAGAGTTTTACGTAATATTAATTTCACGTACCAAATTTACAACATTTATAAATCACAGAAGTTGAGATTTTTCGTTTCCGTTATGAGATTACATTGCAACATAGCCACGCCACCTGTTGGCCGATGTGCATCCAAAATGGACCAGTAAAGCTTTACATAAAATCGATTTCACTTATAACTTCAGTGTATCACAAAATTTAAGTGTTAAATCACAAGAATTAAAATATTGCCTTTCCGTTAAAATGATTAAATTGCAGATTAGCAACGCCACCTGTTGGACAATGTATACATCCAAATTGTATTAGCAGAAGTTATGATGATATATACCAATATATTAAGTTTAATGCATTTGTACACTATAGAAGCTGAGATATAGCCGTCCCATAAATGGAGGGTTTCATTACATAGCAGCGCAATCTATCGGACGATATATCCCAAATGAAATTTAAATAAACTCCAATTTAGGGCAAGATCTAATTATGTAACAAGTTTGGTTGAATTCCATACATTGATTGATGAAATACAAAATTCACAAAATTTTTCCATGAGTTTAAAATTTTGTAATTTTTTTTCACCTCACCGCTACTGATTCTTGAAAAGCATTCTTTACTTACGTGCTAACAAAACGTTAAACTGAAAATGTAAAAAATGCTCTATTCTCTATCAAGCTAAAAATTATAAATTTCGAATAACTTACGAAGTTTTTAAATTAGAATGTTGCAAATCTCTCAATAGGATTCTTATCAATATCATAAGCGTTATTTTAAAACTGGTCCGATCTCTCTGCAATCATTTGTTCTTGAGATATCGTGTACATGGACTAACGGTCTATCACGCTAATGGGTGCCGATACACATTAACAGATACCATACCAACCTTTTGACTTCCGGATTCCTCACGCCACAAAACGTGTAAAAAAATCAAAAACTGAAGTCAAAAATTTTCATGATTAACCTAGTTTCCCAACCAATAGTACTAAAAAGTCATTTTGTCATATTCGTTATAATTACACTGTTACAGAACGTGTTATGACGGTGTTACACTTGAACGTTCTATATAGAACTAGAATTGTACGTTTTATAGATGGTACAAATCAAACATTTTCAGAACGTTCTAAATAATACTATTTCTGAACGTGTTTTAGAACGTTCTTTTGACACGAAACACGGTGTTTGAACAATTGAAACCGTTATTAGACGTTCATAGAACGTTCCTGTGCTACTTGGGATGGGCTTTTAAAATCAGAAAATTATTAAGACCCACATAGCCTATATCTTTCTAAGTTGAAAATGTTGAATTTCGACAATTTATTAAATATTGGTAACGACTGTTCCTTTATATGAAAATGAACTTTATTTATAATATAAAATCTTTGAATTGTTGCGGTAAACTATTTTAAGTAATGGAAAAGGAATCTTCTGGATGAATACCACTTGCAGCAAAATTCTAGCCGAAAGCTCAACCCCGGAAAACTTTCAGAGACGCCAAAACATTAAATACTGTTGAGAATATTTGTATTAATATTAAAAATTATTAATTATGTAAAAATATTAATTTTTTTTCAGTTACACCATAAAGCCAACTACTAAAACACCAGAGAAAAATTCGTCAATTTTTCCTCAGAATATGCATTGTTAAAAATTTCAACAGAAAACTCCGTGTAATCTATTATCTTAAGTATTAAGTAAAATTACAGAGAAAAATAAACGGAGTTGTTAAAAAACTTATTTTATACAGTCATTTTAATAACTAATATTAATGTAATTAATTATTGTTGAGAATATATTTCGGACTTAGAATGCTTTTTCTGAAGTAGAAACAGTCTTTTTTAATTTTAATTAAAAAATTAAGTAGTAAAATTAGTTAAAAATACAGAATAAAGATTGAGAATCTCGATTATTCACTTTTAACTACGAATTACTGCAAATTTACAGAGACTCTGGATAAATATTTACATTAAATGTACAGAAATTTTCAACAGGGGTAAAATATGTATATATCTGAAGTATTCAGAAATGTTTCTTAATTATTTTATTTAGGAAAAAAAAAAAAAAAAAGATGTTTACGTAAGAAAAACACGTGTTTCCCAACTCGATGTGAAAGTTTAAAAAATCAACATATACATAAGGTTGTAAGGTAGGAAGCAGTTTCGCGAAGTAAGAGTCGCAAAACACTTTTTAGGGTTTTACTTTCCCTACTAAAGCACTCTAGTAAGGAGTTGGGATTTCAAAAGAACTTCGTATTTTACGAGATTTGCTGCGTAAGTGAGTTTTAGAGTAAGCGCATAGAAAACAGGGTTAAATGGAAGGATGCAAATTAACTAAACGTATAAAATGAATGAAGGTACTGTGCTAAGCTAGGGATGGTTTAGGTGTGTAGTAGGTGGGATGTAGATAGTGGAGTAGCTTCTACCTTGAAGTATTATGTTTGTTTGTTTGTTTGCTTGTTTATTTATTGATAACATATACATAATATTTGTATGTTTTTCTTATAGTCCGCTTGTAAATCTTCGTCAGATAACGACAGATAGCACATGACAGAATTACAATAAGAATTGGAGAAAACGCTCAAGGCTAGCGCGGGAATCGAACCCGCTATCTTTTGTTTGTTTATTGATAACATATACATCAGATTTGTATGCTTGAATTGTAGTCCGTTTATAAATCTTCGTTCGATAATTACAGATAGCACATGACAGAATTACAATACGAAGAAATGAAAAAACACCCAGTGCCAGTGCGGGAATCGAACCCGCTCTCCTACTCTCGAAGGCGATCAGCAGTGTGGTGACATAACCACTCGGCCACGGAGGGCACTTGAAGTATTATTCCAGCCACGAGTGTATCCCAGGCAAGGCCGTCTATGGATATTTAAAATATCATCAAGTTTGTCGTCAGTTTCGCCAAAGAGTAATAGGGTTATTCTTACATAATGGTAAATTTTGTGTCCTTTGCTAAAAAATGTTACTTGAGCAAGTCAGCTATGAAATTAAAAAAAATTTTTTGAACAATTCTTTTCAAGCACTACACTTTGCAGTAATTTGAATACCAAAAAAAGTAAAATTTCAATATTAAAAAAATTTTTAAACTTGTAAATGTCATTACCAAGGCTCGTCCCAAACTCCAAACTTTATTATTTGAACCTTTATTTTAAAGAATTGAAAAATTTAAAAATAAAGCTAACAATTTTATAGGTATATTTAATTTTTCTATTTTTGATATATTTGGAACTTTAGACATGAAAGAAAAAATTCTATTAATTATTCTTATTTAAAATTGGTCCCTATGGGTAACTGTCAATACCAGGGTGCGTAAGTTTTTTTTTAGTACCTCACTACTTGATGGTGCTGTCATAATTATCAACCTGTCAAAAGAAAAGTATTTCATACCCTTATAAGCAGACAAGTTTTTTTTTAGTTTAAGTAAATACAAATTATTTCATTTTGCAGTTTTTGTTCTAAAATTATAGTCAGTGTATTTATTGTGTTTCATTACCAAGTCCATTATTACAGAAATACACAATTAATAAATTCAAATTTACTGAATGATTTATAAAGATCTTTGGGACTACATACAGAATAAATATTGCATTAGCTTTTAATTGTTATAATTTAGCCTAAATGGGCTTAACATTAAAAAAGTTATTACCAAGGTGGTCATTACCAAGGTGTTCTGAAAACATGGTAATGATGTCTAGGAACATGGTAATGACAGTTTTAGACATTTTTTTTTTTCATTTCATGACTATTCCTTAGCAGAAATTGCCAAAATTCCATTTTATGGGCTAATTTAGTCTATCATAAAGCTTTTTGTCTCACTTGTTCTTATAAAGTGGACCTTATAAAATTATTATTCTGTTTTTTATTAGTAAAAATGAAGATTAAAAATTTGCAAGGCCTTTTCAATTAATCCTTTAATGACGCTTTTCTTATTCAATTTTCTTACAATGGCATTATATTGAAATTCATAATATAGTTTATTTCCAAATGTAATATTTTAAGTTATAATTATTTAAAAGGTATTTTTTACATAAAAATGAGTTTCTTTCTTTCTTTTTTAATGATTTACTGGAAAATAAATTTAAATTCTAATGTAATAAAATCAATTTAAAAATCTATCATTTATTTGGATGCTTGGAGGGTTCATATTTATTTTCATAATGTGCATGAATATAAAAACCATTTAAAATTTTATTGTTTAATTGGATGTTGCCCCAAAAATATGTCACTGAAACTAATTTCAAAATAGTGTAGAGCAATATGTAATTGAGAGAGACAACCACACTTTAGAATGCAAGAAATATGGAGAAAAATGAAAAATCCATAGAAAATAGCATGGAATGAAAATGAAAAAACACAGTCACAAGTGTGAAAAAAAAAAAAATAAATAAAAATAAAAGGTACAACAACAATACGAACATAAAGAGAAAATAAAAGTAATCGAAGCTGGAAAGGGTGGGCAAATGGGGCCTTGAGGCTATCGTCAAGGGTTAGCTTTTTAGAATAAAAAAAAACAATGGGAAAAAAGTAAAAAAAAAAAAAATCCATAGAAAATAGCATGGGATGAAAACAAAAAATGCACAATCACGCGTGTAAAAATAAAACAAAAACAAAAACAAAAAACATATATATATATATATATATATCTAGCACGTATGAAAATAAGGGAAAAATAGACAAGCAAAAGTAACCAAAGCTGGAAAAGGGTGGGCAAATGGGGCTTCGTGCTAGGCAGTAAAGTATAAATCGCTTTATGCCGCCTGTTAAAACAGACAACTATAGGATTCATATAGTGAAAATTATTCCAAAAATCTCACCACTTTATATCATCTAGACATTTTAATTTTTCTGTAACAAATTAGAATGATAAATACAGCTGTCCATAAATTAATGTGTGATTATTTGGCCATTGGTCATTTCTGTGGTTCTGTCTGTCATTACCATGTTCACAAATGTCATTACCATGTTGCAATGAAAAATTAAAAAAATAATTTAAGCTGTAATTAAGGCAAACCATCTCTGCTGGTAATTTTTTTCTCTATAGCAGACATGGATAATTGCATTCATGTAAAAAAATCAGGAATTTTTTTTTTTTTTTTTTTTTTTTTCTGAAACCAATATTTACCATTATCTGAGAATGACCCAATATAGTTTCAATTAATGTGCTATGTTGAGATTATAAGGCCTCTTATGTTTATTAAATTATTGAAAGTATTTAGCATTTATAATTTCACGAGGAAGTTTGAGCATTAAAGTGTTTTCAAAAGGTCGTTTAGTAATGTAGTTCCATGTTCCTTTTATTTGAAGTTTAATTAAATATACTATTCAATTTTATATTTGTCTCTGAAACGTATTTACATTCACTACCTCATTAAGTAAGAGGAAGCAGGGCAGCCTACATCTTTATAAAATATCAGGGATTTTTTTTAAAGGAGAAAATATCAGAAAAAGATGACGATAGTTTTATTTACATTAACTCAAAAAAAAAAAAAAAAAAAAAAAAAAAGGAAATTAAAGGGGACTAATGTGCAAGTTGTACCTGACGGGACTAACGTGAAAGTTGTACCTCAAGGGACTAATGTGAAAGTTGTACCTCACGGGACTAATGTGCAAGTTGCACCGAACGAACAAACTATTTCTCTCAACGAAAATGCCTACTAACCCTGGACGATAGTCTAATATATCGTATCATATTATTTATCGTAATATAACTCAATACTTATTTCGCTTCCTTCTTCGACTCGTTTTAATACGCATTTTTTATATGCATGAGCAGTCCCCGAAAAACAAAAACATTAAATCATTAAATTCATTTTTTTACTTATTTTTATTTCATATTATTTCACGCGCACTTATTATTTCCTAATTCAAAATTATTAAAAAAAACTTTTTCAATATCGCTTGTAACGATACTCATTATTATTAATTTTCTTTTCTTTTTCTTTCAATAATAATAATATTAATAAAAAAAGATTTTGATGAAATTCTGGCAAAAGCAGAATTTAGTTTAGGACCGAGGACTATTAGTTTTTTTTTTTTTTTTCTTTTTCTTCCCAATTATAACATCGCTTTCAAATTATTCAATTATATTTTCGATAAATTTTAGATTTCGATAAATGTCCAACTATCGAAAAATGATTTCGACACATGTCCAACTATCGAAAACGACAACGCAAATGTCCCAGATTGAGACTAATAGGCCCTCAGTCCTAAAAAATAAAACCTTTTAAAACTTTTAAATTTTAACACATGTTCGAAAGGTATTGCAGCTATTAAAATAATTCTATATTTTTTATTAATGTTTTTCATATATTTCTATAAATATCAGAGCGAATTTTTTGTCTGTTTACAAACTTTCGCGCACAATGCCTTTGTACAGTCGGTAACAAAAGTGTCCGAACACTAGCAAAAATTCCTATGTGAAAAAAGTACACTTCATACGGTTTTGTTAAACAAATCCTTGTCGAATCCAGTTTTTAGTCAGTGTAAGAACGTGATTCGATAAGGATTTATTAAACAAAACCGTATGAAGTGTACTTTTTTTACATAGGAATTTTTGCTAGTGTTCGGACACTTTTGTTACCGACTGTAATAGTTTTCCAGAATTTTATGAAAGTATAATAACTTTTACGTGACATCACATTTACGAAATGACGAAAACTTAGCATTTTAACGTTAAAAGTTTTCATAAGTTTATTTACACCCAAATTAGTAGCAATTTTTCAAATAATATTTATTATAAATTGTTTTTTCAAAAAATGGAGCTTTCAAGCAACTGTGCAAGCAATGTTAAAACTATTTTACATTTTTATTATAGGATATTTTCTCACGCGCAAAATTATCTTTATTCATGTGATGTATCATTTTGCATGCAATCGTGTGCACAAAGCTTACATCGAGAAAAATTCAGATTTAACGTTTTTAAGAAAAAATAAATGAATTAAAAAAGTGCATTTATTTTATGAGTTGTAATAGATATTTTCTTTTTAACTATACTTAAAAAGTACAAGTTTTAAAAGTAATTTCTCAAATTACTGTAAAATTATGCCTTTTTTATACTGTATTTCAAGGCTCAGACGCACTTGATTCCTCAAAGTTCAGTAAATTCTCGACATACACACAGACCAAAAATACCAGTTTACTATTAAGAAGAAAAAAAAGAAAAGAAAAACTAATATTTTTACACTATTTTGTTTAAAAGTAATATTTTTGATATTAGTTTTATCGGCGCTCACATTTTAAAAATGTGCTAAATCAAGTATTTATATTTTAGATATATTTTTTTACAGATATAGAGAAATTCTCGTGGTTTTTTAGTTGTACAATTTTAATATATGTACTGCACCATCAGCAAAATGCTCAATTAAAATATTCATAGCATGATATGAAAAATTTCAAAAATGACGTATATTTTCGTTAATTTTTAACAATAAATTTATGAATAAATATATATAAATGTATAGTTTTGTATTATCAGCGTGGGGCGATTAGTATTAAGGGGACTCTCTACTTATCGACTCCGAAAGCCGAAACCAATGTTATTCTATGGAGAAATTTGCCCCGTTATAACTCATTAACTAATACATATTTTTAAATTCCGTTTTCACATTTAGAAAATTCACAACTGCTAAATAATTTATCGCTTTCTAATGTTTGATTTTCTTAATTTTATTTTTTAAGCTCAAAAATTCAAAATTTCACATTGTGATCACATTTTACAATCTCAAAATAAAGTATTACAAATTAAAAAAGTTAATTTTTAGAAAGCGATAAATTGTTTAGCAGTTGGAAATTTTCTGAATGTGAAAACATGAATTTAAAAATATGTATTAGTTAATGAGTTACAACGGGGCAAAATTCTCCATAGAATAACATGAGCTTCAGCTTTCGAAGACGATAAGTAGAGAGTCCTCCTAAGCTTCTAATTATTGATCTCCAATTATTCATTAAAAAAACCCTTCAAAACAAGACATTCATATTATTTTACAAAATTTAAAATATACATTTCAAAAATTTTCCTGTAACATTTACAATCAAGAATTGATATCGAAGAATACTTTAAAGTATTTTCTTTCAGTTTGTTACTTATTTTATTATGTCCATCTTATTCTATATCTTTTAGTAGAAAACATGAACTACCATGCGTAGCTATCTCATTTAAAGTGATGATATGCAGTTTAGTTTAGTGTTATGAGACAAAGCTAATTAACGTGCGCACACTCAATTTGTGTGTATTCATATTACAAGCCTAGAAATAAGAGAACCATTCAACAGATAAGTGGCAAGAAACATGATGTTGTGTTTGGATATTAGTATAACAAATTATGAAAGAGGGTGTTCTTAACTTGAATGAGTGCCTTTAAAGTAACAATTTATAAAACACTGTTAGAATAATATACATTAAAGGAAGAGTATTTAAAGATAATTTAGTTAATATATATATATATATATATATATATATATATATATATATATACACACACACACACATCTACTTCTAAATTACAGGTACACGGTATGTTTATATCATATAAAAGTAAATAAATTAATAAATAATTGTGTGTCTAACAATTTTTAATAAATATAAGTTACAGATTTTACTTTTTTTAAAACATTAATAATAATAATAAAATTAAAATTTACTGTTGTAACAATGCGGAAATAAATAAATAAATAAATAAATAAAATAAATAAATTAATTAAAATAAATAAATAAAATAATAATAATTCATTAACTTTATTTTATTTATTTATTTTTACTTCCATTATCCGACTACCGTAGGTAATGGAAGTATTGTATTCGGTCCAAAAATTCGATATCGAAATTTCATCTGATTTACATGTTTTGAGGTCTCCTGATTCCAAAAAAGTGGTTTTTGGCAATTGGTCAGTGTGTGTGTGTGGGGGGGGGGAATATCTTCTGACTATCTTATCATCGAAATTAATAAAGATACAGCTACGAAACTTCAGAATTAAGCCAGAACTGGTGTACAGATGAATTTACTAAATTTTGGTGAAAATTGGAAAATCGCAAATGGGACCGTAAGTCCGTATCTCAAAAAACGGCTCGAACGATTTTCTTCAAATTTACTACATAAACACTCTATTAGATGTTCTTTGTAATGATATAGTTGGTTTGTTCAGGAAAATTGATAGGCGCCCTGTGCAAATAGTTGAATTTCAGGTCTCGCAAGTGCGTTTTTTTTTTTTTTTTTTTTTAACGGCTGTACGGATATATTTTTTTTTCATACACGCCATATTAACTCCCTTTTAACTATCCTTTTGTATGTAATTATTGTTTTTCGGTCAATAATTGAGCATGCAAAGTTTTGGTAAAAGTTGGTATCTCAAAAACGGCTTTAACGATTTTCTTGAAAATTATTACATAAATTCATTTTAGATATCATTTCTGGTATATTACGTGGTTATTACAGGAAAATTAACAGTGATCTTGCTTAAGTAGGTCAGTTTTAGATTTTGGAAATTGGTGTTTCAAAAAAATAACACTACCATTTTTTTTTTTTTTTTTTGTTATTTTTTAACTTGCTATGTAAAGTCTGTTTTACATGTCTACATATATCAGTTTATATATATATATATATCAGCTTTTTCTTATAGGAAATTTGTTAGGTGTCTACTTCGTTAGGTCAATTTGATGTCTGCTGATCACATTTTTAAAAATTGCATAACATAAGTGGAATATTGGGTAATGGAAGTCGTGCGGTTCCTTCACACCAGATTTTTTTTTCCTGCTTTTTTCTTCTTAAGAAACAAAAAGAAATCGAATCATTTTATTTTACTCCTTTAATCTGATTAAAATATTCACGAATAACAATAATAATAATAATAATAATAATAATAATAATAAAAGTACTATTCACTTATTAATTAATGGTAGAATTGCAATGGTGCTGGTATTATTAATTTTATTTAAAAAAGAAAAAAAAAAAAAAGAAAAAAGAAAATAGAAAATAGAAAATAGAAAAAAAAAAAAAAAAAAAAAAAAAAACACCAATAGCGCCGAGAGTTTGAGAAAAGAATTCCGGATGCGAATCCGAAAAGTTTAAGTGAGATATTGTACTCTATAATTCGAAAGTATTTTACTGTGGCAACAATAAGATTTTCACAGTTTATATCTTCTAAAATGTGGATTTTTGTGAAAATGGTGCATGGTAAACAAAAAATAATTACAGATTTGTTATTTCAAATAAAATTATACAGAAAACACATATTTTCATCTAAAGGTCACTTTTCATGCTGTTCAGTATTATCTATAAAGCGACAATGTTATGGAAGTTATCCTTATATGATTATATTTACTTGCTCTTATAAATGCATGATACTTTAGTTATGCTTAATTTTCTTTCATTTTTTTTAATTTAATTATTGTCACTGTTTTTTGCTTTTATATATAGTTACATATTATTATGAATATGATCGAATCAATTTTATTTAAAATATTTTCCTCCAAAATGTGGATATATTTTAAAATTCAAATTTTCATTTTCTGATAAAACAATTCTAATAAAAATATCTTTAATACAAAAATAATTCTTATCGTAATTACATGTACAATGCATATGATTTATCACCAAACGAAAAAAAAAAAAAAAAGACATTAAAAGATGAATAATCTTAAAAACGTAGATGAGGCATCCAGATGACATAAGAACATGAAATAATTAGTTGTTAAATATGACCAACCCAGATTTGTAGTTAAAATAAATGACAAATGCTAATGAAAATATTTTAATCACCGCGAAGATTCTAAAGATAAAAAATACCCCTCGTTAACCATAATTACTATAACGTAATTGCATATGCACTGGCATGAAATTTCACACTTTGCAAAAACAAGCCAAACTTCATTAATTTTAGAATCCATTGTTTCCTATATTCTCTTTTCTCTTTTAAATATGTAATAAATATTAACAAGAACGTTAAGTGTATATTTATAACAAAACACATTTTAAAGCTTTTCCTGATTAATTGTAAAACTCAAGTTTTTACCTTTTCTTTATTCTTTGAGATTTTTTTTTTTATTTTTTTAAACAGGGAATAATACATAAGTACATTTTGTGTTTTGATGAATATTTCTTCAGTATTTCTGTTTTAATTACATTAACAAACAAAAGGATTTTAAAAGATATAATTTAGATACTTTCATTAACGCTTGAAATCCTTGAGAAGTGGAAGATAAATATATATATATAGTATAATATTTAAATATAATTTCATATCAAGTTCATTAACAGAAAAAAAAAAAAAAGAAGAAGAAGAAAAAGAAAAAGACGATTTTTTATTTCATTACGGACGATCAATTTTATATATATGTTTATATATCACGTAATTAATTGAACTTTTAGAAATCATTGTGTTACATAGCGCATGTATAATAATAATAATAATAATAATAATAATAATAATAACAAACAATATCTAAACAAAAAAATTGTTGATTTAAAGTTTTTTTCTAAGAATATATTATGAAAATATATTCTCAGCTGCGTTATAAGTCTTAACAGGAAAAAAAAGACATAAAATGTAATTATTTCTGAAATATGAATAAAGTTAAAATTTTTAAATGCTTCTTTGAAAAATTTCTTATCTACATATACATTTTAAAAAACATCGCAAAATTACTCAATTTAAATCTTCTTTATTCATTGTCATTGCAACATGTGTTTTTGTTGTAAAATTTAAAGAAGAGTTCAAGCCTTAAGCAGGAAGAAAATTCTGTTTTTTTTTTTTTTTTTTTTTTTTTTTTTAGAAGGTTCATTACATATGTATTAATGTCAGAAAAACGCATATTTGAAAAGTTTTTAATTGATTATCATTACCAAAGAGCAGCTGTTCTTGCTTTAGATCTTAAAAAATACCTTAAAATACAAAATTCAATTTTTGAAAAAAGTTTTTTTTTAATTTAAGGCCTGATTGCTCTTATTAAAATCATACACATTAAAAGATTTTATGAAAATATATTCATAGCTGCGTTATAAGTCTTAACAGAAAGGGGGTCGAGACATAAAACGTAATTATTTCTGAAAGATATATGGCATTAAAATTTTTAAATACTTCTTTGAAAAACTTCTTATCTACATATACATTTAAAAAAAGCATCGCAAAATTACTCAATTTAAATATTGTTTATTCATTGTCATTGCAACATGTGTTTCTGTTGCAAAATTGAAAGAAGAGTTCAAAACATTAGCCTTAAAGCAGGAAGAAATTCATGATATATCTTCTTTCTTTTGAACAGCTCTTATTATCATCATAATTTAAAAATCTTTATATAAAATATATTAAGGCTGCTTTGAGTTAGAAATTGACTTTCAAGAATAACATTTCAAACATGGATTTTTCTGCATATAAAAATTCAAACTGCATAAAACTTTTAATTTCGATTTTTCTTCGATTAATTTTCTAATTAAATAATAATGCAGATCTAAAGAAAGGAAGTTTCGCTATTTTCAAGTATTTATAAAAGTGCTCATTATTTACGTTTATCAATTATAATTAAACATAAGTTTTTTTTTTTTTTCTTTCTTTACGAATATTTCCCCCATTAAATAGAGAATGAAGAATCTCATATAAATGTAACGAAAATCGATAAGTAAGAAGCAACGACAAATGAAAATTAACAATAATTATGTCTATATAAATAAGAAAAAGAGTTTTTCGGCGGAAAGCATCCGGGCAGACCCCTCCTATTTTTGATTGGTCTAGATTGGTTTCGATTTAACTACTTTGGTGACGAAAGTCGGTCATTTTTTAGTAAAAACTGATGAATATTTTTAAAACATACTTGATAGATGTTATACTTTTTTAAAAGAGCGCTCTTAATGCTGTACATTTTTTGTCAGGACACTACATACATCAAGTTGTTAGATTTAAAGATATTACGTGCAAAGTTTCACAACGCGATATCATTCGATTGCTTTTATCTTAAAATAAGTGTCTAATATTAAACAAAAAACAGTCCAATATTAAAGAATATTGATTAACTTTTTAAAGATTATCAGTTTTGAATTTCTAAGAGCTGCAATTTTTTTAATTACAGCTTACTTACTTCCCATACATAATCCATTAAATTTGTAAACAATTATTGATTCATTCTTGAGAATCATTCCTATAAGACCATAGAGCATTGTTGCAAAACGAGTACAAAACGAAAGTTTTATTTAATTTAATTTGTAATATGTTATTTTAACTTTTTGACTTTAAAAGGAATTTCTAAATATGTTACAAAGATCAAGATGTGATATAAAAAATAAATAGTGGTTCAATTCTTTTGAAAATTCATTTAAATTTAGTGACCAGCGAAAAGGGCGTAGCCTGTTAGTATAAAATAAACATGTATAATAATTAGATTAATTTAACATAGGGGAGATTGGGGATGAATGGGACATTTTTCATGTTTTTATTAATAACGTTCACCATATGTAGTTCAGAATTTTGTAACATTGCTCATAAGCACACTTCACTAATCAGTTACAAATAAACATACTAACTTTAATAAAAAGTTATTATTTTTAATTTATAATAATTTTTTTTACATGCATGTGCATTGTCCCATTCATCCCCACCTGTGAGGATGAATGGTACAGGACTGAAGTTAACAAAGAAAAGAATAGAAAATGGAAAGTAAATAAATTTTTAAAATGAAATTGGTTTATGTGATTTTATTACACACTATGGATTTATTGAAATTAACAAAACCTGATGTATTGACTCAAATTAACATCGAAAGGCAAAAGTTCTTTGGTTCGCAAAGTTCCTAGTGCTCTAGGCTTTGGTAATTTACCCTAATAAGATTTCATCTAAAAATAAATAAATAAATAAAACACTAGAAAGATATAAATCATTATAATTGAGTACAAATTATCCAGATAAATTTTTGTTTTTGACTGATTGGGAATAAAAAGCATTCTATTCTGTATTACATTAATAATCACCAGGATTTATTTAATTTGATTGAAATTGTGTTTTCAATCAAATTATTATTAGTTTATTCTGTTATTTTTTTAATTTTTGATATTATTGATTTAAGTTGCATTGAATATTCTAACTTATAATATTTTTAATCATAATTTTTATAAACAAAAATCAGAACAGTTAATTTCAGTCTATTTTTATCCATGCTATTTTTATAATTCCATGTTATAGTCACTGAACTACCGGTTATAAAAATATTGAAAATCTATTTACCGTTTGTTTTAATGTAATTCATGTGTACAATTTTAAATTAGCACATAGTGGGGAATATCCCATTCATCTCCACCACCACATGATCATATAAAACTGGAAATATGTTTAACGAACAATTGTCAGTATTCTTCTTGAATAACAAAAACACAGTAAAATATTATGCCTTTTCATCATATAAGAGTTACATTAACTTTAAGCCAATAGTTACTTTCTTAACTACTACCTAATTGAATCAGTAAAAGTTACTTTGGCAGCAGAAAAAGACACTTTAATTTTTTTCTGCCCTTCTATAGATAGCACAACTCTGAAACTACACTTGATAAATGACCAAAATTCTGCCATATATCAGAAAAATTGTCAAGTTTTTGGTGCATGCAAAACATAAAACTTTTGCTACTGTCCCATTCAACCTGCGTCTCATTCATCCCCACTCTCCCCTATACCTATTTACTAATAAAAATCAAAAACATAATATCTTGATATAAAACGGGGCCAGCGAGATAGTAGGTAGAGAAAATACCTACTATCTCGCCGGCCCCGTATAAACCCCGACAAAAAATATACAATAAAACTCGTTCAAAAAATAAACAATATACAGTAGCCGCCGCTTTATAGAATCACGTTTGTTTTCATCAAAATGATTTTATTAAGCGGCTGATTTTTATATCCGGCGAACCTTTCCTAACTCAATAAAAGAGTATTCATTATCTAAATATGGAAAGAAATTCTTCGCCCTTTCATATATCTACTAGCCATCCGTAGAATTGAAGTTTTCGTTATTTATCATCCACGTAAAATTTTCAGCTTTTAAGGACAGAATTACGTAAAAAATGAAAATTTTCTTTCAAATGGCATTCTTGTACCTATCTAGAAGTGCTGCGTTGATGACTTTTGCTTTTCATATTCATTTTCGCTTACGGTTCATTCTTCGTTTGCTACAATTTAAGCACTAATGACATCTTTATTCTTATGTTTACATGCAAAAAAATTGAGAAATTTTAAACTTCGAAAGGAAGGCGATAGCCTTCCTTTGACTATACATTTGAAGAAAACGATCATACTTTATCAAAATTTTACGCTTTACCTTCAAAATAAAAGATTTCTGCTTGCATATCTTGCAGCTAAGTTGCTTCAAAATAAGAACTAGAAACTTCATTTGAATATCTAAAAACAGAAAAAAATACTCATTGGCCAATCATTTGGCGAATTCATTCCTTGAATTCATAACTACAACACACGGTGGGGCGTGTTTTTTTTTTTTTTTTTTTTTTTTTTTTGTTTTTGGCGTATAATTTTTGACAAAGAGCAATAATGTGATGGCTTGATATGTTTTGTTTCTTTTTTTCATTTCAAAGGTCCGGTGAGAAAATATAATTCGTTGTTTAGCTTACATACATGATCATTTTTACTGTTGAGGAAATTTTCTTTTGAGTTTATTAGCCGGCGATGCTGATTTTATTAAGCTGCGGTTTCTATTGATTTCATTTGGGACCCAGCAATTTGATCAGATTAAGCGGCTGATTTTATTAACCAGTGATTTTATAAAGCGGCGGGTACTGTAGTTCATTACTTAATTCATTTTAAAATATAACCAAAGACGAAATGATTTATTAATTACTAATTCTTTACTGAAATTTTTATTTCGAACTGCATTTTATTTGAATAATTATATGAAACAACTAGTAATGAAACAAATTCTCTGCGTCATGATTGTTAGAATCAAAATTCCTACACGCAGAAACACACATACACACAAACACGCAAATGCCAAATGCAGCGTTGTACTAGACGCAGTAACAGTCAGGAGTGCTTTTATATGCTACATTTTTATCCTGAGGTGAATAAATCATTTTGTATAATTAAAACCTGTATTATTTATTTATACTGTTATTTATAGGAATTTCGATATACTTCAACTGTGCTTCCTCCAAGATATTTAGATTTAAACAAAATTAATGACTTACTTCATTACCTTTTCTTTCTTTCTTTTTTTTAATCTCCTATAAAGTAATGTTTTGTGCTTAAATTCCAGAGGAAATTTATGTTATGATTTTTAATGTCCTATTTTCTAAATTTCACATAAGGAGTTTTAGGATAATTTTATATGTATAAAAAAATATTCTTTCCTAAATTATTTAGGTTTTATTCATATTTTAATCGTATTTTTAATTACAAGTAATTATTTTGTAGCGTAAATTAATTCCAATTCTGAAACAAAAGAAAGTTTATTCTGGTATTTTTGAAATTCATATAAAGTAAGGAACTTTAGAGAGAGAAAAATAGCAAGCATATGGTACAATAAAGTATAATATATAATTATTTGTTGAAATAGGAAGTAATGTTTGTAACGTTATAAAATTAATTCTATTATTGCAAAGTTATTACGGATTGTCCGTAATCTTTCTGCCACAAAATTAATAACATTCTTTTATAATAGTTATCATCAAATAAATTAAATGAAAGTTATTATTTGTAAATAGTGGTATGGAATTTATTTACTTTTTGACTTAATTTGGATAGTATTTTTCTTTATAGACAAAACATTTTTAAATATATGCAACTAGCAGGCAACGCCCGCTTCGCTGGTCCCTATTTTTAAATGAATCGCTATAATTACTGAATTCTCAAAATTGCATTAATTTTTATCACGTGAAAAAAAAAAAAAAAAAAAAAAGAGAAACAAAATCTGATAACGAAAAATGTCGCACCGGGTTCTCACTGCCTTCGGAAAAAATTCCCAAAATGCTTTAACTCTTATTTCTATTATTTTCCCCCTTCGCCCCCCCCCCATCCCGTCTATCCTAATAATTTTACAAATTCGAAAATATCCGCAATCGATTTCTTTGTAACAAAAACTTCTATGCACCAGTTTTGAACGATCTATCTCTAATTTTTATTTTTATATTTTTTGCCCCTCCGCTTCCCCCCCTTCCGCCCCTCCCAATAATTTTAAAAATTCAAAAATATCCGCATTTGATTTGTAGGTATCGAAAACCTCTATTACTAATTTTGAATGATCTAACTCTATTTTATTTTATTTTTTGCCCCTCCGCCCCCCTCCTTCCCGGCTCTC
Organism: Salticus scenicus; assembly: GCA_963930645.1. NCBI lineage: Eukaryota > Metazoa > Arthropoda > Arachnida > Araneae > Salticidae > Salticus > Salticus scenicus. Next base: position 315,427,277 of record OZ005652.1, on the reverse strand, counting down.
CTAATAACTTTACACTTTCGAAAATATCCTCATTCGACTTGCAGGCCTTTAAAACCTACCTGTACCAATTTTGAACGGCCTAACTGTGTTTCTATTTGGTTTTGCCCATAGCCCCCCCTTACCGCCTTCCCCCTTCTCACTCCTCCTAATAATTTTACAAATTCGAAAATATCCGCAATCGATATGTAAGTATCGAAAACCTCTATATACCAATTTTGAACGATCTAACTCTATTTTTATTTTTTTTTGCCTCCCTTCTCCCCTCCCCCTTCCCGACCCTCCTAATAACTTTACACTTTCGAAAATATCCCCATTCGACTTGGAAGCCTCTAAAACCTATCTGTACCAATTTGGAACGGCCTAACTGTATTTTTCTTTGTTTTTGCCCATAGCCCCCCTCTTCCCGCCCCTCCTAATAATTTTACAAATTCGAAAATATTCGCAATCGATTTGTAAGTATCGAAAACCTCTATATACCAATTTTGAACGATTTAACTCTATTTTTATTTTTTTGCCCCCTCTCTCCCCTCCCCCCTTCTCGCCCCTCATAATAACTTTACGCTTTCGAAAATATCCCCATTCGACTTGGAAGCCTTTAAAACGTATCTGTACCAATTTTGAACGGCCTAACTGTATTTCTATTTGTTTTTGCCCCATAGCCCCTCTCTTTGCTGCCCCACCTGAGGGCTGAATTTTTAAAATTCTAGAAATTATTTTTTAGATATTTCCATTAGCTATATTTTAGAGCAAAAATTTCACATATATCTGCTTTTTTGTTTGAGATCTATAGGATTATGTGAAATCACGTTTAACGCATTTGAAATCACGTTTCGCCCCCTCCCCCCCCTTGGGGACCGAATTTCTAAAATTCCAGAAATAGATTTTTAGACATTTGTATTGGCTATATTTTAAACCAAAAATTTTACAGACATCTGTTTTTTTGTTTGAGATATGAAGGAATTTGTGAAATCACGTTTTGCCCCCCTCCCCCCCCCCTTGGGGGGGGTGAATTTTTTAAACTCGCTTCTTAGTGGACGCCTACGTCATAGAAAGAACATTGTCACAAAATTTCATGCTTCTAGGTCCAGGGGTTTGGTCTGGGCGATGATGAATCACCCCCTCACCTACTCTGTCAATCAGTCAGTCAGAAAGAACGATTTTATATGTAGAGATAACAATTAATTATTAATTTAGTATCCTGAATCATGGAATGAAAAATTGGGTCTTTCCAAATAAAATAAACCAAAAGATTTCTATTGCTTTTGACTGAAAGATGCATTGCGTTTAGAAATAATTTTACTTCACTAGCTGGAACCCGTCGAATTCGACGATCACTTTATTCACCGTAATGTTTCAAAAACCGTCGCATCATTATTTAAATGTATTTCATGTTAAAACATCTAATATAATTTACGATATTTCACTTTAAAAAAGAATGTCGGAAAAATGCTTATAAATTGAAATACTATGTATGACATCACTTTATACAAAGTACTCTCAATGCGACGTCAAACTGACTTCAAATAAACAGATGCTACCTTTTATTTTCTATTTCGTTTAATACTAAGACTATATGTTGGCTGACCCATCCGGTGTTGCCCGGGCCCATGATATCTTAAATGAACCTTAAATTTGTATTATTTTATACCTTTAACTCGATTTTGTTTGAATTTCTGTTTTTAAATGAAAGCATCACGAAAAAAATAATCATCTGTAACAAAACAATTACCTCGATCCGAACGAAACTCTGCTTTGTGACCTCGGTGCTTGCAGCAGCGCACACAGGGTGCTAACAACATAAAAAAATTCCCAAAAATTAACCTGGAACCGAACGAACTAGCCCGGCAATGCCTGGGCCCGTGATAATAATATTAAATTAACCTTAAATTTGTTAGATTTTATATCTTAACTCGAATTTGTTTAAAATTCTATTTTTAAATAAAAGCATTGCGAAAAAAAATAATCAGCTGTAACAAAAAATAATTACCTTGAACCGAACGAAACTCTGCCTAGTGACCCCGGTGCCTGCGGCAGTGCATACGCGGGCCGCTAACAACATAAAAAAAAATTCCAAAAAATTAACCTGGAACCGAACGAACCCGCCCGGCAATGCCCGGGCCCTTGATAATAACCTTAGATGAACCTTAAATTTGAATGGTTTTATATCTTTAACTCGATTTTCTTTGAATTTCCATTTTTAAACGAAAACATCACAAAATAAATAATCATCTGTAACAAAAGAAAATTACCTCAAACAGAACGGAACTCGGGTTCGTGACCCAGTGCCTGCGGCACGTATATGCAGGCTGCTAATAACATGGAAAAATTCTCAAAAATTAACCTTGAACTGAACAAACCTCTGACTCGTGTTACCGCTGTCTGTGGCAGCGCCACCGTATAGCAGGCATGCTACGCACGCGCTGCAAAATCCACTTTCCTCCACCAGGGAGCGCAGTATGTTGTACACGAACATCACCAATCGCCTTGAATTTCCAAGACCTTTCAAATAAGGTGTCACATGGTGGTGTCAACTGCAAAATCCTTTAGTTACACTTTCCACCGCCAGGGGGCGCAGCGTATTCTATACATAAACACCAACGGTCAGGAAATATCAAGACCCTTAAAATAAGTTGTAACATGATAGCGTCTACTGCAAAATCACCTAGTTCCATTTTTAACCACCAGGGGGCGCACTATTTTGTATACGAACATCTCCAATCAACATGAAATTTCAAGACCTCTATCAACAATCGCCTTGAATTTCCAAAACCTTTTAAATAAAGTGTCACATGGTGGTGTCAACTGCAAAATCCTTTAGTTACACTTTCCACCGCCAGGGGGCGCAGCGTATTCTATACATAAACACCAACGGTCAGGAAATATCAAGACCTTTAAAATAAGTTGTAACATGATAGGGTCTACCGCAAAATCACTTAGTTCCATTTTTCACCACCAGGGGTCGCACTATGCAGTATACAAACATCCCCAATCGACATGAAATTTCAAGTCCTTTAAAATGAGGTGCTACATGTGTGGGTCTAGAACGGATTTCCCTCTCAAACTAATTTCCCCACTTTCCCCTCCCCTCCAAATCTGCTCCCCCCCCCCCCCCCCCCTAAAATCGAAAATTCCAAATTCGCAGATATTGATTTTTTAGTATTCAACTATAGTCCCCATATGTACAATTTCTTCACCGTGAAGTAATTTGAAGCTTAGTTAAGCTCGTAAACGTGTTTTTAACCCAAACGGGTGGGAAACGTTTTCCCACCCGTTTCCCCCGGAGGAGAACCGGGGGGGGGGGGAACCGTTCGACTTTTTTTTATTTTTCTCTTCTCATAGCACATCTACAGACCAAGACCTTTTTTTAGACACCTCAACCAAATTTTTACACCAAGTAGTTCTCTCAATATAGTGGAGACAGACAAAAACATGTTTCAAATTAATATATAGATTTGCTTATAAGAAAATGATTCTAAAACTTTAGAAATTGTTGAGTTTTAGAATAAATGCGGATTTTATATAGCACGGATGAAGGGAAAAAAACTAAAATTAGCAAATCGAGGAATATTTAAATCTATAGAGAATAAACAATAATTTTAGAAATCCAAAAACGTTTCAGCAACTTTAGAGCTAAACGTCTTTCAGCGGACCGAAAACAAAACTCGAATAATAATGAAGTAGAGATGAATGAAGTTAAACGCAGAATCTCTCTCTCTCTCTTTTCATCATAAAAGTAATTTCATAAGATATCCGTTATAAAAAAGTGTTGTGTTATCAGGATAGATGCAAAACATTAAAATGAAAGTGTTTTCGGGAAAACTTATCTGGAAACGCATGCAGTAAAATAGTAAAATTAATAAAAATTTATTGTCTATCAGATTTACTTTAATATAAATGAACAGATAATTCTATTAATGACAAATCGTTACTTTTAATCGTTACTTAACATACGTTACTTAATGCTCATGTTTAAAGTAAAATTTTCTGTTACAAAGACAGCAAAGAGACGGTTCTTATTTTGATACAAATATGAAACTAGTTAGAATAGGTCGACTTTGCCCAGTTTCCCATTACATATTTGGTCTCTTAAATTTCTATTACAGGGCGTACTACATTCAAGATGAAAATAATAAATTTAGCCGATCAATAGAAGCAATTTTGCCGCCGGAATGAACAATATAACAATTTTGTCCTATTATTCCTTCCGGCGTTAGTCTTTCCGGCGTTATTCCTTCCGGCGTTAGTTTTGACTCTTTCTCTCTCGATTTCTACATTTTAAAGTGCGGTGGCCACCGCACCAGTCCAGTCAAAATAGGAAAAATTGAAGAAAAAAACCGTGTAGTTTTGAAATTTTGCATACTCATAGCCGAGGGGGTCCTGAACAACATACTAAAAGTTCCCGCCCGTGGGGGGTGAGTGGGGGGCAGGGGGGCATTTAAGGGGGGCAATTTTCAGTTTTTATTTAATATTTTAAAAACTATCGCATTTAGAGAAAAAATGTCAATTACATAATTAATCTACGTAAAATTTCCTACAAAAATGTATATTACATTTTGTTTGTACGATCATTAGTTTAGAAAATAAAGGGAGATGAAATAACACATTTTCTTGAAAAATTCTTTTTTGCAATAGTAAAATCAACTAAAGTGTGTAATTAAATAGGTTCTTGCCAAATATTTTCTAATGTAAAAAACAAATATATACATAGGGAATATGCAAGAATAATACAGCATGTTTTGTAAGTTTTAAATAATTTTAAGGCTAGTAGGCGCAAGTGGCGGTTTGAGTAAAAATCTGGATAAGTCCAGTCAAAATAGGAAAAATAGAAAAAAAAATCGTGTAGTTTTGAAGTTTTGCACACTCATAGCCGAGAGGGTCCTCAACAACATACTAAAAGTCCCCGCCCGTGGGGGGGTGGGGTGAGCGGGGGGCAGGGGGGCATTTAAGGGGGCAATTTTCAGTTTTTATTACATATCTTAAACACTATCGCATTTAAAGAAAAAATGTCAATTACAAAATTAATCTACGCAAAATTTCCTACAAAAATGTATGCTACATTTTGTTTGTACGATCATTAGTTTAGAAGATATAGGGAGATGAAATAACACATTTTCTTGAAAAATTCTTTTTTGCAATAGTAAAATCAACTAAAGTGTGCAATTAAAAGGGTTCTTGTCAAATATTTTCTAATGTAAAAAACAAATATATACATAGGGAATATGCAAGGATAATACAGCATGTTTTGTAAGTGTTAAATAATTTTAAGGCTAGCAGGCGCAAGTGGCGGTTCGAGTAAAAATCTAGATAACGAAGACCCAAAACCGATCAACATAAAGAAAAAAAAAAAAAAAAAAAAAAAAATCGCGTAGGTTAGAAATTGAGCACAGTTATAAAGTTAAGTGCCCTGAATAACATACTAAAAGTCCCTAACCATGGGGGGGGGGCATTTAAAGGGGGCACATTTCAGTTTTTATTAAGTATCTTGAAAACTATCGCATTTAGAAAAAAAAAATCTTAATTGCAAAATTAATCTACGTGAAATTTCCTAAAAAAAAATGTATATTCTATTTTGTTTGTATGATCAATAGTTTAGAAGATTAGTAACAAAATAACACATTTTCTTGAAAAATTCTTTTTTTTTTTTTTCAATAGTAAAATCAACTAAATTGTGAAACATTTTTCTGCCATATCAATACACTAAGTAATCGCAAAAAATTCAGAAGAAACATTAAATACACACTAAACGTAAGAGAAATGAAATAAGAATATGTAACAAATGTTCTCACAATTCATAGAGCACACTCATTACAAAGCGAAGGGGTATCCTTATCGAAACCTGTCCATTACCCTTCGTTTAACCTTTACATTTGATATAAGTATTGCATTTTACACATTAGTTACATCTTCAACAGGTTTTTTCAGTCTTTAACGATAAAAATTCGGAGAATTTTCTCCGTTTTATTGCAGTACTAGCGAAAACCCTTTGTTTCGCTTCCCCATGCAATCCTTTGTGATAGCCGTTGCTTTGTATTTTACGGATATCTTACAGAAAAGTGCAATTTTTCGATTTGTATATTTTGACTTCCACTCTTTAAACTTGGTGCATTGCGCGCACACACACACACAAATATTTATATACAAATATTTATTTGTATGAGTAAAAAATATTTAACCTGAACCTTTTTAATTACGAAATATAGTTTTTATTACTATTGCAAATAACATAAAAAATTAAATAAAAAGCACAGAATAGGGTTGGGGACTTTTAGTATGTTGTTTAGGAAACTTAACCTTATAACTGTGCTCAATTTCAAAGCTACACGATATTTTTTAATGTTGATCGATTTTGGGTCTTCGTTATCTGGATTTTTACTCAAACCACCACTTACGCCTACTAGCCTTTAAATTATTTAAAACTTACAAAACATGCCGTAGTATCTTTACATATTCCTTATGTACATATTTATTTTGTATATTAGAAAACATTTGAGCAGAACCCTTTTAATTACACACTTTAGTTAATTTTACTATTGCAAAAAAGTATTTTTCAAGAAAATGTGTTATATCACCCCCCTATATCTTCTAAACTTTTGATCGTGCAAACAAAATGTAATGTACATTTTTGTAGGAAATTTTACGTAGATTAATTTTGTAATTGACATTGTTTCTCTAAATGCGATAGTTTTTAAGATATTTAATAAAACCTGAAAATTGCCCCCTTTAAATGCCCTCCTGCCCCCCGATCACCCACAACGGTCGGGGACTTTTAGTTTGTTGTTCAGGAAACTTAACCTTATAACTGTGCTCAATTTCAAAGCTACTTATATTTTTTAATTATATGGATTTTTACTCAAACCACCACTTACGCCTACTAGCCTTAAAATTATTTAAAACGTACAAAACATGCTGTATTATCCTTGCATATTCCCTATGTATATATTTGTTTTTTACATTAGAAAATATTTGACAAGAACCCTTTTAATTGCACACTTTAGTTGATTTTACTATTGCAAAAAAGAATTTTTCAAGAAAATGTGTTATTTCATCTCCCTATATCTTCTAAACTAATGATCGTACAAACAAAATGTAACATACATTTTTGTAGAAAATTTTACGTAGATTAATTTTGTAATTGACATTTTGTCTCTAAATGCAATAATTTTAAAGATATTTAACAAAAACTGAAAAGTGCCCCCCTTAAATGCCCCCCTGCCCCCCGCTCACTCCCCACGGGCGGGGACTTTTAGTATGTTGTTCAGGACCCTCTCGGCTATGAGTAAAATTTCAAAACTACACGATTTTTTTCCTCTATTCGTCAAATTTTGGCCTTCGTTGCCTGGACTACTTACAATGTATAAAACGTGGGGAAAAGGCGTAAAATTCATAGAAAATTCATAGATTTTTAAAAATTATTTTTATTTAGCATGTTCATTGCATACATTTGACAAACTTTATTATTAAAAATTTAAATACAAATGCACAGGGTATTTTATTATTTAATATAATACAGCTCAATGCATTTCCATTAACTAATTAGTTACAGATGAAATTAAAAGAAATTAACTCACCGTCGAAAGTAACGAGGCTTGACTGATAAACTCTATTACTTTTAAATGAAAGAATTAATGAATCATATATCCTGCAGTAATTAATAAGTCCCAGCTGCATCATTAAATTCTTTTCTATCAAAAACTCATTAAAATATTTCACTATTTTTTTTTATGAGTATAGAAATGAATATGAAAAGTACAACTTAAATGTGAATTGTAATTGGATTTATTATAAATAAGAATAATTGATTTAAATAGTGTTTTAAAACTTTACATTCATAAAGTTCTTCAGATTTGATATGTTTTGCTTTATTTTTCTAATAACATGGTTGTACGATGAAATTTTTTGATGTGTTTTTCTGATTTTTTTTTGGATGCTGATTAAAGAAAAAAATTATTAAAATTTTTCATTGTACAGTTTTGACAGAAAATGGGATCTCTTAACGGCAATGAACTTAAAACTCCCTTTTTTCAACTCATATCTCAATTATTTTCTAGAAAATCTAGGTTATGTGATTGAAGAAATAAGAAAAGCTTTTTCACCAAGACATCAAAGAAATGGAAAAGAGGTATCATGGTGATGGAATGTTAACATATTAGCAGATCATTATTCTAGTATAGTCTCTGTGCGAATTCTATAACCTTTCATCCTTGCTATGTAAAAAACCCTTCAGTGATAGAAAGAAAAGACAAGCATTTCTGAATTAAGCTAAACACTTTAGGGACATCAAAAGCAGTGAAAAAAAAATGAACAGTACGATTTCGCAGACCTATGTAATGTTTATTTTATTTCAACTATTAGGTTCGTAGAAATTAATAAACCTTTTAACCCTTTATCGATCGCAAAATATATGAAAGAGACAAAAAAGTATTTGAAACTTTTTTTTTTTTTTAGTTATTTACAAGTATTTTTTCTTATAAATATATACACATAAAATAAAAATTATGGTATCACCTCATCATAGTTATTAGTTAGGATTTAGTGAGGGGATACTTCAGAGTACCATTAGTACATAGAGGTCGAGAAAGTTATTAGAACCTTAAAAAATAGTAAAAAAAAAGATTTACTTTTTATCTTCCTTTTATTTTTTCTGTGATAGATAATAGATTCTTGAGGTAATAGGAGATAAGTATAACACACGTGATGACCGTAAAAAATGCCAATCAAAAATAAAGATAGCACCCTATAAAATCTTAATAATAAAAAAAAAAAAAAACGGCTACATGTAACGTCTAGCGGCATGCAGTGAGTTTAAAGTGAAGCATATCTTTTCTATTCTAATAATACTTTCTAATAATAAATACCTTTGCACTGAGAAAAAATACTGTAACTGACATCTGGAATCTAAATTGTCGCTCTAGAAAAAATAGTTCCATGTCATCCTTACAAATTCTAGTCCCCTTTGAAAGCGAGTTCTAGAACTCCCCATTAAAATTCTAGAGCGTTTGCTTATATTCTCGAGGGCAAAGTTATTTAAAAACCTCTGCAAATAAATAAAACTACAAGAGGCGGATTTCAGCAAATATAATCTTGGTTTATTACCCAATTCTAGAAAATCAAGCGGCGGTATATATATTTTTCCTCAGTGTGACATTTCTTTTATAATTTCTTTACTATACGCTTTTTAAATTAATGGTGCTTTAAAGAACAGTCGACAGATAAAGTGCTAAAACATATAGTTTCAGAATCAACGCATACAGTCTTTTTAAATTATCTTCTGCATGTTCTTGCTTAATTAAGTGACATTTCTATTAGGTTTATCTGGAGTGAAATCATGATGTATGATTGAAATTACATACTTATGTAAAATTCAAGGCGCAAGATTTGAATAGCGGGAATATGTTTAAATAATTATTTAACAAAGGAAAATATATCTTCTCATCACGCAAATTATTTCGTGTTATTTCATAAAATTTATAATTAGAAATATTTGCTTATAATAATTAAACATATGTGTTTGAATATATTTCTTAAAGTTAATTCGTTTGATAAAGTGTGCACGAAAGATATTGAATAAGAATTTTAACAAACTAAATATTTTTCAAGCACTTACAAAGGTGTCTTCTACATACGGTAATTAAAGATCTTCAAACTGAGAGCTAAGTAATATTAAAATTTCGTCATTAAAATCATGATAAGTACTAAATTTTTCCTCTTGTCTGTGCTTCTAAATGTTACTGGCACAGAAAATAAATTTTGAAGATGTTAAATTATTCGCCTCTCTTACTTTCGTAAAAAAATCTGATTTTCTTTTACGTTGATAATAAGAAAGTATAAAAAGGATTGGAAAAAACGAGCCAATATTTTTGAAATAAAATGACTTTCCCCTACCAAAGGACCATTGTTCGAATCCTGGTCTGCTTAATTTTTTTTTCTTTTTCCCATTAATTCATTGTTTTCATTAAATTCTGTTTCTGAATAAATAGAAATTAAAATCCTAATTACAGAAAAGCGTTTTTAAATTTATCAAAATATTATAAAAACTTTATACTAGAGAACTTGGGCTTTGCTTATATATTATGTTATTTTTATTTTATTTTCATTTCGTAACACGAAAGAGATTTTGTTCCATAGAAAATACTAATTTAAAAGTGGAAATCTATGAATTAAATATGTATACATTAAAATCAAATCTAATTAATTAAATGGTGCCACATAATCACTTATATCATTAAGTTAAAAATAATACACATTATAAATAATACACATTATAGCATGTGTTTGTTTAAACCTGAATTAATTTAACTGACTTATTAATGTTTATCTAGCTACACGATAGATGGCCCTCTGCTCACTTCTGAATTAATATTAGCTGACTTTAATTTTCTTTTCCATGAAGCTTTTAAAGTTCATTGATTTAATTAAAATTAAAAATTTAAATTTAACTAACTTAATCAACAATTACATTGTGAATTATATCGTTAATGAAAATACTCAGTTGTTAATTCTTTACCGATTAATCGAAGTTTGCAAATAATTTATTTTTAATTTCATTACAATGATGGCAACTTCTTTTTCTCCATGTTGGGTTGATAGCTTTACATGTGGTTACTCCGATTTTTTTCGATTTTTCTCACTGGTTTCCTTGATAATTTGATTTAATATTTTATTTCATTTCTCATTCAAAATGGCTTTGCTGCTAGATTGGGGCCTGAAGAATATAAATTTGCTATTGTTAGCTATATTGTTTTAGGAAATCGTTGCAGCTTTCACAGATTTATGAAGTACTTGCTCCCTGATGAGTTAATACTTCTACTTTTAAGTATTTTTTATTCCAATTACCAATACATTTTTTATTCCAATTATTAATCCATTTTTTATTCCAAATATTATTCTGAAGTTTTTTAATTACTTTCTCCGCCCTTATGTTTAATGTTATTTATTTATTTATTTATTTATTTTAAGTGGGCGTAAGTAATTTAAATTGTTTTTGTCTCTTATTGGATTTTAACATGTATCGCAACCTTTTTATGATAGTTTTAGTAATGTGTTATTATCAGTTTTATTTTTGTTGTGTTGGCATTGACATGTATCTATTAAATGCTAAAATATTAAGGTTAAAGTTTATTAAAATATCTATCATTTATATAAGTAACCACAGCAAGGAAAAAAAATCTTACTCTGGTTTTTAAGCTCAGTTTGCTTTATCTTGCTTAATCATGAAAAATATAAAGTTGCAACCAACCTACATCCCCCTCCTGAATTATTCCATGTCTAAACAACACAAAATAAAAGCTGAATTTTCGATCTGACCTCCTCAGATTTTTAGGAAATTGGTATCATTTATTTGTTCCATAGAGAAAGGAATCTATACCAATTAAAACTCCTTATCTCTTTTAGATTTTATATACGAAATGGCTGAAAAAATTGGTAAAAAGGGAAATTTTTTAAAATTTTTATATTACAAATGTACTGATATTTTGTTTCCTAATTAATTTAAGTTACTGAGACATAAGTTTGGTGTCATTAGAAGGCATTTAATACATGCTTTCAAATGATATATAACAAGCACATATTTTTAATGTTTTTCATTTCAAGGTCAAACATTTTGTCCTGTGACCTTCAATATCTTAAAGGGTACATTTTAAATTTTCTTTTAAATATTATATAGCGCTTTTCATTTATAATTATTACAAGTTTCAGCTTGCGATCGCCATAGGACTGAGTAACAAATTAAAGGGCATTACTCTATCATTACTTTCATACTAACATCACATAAATTCTGCAAAAAAATCTGCAGATAAAAAACAATTGTAATTTCCAATTGTTTGCACATAATATTTTACCTCCATCTGTCATGGATTAGTGGTGATAGTTCCCCTGAAAAGAAAAATAATATAAAAGGTTTGTAATATTTATAGCAATTTTAGGTAGCAATTTTAGGCGTAAAGCGTAGCGTAAAATTAAGAGAATTTGCTGAGTTACTTGTTTAATCACTCCTTTGAAAACAGATATTATTTTGCTTTTCTGTATAATTGTTAATAAATAACAGCATTAGTTTTCTCAAAAATAATTTTAAACGAAAAGCCATGGAAAAAACTAATCACATATTAAATGTTTTCTTTTAAAGTAAAATATTAATGAAACGTTAATATTTTTAAATATAGTAACGTAAAGTCACTTCTTTTTTTTTTTTTTTTCTCATAATATTCAAAACGGATGAGTGACTACTTCCCTTCATGCAAAAGTTTAGTCGTATAATTTACGATGCAATTACAACTCTATATCGTCCAAAAATAAGCTTAAGAAAAAAAATAGCTTTTCATGACAATATTATCATCTTGTTCGCTTTTTTATAGGCTATTAAAATATTATAAATTAACATTGCCAAGTGCGATGTGGGTTATTTTCGTTAGTTTTAATTTTTAAATTATGAAAGAAAAAAAAATCCTCATTTTGATTATTAGATTAAAGTTTTTTTCAAATTGAATTTTCATCAGATAATTCATTTATAAATTTGTTTTTGTTTTTAGATTTTGTTTTAAAAGTAAAGTACATATTAACTATTTTAAACTATAGATTTATACTATTGTTATTATAATAAAATTAGCTTCAAAAACACTGGTAATAATCCGGGTAATTAAAAGATTACAATTTATTTCAGAAATTGATAATAATTATGGTTTATAAGTATAAAAAAAAAGAAATGTGTGTTATGATTTACCATAAATATATGACATCATGGTGGCTCATTATCTGTATCAATTTAAAATAGGTGCTTACTATTACTGTTTAAAGTATCACTTATATTAGAGATTCATTATTATAAGTTGCCTACAGAAATGCATATAATTCTTCGTATACCCACGATTTATCTCTTTAACAGACGCAAAGATGCCTTATTCAGTGAGATTGGGTTGAGTTGCAGGGATTAACACCCAGGCACTAGGGTCCTAGGCATGAGGGTGAGTGCCCTCCATTTTAATAATTATATCATACCCATTTCTGAAATTTAATGATATATCTAAACGAAGGCTCACTATCTGTCTATGTATCAAAAGTTCTAAAAATTTGAATTTAAATAATTGTAAACCGTGGAATCTTTTTTTTTTTTTTTTTTTTTTTTCTAATTTATTGTTAAATTTTTTAATATTTCTTAAATTCCTTGTTGCTTTAATCTAAAGAAAAATCCAAATAATGAGACTTTTAATTAAGAATATTTACAATATTTCTCTTTATTGCTTATTTATTTAGAAAATTGTTTTTCAGTCGAAGTCTAAACGAGTAGTTAACTGAACAAAAAATACAAGAAAAAGTACATCTATTAATTTCCTTATCTGCTTTCAAAAGAAACGTGGCTATTTATTTAGCGTGATAAATTTCATTGTTGTATGGTTCAGTTCACATTAAATTAAGAAATAAATCAGACAACATTACGACCCTCTGAAACATGACATAATTTTCGTTTCAGATAAGTACTTAAAAGTGAAAAAAAAAAAAATAAAAAAAAGGTCTTACAATTCAGAAAAAATTCCATTAACTAATTGAAATTACATATCGATTATAAGAGAAATCATTGAAGAAGTTAGCTTACTAAGGGCCTTATTCACCAACTTCTTAACACTCGGATTAAACCATGGATCAACAAATCCGAGAATTAAAGTAGCCGGTGAACAGCGGATTTGGTTGATCCGTAGAACAGAGGTTCACTTTCTGCTTGGCGAACTTCCGTAGCGAGAAACTGCCTATCTTTGTAAACATAACTTAACAATTTTATTATGACGCAGTATGGAGAGATTTGATTGGTTCATTTGTTTTTTATTGATTTAAGTGTATTTTACATTGCACTAGAGCTACATTATGGGTAATTAGGCTATATTTAATTGGTTCACTTGTTTTGAGTATATTTTACGTTGCACTAGAGCTACATTACAGGAAATTAGGCGATATTTGATTGGTTCATTTGTTTTGAGTGTATTTTACATTGCACTAGAGCTACATTATGGGAAATTAGGCGATATTTGATTGGTTCATTTGTTTTTTATTGATTTGAGTGTATTTTACATTGCACTAGAGCTATATTATGGGTAATTAGGTTATATTTAATTGGTTCATTTATTTTGAGTATATTTTACGTTGCACTAGAGCTACATTACAGGAAATTAGGCGGTATTTGATTGGTTCATTTGTTTTGAGTGAATTTTACGTTGCACTGGTGCTACATTATGAGAAATTAGGCGATATTTGATTGGTTCATTTGTTTCGAGCGCATTTTACGTTGCACTAGAGCTACATTATGGGAAATTTTGGTCTTAACATGCGCGATAGTGATTGCCGCGGAGCCGAATTACGTGCATTTTCAGATTCATGCACAGCGAGGTAGGGGTGTCCAGTGATGTTTTTTGGTTTTAACATGCGCGACAGTGATTGCCGCGGAGCGTTTTCAGATTCATAGCTTTATACAGCCATGTTTCTTTGTTGGTTCATATACCTTAGGGATATGTCCCAATTCATCCTCCGTCGTTACAGTGGCCGGATCCGTGAACTTTTAAAACAGAGAAGCTTTAAATTGCTACAATTAACTAATTATGCATGTATATATATGTTTTTTTCATTTTAATTAATAAGCACTAAAAATAAAATTTGAATATTAAATAGTATACTTTCTATAATTTTTTAAAAAAATTATAACAATGCGAATAAAGTAAACGCTGTCTGTAGAATATGGGGATATTTGGTTGCCGTACTCATTGCCCACAATGTAGCACTAGTTCGACGTAAACCTCACTCACTCAATCACTTGTTGGTCAAGTTTATGAAAACTAGGGAATTTTCCCCTCCGCTGAAATGTAAGTGTTAATGAAAAATTCGAAACGATATGTGTCTGGAGAAATGAAAGCATATCATTTGATAACTTGAAAATATGTTTTTTATTTTATTTGTATATTCTCATAATTTTTATACCGATGTGTTTCGATTCATTTGAATGCGGTTTTAGAATCCTCGAATGTTACGAATTAACTGAGCGCGAAGTGAAATATTTGATATGTGATTTACGTATTATGGAGTCAACAGAAATTTCAAAAAAATAAAAAATAAAAATAAAGAAATAAATAAATAAATACAATTCATGTTGCATATATTGTAAGTTTTCATGCTTTTTTCATTACTTTTAAAGTTATATTTTTATTCTAAATTTTCATTTATTTAATTACATTTATTGTGGTGTTGAAATTAATTTGCACTTAAAACTTCGATGACAAAACGTGCATTTTGTTAAGTATTTGCTTATTTATTAAAATATTGTAGTTAAAAAGTTAATTAACCATCGCCATTTTATGAAATTTCTTCGATAATTTTATTTAATTACGTTAAATAGTCATCTGAATTAATATTTCTTTCATTTCGAACGTAAACAAACGTTTTGTAAGGTTGCCATAAGATAAATTCATTTCCTTGGTTCGTTGGCGCACGGATAATATCGCCAAAATGTAAACGAACAGCAATGAACCTCTGTTCTACAAATCTGCCGCGGATTTTTGTTGGAAAATACCGATTTTTGTATGATCGAGCGATTACCACTGATCCGAGGTTTAATCCGAGTGTTAAGAAGTTGGTGAATAAGGCCCTGCGAGTCTCAAAAAAGAAAAGATTCTAAATGTGAAAAATTTAAGAATATACAGATAAATATCCATATAAAGAAAAAAAAATCTAAAATATACACACAATATCATGGATAAAAAATAAAAAATAAAAAAAATAAAGTTATAATAAAAAAAATGCATCGTGTTTTACATAATTTAAATGTATATATTATTAAAATACATAATCGTACTTCATACCCTGACAGTTTTGTTTTCGTAGATATATAAATGCATACTTCTGATTTTAATCTATATTTGATTTTTAATGTATGCATCGAATGAATTGATAATTTTTATAGTTTAACTTATATGTTTAAAACCATTTATTTATATATCATACCTACTAACCATCTCATTATGAAGCGTAAATTATTTAGTACCTGCCTTTTTTTTTTCACACCAGTCATTGTTCAGAGTAATTTTATTCTTATTTAATCTTAATAACATTTAGAGAGAATTACTCTAAGAATAAAGTGGTGTGAAAAAAGGGACGTGTTTTCAAGGGAAGTTAACAATTTCACGCTTATTAACGAGATTGTTAGCAGGTATGATATATATATATATACATATATGTATATATATGATAAATCAGAGAAAATTACTAAAATATGAACATATATAAAATTTTCAAAATCGGTGAAATTAATGAACAGATTGAAAAAGATCAAAATTATACGAAATCACATGACTGTAGGTATGCTGAATTCCTAACGTTATGTAACCAGGAGCAATGTAAGAACTGTGCAAATTGTGTTTTTCTTTGAGTTAAGTTTTATTATTATTATTATTATTATTATTATGTAATAGCGCGACATTTGCAACTAAGGGCTGACCGGAGGGTCGCGAAATTAATGACCATTTGTGAAGAGGCATCCAGTGGACGGTCATCGCTACTCTTAAGAGAAAAATCATAGAAACATCACATCCATTTCTTATTCGAAATTCGAACTCAGGCCCAACCGTGTAGGAATCAGATATTCCGTGAATTCAGTGCACAGAGCTAAAATTTATTTACCCTAATGTCCAAACCACATTGAGAAAAATAAAAATATTCAAGAAGGAAATAAATTTAAAAATAAAAAAAATATGAAAAAGGAAAAACACAGTATTTACATAAAAGCAATACGAATGAATCATGTAATTAGGTTTTGAATAAGTTCCATGAACACTAATCTATATTTCTTACAGTTTAGGATCTATATTGTTATAAATGTTCACAGAAACATTATCCTCCTCTTATATTAAATGAGTTAATCACATGACTTGTCATACATATATATATATATATATATTTAAAAACGACTATAACAATTGATAAAGTTTATAAAGTTTGGGTTAAAGGGTTTTTTAGGGTACAAAAGGACTTGGAAAATAAATAAATAAATAAATAAATAGGAGAAATAATGTGCAAAACATAATTTCAGTATATCTAACTGCATACTATAGGATATCTAAATTTTAAAATTTTACCTTCTGTAAAAATTTCGAGATGTAACTTCTGAAGTTTTTTTTTTTAAAAAGGCATCGCGATTTATATAGTACATATTATCACAATTTCGGAATTGATATTCCTTCACTAAGTAAATTTCAGTTGACATTACTCTGTATGAATATGTCTGAAATAAACAAAATAAAGTACCTTAATTACACGGATCTATTACGCCCTATATTAAAAAAACCTCATTTTTTTGCAAATAATGAAGAATCCATCGCATTTTAAATCACTTAAACATGCAATTAAATCGGGTTAATTCGTATAATCTTACTCAATCTCTTTCAAACTTACTGCGAAGCATTTCTCGAAATGGGATTAGCTTAATAAAAAACGAATGAGAAAATGTTCATTTCAAATTAATATTACATGACCTATTAGTTATATTAAGGGATTAAATACGAAATAAAATGACTAATAATTGTTTATAGAAGACTTCTTAAATTTTTGATTTATGTAAAAATAAACTATCAAAAATAAATAAATAATGTATTTAAAAATAAATTATTTTATTAAATATAAAAATATATGAGTGTTATATCTATTTTTTTTAATTAATAAGATTTTAGTGCATAAATAGCGAATATACTCTATAAAGTGTTATGTTTTGATAATTCCTTAGTTTGTTTTCGTGTTAAATTATGCTTGTTAATACACTGCACTGCACTGCACTTGGAAAAAAAAGGTAAGCCTTGATTCTTGTGTAAAATGATCACCTGAATCCGAATATGGCACACAATTTGCCCAATCACCCACCTTTTTTTGTGACGCCACCCCCTCCACCAGTTTTTATCACTGCTCGGTAATTTTATGGCAATGGATTTGATTTGGAGAATGGAAAATTATCAATTTAACACTTAAAAACAAAAAAAATATAACGTTTAATAAAAAACATTATTAATAGATTAAAAAAATAAAAGAAATGTAATACATAATTTCAGTCGCAAATCCCGCCCTTAATTTTTCCGTTGCTGCAAATATTCCTGTTTCAGAATTTTCCAACTCTGTAGCCCCTGAGAAATTATTTAACAGTTAAAATAATCTCCCCTCCTCCCCCCCCCCCCCAAGAAATCAAATTGTTAGCCATAAAATTACTGAAAAGTGATACAAATAATGGGCATCCGTAAAAACCGGTACGGTGGGTATTAGAGAAAAACTTGCGTCATATTCCGATTCAGGAAGTTAATTTACATAGGAAATTGGAAAAATGGTTTTGGGGCTATTTTTTCTGCAGAGCAGTGTTATTATTAGCTAACTAAAAGAATAAGAAACTATTTTTAAAAATAGTATAATTTTATATTTAGTTTTATGAAAAATAATTATGCTATTACTATTACTGTTGTTATTAATCTCAAACGATTCATTGCCTCGCTTAAAATAAATAGAGGAATCCAGTTAAAAGTAGAGTACTGCACGGGTCGAGTAAACTTGACCCGCACCCGACCAGCAGGAATATTTTCGACCCGTAACCCGACCTGCGACCCACAAAAAAGTATTATTTAATTTGTATTTTATAAGAAACTGAATTAAGATTCCGATTTAAGAATTGAATTATATTATTGAACATAGACTTCAGAGATTTCCTTATTACATAAATATTAAAAGTATATAATTGTATTAAAACTACTTTATAATAAAAATTATATTTCGAATAACTAATCTAATTATAAACAGAACTTCAGTGTATGATATAACAAAATTTCTTGTGCATTACACTTACTTTTGATAAATCCACTGTTTTAAGTATTCACAGTATATTAAAATAGGAAAAATAAATAAGAAAGTATACGTTGAAAGGCCAATAATGTTTCTCAGATAACATTTTAAACATTCAGTTCTAAAATGTATGCATTTTTTCTTTATGAATTAAACTTATGAGTCATGTGGCTTTAAACTGCTCTTAAGGAAGAGAATATAATCTAATACCTACATTTAAAAAAATATATTCACAAAAAAGCAACATAACAAACTCTTCGAAGAAAAATATTTTGTGGGTAAACCCGTGGTTTCACCTGCGGGTCAAAAATTGATTTTACCTCGACCCTCACCCGACACGTAAAGCGGGTAACACACGGGTAACCGCAAGTACCCGACCTGATGCAGAACTCTAGTGAAAAGTATTTTTAATTGTTTAGGAAAATTCGTAAAACTTTGTGTCATATGTATGAAATCAGGTGCATTTTCCATTAACACGTTGAATGCCATGTCAGCCATCGGTGGCTGACACTGAACTTTCCGTTTAGGCCGTATCAACCACTGATGGCTGACAGTGTAAAATTATATAAAGCTACGTCAACCACCGGTGACTTACAATGTAAAATATTATATAAAAGTAAACGATTGACATTGTTTTAAGTAATTACTGAAAATGTATTTAAAATTTACTTAATTTTTATTTATTACAGGATATCATTAAGGCATTTTAATGGATTTTATTGAAACACGGTAAACACAACGCATATCTAATCAGCGCACGTGACCTGACGGGGATTTCCTTAACGGCCCTCTTCACTTACCGTCGCCGGAAGCCCGAGCCAATGTTATTCTATGAGGAAATTTTCTTTACAAATAACTTATTAAGTAATACATATTTTTAAATTCTGTTTTCAGATTCAGAAAATTCCGAACTGTTAAATTGACAGACCTTTTTTAAAAATGTATTTTTTTTTTTATTTTTAATATTTCATTTCGAAATTGCAAATGAAAAAATTTCACATATTGAAAATTCGTATATTGAAAATTCACATATTGAAATTATTTTTTTTTAAAAGGTCCGCCAATTTAACAGGTGGGAATTTTCAAAATGTGAAAACAAAATTTAAAAATATGTATTAATTAATAAGTTATTTGTAAAGAAAAATTTCCCATAGAATAACATTAGCTTCGGCTTCCGGCGGCGGTGGCGCTCAACGTGTTTTAAAAAAAAATCACATTAAAAGAAAAGAGAATTTTTGTTGTTTATTATACTTTAAAACTTTCATATTCAACAAATACTATGATATTTCCATAGGTATAGTAATGAGACATAGATTGATCATGGAGGGAGAAAAAGTGATTTCTTTTTACTCCGAGAAAGACGATCATTTTGACCAGTTAATGGCTGTCTTTCTCCGAGTGAATACAGACAGATAATTTAGCAAATTAAATTTATGAATAATCTATGTACTAAAGGTAAATGAAAAACTGCAGATATAATTTCAAATTCATTTTTCTTTTTCTTTCTTTCTTTCTTTCTTTCTTTCTTTTTTTTTTTTTTTTTTTTTTTTTTACTATATTTATTAATTTAGTTAATATTTAAATTTAAACTCTTTTTATATACTAAAACTAACGTTCTTTACTTGCGCCACTGCTAACTATTTTTAAGCAAAATTGTGAAAATTCTATAATACTTACTAATATAAAATTAAAAAAAAAAGTATTCCATTAAAAATCAAAACAGTTTTTATTTCATAATAATGACAAAGCAACTGGTTATAAAAATTATATTTTTCATAATTTAGTCAAATATAATTTACTTTTATGATAACGTATCCCCTTTCTTTTCATAAATTTATTAGAAGAATTAAAAGACGCAATATTTCGACACTTTGAAAATTCATCAACATTCTATTCAATTATAATTGCCGAGTTTTAATACCAGTTAATGGCTGATGCCAAAAAGTTTTTTCGGCATCAAAAATCTTTTCATGATAGCATGAGTATGATAGATCTATATAAATTACTATATATATGGATTTTTTTCTTGTAACTAAAATAATTTTTTGGGATAAAAGAACATACCTTGTAAAATTCTTTAAGTGCTTAAAGAAATTTTACAATATATCAGGCAGAAAAATGCAGAAAAATTAATGTAAAATGTTTTCGAATTGAAAAAACTTTGGCAGGTTTCAGTAAAGTATTTTGTGAAAAGAAATTTAAGGAAACTTTAGTTTTCTGGCACAGTTAAATGCTTAAAACATTTCATATCAGATTTTTAAATAATGTCTTCTACACATTTTTTTTTTTTTTTTTTTTTTTTAACGCTATACATAATTAAAATACAAAATTAGGTAAATTTAATTTTTACTGAATTATTTCTAATAATATAATACTGCGAATAATAATTAAATTACGTAATTACATAAATTTTGTCGAAATAAATATGGAAAAATACACGATATTGGATCAATATACTTACTGATTTTATTTTTTTTAACTATCTCAATCAAAAAGTGCTATGCAAATTTGTTCTTTTTTTCATACTTAATTCAATAGTAAAAGTGTAATTAATTATTTATAAATTTTAATGTATGTATTTTAAAATAAAAATCTATGACTTTTCGTGTAAATATATATTAAATATTTTTTCAAATAATCCAACTCACAATATTTTAAACAGAAAACCTGAATAGGAGGGCATTGAAAACTTTTGTTTTACAAAAGTCTTTTCGAATCATTCAAAGTTCATTGAAAAAAAAAAAAAAGAAAAAAGAAAAGAAAGAAAAAAAAAAGAAAAGAGAGAAATACATAAAATATGCTTAAGTGTCGCCAGATATATATTTTTAACGCGGCTACTTTCTTGTTAATTTTAATTAATTTGAAAAAAAAAAAAGTATTCTTGAATTTTATTGCTATCAAAACAATACTATTTCTATCTTAAAGCATATTTAAAATCAGGTTATTTAACGTATTACAATTTTACTTTTATATTTTAAAACTCTTATAAATACTCGTATAATAACAGTAAATGACATTTTACTTTAAATCTTTTTGTGAATATACTAATTTCATAGTTTCTAAAAATTTGATGTTTTATTTAGGATATTTATTTATATATATATTTTTTAGTGTTTTAAAAATTAACAATTAGTATTAACAGTTATATGACTATATGTTTATATTATATTTTGATTGTGTAAATAATTTTTTTTTATTTATGCTTTATTAAATTTATTTTGAATTACATCTATACAGAAAATTTAAACCAAATCATATTAAATGAATTGGAAGACCTAAAATTAGTGAAGTTTTTATCAGGTTTTATCAGGTTCTTAAGAAAAATCAAGGATAAATATATATATATATATCTATATATATATATAGGTCTGAGACGAATTTTTGCTTAAACTGTGAAACCGATATCGCTCATTTTTTTCTAGTGATAAAAGATGCTTATAAGAATACATTGTGTTGGCAGGTTTTCAAATTGTATATAATTGTATCAATTTGCAGTCAATAATTGTATCAAATTGTTTCAAATTGTATTAGCTCTACATAAGTTTTCCTGTTTGGAGTCATTTGTAGCTGAAATTAGTAAATGTAATAAAACCAAATTTAATATATTTACAATTTTTTCCGTAAAGAAAAAAATAGCACAAAAAATCCCTGATAGAGGAAATTTTGACGAGGTCGACATGCATGCACAATAAAATTTGCGCAATCGAGGTCTTACGTGACATAGAGGTCTTAGTACATACGTGATTTTGAAGCTTTGACAAACGAAAAAGTTAATACATATAATAAATGCACGAAAAAAAAAAATGCAATTTACTATTAATGTTCGAATAAAAAATCATATTTAAAAAATGAATTTAATAGCAGGTAAAGGTAGATTCAGAAATATATTAATAACATATATTTATTGGTATTTATTTATTATCAACGTTATCAGAAGTTTTAACTGAAAAATTACTAAATATGGAATCAATATTAAATTTATGTTGTACGCCAGAAAGTTAGATCCAGAATTTTCTGTATATGTCGATAATTAAGTTATTGTATCATTATTTAATTTAACATTTTTATGGTTTATTTTCTTTGAATATTTTCCTAAGGTTCGCGATTAGTGTATATATATATATATATATATATATGTATGTATAAATTGAAGTATTGTTTATAAAAGAATATTTTAATATAATGACATTAACTGTACTTTTAACGGCTAT
The DNA here is from genome assembly GCA_963930645.1 of Salticus scenicus. NCBI lineage: Eukaryota > Metazoa > Arthropoda > Arachnida > Araneae > Salticidae > Salticus > Salticus scenicus. The sequence goes on along the minus strand of OZ005652.1, from coordinate 315,404,223 downwards.
ATGGGTATTAAACTTTACGTGTGACATACATTTCATACATTTTTATGTTGCTTATTTTTTGACTATTTTATTTGCGATTACAAATATTATTGGTGTTTTATTACTCATAATTTTACTAATTTATTGGCTTCTCATATGTTCTGGTGAGTTTATTTTGATATATGTTTTTTCTTATTTTATTTCAAATGGATGTTTCGGGCCTGGCACAAAGAAATACTTAGCTTTTGCTATCTTAGTGAAAGAAAAACATTCATTTTTTTTTTAGCATGTATGCATTCTACCAGGTCCTTGATAACGTTAGAAGGCAAATAATGCTGTTTCCTTATTCCAACTTACTTTAATTCATTTAGATTTGACTTTATTTCTTTTTTGGTTTGATTTGGGTGGTCGTTGTTTTTGATCATATTAATTGTTTGAATACTGATAGTAAATCATTTTTAATTTCCAACTGTATGTGCTGATAATATTATATTTCTACTGTACGTTCTGATTATATATATATATACATTTTAGAAATACGTGTTTATTTCGAATTTAAAAACATATATAAAACATTCTTTTATAAATTTTGCTTTTATTTAATATACTATTACTGAAACAATTCTTTTAACATTGCTGATATAATTTCTGATTTATCATGCATTTTACACTTAAATTGTATTAGCTCTACATAACTTTTCCTGTTTGGAGTCATTTGTAGCTAAAATTAGTAAATGTAATAAAACCAAATTTAATATATTTATATTTTTTTCCGCAAAGAAAAAAATAGCACAAAAAATCCCTGATAGAGGAAATTTTGACGAAGTCGACATGCATGCACAATAAAATTTGCGCAATCGAGGTCTTTTTTAGTACATACGTGATTTTGAAGCTTTGACAAACGAAAAAGTTAATACATATAATAAATGCACGAAAAAAAAAAAAATGCAATTTACTATTAATGTTCGAATAAAAAATCATATTTAAAAAATGAATGACAAACAGTATTACACTTGCAAAAATGTTATTTAATTTACTGAAATCGGGGTTCCCAGGATCACATGCAATATGTGTTATTTTACGCAATCTTGGCGGATTATGCAAATATCATAGTAAATACGTGACAGCAGAGCTATAATTTTCTCCAACGGCTATTTTTGATACCAATTTTGTCTTGGCAGAAATCGTCTGCTCATGTTATTCACAGTCTGTACATAATATTTGGTTCATTCTGCTCATTAGTTTTTTCTATATGCTTCCAAATGGGAAAAGTTAGGCTATGGTCATCCTGTATTACTCAAATTAAAAAAATAATAATAAAAAATAAATAAAAAATAAATAAATAAATAAAATTTGAAATTATTGACAAAAATTGAAATGGTGATCTTATCAAGGGATTTATAACCAATACATATTTCAAAGTAACTGATATTAACTAACCCTCCACCCCCCCCCCCTCAAAAAATGTTCTAGTTGTTTACAAGAAAGCATACACCTAAGATACGTTCTCTATATAAATATTATACAAAGGCTACTCTCCCATTGTTTTTGCAGAGTTTAGATTCGAACAAAAGCAATTAGCTGATATTTGTGAAATATTTAAATATTATATGCTAAGGAACTTTTATTGAATAAAAAGCAACCTCCATTCCCCCACACCCCTCCCAACGAAAAGAGGTCATAAAAAAATTTATCAAGTGATTTGATTCGGCAGAAATGAAGTATCAGAGTTTAGCCATAAGGATCCTTGCCTGCAAAGATCGTCAAAGTGTGACGAAACGAAAATTTCCCTTACAAAGCGATCTATGTCTATTTGATGTAAGCTTATACAAAAATTGGTTCCCCAGTGTCTTAATAATTGCCAGAAACTATGAATCAAATACAAATTACAACGAATGAATCTGATAAAATGCTATAAAATACAAAATATTATGGAGTAAAATGACGTTAAAATGTCACGCACCAAAAGAAAAAAAAATCAAATATATAAACACCATCCAACAAATAAAGTCACACATCAAAATATCAAAACATATATTAAATGTCAAATTAGAGATAATTATATAGGAAAGAGAAATAAAAGAAACCTCACCCAAAATTAAACAGCAACCTTACGCCACAAGGACATCCATCTGGAATTTGAGTAAGCTAAAACATAAAGCAAAAAAAATAATTAACTTAAAATCTCTAAAAATAAAAAAAGTAATAATAATATAAAAAGTAATGTATAATTCGATCATGCTTTAAAAAAATAACGAAAATTTCTCTTAGAAATAATGGTTCCAAATTACACACTTTTATAATTATTTAGACTTTAAAACAAACTTTGCAAATGAAGAGAAATTGAGGTTATTATTGTTGGCCTGTATCCAAGTCGCTCAATTATCATATCAGACTATCAATATATATATATATATTTTTTTTTTTTTTCTATTTTCCTGTTATTTTTCCTTTTTTTTTTTTTTTTTAGTTTTCTAATTTATCATTCCACATTTCACATTTCTATTTTATCATATATAAATATACCAAATTTACTTTATAAAATATGAATCTGTTTAATTTGTCAAATACATTTAAAAATTTACTTAATTAAAGTGTTTTTAATTATTACATATAATCATATTGAAAAACTAAAAAAAAATATGGTGTGACACTCATACGACTTTTTCTTACCCTTAAATTTAATACTATAAAGACAGATTAGAGATTAAAGGATAATGAGGACAGTTATGTATACCTACGCTAAAAACAATTAAAATAGGTCTTCAAAACAGCTTTATTTGAAAAACACTTTGGCGTGAGAGGGGGGGGATATCATCCCCTAAACTCCTCTTAGAATATTATACCTACATTTATATAAAATTCAGTATATATTAGATATTAAATTTAAAAGTGAATTCCAAAATATTCAGAAAAATTTCACTCGCACCTTTCCTTGAAACTTATAAATCTTGATCAAACATTTCAAGTAAAATTCTTATATTAACTTTAAAAACAACATTTGAATTGCCTGAAATTATTTGTTTTTAAGTTGTTAATTGCCTGAAATTATTTGTTAACTTTAATCATAGACATGGACAAAGATCAAACGTTAAAAATGTCCTTTTAGTATTCAGGAAACCTCGAAACTTGTAAATATACAGAAAACACGCGCTGAATATTTAGCTTAAAAAATACTTTATTTACCATATTGGTATGAAGAATTAATTTTAAGTCCCGAGCAGTTTTTATAGACATGGTAAGGAACTTACACTAATTGCATTCGATAGAAAAAGAATGTTTTCACATAGTTCTTGCCAGCGCTGTATATATATATCAATACAAAAAACCCTTAACGGGTTAAAAGTTTGTGACGCAGCACTGTTCTTTATGGCTATAAGAATTAGAAATACGGGTCTTAAAAATAATGATATCAGATTTTCAGTGACGCTTTGATATTAATTAAATTATACATAGATGTTCTTATTTGAATTTGTTTTTTCCTTTTAATTACATTTAAAGTGTAAACGTTATTTTCAACATAAAATAATATATAGCATTTACTCATTGATACCTTTCCATTCACATCTCTTATACTATGAAAGCATGTGTTTTAAAAGAAATTATATGAAATTCCAGTAACGCAGTGGTGTTACATTAAATAATTTGTTTTTAAATTTCACTGCAGTTATTTTGTTTTGCATATTAAAATATATGTGCACATTGAAATATTGCTTTTAATTTTCAAATACGCTGTTAAATATATCACTTTCATTAAACTTATATTATGTACTGAAATATATTTATTTCAATAAATTATTCTATCTTTTGCGTCACGCCATCCAAAACTGTAAGTAAAATATATGGAAATATTTACTTTGTGTCATTTCATCCAAATAAATTGAAAATGCATGCAAATAGATATTGTGCTGCAAAGAAAAAAATTGTGAAAATTTTTTCAGTTTTGGATGGCGTGACGCAAAATATAGAATAATTCATTGAAATAAATATATTTCAGTACATAAAAAAGTTTAGGTAAAAAAAACATTTTTTAAAAATAGAAGCTTTTTTGAAGAGCTTTTGTGAAGCTCTAAAAAGCATAAAATAAAAATTTATTCTGGCACAGACATGCGCTATAAATAAATGAAAATTTCAACACTAAGAAAATTCTAGAGAAAAATATAGATATTTCATTTTTGCAACAGTTGAAAATTTTTAAATTTTAAAAATATTTTAAAAAGCTTTCGAGACGTTATGAATTTTTGGCTTATCAAATACTTATATAAGAACTAATGACTTAGAATATTGGTCTCGAAAGTTTTTAAAAATATTTTTAAAATTTAAAAATTTTCAACTGTTGCAAAAATGAAATATCTATATTTTTCTCTAGAATTTTCTTAGTGTTGAAATTTTCATTTATTTATAGCGCATGTCTGTGCCAGAATAAATTTTTATTTTATGCTTTTTAGAGCTTCACAAAAGCTCTTCAAAAAAGCTTCTTTTTTAAAAAAATGTTTTTTTTACCTAAACTTTTATTTTTTGCTTTTTAGTTACAAATAAAACACGTTTATTTATTAATTTATTTATTTTATGATTTTTTGTAATAATTAAATATTTTTACTAAACTTATTTACTGCTTAAAATCATTATTTGAGATCATGTTATTGCTTAACACTAATTTAATTAAGGCACATTTGATTATATGTTGTTATTACTGTTATTATTATATTAATATTATACTAATCAAACTACAAACTAATATTTAATCTAATTTATTTGAAAATGAGAGTGCATGATGTGTACGAAGCACAAATGAAACTACAAACTAATATTTAATATAATTTGTACAAAAATGAGGTCACATGATGTGCGTTAGTCACAAATGTGTCACATAAGTTGCAAAATCAGTTTTAAAAAGCCATAAATCAGTTTAAATTCAAGAAAAATCAGTTCCCTCCATCATAAGGTGATAAGTTACGTAGACGGATCATTTCTTCTAAAGCATCTTCCTTGCAAATCTCTCCCTCAATCAAGCCGTTAGGTGTACTTTCATCAATCTCGATACCAGCGAATGACTTACAACGACTCAATGCAACAAATTTCTGTCCAGGAGTAAAGTATTTGCTTCCCAAATTCACTGCTGCTTTAGTGATGGTACTTCCCTGCAATTTATGAACAGTGACAGTATAACATGGGGCCATTGGCAGCATTCTTCGCTCAACAGTTCCGTATCCAAAATTCGTATCAAAATTGACAGTAATTGGTTCAATTTCTTCCACCTGCTGGGAATTTTATATTTTTATGACCACTTTAGGAATGTCATGTTCATTGAGCTGTTGTCTTCGCCATCCTGGGAATTTAATATCAACAATCGATCCCATTGTACCATTTATTAAGCCTTTGGTTATATCAACATTGTATCGTAACATCACCTTTAAACCTCGATACAGTACCAATGTGCGAGGAACACCAGAAATTTTATTAATATTAGCTGGAATGATCCTTTCCAATGGGACATTGATTGCACGCATGTACTGTTCTACAAGTCGATCTTGTGCAACAATTTCGAATATTTCAATAGTAGGGCTCATATTTCTCATGACTAGCTGATTATGGTCTTCTACCATTTTGACAGTTGACACAATTCGAATGGATTCTCCATACGCAAATTTCTCTATTTTCAGCTTTACTTACGAGGAGCTCATATTGTTCAGTGGTGAGGTTTCCTTCACGTAGGTTATTACAGTCGGCTGCAAAATTATTCGAGCACTATCCAATAATTCCTATATTTAAAAAGTACACTTAAGACTGTTTTGCTAAGTAAATCTTTGTCGAATCATTTTCTTAGACTGATTAAGAACATGACTCGACAAAACAAAATAATTGCTGTGAAATTTAAAAACAAATCATTTAATGTAACACCATTGCGTTACTGGAATTTCATATAATTTCTTTTAAAACACATGCTTTCATAGTATAAGAGATGTGAATGGAAAGGTATCAATGAGTAAATGCTATATATTATTTTATGTTGAAAATAACGTTTACACTGTAAATGTAAATAAAAGGAAAAAGCAAATTCAAATAATAAAATCTATGTATAATTTAATTAATATCAAAGCGTCAATGAAAATTTGACATCGTTATTTTTAAGGCTCGTATTTCTAATTCTTATAGCCAAAAAGTACAGTGCTGCGTCACAAAGTTTTAACCCGTTAAGGGTTTTTTGCATTGATATCATTACTATTTAGGGGTTAATGATGAAAACGTAAAATTAAAGGAGCATGGTAATGAGTTATAACACTGTATAAAAAGTGTTGTTTTATAGGTCATACTCTAACAAAATAACAAACTAAATGAAATTTTAAAATTTTATAAAAAGTGATTAAAAAAAAAAAAAACTTTAAGAAAAAATATTTTTTGAGGGATGGAAACATGCAACATTACAAAGGCATAATATAGTACATTTTAAAAATGACAAAAATTTCTACAAATAAATAAATATAAAAAAAAAAGATTTTTTATTTTATTCAATATTTAATTTCTTATGTAGCTCAGTGGTTCAAATATTTCTTAGATAGTTCAACAGAAAATTCAAAATAAATGTTTAAAAAAGTAATTTGTGTACGAAAGTTTTTGTAAAAAAAGTGTTATGAATAAGTTTCTAAAGAGTTTTCACCACATCGATTTTGGTTAGATAAAAATTTAACAAAAAATTTTAAATGGTCAATCGACTGAACAAAAGATAAATATTTTGTTATTTTTAAATTGTAGATGCATAAAGTAAAACTGTTTAAGGATATGACAGTAATTTTCCAAAATACCTAGCACCATTGGGGTGAGGTTCAGATCCTCCCTTGGAAACTCTGATAATTTTAAAAAAGATACTTAATCAATTTGAGAGAGATTTTGTTTGATTTAAAATTAAACCAGCTGGGGAAAATAGGAGGGGGGTTACCAGTTAGATCACTTGGAAATTTTAATGGGGAAATCGAATTCCTAAAAATTTTTTAAAACGTAGTGTAGGGATTTTGGACTTTGCTTCATTTTCGAAAATTGGATTATGGGAGTATAAAGTGTATATGAGAGATCTAATTTTAAAATTTTAAATGATAAGGATTTTTTAGCACTTTGAGAAATCTTCTAAATATAATCACTTAAAATGTTTCCAGCGATACTTTTTTAAGGTTGGTTGGTTGTAGGTTTTAAGGCCAATTGACTGCGCTAAGGTTCTAGACCTATACGTACATTGCCCCCCGTGAGGTCTTTCTAAGGGGTCGTAGCCCGTATTTATGCAAGTTTCGGAGAAAAAATACTGAAGGAACGGCTAGGTCGAAGAGTGCGGAATGGGATCGAATCCGGCACTTCCCATCCACCAGCTTTTCAGCGCAGAACCACTCGTGGGGCATTTTTTAAAGAAGCTTATATATATATATATATATATATATATATATATATATGTGTGTGTGTGTGTGTGTGTATATTCTAAAAGTCCCATTTTTCTTCCCAAATCTATAGGAAACGCCTTGAAAGTTTTGAAAACGTAAAAAGCGTGCATATTAAATATGAGTCTAAGTAGAACTTTAAATGAGCTCCTAATCCCCCTCCTTTTCGAAATTTTAATGTTTGCCTCCTAAGGTTTCTTCTATCTCAATTCAGCTTCAATTATTTTTTTTCTTTTCCTTTCTTTTCTCTTTCTTTTTTCTTTTCTTTTCTTTTTTTTTTTTTTTTTTTTTTTTTTTTTTTTTAAATAAATTAATCGAGATCAAACGACATGATTCTGAAATAGGAACATAATGGAGACTATTTTCAGTATATTTAATAAAAAAAAAGAGGCAAACAAAATATATTAAAAAAAATTTTGTTTGTAGAAGACATTTCCGACAAACTACAAAAAGAACTTCATTTGTTTAAAATATCAACGATGCGCCTCTCGCCCCCCTGTTTTTACAGTTCGAATTTCCAAACAAAACAAAGATCCTTCAAGCTGATTAAGCTCCCCCTCCCCCCAGCCTCCTTTTTTTTTTACAGTTTTTAAAATTTCCAATAAGTTCTCGAGACACGGAGGACGACTTTAAAAGAAAAAAATTTCTGTCTTATTTTCCTAACAAATAATTATAGAGAAAAACATTTTGTGATAAAATGTTGTTTTGAAAAGGTCTTTCCATCAAACTAACAGAGATTCTCCCTCCTCACTCCACCCAAATTTTACATATATAAAATTAAAATTTGCCCATCACTGAGTCCTTATGCCCCCCCTTCCCTTCCCCTACCATACACATTTGTTTTATTCTTAACTAAACAAAATTCCGTAAAAATTCTCGCAGACGTGTTTTACAGTTTTTAGAAATTCCGAAAATTACTAGATAAAAACAAATTGAATAATTCGTATTCGACACTGTCTGGCGAGATTTTGTATGAATTTTGGAAACACACTTTTCTAAAATCGATGAAATTAAATTAATATAAAAATTCTACAGAACAACTTGATTAGTTTTTTATATAATACAAAATGAGTTTAAATCAGTTTAATTTAAAGTTGTTTTCGTAAAGAATTTGCCTTTACGATTTTTATAATATAATGCAAATTCTAGTTACTGTAACAATGTTTGTGTTAACAGTAATTATTAAGCTAAGGAAAAATCACTTAATTTAGTATAAGTATTAATCGTTATTACTGTTGGTTTGGCCACGACTTTTAAGTTTTTAAACTGATTAATAGATTAGTTTTACAAAGTGAAAACAGTTACATATTATAATTTTACTTAATTTTTTGTGTTTAATTAAAAGATTAAAATTGCCTCAGTTTACCTCGTAACACTTTTTTAAGATTTTATGGATATTGTATAGGAAAGCTATATTAAAAAATAAACAAGTACTTACACAAATTTCAGAACAATATGTTGTATTAAATAATGAATAACAGAGGTTTTTAAAAAATATGTGATAGTAAAAAAAAAAAAAAAAAAATCCTTTGTAATGGAAATAAACATCCTTGAATCCTATTTGAACCTCTATGTCATTTAATCATTTGAATGATATCATTCACAAAAAAAAAAAAAAAAAAAAAAAAAATCCTCAAAATTTTATGCCATATTTTTTAGAATAGTGTGTGCAATATTTACAATGTTATTATTAATTTCTAATTTGAAAGTTGCAGACGCATGGTAATTTCAATTATATTTTATATCACTATTATATCTAAGAAATAAGTATATACGAGTTAAGGAGGATATATATATATATATATTCTTTTTTCCCGGAGTAGTTTTATTGTTATATTCATGCCACCTCCCTACTGTTAAATTTAAGAAAGAAAGAAAGAAACGCCAATAATTTATTAGGTATAGATTTGATTTAAAAGAGAAAAATAAATAATAATAGAAAAATCTTTAAAAAGTGAAATTTTTATACTGGTAAATATTTAAGTAATATAGTTTGTTATGAATTTAATTTAAAAAAAATAATAATCTATTCAAATTTTTATTATAGCTTAACATTTTGTAATTTATACATATATACTAGAAACTTAATGAGCAAATTAAATATTTTCAAATTCTGTTTTAAGAATTTTTTCAATCAATAGTTTAAGTGATTTATCACCTAATTGTGAAAAAATTACAAATATTTGCATATGATTATCATATGATTTGTCATTTTTATGAAAATAAAGAAAAAATGTTAAAAATGTTTTATTGTTGCAATCACTTTTTAAAATAAAACCAATTTTCAAAGTTAACAACGTATCAGCATGAAAACAATGTAAATACATTGAATATTTTTGATAAACAAATGTCATGGAAAATGCAAGTACCTAAATAAATAACTCATTTAATATATATATTAAAGATAGAAAAATGTTTTTTTTTTTTTTTGTGTTTATTTTTGACGCCAATTCCCGATAGAGGAAAAAAACGATTATTTGAGATTGAGTATTTCAGATGGAAGAGAAGTCTGTATTCGTCCGTGAAAGTGCCGCATCACGGTATTTTCGGAGTAAAAAATAGTTCGATTTTCAAACTAAGTTATAAAAAAAAACAAGAGTTTTCTGGGGGAAAAGGGAGATGTCAGGCACATCAGATAAAAGCGATTAATCTCATATATCAATTAAACGATATTCGCCCGAACGATATTTCAGAAAAATTTGTACTACACATATGCCGTCCATTTATAACTTAAATAAGCCATTTCAAATATATTGCACGCAGAAATGTAGCGATTTCAGGGTAGGATCAGACAGAAGGTAAAAGACTATTTTGAAAATATCAGGAAAAAAAACATCCCATATTTCCTGGGATATTAAGTGTCGGCTTTCAGCGGTTTCTTTGATCTCAAATTAGCTGTATATATAAGTGTCGCAGTTTTCGTTCATATTTTCCGCTGAGTGTCGCCGCGTTCGTTTGTTTTTTCGCTTGCGTCACTAGAAAAACTGCCGTTTTTCATGATATATTCATTTTATTTCGTTTACTTCAATATATAGTTTTTAAACTCTACTTACTTGTAATTTCGCCCATGTGTAATGAATCTATGGGATCTGCGGGATTTCGCAAAACTTCGAACTTTCCCGCTGGGGAAGGAGAAGTAAGAAGCGGGTAAGTTGCTGCAGAAGGCAGTAGGGATTCAATTCCTCAATTGAATTATTGCTGGCAAATTCCTCAATTTGCGAGCGGGAAAAACCTCTACCGAACACAGCGAGAACTTTAACGTAGGTTATTAATAATGATATGGGATTTTGACAACTCATTTAAATAGTGCTCAGCGAAGCGACCAAAGCCTGCTAGTATATTGAATAAAACGAATAATGAAATAAGATGTTTTAAATAAAAAATGTATACGTAACACTTAAATAATTTATCATTTGTCATTAATAACAAATTACTTTTAGTAAAATATTTGAATTATGCTTTAACGTTAATATAACCTGTATGTTGACTTATGAGTAGTATTATGAAACTGAATGTAAAAAATTGCCAAAGGAATAATCCTACTAAACATTTTGTTACTGCATTAAATAAGACTGCTGTAATATATTGAAAATCATATAGGATTATTTATGTATGGTTTATTACACATAGGTAAGAAAACAGTTTACGGAGAAAAGATTACCAATTAAATTGGGAATTATTTTGCTTAAAATTTTATTTACACAACTATTCGTTTTTAATGAATTTAGTAACACAGAAAGAATAGTAAAGCAAATAATGATTATTTAAGTGCCTATATTTTTATTGCAGTTTTACATAATAAAGCATATTAAGAACATAAAATATACTTATTCAAATAAAAAGTTTTTTTGATTGGAACGATATTCCTAAAATCATTATTGATTTATATTGAATTAATGTGATTAAATTTACAAATATTATTAAAAAAAATGAGATGAATATTATTTTATTATTTTTACTTTATTTCTTTTGACGCTTCATTTATTTAAATATTTGAGTTTCATTTGGGTAATGGGAAATATGCTTTACAATTAATTGCTTAAGTAATCAGAAATAAAACTTGATATATCTTGCAAATTACATATTGACATTCCCATTTATGATATCTGCATAGACTAATCATCGAATGGTGAAACTTTGGAATAACTGAACTAAATCACAAGTTAAATAGATATATTAAAAGTAATCTTGTGTAAGTAACAATATATTTAATTTAATTTTGCATCGAATAAAATAAAACAACTAGTTTATTATACTACAGACAGCGTCGTCTTCCCGATAAATCTACGATGACTTTTGCCAAAAAGTACTTATAAAACAATTGATAGCTTATTTAAAAAAAAAAAAAATACTTTTGCTATTTGATAAAGCAATATGTACTTTACTAGAAAAGCCCCGGTTCATGAACGAACTGAATTTCGAATGGGGAAAAAATTTCAAAATCAAACTTGAAATGTACAAAACTCAGCCTGATGCTGCTTGCGTGCCAACAGATCAAAGTTTGTTAACAAAACCATTTTTAAATTCATGAAATCAATGAAGGTAGTGTAGACCTTATCACTAAAAAGATCTCCGAACAGAAATAAATGAAAGTCTATCGCAATTATTTTTTTATGGTTATAATAGTAGTTGAGAAAAAAAAAAAAAAAAAAAAAAAAAAAAAAGAAAGAAAAAAGAAAATAGTATAGAAAAATAATTAAATATGTGAACCTGATCATGGTACGACATGAATATAACTCCCCTTGGCGACATTTGAAATTGTATTGCCATTTTAGACAAAAATACATAATTTCTGCGATTATTCTTTCTGTTTCTTTTCTTTTTCTTTTATCCTTTCTTTTGTTTCGTTTCTATTCTTCAATAAATTATAAAATATTGAAAAATTGAAAAGAAAGAAAAGAAAATTAATAATAATCAGTTTCGAAACGGACAGTATCAAAAAAGTTAAAGAAGCTCTTTTTTATAGAAAATACATTAATTCTGCGATTATTGTTTTTTTTCCTTAGTTTCTTTCTTTCTTTTCTTTTGTTTTTTCTTTTTCTTTTTTTTCAATAATTACAATTTATTTGTATTTTTGATGCGCTACTTGGCTTAAAGTGGCTTTCGATAAGGTAGAGTCTTTGGCGAAAAATATCTTATCCATTTCAGCATCAATTTTTAAAAATTACCCCGGATTATCAAAAAGTAAATCTCTTTAATATAATGCTGAATTAGCTTTCATGCAAAGCGTGATTCATGCCAAAAACAAACTAATAACACACACACAAAAAAAAAAAAAAAAAAAAAAAAAAAAAAAAATTCTAAAATTATGGTACATTAAAAAAGGTTATGAAACAAAATTTGGAAGAATGTTGCTAGATTTCTATTTTTATTATTTTATTTTAAAGTTATAAATACGCCATTTTTTCATATGCATGAGCAAATTTATTATTTTATATATTTTTTACTTTACGCGTGAAAGCATATTTTAAAAAATCTAATCCAAAATTCGAAATTCCGACTTCGAGGTGCATCAGAACAGGTCATAATGAACCATCATGCAAATTTGTGTAGCTCTGCGATCATCCATTTCCTTAAAAAGCTCCAGATATATTATATATACTCGGTGCGTCCACACACAGAGGCCAAAGAAATCTCTTAGCCAATTATATATATAGATATACGTATGTTATGCATAGAATATACATACATATACAAACACACACTCACACACATATATACACTCTATAACGACGACAACAACAACAACAACAACAAAAAAAAAAAAAAAAAAAGACGCACTAAGAAGTGGGGTCAAAAGTTGGTAGATGGGGTGGAATGGGTGGTCCAAATGGGACAAAAATTGGTAGATGTCATGTACAGGTGGAGAAAAACAATTGATTACAGTTTCAGAAAATTTGAGTGATTTAATCAAGAGAAACGGCCTCACGAAGTAAACAAGTCAATAACGTGTTGGTACATTCTGGCCCTTATGTACGCAATTATTCGGCTTGGTATTAATTGATAGAGTTGGCAGATGTGCTCCTGAGAATTATCGTGCAAAATTCTGTCCAATTCTTGCGTTAAATTGGTAAAATCCAGAGCTGGTTGAAGGACCCCTTTTATGATGCTCCAAATGTCCTCAGTGGAAGAGAGATCTGGGGACTGAGCTCAACCCCATTTCACTGAGCCGCCTATTAAGGGTATTTGAAGTCACTGAAGTACCAGTTGCACGTAGGATCGACGATAATGATGAATTGGTGCTTGATTCCCTCAAAACCTGTATGTATGTCAATCTGTGTCCAGTTTGCATTACTCTTTCTTGGTGCGTCACTTTTTTTGTTATAGAGTCTATATATATATATATATACTCATATGTAAATGTTTGCTAGAATAATCTTTAGTAATATTGTAGAACATCAAGATTTTAATATTATGCATGTAATTGAAACAATCACTACTTAAGTCATATATATATATATATATATATATTTGTGTTTACATATTGTTTACATATACACTGATGGAAAAAAAATCCACACCAGGAAGGAGCTGTGCTAGATAAACGAAATTTGGTAGGCGTGTTTATACATCTGAAAGATGACGTCGATTCAAATTTCGAGCTACGCGCATAAGTGTGGCGCTCGTAGCGGCACTATGAACATGCAAATGAGGTTTGCTTTAAATAAGCGCTGTAAGGTTCGTGATCGTTATTTACAGTTGAGATTTGACACAGTGGGTTAATGTTAGTCAAGGATGCCTCTAAGAAGACGAAGAAGCCATTATCCACAGCTCACTGAGTTTGAAGGAGGTCGTGTAGTAGGGCTACGAGAAGGTGGGTTTTCTTTCCCCGATATTGCAGAGAGACTTGGCAGGAATGTATCCATTGTGCATGAGTGTTGTCAGCAGTGGTCAAGGGAAGGTACTGCCTCAAGAAGACCGGGTTCCGGGCGGCCACGTGGAACTACTGAGAGGGAAGACCGCCGTGTTCAGCGTATGGCTGTGGCTAATCGTACTGCGTCTGCAGCTGAAATTCGAGCTGCAGTTGGCACCACAGTGACACAACGAACTGTTACAAATCGGTTACTTCAAAGACAGCTCCGAGCCAGACGCCCTGTAGCGTGCATTCCACTGAGTCCAAACAACTGCCGTTTGCGACGTAAGTGGTGTCAAGCTAGAGCTCATTGGAGGACGGAGTGGAGATCTGTTGTGTTTTCTGATGAAAGCCGGTTCTGCCTTGGTCGCAGTGATAGCCGTGTGTTGGTTAGAAGGAGGCCAGGTGAACGCCTGCTAGCGACCTGTCTGCGGCCTAGACACACAGGGACTACTCCTGGAGTTATGGTTTGGGGAGCAATTTCGTATGACAGCAGGAGCACTCTCGTGGTTATCCCACGCACCCTGACTGCAAATTTGTACGTCAGTCTAGTGATACAACCTGTTGTGCTGCCATTCATGAGCAGCATTCAAGGGGGTGTTTTCCAACAGGATAACGCTCGCCCTCATACCGCTGTTGTAACCCAACATGCTCTACAGAGTGTCGACATGTTGCCTTGGTCTGCTAGATCACCAAATCTTTCTCCAATCGAGCACGTATGGGACATCATTGGACGACAACTCCAGCGTCATCCACAACCAGCATTAACCGTCCCTGCAATGACCGCCCAAGTGCAACAGGCATGGAACTCCATCCCACAAACTGATATCCGACACCTGTACGACACAATGCATGCACGTTTGCATGCTTGCATTCAAAATTCTGGCGATAACACCGGTTACTAATGTACCAACATTTCACATTTGAAATGGCTCTTCTCGCCAATGGCTCTACCTCTGATCTTGAAACTTTAATCAATTAAATATGTTACCTAGACAAATGTATTGCTGAAATTTAATTACTGTACAATAATTTTTTCTTGGTGTTGGGATTTTTTTTCCATCAGTGTATATATAATACACACACACACACACACACACAGATATATATATATACATATATATTGTGTGCCTTATAAAATGATTTTTTTTTTTTTTTTTTTAGGTTTAAACTTTGTGCATTAAAGAAAATTAATGCATTTGAATTCCCTAGCATTTCAAGCATTTATGAATTTCTGAACTTTTTGTAATCAATAGTATAATTTACCCCACCAGTTGCCGAATTATTACTTTCTAAATGTTAATAGCCATGAAACTTAAAGTGCAAACAGAAGCCGCAGTCATCCGCCTGATTATTAGTAATTTTCCTTAAAAAAAAAAAAAAAAAAAAAAAAAGTTGTTTCCTTTGAAATTCAGGTGAACACGATATAGAATCCCTTAAAAAGGACCCTACGCAGGCTATCTCATCAACGCCGAAATCCCTAAACATGATGATCAATCTCAATCGTTGCAGCAACACACCGAGTAAAATATATTCCGTGTGTTTTATATTGCATAATTCTAAATATCAGTACATGGTAAAAATATTCATCTCTTAAATGAACTGGATATTAATATCCTTATAATAATTTGTAGTGATAAGCAACCTTCTTTAAAGATATTTTATAAAATATATAATATTTAGTTATCATTAAAATTTAACTAAACAATTAAAAGCACATGGTTAGTAAGAAAGACAGAAAGAAGGATATGAAAGGAATTCTAAAAATTTCATTATTAGAAATATTTTAACTTTGAAAGCTTTGCATTTTATCAATTTCTTTTTCAAAGTTTCAGTGTAAAAAGAAAACAAAGATAAATCATTTGATCTTTATATTCTTCAAAATTCGACGAATCATTTTCACTATTCAGTTATTCCCAAGCTATGTATTTAATATGTACACACACCATAACATCGGAATTTTTTTTTTGTTATAGAGATAGTTAAATAAAAGTCAATTCCCTTTTCTGTTCACCACGTTTTATTGATGATACTTCTTTCTTATCTTATTTCGATCTAAAAATAAACATTCCAGCGATGCGGTTAATAAGAAAATAAATTTAATGTATTTTTTTTTCTAATGCAAACAAAGGCAGTATTTGTAACAGGCGTAGTTAACATGTTTAATTTTGAGAACAATTTTCTACTTAAGCCGTTAACGCCCGAATTAATTTTGCAAAATATTCTTAGCTTATTATTTCACTTCTAAATTAATATAGACAACTGGCAGTAAAATATATTAACTTAAACAATTCTTCTGATAGTTTTAAATTTAAAGCCTATCCTCATTTAGTGACGTTTAGTGTTCTAGCGAGAAACTTCGAGATAGAAAAACTTTGAGATAACAGATTAATATCTTATTATATGTTGACAGGGATCTCGAAAGTAAAGTATTATAATATATATTATTATTCAACTTGATTTAAATTAGTATACCTGCGCAAAAAGCAAATATATGTGCAACGAATGAAAAATCATAAAATGGACTATCCAAATCATGAAATAATAATTAATAGAAGGCGCATAAAACTTTCAGGGATCATTTAGAATGATGCTATAAACTGTCACTAAAAAGCAGAAAGCATTCCAAGAAACCATAAGAAATATATGTGCCATTTTATAAGTTGTCCTCAAATGAGGACACTGGGCGCTAACTGGTTAAATAAAGGTTGTAAACTGTTGTCAAAATTATTTGTATTTTATATAATAATATTAACTTCGTTATCAACAGATATGATTTGAAATATAGAAGATAAAGGGCAATCAATAGGGTAACACTATATTAACGATTATTTAAATAAGAAGAAATTTAATATTTAAAAATATATAGGGAGAAGTGGGATAAGTGTCCCTAAAGTAAGTACAACCTCGGCCTATAACTAAAGTAATAAACTTATATTGGACCTACTAGTCACTATATCTGTTTGTTTTATATTTTCTTTGTTATATTTAGTCTTTTATAAAAAAAAATTAAGTTTTTTCGTCGACATCTTTAGTGCCCTATCCCTTCTTTCTCATGTTTCTATTTCTTTTTCTTGTATTTTCTGTCTGGTATATATTGTCTTTTTTTACACACTTGAGATTGTGAGTTTTTTTCTCTGTTAAAAATGAGCTAAATTGTCTCAAAATAGCTCCGAAACAATATATACTTAAAAGTTGAGAAACCATGTACACATTTTTGAGTATACGGACATACTCAAAAAGGGGATTGACTAATAAAAATCCAAATATTCCCATGTTTCACATGTCAATATACTCAAAAATGAGTACATGCTGGGTTTTCAAATTTAAGTATATATTGTTTCGGAGCTATTTTCAGACAATTTAGCTCATTTTTAAGAAACTATTTTAACAGTGTTCCCCATGCTATTTTCTATGGATTTTATTTTTTCCCGCCGTCTTTTTGACATTCTAAAGTGCTGTGGTTTATTTATTTAATTTAATTGTATTTAAATTAAAACTAAATAATAATAATAATAATAAAATAAAATAAATAAATAAACTTTACACAAAACCTAATGTCAAAAAGTGACAGTTTTAGAAAGTTGAAAAATTGCTTACATTTTCCTCTCCGACAGAGTACACTGAGAAAAAAATCTGTGACTGACATAGGGAAATTAAATTGTGTGACTAATAAGTATAGTTCAATGTCACCTTTATAAATTCTAGTCCTCTTTATTGGCGAATTCTAAAAATGCCGTTCAAAATTCTAGATCGTTTTCCTACTTAAAAATCGCTGAAAATATAGGCCAATGCAAGAGGCGAGTTGTTTTATACTATAATCTTGGTTTATGACTCAGTTCTAGGTAATCAAACGAAGAATTCCCGCATCACAAAGGATCCGTAATCTCCGTAATATTCACAATATTGTTTCACCATCTAGAAAAGTATAGACTAGAAATTCTCGATCATTTCGTCTATCCAGGTAATTTTTTTTACCTTATATGCATAGCTCGTAAATCTATATGTCTAGTTTAGGGTTGCAGAAAATGATTATTTATTCGTTCTATTTATTATTATAAATGACTACTTATTCGTTCTGCTACTTATTCGCGGTATATTGTTTTTCTCAGTGTGCTCCTCTCAAAATTCAAAGTTTTGTCATCGCTACACTTTTAAAGTAAACTGTAGGATTTCAGTAATAAAACTAAATTTTGTATGTAATAACATGAAATATGTTTACAGTTTGGAACGTTATAGGCCATACAAGTGCAAGCCAGCTGTTTAACATAAGCAGAGCACCTTATGCATTTCAACTGCAAAAACAAGCACCTCAACTGCAACAAGAACCTCAATATCTTCATTCATATTTTTATTTTTATTTTATTTTATTTATTTATTTATTATTATTACTATTATTATTTTTACTGTGCTTTTTTTCAATAATGTCTTTTAAATTTCAATTAAGCATAATATCCTGATCTTTTTTTTTTTACGTTTTGTTTGAGCATAGCTTCCTAAACTAGATGCCTTCCGCGTGGCTCGGAAACTTGGCAACAGTTCAAGCGGTAGACAGCGCCATCTGGTACAGATTGCGCGACTTTTTTATTCAGAGTTTAAGATTATAAGTGCTAAATGGAGGGAAATAGAAAAATTTACAACTCTTTAACCAATTTTGAAAAATCCCAAATTCATGTAAATATTCAGTATCTGGAAGCTCGACTTACATATCTCTTAATGTATTGTATAGTAGGTCGAGGTTTCTATTACCCTTCACTAAAACATGGGGTAAGTGGAACCACGAAACATAATATTTCCATCACTTTTTTTTTTTCTTTCTTTAAGAAGAACATTGTTAAATTATCGAAATAATGTAATATTACTTTAAAATCCAATTATTTTTAGTTTACGTCAAATAATGTTCAGTAGTCTATTCATAATTGCAATTGAGAACAATGGGGTCGAAGACAACTTATGCCAAAACGTTAAAAATTTATTCCACTTTAATTTATATAATCAAAGATTAAATAGTCGATTTTTTTACGATTCAATATATAGTATATTGAATGCTTATTTATAGTCCAAAACATAATTAGCTAAATATGATCTTAATGCAAATTTAATATGCGAATTGAATGCAGTTCCACTGTAACTGAAAAAGAAAAAAAAGTTTAAGAAATACAATGACAAAGATTATAACTATATTTTCAAAGATTTCATTTTTGCCAAGAAAATATTAAAAAGAAAAAAACTCTGAAAGAACTTTAATTCAAAAAAATTAAATATTATTTCGTATCAAGTGTTTCGTGCTGTACAAAGTATGTTACAGAGACTATAATATTGTCACAAATAATCTGAAGAACATAAGCTATACATATAGACTATAATGCGTAATACTAAAGTAAAGAACTGGTGTAAAATCAATATTTAAACTTGAAAACTTCGTCAGACAGCGTAAAATTAAGGCAGCACTACTGGTTTCGAAAGAATATGACCTTTCTTCTTCATGTGCAAAATATGTGCTTGGAGACAAAAGAAATACAGACAAGCCTTTCTTAAATTATGTATTTTCCATTAAAAAGTGTCTTATTTAAAATGCATAACCTTAAATTATGCATTTCAATCAAGAATTGCTTGACGACACAAAGTTAAAAAGCTATATATTACGGCCATTTTGTTTGTAGGGGATGTGATAAAAGAAAATGCCACCTAATTTATCTTTGCGTTTCGAAAAATAGAAGTAACAGAAAAATAAATAATGATTAATTATAAACTTAGATTGTTACATTTATAAACGGTTCCCATAAATAAATATTTGTTGTTTAAAATTTTATTTTAATTACTTATTTGATTCATTACATTATATCAACCTTTTTTTTTTTTTCAGGACAGAGGACTATTAGTCTCAATCTACGAATTGTTACGATACCAGTTTTATGATAGTTGGACATTTATCGAAATCGAAAATATAATTGAATAAATTGAAAGCGATGTTATAATTTGAAAATAAATAAATAAATAAATAAATAAAATAACTAATAGTCCTCCGTCCTAAACTAAATTCTGCTTTTGCCAGATTTTCATCAAGATAGTTTTTTTTTTTTTTTTTTTTTTTTTTTTGTTTCTTTCTTTTCTTAGAAAGAAAAAGAAAAGAAAAGAAAATTAATAATAATCAGTATCGAAACGGACAGTATCAACAAACTTTTTTTTTTTAATTCCCCCAAAGACTTTAATATGGTTATATAAGACAAAATTTCGTATAAATGCACGTAATGAGAATTATCTTTTTCTTTTTCTCTTTTTTTTAAAATTAAATTTAAAAAATTTAATAATCAGAATCTCTTGCATTACCATTTGATTTGAAACAAATATAATAAATTAAACGAAAAAAAAAAGGCTTCTTTTTTAAAGCAACTTTAATTGCTCCACATAAATAGTTGTCCTCAAATGACGAAGATAGAATTAAAATATCCTGTTATATTTATTTATTTATTTTTTAATAGCTTCAAAAAAAAATTTGTTCAAAGATTCTGGAACTAATTGTCTATTTACAGAGAGATCCATAATGTAACTTATCGTATTATCTAACGAAAGTGACACTTTTTTCAACCATATTCTTCCGGTCAAGCGAAGCAAGTATACTTAGAAAACTGTACAAAATTATTGTTAAAATATTTTTTAAAAAAAGTCTACAAAACCAGTCAACTACTTCAATTTGATTTTTCGAATATTCTTTTTTTTCGGTGTGTGTAAAAATATTATGTTTATATTCCTACTTTTCATACAGCTGCCAACATTTTTAATTTTTGAATCATATTTACCACCAGTATTAGTTCCCCATCATACTATAGGTATGGGGAACTTAGGTAATCGTGAAAATTTTCGACCTCGGTTTTTCGACGTTTCTACACGTTTTCAGGTGTGAGGAATCCGAAAATGACAAAATTTGTATGGTGTCTGTCTGTAGGGTGTCTGTTAGCCTGTTAGTCTTGTTAGTTTGTTAGATTGTGTACACGATATCTCAAGAACAAATTGTCGCAGAGAGGTCAGATCAGTTTTAAAATATTACTTTCGACACTGGCAAGAACCCTATTCATTTGCAACATTCGATTTTAAAAACTTCGTAAGTCATTAGAAATTTACGATTTTCTTAACATGGGAGAATAGGACAAAAATTCACTTCAACGTGCATTAAATGGAAACTTTTTACTGTAAAAATGTCAGACCAGTTTTAAAATTATCCGTTTTGATGCCGGAATGAACATCAGTAACTATAAATATGCTACTTTGAAAATTTCCTAAGTTATTGGAAATTTACGAATTTCTTAACATGGCAGTATAGGGCAAAATTTCACATAAACGTCAATTTTTAGCAATATTTTCATCGTAAAGATGTCAGACTACTTTTGAAATATTATTTAGGTTACTGGCATGAATATTAATGACTATGAATTTTCAAATATAAAAATTTCGTAAGTTATTGGAAATTTACGAATTTCTTAACATGGCAAATTAGAGCAAAATTTCACATAAACGTCAATCTTGAGTGATATTTTCATTGTAAAGATGTCAAACCACTTTCGAAATATTATTTAGGATACTGGCATGAATATCATAGGCTATGATTTTTCCAATTTGAAAAATTCGTAAGTTATTTGGAATTTACGATTTACTTAACATGTCAGAATAAGACAAAATTGAGCATAAACTTCCATTTTGAGGATCATAAATACATTAGACAACTTCAAAATTACATTTATGATATTTGTTTGAACATGATTGAATACAAATATTCCAACAGAAAAATTTCGTAAATTATTCGTAATTTACGATTTTATCAACATAGCGAAATTGTAAATTTTTCATATAAATATGAATTTTGAGGATTGTTGCATTGGAAATAGTAGCATGAAAACTAAACAACGGAATTGACCCTGATAAAATAAATTAATAGATTAGAATAAGATAAATACATCGAAGTGAACGGTGGATAGCCTATTAGGCTGGGATTTCGTTCTGTCACTGTATCAAGCTTTGGTCAAATTCATTTTTTTTTAACATGATTATAATGTGTCTCGCACTAGAAATTTATGAGAACATAAATATGGTGGGGAACTGAGCAGAGTCCACCTATGCCAACTAGTTTTTAAAAAGGAATCTGTTACATATATTTTGAACGAATAAATAATTACAAGATAAAAAGAACTTTTTATATGCCACGCTTTTAAATTTTATATTGAATCATATAAACTTCACAATTATATGTATTAATAAATATTTTTTTTTTTTCATGAGTTATCTCATCAAATTGAAATAAAATGACCAAATGCGTAATTATAAAGAATTTTCAAACATTTATTAAATGAATAGAAGTATTGAAAAAATGAATTCTCATCGTGCTCTGATCTATTCTAAAAGTTTCAAATATCCAGCTAGTCGGAAAGTTAGTTAAAAATCGATTGCAAGCTTTGTACTGGACAAACAAACGAAAAAGCGAGTTAATTAAAATGTGGTAAAATAAAATTAAATAAACCGAAAGCATTTATATATACATGGTCGTTGTGATTAAACTTCCAGCATAAACCGCATCGTACAGCCCAAACGAATGAACGGAATGCAGCAAAATTAGGTATATATATTATTCACGAGATGCGCTCACGGAATTTCGAAGAAAAAAAAATACTTCCAAAATGTCCACCAGAGGACGCCTTTTCATGAAAAACATTAAATTTAACACAATAAACGAGCAAATCGGAATACAAAAACAATATTAACAATCCAGAACAAGAATTATGAGTAATAAAATGTACAACTGGGAGAAGCGGTCAGTTCTAGGAAAAAAATGTCGAGAATTGTATGCTTGCGAAGAAGAGGAAGCTTTATGCAAAATAGGTATTACTTAATGTGTTTCGATAACAAGGTGATCAGAAACTAGTCAGCAAATGTTAATATTGTTTCTGTATTCCATTTTGGTCGTTTATTGTTTTAAATTCAATGTTTTTTCGGAAAAGACGCCCTCTGGTGGACATTTTAGAACTTTTTTTTTTTTTTTTTTCGAAATTCCGTGAGCGCATCTTGTGTATAGTCTATATATCAAATTTCGTTGTATTCCGTTCACCTGTTTGCGCTGTAGGATGCTGTTTATAGGGAATTATAATCACCCTGTATATAAAAACTTTCCGGTATGAAGTCTCCGATGAAATAACAGAGATTTAACACATATGTTTCCATTGAGAACACGATGTTAATTACTTTAAACACTAAACAGGGGAAAATATCTCGAGAAGATTGATTGAATGCAAATTCTGTTTCGGAATATATATGAAATTATGGAAAAAGTGATAAAAAAAAAACGTCAAGCATCAATTAGTTTAAAAGCACCCATTTGTATTTCTTTACATTTTTTTGCGAAATACATTAAAATTGTTTGGCTTCCTTTCATTTAAATCAACTAATAGAGTGAGTTGTATAATAATGTGTTATTATTATTATTAATATTATCATTAGAAAATGACTCTTTAAAGTTCTAAAGAAAATTACACATTTTTTTCCTTTCCATTTTAAATCTTGACGTCTTTAAATTTTAACAACCTTTTACAGTATTAAATAAATTTATACTTAAAAAATAAGTCTGATAGCATTTATCTCATGTCACAGAAAAATATTGTATTAAAGAAGGTAACCGGCTTAAGAGGGGAAAATAAGAGAAATATTTTTTTTTTTTTTTTTTTTTTTTTTTTAATATAAATTTGATGTTTCTGTAAAAAAGACGATAAAAATAATATCTGCAAATATTTCTTCCATTTCTAAGCTGACAAATGAGTTTTTTTTTTTTTTTTTTTTTTTTTTTTTTATATATATATATATATAATTGACGAATGGTTGAAATCCCCACAGTATTTCAATTTCTTTACACATAAAACATATACGTTTTATTTATTTTCATTTCTTAATTAAAATTCACTGATTTGTTTTAATCGTATTACTTATTCTATTAGTTCTATCTTTTATAGTTCGATACACATAAGAGCATATTAAAAGTTAATGGAAATTACTTTTGATTTCCATAATCAAATATTTTCTTGAAAATATATTTTACTGAAACATGAGATTATTATTTCAGTATCTTCAGTTCTTATTTAATAGAATTTAATTATTGGTATCGCTTTTTTAAACAGATATATTTTCATTAAATTTAGAATATGATGTTTATGGTATGATTTTCTTTCCACCACCATATATTTCAAATATTAAGCTGATTTTTAATAATACTGGTCTTAAATATTAAGTTATAAATTTCGTTCCGTACTCAAAGACGATAAGTACTGATATACAAAGATTTCTTAAATAAAGTACTTCACAACAAATATAGAAGACTTAAAAATATATACAAGCCCATTCAAAATCTTTCACTCGCAATGAAAAAACAGACATCTTTACATTCATAAACAAAACCAATCATTGCAACCTTTCAGAATAGTCTGAAAAATGATTTCATTTTAGTTCTTTTTTTAAAGTAAGCAAAATATCATCCGATATTTTGCCTATGAACGGCGATAATGCCCTCTATTTTTTATTAGTATTGTTATTTTTAATTTAAGGTAGGTGACTCCATTTAAGAGCTATTTTTTGTGTTGTATGCATTTTTATTAAACCCGATAAAACCTATCTCTGTCCTCGACCTCACCTCCGGAGAAGGGGATAGCACTTAAAGTATTTAGTGGTCTTCTACTTTTACGTAATGGATGCATTGGTGACACATTTCTATGTGTAAAAGCTCTAAAGGCAGACGAATGTTAAACGCAAATCGGTAAACAGGGATTATCTATGTTGCCAACTTTGTACGAGGGTGGCGGTCTCTCAGAAAGAATAACACACGGTCCATCTCCTTATTTGTAAATATGGAAGGCTTACCAAAAATCGAGATCGTGATTGTGATTTACAATCTGTATTTTTTGGAAGCCTCCCGTATTTACGAAAACTCAAACTCACTTGTAAATTTCCTCTAAGGCACACCAAACTTCGATAAAATTTGTTACAATTTATTTAGAAATACAACCTCATATTTTCCCGTTCCACCCCTCCTTGGAAATTCTTTCTTCACTACGCTTTCCCTTAGTTTTAGACTATATAGTTTTTGATTCTAGTTTAGAGACGGCCAATTACCACTTCATCTTCTTCTCTTTGATATTGCATTTACTCTTGAGACTTTGCTAAAATATGGTTACTATTTATTTAGAAATACAAGCCCCATATATTCTCTTTCTAACCCTCCTTTGTAACGGTTTCTCTACTAGTCTTTTTCTAGTTCCATTCCCATCTTTAAACTTGGAACTTGTTTCTAGTATAGAGACGGCTTTCTCAGCCCCCACTTCAACTGCGTTACTTTCGGTATTGTATTTATACCTGAGGCACTTTACATAATTTGACTTTCCTTCTTGGACCGTGCTTTCTTGGCAAGCTTTGTGGTTTTACTTTTTAATTTCGTTTTTCTTGTTTTGAAATCCTTTCCCACTAGTGCTAAAAAACAAACTTTGGATTTCCGAAACGTATACTACTTAATAATTTTCCTTCATTTCTGTTCTTTTAACGTTGTTTTTACATTCATTTTACTATTTATTTGCAGCCAATGTCATTCATTTAATAGGATGCAGGCTCATATTTAAAATCAAAGAAATTGGATTTAAAATTCGACCATATATTCAATAGGTTTAATTAAAAAAATTAAATGAGGAAATGTGCATCAAATGTAGTAAAGACAATCATCTGTTACATTCGAATAAGTTCTATTTTACTCGATATAAAATATTAAGGAATTACTTTCAAATTGTTTAACTTGGATATCTGTATAGAAGAAGTTATAGAAGAAGCATCTAAAATTAAAACAAAATCATAAATATGTATAATAAGGATAATCGTAAGCGAGACATAGAAGCTCCGCCCACTTTACCATTGCTCCGTGCTCACCCTTTTCGATTTCCTTTTTTGACTAATTTTGCAGCATTTTCATAAAATGATATTTCTGCGCTTGCTTTTTTTTTTTCCCCCGCTATTCTAACGTGCGTTTGTTTGAATCTAACCAGATTTTAGGTTCTTGAAAGTTCACCAATACTGCATACCTGCCAACCATCTCATGAATAAGCGTAAAATTGTTAACGCCCCTTGAAAACACACCCCTTTCACCCCACCACTTCATTTTTAGAGCAATTCTCTCCAAATATTGTTACGATTAAATAAGAATAAAATCGTTCTAAAATATAACTGGTGTCAAAAAGAAGGCGGGTATTAAAAATTTTATGCTTAATATTGAGATGGTTGGCAAGTATATAACTGTCATACATTTCCTTAACTGTAATTTTTACATTTCCATAAATAAATTTTAACTTAAAAAAATTCTGTGGTTAATTTTATAATATTGATTTATTAATTTCAAAACTATCTTATTAGCTATATTCTAGTAAAGCGTTCGCCAAGCAATTATTTCGTATTACATATTTCTATGAGGGTACTTTGCACTATCAACAGCTAGCAGTTACTTTTTGCTTTAACGTTTTATTCTATTCGTTTCAAAATTCTTCTAGTGATTTATCACTTTCTTCTATATTCAGTAGAAAAGAGTATTGGCTTACAAGGAAACATTCAAAAGGTGTCGTCTTCAAAATATATTGAAAAAAATATGTGATTCTACTCTTCATTAAACACCAGAAAGTGAAAAACATTATCGGCTGAAATTAATTACAGCGACCACAAAAAATTATCAAAATTAAGCATGTTTGGCGATTTAGCGCTGTTAGGCGATAAGTTCGCTAGCATCGAGATTGCCGTTTACGAACAGAACCGTGTTTTGCTTCTTCACCAAATACTCAAAATCAATCGCCTAACAGTGTGAAATTGCCAAATATGGTTAATTTTGATAATTTTTTGTGGTCACTGTAATTCATTTCAGCCGATAATTTTTTCACTTTCTGATGTTTTATGAAGAGTAGAATCACATCAATATTTTTTGAAGACGACACCTTTTGAATGTTTCTTTGTTAGTAAAAAGTTTTGACTTCGAATTTTTTATGAATTTGCCTATTTTGAGATGTTTAGAACAGGATTCTACCACTTTTAGAAAATTTCTGTCTGTGTACCTGTGACAAAATTTTGTAACAACTGTTTCTCAGGAAATACAGCACAGAGCTTCTCATAAAGTTTCTTGCATCTTGACATAAATTATTTCCATTTTTTTTTTTAATTCATCAAACAGGTGGTGTTTTCCTCCCGCTTTTTTTTAATTTTAACATGGTGGTATATGACAAATAATTTTAATATATAATAGTTTTATAAAATTACATGGACTGAGTAAATATGTATAGAAAAAATATAGAAGAAAGTTTTGTCATGGTCACAACATACTAGTAATTTACACTGCCGACATTTAATAACTTCAGTTGTATCATGTAATTTCTATTACTTAATGTGCACTTATTTTACTGATACAATGTTCTACAAAACAAAAACTATTGATTTAATTAATGTTTTCATGTAAATAATAATAATAAATGAATAATAAATAATACTCTTCTCCTAAAGGAATACTTTTGGCAAGTTAAATTCTAATACGAAAAATTTTATAGATAACTTCTTTATCTTTTCAGATAATTAAAAAGTTTTTCATTATCATTAAAAAAATTGCTGATTAATTCTATTGCGTGTAAATTCATTAGCTAATTGAATCATTTAAATTAATTATTCATTGTACCATGTGATTTTTAAATATTAACCTCTTATGTTTGTTACTTTTTTTTTTTTTTTTTTTTTTTTTACTTCAAAGGAAAAAATGATAGGAGAGTTAATGACGATACAATGAATTAGTTAAATTAAAGAACTATACTTAATAATATAACTTAATAAAATAAAGCAAATTTTAGTGGATAAAAATACATCATCTATTATTATTTTTTATTTTTTTAAATCTTTATACCTTGTTTTTTTAAATGATAAAGAAATAAAATTTCTTTCAGAATAACTTATTTTTCAGTACTCCTTCGAGAGGTTTTTACTGCGGTGATTAAAATTTATTGTGTCAAAATAATACAAATTAACTTTTAACTTTAAAAATATTTAAATCTCAGTTCAAATGTAGCTTTTTTTATCACACATGTTTAATAAAAAAAAACTTTTTTTTTTTTATTAACATATTCCATAATTGTGGAAAAGTAATCATGTGCTCGATTATCATATTCGTCCGGCTGCGATCTTAATTCTTTAATTATTCTTAAATGTCTAATATGTAATTTTGGTATAAAAAAAATAAGATTAACTATAGCAGGTTTCCAATTGAAAACGTATAAAGTTCACAATTAGAATGTCTACTGCGATTCGCAATTCAGTTATACAGTATGAGCTTATGTAATTCGAAGTTGAACGAACCAGAAAAAAATTCGAAATGTCTAAAAATTCGAATTACATATACTATTCTGTCAAAAAGAAGAACTAATTAAAAAAACTAAAACTCTACGATCAAAGATTTAACAAATGAACTTTATATTTAAGAATACTACTACATTCAACCCCCTCCCCCCCCCCCCCATTAAATCAATATTTTTTTACGAGCTTAATTATTCAACACTTAAAAAAAATCAGATATTTTTTATTGTTTCTTTATGTCATAGCATATGACTTCAACCTATCAAATGATACAAAAGCAGAATCTTCTACATTAGACATGACTTTCAATAAAAAAAAAAAAAAAAAAAAAAAAAACTCGAAGTTCATGTATAGGGATCATATCTTCTGATGCACTAGGTAAGAAATACTCTTGTATTTCCTTATCCTTCTTTTGAAAGACTGTT